>CM031243.1:10062825-10173454 GCA_018340775.1 Taxus wallichiana var. yunnanensis
AGTAAAGAGGATGATGAGAGATTTCTAGAAATTCCTCATTTTTCCAAAACCGAAGCTCTCTATCAAACGTTATGGCCTTCTAAAATTTTCTTCACTTGGTGTCAAAAAAATATTGGGAAAAATTTCCTTGGCGGGCCAACGAGCCGAATTTTTCACTTGAGCTTGAGAAGATTTTTGTGAAAATTTACGCTTTTCCCCAGCCCTTGGCCTTGAAGCCAATCGTAGGCTTCCACGTGGCACCACAAGAGTTTCAATGGAGGAATGAATCCCTTTTTAACTTGGGGCTTCGAGAAAAATTTGGGAAAATTTGCTGCTTTTCCTCCGCCGCCCCGCCGACCCGTAGCAATTAGGAGCCACCACATGGCATCGTGAGGTGTCGGCGAGGCACACGTGAATGTTACCCTCTTAGCCCTTCAAGAGCGTTAAAATATTTTTTCCACAGGTGCCCCACCTTCCCGCATTGGCTTAAAAGATGGCATGTGTCCCTTTGCGGACTTGGGAGTGCAGGTACAGTTGTTGGGTTTTCACCCCGCACGATAATATTTTTCAAAATGTCACCCACCGCCCGCTCTCCCCATGCTGACTTGGGAGGTGCCATGTGTCCTTGTGGACTTATAGACCCATGGATGCACATGCGTAAAGTTGGTTTTTCACCCCGTGCGGTAAATTTTCCAAAAGTTTCCCGTGGCCATTGACCCACCCTTGGGGAAAATTATCTTTCTTGGGCCTGCTCTTGGGGAAAATTTTCACCCCAAGGCCCATCAGCCCATAACTTGAGAATTATGAGGATTTAGTGAGACTTATTTATATTAATGGAAAGGTGAGGAAATTTCCTATCCAAGGGAATGATTTAGGGAAATTTTGAATTTGTTGAGTTTGAGAGAAATAAAGTTGAATCTTTAAGCCTGTTAGAGCATGGGTATAGTGAGGAATTACCCTCTAAACCTAATTGAACCTTCTAACCCTAAATTTTGGACCTTATGAACTCTAATAATTGTTAATAGAAGAAAATTGTATTCTAGTGGAGTAGAAGTGTTCTAGAACTTATTAGTGATAATTGTTGTCTTATAAACTAGTTGTAGACTCTTTTAAACAAAAAAAATTTATTCCATAATTTTCCAAACTAATCCTAGGTTGTTCTTGGGTCTCAGGTGGGTTGTTTTAGCAGGCGTTACACTTGGTATCGGACCGGTGGTTCAAAATCTTGGGCCATTGGGTTAACTAAAAACTTGAGACATGAACATTAAACCTAGCACACATTTAAATCTAGAAATCAACTTAGTCTAGAAATTACATATTTTAGTAAACATGGAAACTAAATAAAACTTAGAAATATCAACTAACTCTCACCTTGGTCGTACGGGGGAGGTGTAGATGGGACGAGGGTATTTTTGAATATACCTAGACTTACCACCACTAGATCATGTTGTAGCAGCCATCCTACCCCATATTTTGTAAACTCTTTAGCATGTTCATGCATTGTACATGGAGGATCAGTAGGAGGACATGCAACAAGACATGATAGAGTGACTTACATTGAGGGTCATGTATCACCTCAAACCAGAGTAAGGAGCATGGAGGAGAGAAATTTCATGTAGAGTCACCTAGAGCCGAGTCACCAAAAAGGGGACAGGCGGCGAGTTTGAAGACATAGAGAGAGGTCTCAAAGCCCTATGCTTAGGGATGAGCATGCAGAGAGACCTAGAGGCCGTTAGACCATAGCTACGATCATATCAGGACATCCTGAAGCTTTGGCCATCCCATTATTCTGGTGACATAGGTGGATTTCAGAAAGAGGCCTTGTTAGTGAGATTGAGTGGGTGCTCCAAGATCCATCCTTTTTCTAGCAGCACAAAAGCTCATGTTGCGATCCATCTACCTTGAAGTATGGAGCTGGTTTCTACAGTGGCGGACAGAGGAGCAGAAGCTCCATGTTGATTTTGAGATAGTTACTTGGGAGCTCTTTGAGAAGAATTTCTAGAGCATATATTTTTCACAGAGATTCATTCAGTAGTGGATAGATGAGTTCCATGACCTCCGATAGGAATCTCTTACATTGGTTGAGTACAAGAGTAGATTTTTATATCTACTCTAGTAAGTTGGTTACATGTAGGATGAGTAGGTGTGGATCTACAAGTTCATCACGGGGCCCGAATCTAGACATTCGAGGTGTAGTGTGGATCCATCTTCCCTGAGACATTAGGCTGAGGCTGTCAAGAAGGCCTATATAGCATAGGTGACTTGTACTAGAGATCGATTTTGAAGCCACATACATAAGATTCGGGAAAAAAATTGAGGGAGTCGGTACCTCTTCCTCGTGGTGGAAAGGGTTTAACACAATCATCTTTTAGACCACAAAGGCAGCAACAATAGTCCTTCCTAGTTTATAGACCTCCATAGAGATTTGATGCACAGAGAGTCGAGTATTGATCCTCCTCCTAAGGGTCTGTAGTGCCCACTTCCCTTTGACACATTTTTGATACTAATCATGATACTGCTGATTATATTATAGACATGATTATGGACCTTATTATAATATGATGATAGATGTAGATCATGGATTATTGTTGACTTGATTCAGTTATGATGCATGATGATTATTAGAGGCATTTTGGATATTGATGATGGTATATTGTTTGACATGGTTATATTATGGATGTTGTGTGGATTTTTGATATTTTGATATTATGAGTAGACCTAGAAATGGAAATTATTAGATGATGATATAATTGTGGAGTAAAATTGTAAATGATATTGCTAGATTGCTTTGGTTTTGTTATGATTTATATATCTAGATGATTTTGGTAATTATATTTATATTATTTTGTATTTTCTAATATGGCCATGAGGCCGAAGGAGGTATTTGTGTTTTTCGGTTAAAATATCACAACAAACATCGGGGATTGAGACCAACCACATTGGAATTCTAGATGAATTCAACAAGGTCACCATGACAACTAGTATTTGTTTGTGCATGGTTATGTGTGTTATAGATTCCCATTGTGGGATCACCTTTAATTGTGACAAAGGTGTTTTATGTATTTCTTTTATTTTTGTCCCCTTTTGTTTATGTTTGCATGTGTTTATTTTGTGGTGCTTTTTCCCCTTTGATTAATTATTAAATGGTGTGTAAATTTTGTGAGTAATCATATTGTTAAAATAAATAAATCAAATATGTCATAAGAAGGTAATTAATGAGATTTGTTGGCCATGATTTAAATTGATATAAGTAATGTGTGAATTGACTTTTGAGTGTGAAACACTCCACTTTCTTGGAAATTTGAATCTGTCCTTGGAGGCTGATTTTTGAGGCTTCAGGGACAAGTTAAACTTGTCCCATACCTCTTAAATTTGATTACCAACCATACCTACGGTTGGGGAGTTGATATTATACTTTTGTGATACTTCTTGAGAAGGTAAATTATAGGTTTTAATTGCACTTTTCTTACATCATTTAATTTCAGTCCTTTGGGCGTGGGTTGGATTTGAGTGTGTAAGTAAACTGTCATATTTTCACCCACCTATTTATTATGCATTGGAGAATGAAGTTGACTTTGGGGGTTGGGGTTGTGGATGTGTTATGTGACATCTTACATGGATTCACCTCTATCCTCTTCCCCTTCCCTCTTCTACTAAATTCGAATTCCTTGCCTTGTTTTGGTGTTGCTTCTTTTTGTGGAGACTACATTCTTGGGTGAATTCCTTGATGTTTTGGAAGCTCCTTCTTGAAGAAGTGTTTGAAGGACTATTGCTTGCTTGTGCTTGGTTTATTTAGATTACTTACCTTTGGTTAAGCTGCTATTTTAGAACTTGGAACAACTCCATCATGGAGAGGTAGGAGCTTAACTCTTGAAATGCTTCTCTTTTGTTTATGAAAATGTTAATGTGTGAATGTTTTGGCTTGTTTGTGGGCTGTTGGGTAGATGGCCTAGGAATGGTGTAGGAGAATACTATGGGGTTATTTTGTGGGAGAAAAAGTGTGTTTAGGGAGCTAAAAGGTTGGAGGGAGTTGGGATTCAGTTCCACTTTACAAAGAAATAGCTTGCATTTATTTACTCATTATGGGGTGCCATAAGAGGTTGGGGAGATATAAGGAAATGTGAGGAATAAGGGGTACTTGGGGTAGGCATAATATCATGTGAGGGATTTGAAATGATATATATATATATATATATATATATACATATTTTAGTGGTTTTTTCCAAGGTGGTGATACTCATTTCCCTTTGGGAGACATAAGCGAGAATCCCCCACATGGTTTCTTACTCCTTTGGCTTGTTGGATGAAGCCTTTGTATTGTTTGTCATGTTTTAATGTACTTGTAAACTACATTCTACTTTGGACTGTGTTTTATTGTGAAAGTGTTGTTTGTGTGTTTGTGGAATCATGTTGTTTTCATGAGTTGGATCACATCTTTTATTGCATTATGGTTGGGGCTCGGGGGCCAATGAAGAAGGATTGCTTCTCCTCTTCATTGGATGTCTTGGTTGGGTGGAGAGTGTTACCTTTCCCCTACTCTTGTTTTGATCAAATTGGAAGAATGAGAAATATGCATGTTGTTATTCGGAGTGAGAAAAAGACAAACATAGTCCCTAGTTGAGATAAAGTTTATTGTAACCTTTCCCACTTGAAGTGGAGGAACTTGTAAATGTTTTGTAATAGAAATATGTTGTATTTTCTATGAAAGTTGTCAAGTAAAATGTAAAAGATATGAACTCTGTTTTCAGCCTTTGAAAGAATGTGAAAGAATTGTATTATGTATGATGAATTCAAAGAATGAAAGAAAGGTTGTAAAGTTATATTTGGGAATCAATAAATTATTGAATTACCTTCTCAATTTGCATTGTTGCTTTAATATTGAACATCTAAATGTGAATTGAAACCTCTGTTGAAAGAAATAAATGCGTATGAAGGAAAATGCAGAACTTTGTCTCTTGAAATATGTAAATTTAGAAATCGAATTGGATTTTGAATAATTGGAATTGAATCAAATAAAGGTATTAGAATGGAATTGGAAGGAATTCCCAGACTTGGATGATGAAAAATGATAAATAGGCCCTACCAAACTCGATCCATGTTTTACTTCTCAACTGGTAAATATGTTCCCTTAAATGCACAATTCAAACACGAAACAAAGGAATAAAAATGAAACATTAATTTAGACATAATAAGATCTAATCAAATTCACATAGACATTAACACTTTAGGAATTTCTTTTAAAATTATCAAAATCGAGGCTCAAACTTTTTAAATTCGTTCTGCTATCAAGAAACGTAAATGTTCAAATTGTAAATCAATCGTAGAAAAATTAAATATTGAAATATTCCTTAAATCCATCTAGGAACAATCCTCCATGTTTGTTTGACATGTTCGTGAGATAAAGAAGATCGGAGTTCAAACAAATCTTATAAGTTAAAATTTACCAATTAAATCTATATTTAACCCCTAAAATTTATCAAAATCAAAAATGAATGATCCTTAAGTAAAGAGGGCGTAGAGATTTACTGAAAGTCTTTATTTGCCCAAAACCGAGCTTTCTATCAAAATGTATGGACCTCTTAAGTTTTTTTCCTTGCATCAAAAACAAATTGGGAAAAATTTCCTTGGTGGGCCTCACAGGCTGAATTTTCCCTTAGCACTTAGGAAAATTTTTGGGAATTTTTTTCTAATTTCCTCACCACCCGGTGACACTGCATCCAATCATAGGCTGCCACATGGCACCATGAGGTGTCGGCAGAGGGGCATATCCCTTTTTTGACTTAGCGCTTCCGGAAAATTTTGGGAAAATGTTCCGAATTTTCCTTGCCGCCCCACAACTAATAAGGTGATGCCACATGGTGTCATGAGGCAATGGCAGAGGAGAAGGTCCCTTTTTGCCTATTTACATTTAGAAATTTTTTTGAAATTTTTTTAACTTTTCCCTGCCACCTCCTTTGCCACCCACGGACTAATCAAGATATGCCGGCGGAGCCGTGGTGAGGCAACCCTCTTAGCCCTTCAGGGAATTAAACTAATTTTCTCCCCATCACCCCACCTTCCCCGCATTGGCTTAGGAGATGCCATATGTCCCTTGTGGACTTATGGGAGTGTAGGCACAAGGTTGGTTTTTTTTTCCCAGCGCGGGGAAGAATTTTCAAAAGGTCTTCCCCCTACTTACTCTCCCCGCACTGATTTGGGAGGTGCCACATGTCCCTTGTGGACTTGTGGACCCATGGGTGCACGGGTGAAACTAAGGTTTTCCCCCACGTGGGATTTTTCTTCCAAAACTCTCGTCTGGCCCATTGACTAGCCCTTGGGAAAATTTTCACCCCTGGGCCCATGGGCCCACTCTTGGGGAAAATTTTCACCACAAGGCCCGCCGACCCATAAATTGGAAAATATGAGGAGTTAGGAGGACTTCTTTATATCAATGGAAAGGTGAGAAATTTCCTATCCAATGGGAATAATTTAGGAATATTTTTGAATGTGTTAAGTTTGAGAAAAATAAAGTTGAACCTTTAAGCCTATTAGAGAGTGGGTATGGTTAGGAATTACCCTCTGAATCATATTGAACCTTCTAACCCTAAATTTTGGACCTTATGACCTCTAATAATTGTTAATAAAAAAAGTATGTTCTAGTAAATTAGAATTGTTCTTAAACTTGTTAGTGATAATTTTTGCCTTGTAACTTGGTCATAGGCTCTTTTAAACAAAAAAAACTTTATTCCATAATTTTCCTAACTAATCCTAGGTTGTTCTTGGGTCTCAAGTGGATTGTTTTAGTAGGCGTTACACTTGGTACTAAAGCAGTGGTTCAAAATCTTGGACCATTGGGCACACTAGAAAACTTGAGACATGAACCTTAAACCTAGAAACACACTTTTAAATCTAAAAAACAACTTAGTTTAGAAATTACGTATTTTTGTAAACATGGAAACCTGAATAAAACTTAGAAAGATGAACACACTCTCGGCTTGTTCTTTGTAGGAGGTGTAGACGGACGAGGGTCTTTTGACATAGACCTAGACTTACCATCACCATAGCATGTTGTAGTAGCCATCATACCCCATATTTTGTAGACTCTTCAGGATGTTAATGCCACTCTACGTGGAGGATGAATAGGAGGACATGCAGCTAGACATGATAGAGTCCCTTCCATCAAGGGTTAGGTATCTCATTAACCCAATGAGGAGCATGGGGAGAGAACTCCTTGCGAGTTAGCCAGAGAAGAGTCACCAAAGAGGGGATAGGGTGATTGAGATTTAGGGTATAGAGAGAGGTATCATAGTCCTATGCTTAGGGATGAGCATCAAAAGAGACTTAGAGGCCATCGGACCATGGTTATAGATCAAATCAGGGAGATCCTGAAGCTTCGACCATCACATTATTCTAGTGACATAGGTGGATTTTAGGAAGAGGCCTGGTTGGTGAGCTTGAGTAGATGCTTTAAGCTCTGTCCTTATTCTAGCAACACAAAATCTCGTGTTGTGATCCATCTACTGAGGGATGGAGCTGGTGTCTAGTGGAGGATAGAGGAGCAGAAGCTCCATGTTGATTCTGAGATAGTTACCTGGGAGCTCTTTGAGGAGCATTTTAGGAATAGATACTTGTCACAAAGGTTCATACATCAGTCAATACATATGTTCTATGACCTCCAACAGGCATCTCTTACAGTGGCTAAGTATGATAGTAGATTTTTGGATGTTCTCCACTATGTTGGTTAAATGTAGGATGAGCAGATGTGTATCTATAGGTTTATCTAGGATTGAACCTAGACATTGGAGGAGTAATGTGCATCCATTTTCCATAGACATTAGCTGAGGTCGTTGAGAAGGCCTATATAGTAGAGGAGACTCGAGGAAAGACCCAACAGGCTAGAGACCAAGTTTGGAGCTGCATACAGTAGATGCAGGAGAACATAATGAGGGGTTCAATACCTCTTCCTCGTGGTGGATAGGGTTCAGTACAGTCATCTTTTAGACCATAGTAGCAGCAATAGTCCCGCCCACCTTATAGACCTCCACAGAGATTTAATGCACAAAGAGGTCATAGTATGGGGCCTCCTCCTAGGGGTCTCATCGGACACAAGGTGCCTTGAGAGCTCACTCAGTAGGAGCTCACCAATCAGAGACCTCATCGGACCGGAACCAAATCATCGTGATCCACACCATAGGCCTCAGAGTGCGGTTGGACCTACTACATAGGGAGAGGATCAGGCGGTTGTTTTGGTTGTGGTATTCTTGGAAATTTTTACAGAGATTGCCCACATAAACCTAATAACAAGCGTAAGAAACAGATCTTAGAGCCTATTGTTGGTGATATGGGGCGCAGTTATAGGATGTATGCAGTGGTCGAGAACTGCCAGGTAGACTTGCTCATCAAAGTATAGTTATTGAGACTGCAGGTAACATTGGTGGTATTCCTACCTCCATTTTGTTTGATTCTAGTTCTTCTGATTCTTTTATTGCACCATCTTTAGTAGAGTGATGCAAGCTGGTGGTAGTTAGGTAGGGTCATAGTTGGGATGTTGAGATGGCTTCGGGAGCCAAGATCTTTGTAGAATCCTTAGTTAAGGAGTGTGTGGTGAATTTTGGGTCTTTCACCACTACCTCGGATCTCCAGTATCCTTCCTTTGGGCTCTTATGGAGTCATCTTGGGTATGGATTGGTTGTCTACACACAGAGGGCGGATGGATTGTTACCACAAGATTATATCTTGTGTAGATGATTTGGGAGTTGAGTCGGTGATTTCGGGGTTAGGAGACCCGTTTCTATTCACACCATCTCTGTTATGTAGCTTAAGCGGTGTGTGCGACATGGTTGTCAGATGTATGTTATTACGATCGGTGAAAAATCGAGAGGATGGGTCTAGTGGACCATCACTAGATGATCTCCCCATTTTGAGAGAGTGTTTTGATGTCTTTCAAGAGGAGCTACCAGGGTTACCACACCCACGTGAGATTGATTTTCACATAGATCTGGTTCTTGGAGCAAAACATATCTCACAAGCACCTTATTAGCCGACCACCCCAGAGATCTATGAGCTTGAGTTGTAGCTTAAGGGCCTTTTTTTGAGAAATTCCTTATCCATCCTAGTGTATCCCCTTGGGGTGCACCGGTGATCTTTGTGAAGAAGAAGGATGGATCCTTGTGGTTGTAATCGATTACCACCACCCTCGAACAATGTAACGATCAAGAATTGTTATCCCCTTCCATGCATTCACGATTTTTGTGATCGATGAAGGGAGCCATATTTTTCTCTAAGATAGACCTTAAGTCAGGCTACCATCAGTTGAGGATTTCAGAGGTGGAGATTCATAAGATCGCCTTCGATACGAGATATGGCCACTATGAGTTCACAGTGGTATCTTTCGGTTTAACTAATGCCCCCACATTATTTTTGAGTTTGATGAATTGGGTATTCATGAATTTCTTAGATTGCTTTGTGCTCATCTTCCTTGATGACATTCTAATTTACTCACATATGCGTGAGGAGCATGAGGGGCACCTTCGCTAGGTTCTTTAGTGTCTCTGAGAGCAGCAACTTTATGGGAACTTGGAGAAGTGTGCATTATTTTAGATGGAGGTGTAGTATTTGGGTCATATCATCTCGGGAAGGTATCGTTGTCAATCCTTCCAAGATTAGAGCTATTATGGATTGGCTAGCACCCACTACTATGACTGAGTTACATAGCTTCATGGGATTAATAGGTTACTACCGGAGATTTTTTCAGGAATTCTCTCGTATTACACACCCCATCACTTCCCTTCGTGAGGAAAGGGAAGAAATTTTTTTAGGTCATCCAAGTGTGATCGGGCCTTCAGATACATTGAAGGAATGTCTAACTACAACACCTACTCTTGCGGTTTGATCCACGGGGTGAGTTTTTCGTTTACATGGATGCTTCTTTAGCATGACTTAGAGCTATGTTGATGTAGGAGGCGAGTAGTGGATTTTGAATCTTGCAAACTCAAAGATTATAAACTTAATTATGTGACTCATGATCTTGAGCTTACGGCAGTTGTGCACACTTTGGTTCGATGGAGGCACTTTCTTCTCGGTCGAGAGATTCACACTCGGGACGATAACTTTGAGTCAATTGCCCACCTCTTCACGCAGCCCAATCTCAATTCTTGTCAATGATGTTGGATGGAATTGCTTTTGGATATGATATGGAGATAGAGCATGTGAAGGGGAAGGAGAATGTGGTGCCAAATGCTCTCACAGAGATGGAGACATGTGGCTATGGAAACCTCAATGAGCACAGATTTGCGAGCAAGATTCTTAAGTACCTTCCTCTTGATAGCTTTTACATTGTAGTTCAAGCACGGTCGAGTCTCAAAGACCGCTCGAGGGTAAGTTTGATGGTTTCACACTAGAGGCGAGATGGCCTTCTCGGGCATAGAGGACATATTGGTAGAGGGCAAATCGTGCACCCTATTCAGCCCATCCGGGGTGAAGAAGATGCATGGTACCTTGAGATAGTTGTATCACTAGAGAGGAATTCACAAAGATGTGGCTCGGTTCATGTCATGATGTTTAGAGTGCCGAGAAAATAAAGTCTGCATCGGCTTCCATCGGCCTTGTCTTTACTCACGCTATCTTGGAGTGGAAATGGAACACAAGTTCCATGGATTTCATTGTTGGGCTACCGATGTCGAGATATCACCACGACGCCATCATGGTCATGGTTGATAAGTTGAAAAAAGTGGTTCACTTTTCTCTAGTGAAGACCACTTATACATCTATTGGAGTGGTATGAGTATATATGGATGAGATTGTCGGGTTGCGCACGAGATTATGTTGAAGATCGTTAGTGACCACGATCCTTTGTACATCTCCCATTTCTAGACTACCATGTAGCATGCCCTCAGGATGAGAATCAACTTCAGTATGGCATATCACCCTGAGATAGATGGATAGACAGAGCGGGTGAATCATATTTTAGAGGACATGCTTAGGATGTACGTGATGGATGAGTAGTCTAGATGGGAGGAGTACCTATACTTAGTGGAGTTTACCTATAATAATAGTTTCCAGAGTTCTATAGGCATGGCTCCTTTTCAGGATTTGTATGACAGAGAGTGTAGGACACCTCTTAGTTGGGACAGGTTAGAGGACATGGTTTCTCTTAGACCAACTTTGTTGCAGGACATGGAGTAGCAGGTGATTTTGATCAGACAAAGACTACATGAGGCACAAGACAAGTAGAAGAAGTATGCAGATCAACATAGGATGGACCGTAGTTTTGATGTGGGAATGAAGTTTTCCTTCGTGTCAGGCCACATAAGAGCCCTATCCATTATGGAAAAGGTTCTAAGTTAGCTCCTAGATTCATGGGTCCTTTTGAGATCTTGGAGTGTATTGGCCCTTTGGCTTATCATCTAAAGCATTGCCACCTGACTTTTCTTGTGTACATGATGTCTTTCATGTTTTAGTTCTTAGGAGATATGTTGCCAATCCTTCTCATGTGTTAGATTGGACATATTTGTAGGTGCAAGTGATGGTAGAGCCCATTGACATCCTAGATCGTAAGACCCTAGGCCTTTGAGGAAAAGATGTTGATCGAGTGCAGGTGTAGTGGGATAGATATGATGAGACTACAACTACATGGGAGGAATTCAAGTCTAAGGGAAGGGGGATCTAGTGCCCACTTCCCTTTGACACTAATCATGATACTCCCGATTATATTATACATATGATTATGGACCTTATTATAGTATGATTATTATTAGAGGCATTTTGGATATTGATGATGATATACTGTTTGGCATGGTTATATTATGGATGTTGTGTGGACTCTTGATATTTGGATATTGTGAAAAGACCTAGAAATGGAAATTATTGGATGATAATATAGTTGTTGATAAAACTATAAATGATATTGTTAGATTTCTTTTATGTTGTTGTGATACATATATCTAAATGATTTTGGAATTATATTTATATTATTTTGGATGTTCTGATATGGCCACGAGGCCGAAGGAGGTATTTTTGTTTTGAATGTTTAAAATATCACAACAAACGTCGGGGATTGGAGACCAACAACATTGGAATTCTAGATGAATTCAACAAGGTCAAGATGGCAACTAATATTTGTTTGTGCATGTTTGTGTGTGTTACGGATTTCCATGGGGGAATCACCTTTAAATATGACGAAGGGGTTATGTGTATTTATTTATTTGACCCTTTTTTTTAATATTGCATGTGTTTTTTTTTTTTTGATGCTATTATCCCTTTCTTTATTTATTAAATTTTGTATTGATATTGTGGATAAACATGTTGTTAATATTAATTAATTAAAAGATATCATTAGAAAGTAATTAATAGAGTTGTTGGCCTTGAATTAAAGTGTTGTAAGATATGTGTAAGTGATGTGTAAGTTAAATTTTAAATATGAAACACCCCACCTTCTTAGAAATTTGAAATTTTCATTGGAGGCTGATTTTGGAGGCTTGTGGGACAACTTTAACTATCCCATACCTCTTAAACTTAATTACCAACCATACCTATGGTTGAAGAGTTGAGATTGGAATTTTTTAATGCTTTTGAAAAGGCAAATTGTAGGTTTTAATTGCACATTTCTTACATGATTTAATTTCAGTCCTTTGGGGTGTGGGTTGGATTTGAGTGCGTAGTTAAAATGTGATATTATTCAGCCACCTATTTATTATGCATTGGAGAATGAAGTTGACTTTTGGGTTGGGGTTGAAGATGTGTGATATGGCATCCTACGTGGATCTGCCTCATCCTCTTCCCTTCCCTCTTCTATAAAATTCGAATGGATTTCCTTGTTTTGGGGTTGCTTCATTATGGGAGACTTCATTCTTGGGTGAATTATTTTGCTATTTTGGATCTCTTGCTTTGAAGAAGTTTTGGGAAGATTGTTGCTTGCTTGTGCTTGGCTATTTTGGATTGCTTACATTGGGATAAAGCTTTTTGTTTTGGAACTTGGAACAACTCCATCAAGGAGAGGTAGGTGATTGGCTCTTGAAATGCTCTTATTTTATGAATGTAAATGTTAATGTATGAATGTTTTGGATTGTTTTTGGGCTGTTGGGAAGATGGCCTAGGAATGGTGTAGGAGAAGACTATGGGGTTATTTTGTTGGAGGCACAAATGTGTTTTAGGGAGGTATAAGGGTGGAGGGAGTTGGGATTTGGGTTCAACCCTACAAAGAAATACCTTGCATTTCTTTACTCGTTATGGGGTGCCATAAGAGGTTAGGGGAGGCATAAGAAAATGTGATGAATAAGGGGAAATTGGGGAAGGATAAGGGCATGTCAGTGATTTGAATATATATATATATATATATATATATATATATATATATATATATATATATATATATATATATATATATATATATATATATATATATATATATATATATTAGTGGTTTGTTCTCAGGTGGTGATACCCCTTTTCCCTTTGGGAGGCATAACCAACATCGACAATAGTTTTTGCTCCTTTGGCTTCTTTGGATGAAGCCTCGTAATGTTTGTGATGCTTTAATGTAGTTGTAAACTACATTCTATTTTATACTATGTTTTTATTGTGAAAAGTGTTACTTGTGTGTTTGTGGAAGCTTTGTTGTTGCCATGAGTTGGATCACATATTTTATTACATTATGGTTTGGGTCAGAGGGCCAATGAAGAAGGATGGCTTCTCCTCTTCACGGATTTCTTGGTTGGTTTGAGAGCATTTCCTTTCCCTACTCTTGTTGTGATGATTTTCAAAGAATGAGAAATATGAACGTTGTTGTTCTGGAGCTGAGAAAAGACAGTTTGATAGTCCCTTGTGAAATGAAATCTTATTTTATCCCTTTACCAATTTAAAGTGGATGATCTATATATTCATTGTAATAGGAAATATACTTTGTATTGACAATGAAAGTTGAAATTCGAAATGTAAAAGAGTTATACTCTATATTCTATTTTGGAAATAATGATATTTATTTTGTATGTTGTATATTGAAATCAAATGGAAAGGAGGTTGTAAGAGTTTCATTTGAATTAATGAAAGGGTTTTCATTTTTCATATGATATTATTTTCCATTGGAAATCCATGTTTAACATGCACTATGAAATCCCTGTTTAGAAAGTGGAAAAGTGAAACACGTGAGAAGAAAATGTATTATTCTGCCCTGTATATAATATATGATTTTGGAAAGAATAAAAGAAGGAAGTTGTAAAGTTGTTTTTTTTGGAATAAATAAAGGATTGCATAACCTTCCTCAAATTGTATCATTGTATTGAATTTAATCATCTAGATGTGAGTTGTAATCTTTGTTTGAAAGGAAGAAATGTGTATAAAGGAAATGTAATACTCTTCCTTTCGAAAAATGTGAAAATTTGAAATCAGAGATGTATTTACTTGTTGAATAGTTTAATTAATTCAACTAAAGGTATTAGATTAGAATTGGAATGTATTATAATACTTAGAAGAAGAAAATGGCAAATAAACCCTTTAAAATTTGATCTTTGTTTTGTATTATCAAACTGGCAATTATTTAACCCAAAATGCACAGACCGAACCTGCAACAATGAAATAACAAACTAAAAAATTAAATTGAATTAGTTTTCCCTAAATGAATCCAATTAGACAAAAATATTTAAAGGAAATATTTCAAAACTTGGCAAAACAAAGTTCAAAGCTTTCACAGTTGTTTTGTTGTCAATATTGTAAAATTTCAAATTGGAATTGAATCAAATAGATCTACCTCACAAAATTATCCTAAATCCACCTAAGAATAACTCTCCATGTCTATTTGACATGTTGAGAGAGGAACAAGAACAAATTAAGCAAATTTAATAAGTTCATTTCTACCAGTTTGCACTGTAAAAGCTTGCAGGTCATTTTCTTGAAATTTACCCCCTTAAATTTCATCAAAATCAAATAATTAATGATCCCTAAGTAAAGAGGACATTGAGATATTTCCAGAAAGTCCTCGTTTTCCCAAAACTAAGATCTCTATCAAAATTTATGGCCTTTTGAAGTTTTTCTTCACTTGGCGTCAAAAAAAAATTGGGAAAAATTTCGTTGGCGAGCCCATGGGCCCGAATTTTTCCCTTAGAGCTTCCGAAAATTTTTGGGAAATTTTTCTGGTTTTCCCCACCGGGCTGAAACCAATTAGAGGTGTTGGTACCCAAATTTGTTCTCCTTTTCAAGCCAAGCGGCAACACAAATTCAACATGGAGCTTAGAGATATATAGATCATAAATATATGTCATTTTGTAGCCGGGGAGAAATCTAGTTCTCCCTTTATTACTTGGATTAGTGGAGAGATGGATAGCACCTCAAAAGGATGTGATCTTATTCTAAATATTTTAGGTTGTTCCTTTCAACCAAGGTAAGAGAACCTATTTTGTAACCTATATTATTTGAAAGGAGATACATGTACCTTTATTTTGCATAAGTTTTTATAGAGGAGACCTTGGGGATAATATGATAAACACACTAGATCTCGACTTTTATGAGTTGTCACTTCCGTGATAATCGAGATATCTTCACAACAAGGAAAATGTTACTAAATACATTTGAGACCCTCATCTTTTTGCATACTTTAGTAAAGGATTTTTATCTTGTGTGGGTATACGAGCAAAACAGGTAGGGTAGTATGTGTGTGATTAGTTTTTTGTTATATGAATTTTGGTGGGAGGAGATAGGATGGACTTGACTCACCATATCCTTGAAAGGTTATGCAAAATGCAAAGATTCAATTAACAAAATTCCACAAAAAGTTAAATTATTTCCTCAACTAGAATATGTTCTTCAATAGGCCCAGATCAAAGCATACTTTCACAAACCTATGGGATTATGTCACGAAGGCTCAAGTCAGAGGACCCAATAAAGCACCAATATTTAAACCAAGTCACGCCTGAGGTACACCTAGAGGCTTACAGAGAATCTCTATTAACAAAATGAAAGAAAGGTGATGTTAAACTATTTATCCCACTCCCAGATGAAGGCTCTTTTGAGAAATGAAATTGCATATGCCACTAAACTATCACAAGGACTGATACCTGTGTGATTGGACTCTATTATTGGTACAAGATTGCAATAGAAACAAGAAAAAATACTCGTATGCATTCAGAGATTAAATAAATACACTTTACTCAAGATTAACACAGACTAACTCAAAGTTTGATCAAATTTATCAGCAAGGGAAAGTTTCCAGAATAATCTCAAAGCTTTTCAATGGTTGTACACTTACAACCACCTTGACACGATCAAATTTGACACAAAGAGAGATATATAGGATTCTCTAGACGGCTTCTCAAAATGGATGGGCTTTGTCAAGATTTTTCTGCTGGAGAAAATCAGTCCTAATCTTTCCAAAAACTCCCAACCATTTACATGATGAATTCATGCCATTTATAGCATTTCCAACAAAGCCCCTTCCTCCAAAAAGACAAAAACTTTAAATGCACTAGTGCTTACCATGATTCTTTCGTGATTCATAGAATCAGATCTGCAAAAGTCTCCAGGTGCTTGAGGGAAAATCTCTTCGATTTCTTCCCACATTCAACTCCTTTCTTGGGAAAAACATGCCTCCATCCATTCACCAACCACTTCCACCCCATATCAATCAAATCTTACCCCTTGCATGTTTGGGAGAAGAAAAATAGAAAACCATATCGGGCTTGAGAGTCAGATTGTTTTAATGGCGAAAGACATCTCCATATCTCTCCCACAAAACTCTAGATATAAAAATTAACTCACTCCTCTATTTGGCGTGTAGAAAATAGAAATAAATCATGAATATTTGTACTTCCAGGAGCTTTACAGAGAAAATGGGGCGAAAAAATCAGGTTTGGACACTCAGCAGCCGTTGATCTGTGATTTTGAATGTGGGCCATCCACGTGGAAGACACAAAAATAGGCTTGGGGGCTTCGTTTGACCTTTTCTGAACCTTTTGAAAAAATGGAAAATTTTCCTTTTTGCTCCGCGCACTCCACTTCGAAAGATGGCCCCGACACGTGTCCCGAGCCGGGTCCTAAAGGAACCACGAAAAATTATGCCATTTGACGCTCTTTTAGAAAAAGGAAAATTTTCCAAGTTTCCCCCATAGCTCCACCCTTCCGCTTCAAGTTTCAAAGGTAAAATTTTCCACTTCTCCTCAAAACCCTGCACTCCGCTATTGACCGTGGAAAAACATTGACTATTTCCCATCGAGCTAGTGGGCCATTTTGGATATTTTAACCTTTATGATGCAAAGAGGCAAAAAGTTTTAAGTTTCCTCCGATGGTCCGCTTCCTATGAATTTTCAAATTGCCACGTGTCACCACAGTGCACCTTGAGGTGGTCCCAAAAATTTGATACCTTGAACAAGCACGGGCTTGCCACGTGTCTTGTTCCGAACAAGGTTTACTTGAATGCTTGAAGCTTAGTGGAAGGTGCCATGTGTCATGCTCCAAGGCAATCTCCTTTTGGCCATTGAAAAGTCTAAGTAAAATTCAAAGTGAGCGGAGGCCTCCACGTGTCAGCCTGGCGCTTCTTTAGAATGAAACTCAAGGGTCGGTCCCGAACATGCGCGGTTCCTCCACGTGTCTCCATGGCACAACTTTAAGATGGTGTCCAAAGTGGAGACCCTAAATGAGCGTAAGCTTACCATGTGTCCCGTTCCACCAAACTATTCCAGTGCATAAAAATTGTCTAAGTCCGGGACAAGCTGCGGAAGCCTCCACGTGTCCTCCCGACGCTACTCCAAGGAAAAGCCCAAAAGTAGATCTTCAAATGAGCGTTGTTCCTCCACATGTCTTGGACTTCCCAAAAACCTTTTGAAATTTTTGTAAGTATGGGAAACCTAGTGGAAGCCTCCACGTGTCTCTTTCCTACCAACCCTCCACGTGTCCTCCCGACGCTACTTCAAAGCCAAACCAAAAATTTGATTCTCAAATGAGTGTTGTTCCTCCATGTGGACACATTTTAAAGTTAAGGATTTTTATAGGATTTCCAAAGTATTAAGTTGATTCACATCCAACCAAGAGGTGCCACGTTTCCTCCTAATTGAATGATGCAAATTTGACCGGGAGAAATGCCCATCAAACCGTAAAACATAGAGAAACGTCCATTCGAGCCAAAAAATGAGGTTTTCTTCAAGGATAGAGAATTTAGACTATTGTAAGGCTCAAACACAATCCTTAGGGACACATCAACTCATTTTTCCTTGAGTATTTAGGGAAAAAATAGCAGGGACAAGAGATCTTGTCTATGGAAAATGGAGAAAATGGGAAAATGCAAGATTTGAAGGAACAGAGCATGGGAGACTCAAAATATAGAGCTATTCAAGAGGAACAAAGGAACCATGAGACAAATATGGACCCACACATGATCTTCAACCCAGGAGCAGACTAAAAATGGCAATAAAGACTAGCCAAACACAATACGGGAAGGATAAAATGATAGAGGCCATGAATCAATAAATCTTCAAGGGCACAAATGAGGTGAGATAATTCTAAGCACCAAGAAGAGGCTGCCACATGGCACCAAAGGTGTCAACAGAGAGGAGATACCTTTTTCACTTAGCACTTCGAGTAAATTTTTGGAAAATTTTGTACTTTTCCTCTGTCAGTCCCACCGGCCCAACCAATAAGGAGTGACACGTGGCATCGCAGAAGTGCGGCGGAGGCGCAGGTGAATGCTACCCTCTTATCCCTTCATGGCATTAAATTATTTTTCTCCCCACTTCCCCACCTTCCCCATGTTGGCTTAGGAGATGTCATGTGTCCCTTGTGGGCTTGTGGGAGTGCGGGCACAAAGTGGGCTTTTCACCCCGCGTGGTAAGAATTTTCAAAATGTCTCCTACCCCCGCTCTCCCCATGCTAACTTAGGAGGCACCATGTGTCCCTTGTGGACTTGCAGAACCACAGCTGTGTGGGTGAAAAGTTGGTTTCTTGCCCCCGCGCAGGAAATTTTCTAAAAGTCTCCCGCGGCCCACCGACCCGCCCTTGGGGAAAATTTTCTCTCCTGGGCCCACAGACCACTCTTGGGGAAAATTTTCACTCCAAGGCCCGCCGGCCCATAACTCGAGAAATATGAGGAGTTAGGAGGACTTATTTATATCAATGGAAAGCTAAGGAAATTTCCTATCCATTGGGAATGATGTAGGGAAATTTTGAATGCATTAAGTTTGAGATAAATCAAGTTGAATCTTTAAGCCTGTTAGAGCATGGGTATGGTGAGGAATTACCCTCTGAACCTAATTGAACCTTCTAACCCTAAATTTTGGACCTTGTGATCTCTAATAATTGTTAATAAAAGAAAATTTTATTCTAGTGGAGTAGAAGTGTTCTGGAACTTGTTAGTGACAACTGTTGTCTTATAACCTGGTTATAGACTCTTTTAAACAAAAAGAAATTATTTTATAATTTTCCTAACTAATCCTAGGTTGTTCTTGGGTCTCAAGTGGGTTGTTTTAGTGATTATTAAAAATTTCACCACACCCTTAGAGATGACTTCATATTGAAGACCTAGCTAATCTGTTATTGGTTTAGGCATGACTTCATGCAATTATGTACCAACTTGTCTCTTATGATCAATGAGATGTAGAATGGAAGGGGCTTCAATTTTTTACCTTTGGGATCTCCATGATTTCCTTCTCGTTGAGATGCATTTTTAAGCACCTTTTCTTGTTGATTGGGTAACTAATTTGATGCTAACCAATTTGCCATAATAGCTTCCAATAGGTCTCTTTGTCATGGGATAATTAATGACTCCCACATTGAGATGTTTATATTCATTTTCTTCATATGTTCAATGATGTTGAATGGAGATGATCTATCTCTTTGGTGCCCCTTGCCTTGCACATTCTTATCTTGCACATGGAATGTTACCACTGACACTTGAGATGATCTAGAAGGTGGATTGGGTTGACCCTGCACATTCGGGACTACACTTTGATTACCTGTAACTTGCTGAGAGATATAGGGCTATTGACTAATTGAATTAGATGGTTTTCCTTCTCCAATGTTTCTCTTCTTGGACCATGTATTGGCAGCTATACTTTGAGAAGGGGCTTAATTTATGCCACATAAATCTTCAACCTGCCAATTGACAAGTGTAGCCTCATTTGGAGATGTCACTTACTAAGTTGCTTCCTGCTGTTGATTTCCTTCTTGGCATGTCTCTTGTTCCACACCCATTGTTGTCACCATAAGAGTTTGATTCAAAGCACCATAGAAACACATCGATTGGTTATCGAGGTTGATTACATGGAAAACACCAGTATTCATATTCACCGAGTACTAAGAGATCCATGTCGTATGGAGGTTTTGACTATTAGGTTGAGTTTTAGGTGGATATGATATGTAATTTTGAGCTTGGTGCCTCTTAAGTGTCACCAAATCATTACATAAGTTCTAGTTGATTCATGACTTCTTGGAGCTCATTTGAGGTGCTAAAAGATGAGGTATAAGCTTCATTGAACTCTAATTTATTTGAGTAGGAATGGTAGACAACATAGGTTTTGACTACTTCTTCGAGATCTTAGTTCGGATATAGAGGCAAAGGTGACCTAGGTGCAAGTTGACCAGCTTAAATCAAGTAATTTTCAGCTCTAATAGAGATGTTATAGGCTGTGGGTGAAGTTATACCTCCCATGGATTGAATCATCATAGAAATATCAAAATTTAAATCTTTAAGGAAGTATAGGAAACAAAATTTAGTTGTTGGCCTCACGGCCAATGGAATCCTATCCCATGTACACTGGAATCTAAAGTTGAAATCAGTCAACTGTTCATTAGGGCCCCTCTTGATTGTTGTCAATTTCTCCAATAAAGATAGATTATCTCCCTTTTCTCTAAATTGATTGTGAAGAGTTGTGCATAAATGGTCCCAATTCTGAATAGACCCTTTTGTTAGGCTTCTGAACCATTACAATGCTTTACCCTTAAAGGAGGATGCCAACAACTTGACAATAATGTCCATTTCAGTAATTTCGTGAATGACGCAGACATTTAAAATGTCCTGGATGTGGTCAATCAGAGTTGTTTGGTTCTCTCCAGTGAATTACATAACACTCTTTAATTTGCAAATCTGAACTAGGATTTTGTGCATTGAGAGTGAGCGAGTTGCTTCCAGTGAAGTTGACATAGGGGTAAGGTTGTGTCATTCTCATTGGTCAGGGAACTCTATTTGATTGGATAAAAGGACTACTAGGTGGAGGTGTTGACAATGTCCTGTTTAGTGGAGATGGAGACCTTTGAGCTCTTCTTCCCTTCTTTTTCTATCTAGGGATAAATGTAGATAGATAAATAGCCCCTCTTCTCTAGTTCTTGACCTTGTTTGTATTCTTCTCATGAACTTAATAAACTTGGGCTACTAAAACCACTGGATTTGAGTGATAGAGTCACCAGATGTGTTGCTCCAAAGACTCCAAAGGATAGAAATTTACCAAGACATACACCCAATCTTGATAAAACTAAAATATTGACCTCAGGTCCCACCGGGCATACCAAAACTGTTATGTCTAAAAAGTAGCACCCTAGGATTTGCACATTACAAAACCCTACTTTTGACTAACATGGGATTGTCTCAAGGTGTGGGACTCTTGAAATTGAGACAAACCTCCAGAGAAGGTTGGTTCCTGACCTATCTAGTGTTGACCTACTCCTAAACTACCAATTCCAAGGACCAGGAAGAGAAATACATAAAAATTTAAATCCTAAACTAAGGGAGGCGATAACACCAAAAGAGGATTAGAGAGATTCCTAGTGAGTGAAAGTGGATAAAAGGAGTAAGGAGAGGATAGGAAAGGTGCCAAAGTCCCAAAACACATTTTAAACCTCCAATTTCATGGAGCACAACAAATCTAAGCCCTGCGAAAGGAACACAATATGCACAATATACCTACAAAATATAATTAACGTAAGAAATGAAATAGAAATCAAGCGAGGAAAAGAAGAGCCATAAAACACTGATTTTATTGCTTAAAATGATGCACAATCCATTATAGTATAAGCACAAGGCAACAATCCTTCAAAAATGCATAAATTTGAGGCCTACAGCTCACAAAAGTGTTGGAACAATTTTGGCAGAGTTCCTTTACAATTTCAAAATCTCTCCCTTCGAATGAGGGGAATTTACATATATATAGAGAAAAGGAGCCACCAACCAATATCCTTCATTAATCTTATACAGAGGTATGGGTGACCATGCCTCATTAATATGGTTGTTGAACTACCCCGTACTATGTTATTAGTGTCCTGACCGTATATGAAACTCTTTGATGTCACCCAACAAAAATCACTAGCTGATGCACAACAAGGGCGGAAGAATCACCTCCAACAAGAGGAAGGATTATTGCATGAAAAGAAGAAATGTTGTCACATGTCAGCAAGAGGAGGTGACACGCATCAACAAAAGGAGGCTGAACCAAGATAGGAAGTGACACTAACATGCGATGAGAAAGAACACCGATGGGGAAGGAAGATGACTTGCATGCAAGGCGGAGATGCGACATGTGATGGGGAAGGATGTTTACGTGTGAGAAAGAGGCGCCAATCCGTACATTTTTCTAGCTAACAAATAATGTAAATCCTGATCCAAACCTTCTTCACGGCGAGGTAGCTCATCGCGATATTCCCTGTAAACTTCTCCCATTAACTATTAATGCCTTGACCTCTTGAAGGTTAATCCATTTTGCAAGGGGTTGTAGAAAATGGATAACATGTAAGTAAAGTTAATTCCAATTATAGTTAGATGTGTATAGATACTTTTTGGTTGGTTCAAGTGACCCAAAGAATTTGAATAGTATGGTGATGTTAAAGGTAAAACACCATGGTTTTCTACCTATAGAAAAATGATAGAGTGAGAGAAAGAATCAAAACTTCTCATTCAACCTTATTTGACTTGAAAGGGGAGATTTTTCCTTCAACATGACTAGAAACACAACTATAGTTTAACTTCTTAATATACCTTTCATTTAATAAAACAAGAATAACTATTCCTTTTTTATTCTTTCAAGAATTAAATAACAACAATTTCAAATAGCAAATGCCTTTTAACAATATTCTCATTTCTCCTAAAATGAAACATATCACCTTTTGGAATGCAATGAAACAACTTCAATTAAAGGAGATGCATTTCCATTTCAAACCAGTTCAAGTTTTCAATTTCACATAACCATGCAAAAATTTGGTGGTTTCCTTTTTAAAAACTAACAAATTTTAAAATTTTAATTTTCTCATTCAAACACTCTTAAAAGAATTTAAAATTTATAGGGATTCCTAAGTAATAAAACAACTTCCTTTCATGCTTATAATTTAGAATCTTCCACTCAAAGTGGAATAATTAAATGAACAATTTAAAACATAAGGGATATCAACAAGAACAAAATACAAGTCTCCATTTGTATGTCTTCTTCCAAATGTAGCTTCAATCATGCACTCTTCAATTCTTCAAGAACTTGGATGAAAAACTATGAAAAAGGGGTATAGGCGATTTATCCGCCCAACCTATAATCCAATAAGGGAATAATCCATACCTTTATTGGCCCACGAACCCCAACCAAAGAAGAATGAGGGCCTTGAGTAACATTTGACAAATTTTTACAAGGATGACTTCAACAAACAAAATGCAGTCCAAAACATTCAACACATTTTAAAATTACATACTTAACAAATTTAAAACTTTCAACAACAGAATAGGTTTGAGATCAAACCAAAAAGGAGAAAGGACTATGGGAACCACCTCCTTTTCCCTCCCAAGTGAAGGAGGATTTTCACTCAAAGCCCTCATGTGCACAATACAAGAAAATAACCTTATCTCTCCCTTGCAAGTATATAAATATGACCATGTTTTCCTTTTCACTCCACATAGGTGAAACTCCCAATCACACTACCTCAAAAATTCATGCCTCATATATCTCTTTTCCCCCAAAAGGTCCCATAAATCCATCTCCGAATACCTAACTTAAGACAACTACCCAACCACAAAAAAACCACCACATTCACAACATTCCTACAACATATTCCACATGAAAAAGCAAAATAAACAAAACAACAAAGGTGGAGATCCTACCTCTCCATAATTTTTTTCAAGAATCTTCACTCCACAAGCTTTGACACCTTCAAGCCAAGCACACTCCAAAAGAAACTCCAACAAGCTTCCAAATCCAAAACTACACTAGAAGAAAATGAACAATTAACTCCAATTCCAAAAGTGCGTTGGAAGAAAATGAACAAGTAATTCAAATCCATAAAAACTCATCAATAATTATAAATGGGATGTGAGGATGATGAGGTAGCTCCATGAAGGATTCCACTTCATCATTCCTCTATTCCAACACACAAATAAAACACCATGCCCAAGACAATAAATAAGCATGTAAGAACTATGAAAAACCCACATGACACTCAAACATGCACACCAATTCTTCTAAGGAAAAATTTATTGTGACAAGTAATAAGGTGCAGTTATTTTCACCCTTTTACACTCCAAAAAGATTAAAATAAGTCAAAATTTAACTCCCCATACCACAACTTAGGGTTGTTGGGTAAATTTAAGAGGCATGGGACAAGCTTAGCTTGTCCCACAATCCTCCAAAAAAAGCCTCGCAAGTCAATATCTGAATTTTGAAGTTGGGAAAGGGTTACATGCACAAAATCCAACACAAAATCCAACACAATATCCAAACCACATCACATGATTTCATGGACCTTCTACCCTCATAACTATCTAATTGTCACATCCCAATTTTAGTTAACAAATTAAGTAGGATTAGCTTAATTAAAACACATTATTACTTGCTAATAAAGTGACTACAATTTCCAACAATTAAAACATAACACAAAATTAAAAACACACAATTTTTTAAAAGAAAGAACATTACCCCCATGGCCACACATGTGAGGTCATCCACCATGGGAAACCACCTAACTAGCATGTGACCACAACACAACATAACATTACACAAGTTGTCAAATTTTGGCCACATTTCTCAAAACCGACATCCTTTTGTGGTTGGTCTCCTATCCCCTTCTGATGTATGTGATAAAATGTCCTGCAACACAAACAAAATACCTCTCTAGCCTTTCGATCGTATTAACAACATCGAAACAATATACATATAAAATCAAGTAATCATCATTTGAAAATAACAATTCTATCATCTAGCATCATACAATTAATTCTATTTTGGCATCCATAAAATAATAATTGTACTCAAAACATCCAACATAGGTTATACATCCAGAATATGACATGTTAGTATAAAACCAAAATATTACAATTCAACACACACACACACACACACACATATATATAAGCCTCATTGATTTCGACCCCACCAAACGGTTCCCCAGTGAGTGTATGGCTTTGATGGATTTGTGGGTGATATACTTCACTAGAGCCATCCATTGCAGAGCCCCACGCTATGGAAAGGCTTTGATGGGTTTGTTGTGTAAATCTATTGCTTTATAATGATAAGAATGTTCTTTGGGAAGAGATAAAGGGCATTTGGTACTCTCAAATTTGAAGACCATCTTTTATAGTTTCATCTCTTAGATCCCCTTCAAATTTATTAGTGTTGTGCGCCCTTTATTTCACATGTAAGAGGGCTTGTTAGAATTATATTTGGAAGCCAAGAATTATATATTTTTAGGATTGTTAAAACTCATACAAATAGTTGGTTTATTACAAAAACAAATTTATATTTAATTTTAATAGAAGAAGATTAAGATATTGCTTTTAAAATTTTTATTTGTTTGTAAAGTTAGAAATATTTTAAATTCAAATTATATTTTGAATATTATTTTTATTGTTGTGTACATATGTTTAAAAAACTTCACAACTCTGTTTAAATGTTTGCTCACTAATGTATTATTTTTAGGGGTAATGTGTTTACATGGTCTTTTAGAGATATAGGAGGAGGAATATGAGCTTGTGGGGTTTACAATTTCATTAAATATCTCCCATCACTTCACATGTTTGACCCCCAATCTACTTACGCTTCTTACCTCATAGAAAAAATATATGAGGTCAAAAATAGCTCCCACATCCTGTTGTGCTCTCGGATAACAAAAGAAGCCAATAATCGTCAGCCAGCCACCCAAGTTCTAAACCCTCAGGTCCCAGGGGACCGGTTACCCTTGCATTTACATAGCCGGTTGGGAGGACTCGCCTTGCATTAGCGTGCCATGAAGTGTGCCAAATCGTTGGGTCATTAACTCCTGTAGTATTAAAAAGAACACATTCTTGTTATCAAAATCCTCACACAACATTCATACACTTGGTCCTCCTACAATATTTTAGTTTCTTTAGGACTTCAACTCTATGCTCTTCTATACCTCTATGTCGATGTCAACATTGCATTGCTCGTAGAATTGATAATGAAGTAGCAATACTAAATAATAATTCCATCTAAAAAGTTATTTTTTTAATTGTCCAATCGAGAGATGGAATACGTAATAGTTCTTTCAAGTAACTTGAAATTCCAAGATTTTGTATACATATTTTTAAAATATTTCTACTTATATACATATATAAAATAAATATATATTTCTAATTTAAATATAATAAGAAAGGAGTATTTAGAAAATTATATATAATTTATTTCCACGAAATCATATGTGGCGGCCTATGTAAGAACCGTGAGAGGTTGATTATATTTTAGTGCATTTATCGAACTTGTCGTTTGTTTGTATGTCAAATGGTTAACCCTCTACCCATTGTTGTGGCATGTCATATGACCAATGCTATTTGTTTCAATGTGAGAACCTTTGTGGTCCGTATATTACGCACCGCCTACCCTGTTTTGGTACAGCTTACATTGATACAAGCTTCTCATGATCGCGTTACTTGCCCATTTTGCAGTTTTTTGAGTTAAAAATGTCTCTAAAAGCTTTGCCTGCTGCTATTTTTCTATGTATTAGGATTGGCTTTTGGAGTGAAGAGAGGAACATGGTCTCCTCAAGAGGATGCGATATCAAGCATTTTTTTGAGAAGTTTGGATTGCTTTGCCTCACAAGCCTGGTACAAATGTATCCGACACCCAATTTCAAAACATTCTTTTTGGCATGGCCTGTTGGGTATTTCCATTACGCAAGTGGGCAGGTAAATCATACATGTTGTAAGTACAATATTTGATGGTGTATGTTGGAAAATTGTAGCTGCCTTTTTCGTTTTGTTTGGATGTTTTCTGGACACAATCTAATCAAGGATTTCAATAAAAGAAACTAGGGGTTTTAGTTTTTACAATCAAATCAGAGATAAACTCTGCAGAACTCCTGGAAATGTATATTGTATGTCCGTATTAGATTCTATGAGCTATTTTCTTGCTTTATCGGAATTGTTTTGAATGAAAATGGATCATGGATCATGGTAAACAAAATTTAGAAGATTCCAAATATCATAAATAGATCACACGTGTAGCTTTTCTAATTCATACACAATCTGGAAAATTCCAGAAGTTATCATTTTTCAAGTGGCGAGGCTTAGTACAGAGCTCTTCAGGGAAAATTTTAACCTTTGAATATTGACTTTTATTGTACTGTTTATCTAATTCTTTCTTTTATATTGCATGTCAGGAAGGCTTGACTGAAATATCTATGTTGTGATTTTTTCGATGATGATTATACCTAGATGCTAATACTAATTATGACTCTGATAGTTTTAGATATAATATTGCCTCGATGCTAATTATGAGTCCGATAGTTTTACATCCTCCTAGATTGAAATTCTATTATCCTTTCTTCTCAAAGGCATTTTGGATCATCTCCAAAATGCCTTGATTACTCCACAAAGTAGGAAGATTCTATGCGTGTTTATCTGAATCTTTGTTTATTTTCTTAGGGTGTATTATGCGTTTATTTTATGTCTCGAGTCTAAATGTTACAATATTTTTCTTAGGGAAAGGTAAAGTACTTTGAATAAACAATTTGCATGCATTTTCATATGAAATTAAAGCTAATAACTGTCACAAGACAAATATCTTCCATCGTGGGTTTTTAGGAGAAGTAAACAAGTGTTTGAGTTTATGAAGTGGGCAAATGGGAAATATTTTAGCAAGTAATTTAATTCCTTACCTTTTAGTATGTTTTCAGTATGCTTTTAATTTTATAATTTGACATTTGACAGCTTTGGGAGAAGAAGACCTCTCACCAGTTTGGGAAACACTTTAAATTTGTGAGATTGAGAGAGATCTGATGGAGAATATAAGAGTCGTATTATCCCGCACTACTTCAATAAGTCTTTTCAGGGTCAAAACGCGACATGCCCGCTTCTTTATTGAGATTTTAAACCGTTGTTAAGAGCTCTATAGTTTGTAACATTTGGCTAGGAGCCAGTGATGAATTGTCGAATGCATTGTGACATTATTTTCTAAATATATAAATGAAATATTGTTTTGGCGGGGGGTCAAATGGCCCTCCAAATCTCTTGAAGATGGTCATGGACATCTTCAAGGGGTGGGTTTGTGTTGTTATTTAGTTTTTTTAAATATTTCTAATTTTTTTAATAGTGAGAGTAACAAATGGTATAGTTATTTTGTGCTTTGAAATAGTATTTTCTATTTATAGTAAATTTTTAATAATATAGTAATAAATGGTATTTTTTATTGGTATTTTGTGGCCTTTAGCAAAACAAAAAATTTAATTATTATTCATGAATTCAAACAATTACATTTGTTTTTGATAAACTTTAAGTAGAACTATTTTTTATGACTTTAATAGTTATATTTTATTTGGGGGTACGAGGAAAATGACATAGAGGGTTTGAGGGTTGGATGTAAATGGAGGGACAAAGGATTAGGTGGGTTAGACAGAGAGAAGAGGAGAATGAGAGAAAGTACATGGATGGTGAGAAGATGAGGAATGATGGAGGAAGGAAAAGGGGGAAGAAAATGGAGGAGGAGATGATGAATGGTGGAGGAAGGAAAAGAAGAATGTGATAGGGAAGAGAAAGAAAAGGTAGAGGAAGACAAAAGAAGAGGGTGAATGAAAGAAGAATAAAGTCACAGGAGGAGGAAAGAGGAAGAGTAGAAGGATGTTGGGAAGAGGAGGAATAGTTGAGGAAGGACAAAGGAGGGTTAGACAGAGAAGAAGATGAAATGGTAAGAAGCAATAAAGAGTTTGAGGAGGAGGAAGAGTTAATGGATGGTGGAAGACAAAGATTAGAGGTAAAATGGAGGAAGGGAAGAAGAATAAGTTTAGAGGAAGGAGAGAAAATGGAGGAGGGAGATGATGAATGGTGGAGGAAGGAAAAAAAGAGGAAGATAAGGGAAGAGAAAGGAGAAAGGTTAAAGGAAAAAAGATGGTCTAGATAGAGGGAAGAGGAGAATGGTAGAGAGGAAAAGGGAGGTTACGGAGGAGAGAGGAGGGTTAAGAGGAGGAGGTGGAAGAAGAGAAATGGAAGAAGAAGATGGGGGAGGGAAAGATGAGAGGGGGAAGGAAAAAGAAAGGATCATAGGGGAAGAGAAAGAGAAAGGAAGAGAGAAGGATTTAAGAAGAGGAGAGGAAGAGCGAGAGGAATAAGAATAGAGAGGAAGAGTTAAGAGGAGAGAGTGAGAAGACAAAGAGATGGAGGAGAGACGAAGAAAGAGAAATGGAAGTAAGAATAAAGGAGGGAGAGGGAAGAGAGGTTGAAGGAGGGTGAAGACAAGGAAGAGGAGGAAAAGGAAGAAAGGAGATAGGAGGAAAGAGAGGAGAGGGAGAGATGAATGGGAAGGAAAGAGAGGAGAGAGAGAGAATAGAGAGGGAAGGAGAGAGGTGGTTAGGGAGAGAGTGAGAGAGAGGGAGTGAAAGGAAGGAGAGTGGAGGGAGAGAGGAGTGGGGATGGAAGTGGAGGAGGAAAAAGAGAGCAGGGGAGGAGAGCGAAGGGCGTGGAGGGAGAGGAGATGGATTAGGGAGGGGATAAATGCGGGGGGAGAGTGGAGGGGAGAGAGAGAAAGAGTGGCGGAGAGAGGGAGAGGAGATGAGCGAGGGAGGAGAGGAGAGCGAGAGGAGGTACGAGAGAGAGAGGGAGGAGGAGGGAGATAGAAGTTGGGGAAGAGAGCAGAGGAGAGGGAGGAAGAAGGGAAGATGGAGGAGAGGGAGGGAGAGTGGGGAGAGAAAAGAGAGAGGGAGGATGGAGGGAATGGGGAGAAATATGCGAGAGGGAGAGAGGAGAGGAAAGGAGTGGGGAGAGGGAGAGAGGGGAGGGGGAGATAGGGAGGGAATGGAGAGAGAGAGAAAGGAGGAGGGAGAGTGGAGGAGAGAGAGAGATAGAGTGGGGTGATGGAGAGTGGGGAGGGAAAAATAGAGCGGGGAGAGGGAGAGAGAGGGGAGGGGGAGGGGATAGAGGGGGAGGGAGAGCAGGGGGAGAGAGATGAGGAGGGGGAGATAGAGGGAGAGAGGAGGCGAAAGGAGAGACTGGCGAGATCGGTGAGAGAGAGAGAGGGGAGAGAGGGCAGTGGAGGGAGTGAGATAGAGAGAGATGGGAGGAGAGTGGTGAGAGAGGGAGGGAGAGAGGGAGAGAGGTGGAGGGAGGAAGCTAGAGAGGAGAGACCGGGGGAGAGGGAGAGAGAGAGAGAGCGAGAGGAGAGGGAGAGGAGAGAGAGAGGGGAGATGGAAAGAGAGAGAAGGAGAGGGAGAGGAGAGAGAGAGAGGAAGAGAGAGAGAGAGGAGGGAGAGGAGAGGAGAGAGGAGCGAGAGGGAGAGGGAGAGGAGAGAGAGTTGGAGAGGAGAGGGAGAGGGAGAGAGAGAGGAGAGGAGAGAGAGAGGGAGAGAGAGGATGGAGAGAGAGATGGAGAGAGAGAGGGGTGAGGAGAGAGAGGGAGGGAGAGGGAGAGGGGAGGAGGAGAGAGGAGCGGAGGGAGAGAGAACGAGAGAGAGGAAGAGAGGGATCGAGAGAGAGAGATGAGAGAGAGAGAGAGAGAGAGGTGGGAGAGGGAGCAGAGAGAGGAGAGGGAGAGGAGAGGAGAGGAGAGGGGAGGAGAGGGAGAGGGAGGGAGAGGGAGAGAGGAGAGTGGAGAGAGAGAAGGAGAGGGAGGAGAGGGAGAGGGAGAGTGGAGAGGAGAGATTGAGGGAGGGAGGGGAGGGGAGAGGAGAGAGAGGAGGAGAGGAGGAGAGAGGGGAGAGAGTGAGGGAGCAATAGATGGGAAATAGAGGAGGAAAGAGAGGGAGGATGGAGAGAGACAAGAGAGGGGAGGGGGAGGGAGGAGGGAGAGGTAGAGAGAGGAGGGAGAGGGAGAGAGGGAGGAGGGAGAGAGATGAGAGAGAGAGTGGAGGGAGAAGAGAGAGGAGAGAGAGAGAGAGAGGAGGGAGGAGGGAGGAGGTAGGGAGGGGGAGGAGTGGAGAGAAATTAGAGAGAGAGAGAGAGGGAGAGTGATAGAGCGGGGAGGGAGTAGAGGGAGTGGAAGTAGAGGGAGAGGAGAGGGATAGGAGTGGGAGAGGAGATGGAGAGAGATAAAGAGAGAGGGGAGGAGAGGGAGAGGGGTGAGAGGGAGAGGGAGAGAGGGACATGGAGAGAGGGAGAGGAGAGGAGAGGAAGGGAGAGAGGGGGGAGGGAGGGAGGAGGAGAGAGGAGAGAGGGGGAGAGGAGGAGAGTGAGAGGAGGGAGAGGAGGGAGGTAAGTGGGAGAGGAGAGAGAGGGAGCTGAGGGAGAGGGAGGAGTGAGAGGAAAGAGAGGGTTAGGGGGAGAAGAGGATGAATGAAAGAAGAATCAAGGGGAGAGAGAGAGAGAGAGAGGAAGAGTAGAAGGATGGTGAGGAAGATGAGGAATGATGGAGGAAGGAAAGGAAGGAAGGCGAGAGAAGAAGAAGAAGTTTTAGAGGAGGAGAGAAATGGAGGAGGGAGATGATGAATTGAGAGAGGAGAGAGAAGGAAAAGATGTGTGATAGGGAAGAGAAAGAGAAAGGGAGAGGAAGGAGGGAGATAAGAGGATCAATGAAAGAAGAATAGTTGGGGAGGAGAGAAGAGAGAAGAGTAGAACAGGTTAGGAAGAGGATGAATAGTGGAGGTAAGAGGAGGGTTAGAGGTAGGGGGAGAGGGAAGAGGGAGAAGAGAAGAGTAAGGGGAGAGGGAGAGAAGAGAGAGGACGAGAGAAGGGAGGAGAGGAAGAGAGGGAGAAGAATGGTTAGATGGAAGATGAGAGAGAGATGAAAGAATAATAAGTTTAAGGAGGAGGGATGAGGAGGAATGCTAGGAGAGAGCTGGACGGAAGAAAATGAATGAAAGAGGACAATAGAGGGGGAGGTGACGAGAGGATGGAAATGGAGAGGTCAAAGGGATTAGGTGGGTTAGAGGAGAGGGAGAGGAGGAGATGGAGGGAGTAAGGACAAAGGGAGTGTTAGAGGGGAATAGGAAGAGTACATGGAGGTGGAAGAAAGAGGAATGATGGAGGAAGGATAAAGGGGAGGGAGGAAGAAGAATAAGTTTAGAGGAAGGAGAGAAAATGGAGGATGGGAGATGATGAATGAGAGGAAGGAAAAAGAAGTGTGATAGGAAGAGAAAGAGAGAAAGGTAGAGGGAAGGACAGGAGAAGAGGGGATGAGAGGAAAGGGACAAGAGAAAGGAGTGAGAGGAAGAGGAGGAATAGAGAGGAAATGGAAAAGAAGAGGTTAGACAGAATAAGAAGATGAATGAAAGAGCAATAAAGTGAGGAGGGAGGGGAGAGAGGAGGAGAGTAGAAGGATGGTAGAAAGAGGATTAATGGTGGAGGAAGGAGGGAGGGAGGTTAGAGGTAGAGGGGAGGAGAGGAAGGAGAGGAAATGGAGGAGGGACAGATGAATGGTGGAGGAAGGAAAAAAGAGTGTGATAGGGTAGAGAGAAAGAGAAGGTTAAAAGATGGTCTAGTAGTGTTGGAGGGAGAAAAGGGGAGGGATGAAGGAGAGAGGAGGAGAAGGAGGGAAGGCAAAGAGGAGAACTTAAGAAGAAGATAGATGGGGAGAGAAGGAGAGAGTGGGGAGAGGGGAGAAAATGGACCGTGGGAAAGAGGGAGGAGAGAGAGTTGGGAGGGGAGAGGAAAGTGAGAGGGAGAGGTGAGGAGGGAGAGAGTGAGAGAGAGAGGAGAGGAGGAGAGGTGGAGAGAGAAGATGGGAGAGAGATGAGGGAGGGGAAGTGAGAGGAGAGATGAAGGAGGAGGAGGTGAAAAGGAGAAATGGAAGAAAAGTTTGATGGGGGGAGGGAAGAGAGAGTGGAGGAGAGGGAGATTGAAGGGATCATGGGGAGAGGGAGAGGAGAGGAGGGAGGAGGAGGAAAGAAGTGAGAGGAGGAGGAGGGAGAGAGAGAGGGAGAGAGAGGTTTGGAGAAGGAGAGCGGAGGGAGAGAGAGTGGGGAGGAGAGAGGGAGGGAGAGGGAGAGAGAGAGGGGGAGAGGAGAGGGAGCGAGAGAGAGAGGAGAGTGGATGGAGAGGAGGAGGAGGAGAGGGAGGAATCGAGAGAGAGAGAGGAGGAGAGAGAGGGGGAAAGAGCGGAGGAGGGAGAGGGAGAGAGAGAGAGAGGGGAGGGAGGGAGAGAGGGAGGGAAAATAGGGGGAATGAGAGAGGAGAGAAAGGGAGCATGGGGAGAGGGAGAGGAGGGAGCAAGAGAGAGGGGAGAGGAATACAGGGGAGGAGGGAGAGAGGGAGGGGTGGAGGGAGGAGATGAAGAGGAGAGAGAGAGAGGAGAGGAGGGAGAGGAGAGTGAGAATGGAGAGAGAGAGAGGAGAGCGGTCAGAGAGGAGACCGGGAGGGAGATCAGAGAGAGGGAGTGGAGGGAGAGGGGAGAGAGGGAGAGGGAGAGGAGAGGAAGAGAGAGAGAATGCAGAGGGAGAGAGTGGGGGAGAGAGAGAATGTTGGAGAGGAGAGATGGGAGAGGGAGGGAGAGGGGGAGAGGGAGGGGAGAGAGGAGGGAGAGAGGAGAGAGGAGAGAGAGGGGAGAGGAGAGTGGAGAGGGAGGTGAGAGGAGGGAGAGACTTTAGGAGACCGAGAGCAGAGAGGAAGTGGAAGGGAGAGTGGAGAGGAGGGAGGGAGGGAGAGCAGGATGGAGAGAGAGCGAGATGGAGAGGGGCAGAGAGAGTGGGAGAGAGAGAGGAGAGAGAGAGAGATGAAGAGGAGAGGGGTAGGGTAAGGGGGAGGAGAGAGAGGGAGGGGGGGGAGGGAGAGGGAGAGAGAGGAGGAGGGATATGGTAGGGGATGGATAGAGTGAAGAGAGGAGAAGAGGAGGAGGAGAGAGAGTTCGAGATGGAGATGAGGGAGGGAGAGAGAGAGAGCGAGGGAGAGAGGGGGAGAGGGAGAGTGAGGGAGAGGAGAGAGAGGGGAGAGGGAGAGAGAGAGAGAGAGATGGAGGGGAGGAGGGGGGAGAGAGGAGAGAGAGGAGTGGAGAGGAGGAGAGAGAGAGAGGGAGGAGAGCAATATCGTGTGAGGAAAGAGAGGAGAGGAAAGAGGGGGGAGAGGAGAGAGAGAGGAGAGGGAGAGAGGAGAGGGGAGGGGAGAGGGAGAGAGAGAGAGTTCCGAGAGAGAGAGAGAGAGAGAGAGGAGGGAGGAGGAGGAGAGGGAGAGAGGAGAGATTGAAAGGAGGGAAGGGGGAGAGCGATAGAGAGAGAGGAGGAGAGATTAAGGAGGAGGGAGGGAAAATAGAGGAGATGGATAGAGACATAGATAGGAGGGGAGAGAGGAGATGGAGAGGAGAGAGGTAGAGGATGGAGAGGGACATGGAGAGAGATGAGAGGAGAGGAAGGGAGAACAATAGGGAGAGAGGACATAAGGAGGAGGAGGAAGGAGAGAGGAGAGAGGAGAGTAGAGAGGAGAGTGGAGAGAGGGGGAGAGAGAGTGAAGAGAGCGGAAGTGAGAGAAAGAGGGAAATAGAGGGAGGAGAAGAGGGACATGAGAGAGACAAAAGAGAGGGGGAGTTAGAGGGTCATGGAGGGGAGGAGAGAGGAGAGGGAAGAGGAGAGGAGGAGGGAGAGGAAGGAAGGAGGAGGAGGAATGGGAGGAGAAAGCGGAGGGAGAGGGAGAGCGAAGGAGGGAGAGAGGAGAGCGGAGGAGAGGAGATAGAGGGAGAGAGAGGAGGAGGTAGGGAGAGGGGAGGAATGAATGAAAGAATGGTTAGAGAAGAAGAGGATTAATGAAAGAATAAATTTGTTACTGGTGGGAGGATGAGGAAGAGTAGAAGGATGGTGGGAAGATGAGGATGATGGAGGAAGGACATGGAGGAGGAAGGGAAGAAGAATAAGTTTAGAGGAAGGAGAGAGTTCGAGAGAGGGAGATGATGAAGGATAGAGAGGACGAAGAGATGGAGGGGAGGAGAGTGAGGAAAGGTAGAGTGGAAGGAGAGAAGAAGGGAGCGAAAGAAGTGAGAGAGGATATAAATGGGAAATAGAGGGAAGAGGAAGATGGACATGGAGAGAGACAAAGAGAGGGTGGGAGAGGGAGAGGGAGAGGTAGAGGAAGGGAGAGGGAAGAGAAGAGGAGAGGAGGGAGGAAGGAGGGAGTGAGGATGAAGGGAGGGAGAGAAGGTGGAGAGAGGAGAGGGGAGAGTGCGATAGAGTGGGGAGGGAGTGTGAGGAAGAGGAAGTGAGAGAGAAATATCATGGGAAATAGGGTAGCAAAGAGGACATGGAGAGAAAAAGAGAGGGATGGAGGAGAGAGGAGGGTAGGAGGGTCATGGAGGAGAGGAAGAAAAGGAGGGAGGGAAGGAAGTGGAGATGGAGAAGGGAGAGAGAGTTTTAAAGAGGGTGAGCAGAGGAGTTGGAGAGAGAGAAAGAGGTAGCAGAGGAAGGACAAAGGAGGGAGAGGAAAGAAAGGATGAATAGAGAAGGAGAGGATCTTGAGGTAGGGGAAGGGAAGAATGAATGAGAAGAGTTAGGAAGTAGATGAAGGGAAAATGAGGGTTAGATGGAAGAAGTAGATGAATGAAAAAAAAGAATGAAGTTGGAAGAAGGAGGAAAAGGAGGAATGGTGGATGAAGGACAAAGGAGGGTTAGAGGGAAAAGGAGGAAGGAGAGCAAATAGAAGGGACATGATGAATGGTGGAGGAAGGAAAAAGAAGTGTGATAGGTAAGAGAAAGAGAAAGGTACATGAAGGAAAAAGGAGGGTTAGAGGGAAGATATAGATAAATGAAAGAATAATAAAGTTTGAGGAGGGATGAGGAGGAATGGTAGAGGCTTAGACGGAAGAAGCAGATGAATGAAATAAGAATAAAGTTGGAGGAGTTAGGGTAGAGGAAGAGTAGAAGGATGGTGGGAGGAGGAGGAATGGTGGACAAAGGTCATAGAAGGGTTCAAGGTAAAAGGCGGAGGAAGGGAAGAAAAATAAGTTTAGAGGAAGGAGAGGAAATGGAGGAGGGACATGATGAATGGTGGAGGAAGGAAAATGAAGTGTGATAGGGAAGAGAAATAGAAAGGTTAAAAAGAGGGTCTAGTAGTGTTGAGGGAGGAAAAGGGAGGTATGTAGGAGAAGAGGAGAAATGGAAGAAGAAGGTTGGAGGGAGGTGAAGAGGACAAGAGGAAGAAAAGGAATCAAAGAAGAACAAGGTTGGAGTGAGGGAGAGGTAGTGGAGTTTTAAAGGGCGGAGTTGTGTTGGAGATATGAAAAGGAGGTATGGATGAGAGATGAGGTTATTGAAGGGGAGGGAAAGAGTATGAATGGGAGAAGAAGAAGAGGAGAGAGAAGAAGAGCAATTATTGAAGAAGAAGGTTAGAAGTAGGGGATATAATTTTTTGAGTGAAGGAAGATGAGGAATGGTGAAGGAAGGATGAAGGGGGTTAGAGGGAATATAGGTAGGAATGGAAGAATAAGAAGAAGAAGAATAGATGTAGGAAAAGACATAGTCTTAGGAGCAATGAAGGAAGGGTGGTTAGATGAGATAGAGGGATGAATTGAAGAATAATAATGAACTTAGGGATAATACTCTTGGAGTGATGGAAGATGAGGAATTTTAGAGGAAGGACCAGGAAGAGAAAGGATTGAAAAAGGGTAGAGTTGTGTTGAAGGGAGGGAAACAGAGGAAAGGAAATAGAGGAGGGGTTCGATAAAGTGGGGGATGAGGTGTAATGGAAGAATCAAGAAAAGGAGAGAAAAGAAAAGGAATTGAATAAGAAAACAAATTGAAGGGAGAGAGGAAGAGAGGTTATAAAGATGGTGGAGTTGTGTTGGAGGGATGGAAAGGGGAGGGGAAAGAGGAGGAATGGAAGAAGAAGAAGATGAGAGGAAGAACATTAATTGAAGAAGAAGAAGGTTGGAAGTATGGGATAGGATTTTTAGAGTGAAGGAAGAGGAGGAATAGTGGATGGGAAGGATGAAAGGGGTTAGAGGGAAAAGAGGGATGAATGAATGAAGAAGAGAGGAGATGAAGAGGAGGAGGAGGGTCGAAAGAAGAAGTGAGGGATAGGAAGAAGAGGAGGGATGGAAGAAGAGGAGAGTTTGAAGAAGAAGAGGAGGAGAGGAAGAAGAGGAATCAAAGAAGAACAAGGTTGGAGTGAGGGGAGAATAAGAGAGGTTATAAAAATGGTGGAGTTGTGTTGGAGGGACGAAAAGGAGGTATGGAGGGAGAGAGGAAGATGAGGAATGGAAGAAGAAGAAGATAAGAGGAAGAACATGAATTGAGAAGAAGAAGAATGGAAGTATGGGATAGGATTTTTTGAGTGAAGGAAGAGGAGGAATATTTGAGGAAGGATGAAGGGGGTTAGAGGGAATAGAGGGAGGACCAAATGAAGAAGAGGAGGACATAAGAAGGGTTTGGGAGAAGAAGAGAGGGAGAGGAAGAATAATATGGATGGAAGAAAAAGAGGAGGAGAGGATGAAGAGGAGGGATGGAAGAAGAAGAGGAGAGGAAGAAGAGGAATCAAAGAAGAAAAAGGTTGGAGCGAGGGTGGAGTTGTGTTGGATGGACAAAAGGGAGGTATGGAGGAGAGATGAGGGTTGGAGAAGGAGAGGGGAAGAGGAGGAATGTAAGAAAAATAAGATGAGAGGAACAAGATGAATCGAAGAAGAAGGTTGGAGGTAGAGGATATGATTTTTGGAGTGAACGAAGGGGAAGAATGGTGAAGGAAGGATGAAGGCGGTTAGAGGGAATAGAGGGAGGAATGGAAGTAGAAGAAGAATGGAGGTAGGGGATTGGAGTTTTGAAATGATGAAAGAGGAAGAATAGTGGAGGAAAAACAAAGCAGGGTTAGACAGAATAGAGGGAGGAATGGAAGAAGATGAATAGAGGTAGAGGATAGGAGTCTTCGAGTGACAGATGATGAGGAATGGTGGTGGAAGGATGAAGCGGGGTTAGAGGGTAGAGGAAGAGAAATTTTAAACTGAGGGTAGAGTAGTGGTGGAGGAAAAGGGATGTATGGAGGAGAGAGGATGGTTGGAGAAGGGGAGGGAAGAGGAAGAAGAGGAGAGGAAGAAGATGAAGGTTGGAGGTAGGGGATAGGAGTCTTGGAGCGATAAAAGAGGGTGAATGTTGGAGGAAGGATGGAGAGGGGATAGAGGGTAGAGGAAGAGAAAGGTTAAAATGAGGGTAGAGTAGTGGTTGGGGGAGGTAAAGGGATGTATGGAGGAGAGAGGATGGCTTTAGAAGGAGAGGGAAGATAAGAAATAGAAGAAGAAGAGGAGAGGAAGAAGAAGGTTGAGGTAGGGGATAAGAGTCTTGGAGTGATGAAAGAGGAGGAATGTTGGAGGAAGGATGGAAGGGGGATAGAGTGAATAGAGGGAGGAATGGAAGAAGAGGAATATGAATAGAGATAGGGGACATGAGTTTTTGGTGATGGCGTAAGAGGAGGAATGGTTTGAGAAGGAAAAAAGTGATTAGAGGGAATAGATAAAAGAATGGAATAAAAATAAGGATGGAGGTAGGGACTAGGAGTCTTGGAGCAACAGAAGATAAGTATTGGTAAAGGAAGTACAAAAGAGGGTTAGAGGGAAGAGGGGAGGGATGGAAGAAGAATATGTTTGGAGGTGGGGAGGTGTTGTAGAAGATCGAATAGAGAAAAGAAGGATGGAGGTAGGGGCTAGGAGTCTTGGAGCAACAGAAGATAAGTATTGGTGAAGGAAGGAAAAAAAAAGAGGGTTAGAGGGAAGAGGCAGAGGGATGGAAGAAGAAGATGTTTGGAGGTAGGGTGGTGTATTTAGAGGTACAGTGGAGAGGATGGTTGGAGAAGGAGGGGAAGAGGAAGAAGAGGAGAGGAATAAAATGAAGGTTGAGGTAGGGGATAAGAGTCTTAGAGCTAAAAAAGAGGATGAATGTATGGGCTAGAGATTTTGGAGCAACGGAAAAGGTTAAAATGAGGGTAGAGTAGTGGTTGGGGGAGGGAAATGGATATATGGAGGAGAGAGGATGGCTGGAGAAGGGGAGGGCCTCTGTCCCAAAATCCACCTCATTACACTCAAAATAATGAGCTGGCCGTAGCTTCAGGATCTCCTGAATTTATGGTCTCACTGCACATGCTGTTTGCATGACCCTTAGGACTCTCTCGCATGCTCATCCCTAAGCCTACGGCTCTGAGACCTATCTCTGTGTCCCAAACCTAGTCTCCCTATCCCCTCCGCTGTGAATACTCTAGCTGACTCCACATGAATTTATTTAAATAAAAGATTTCTTTACTCTTTGATCATCACTATGTTGAGAAGGTGCCCGAGCCTCATTTGATGGCTCTCTATCATGTCTAGTAGCACATGCTCCCACGGACCCTCCGCGTAAGGTGACATTAACATCCTGAGTGTCTATAAAAATTTTGGTAGGATGGTTTCTACAACATGATCCAATGGTGGCAATCCTAAGTCTATGTGAAAAGACCCCCGTCCCATCTGCGCCTCCTGCATAGACCAAGGTGAGAGTTTGTTCTTCTTTCTATGTTTTATTTAGTTTTTTTCATGTTTACTAAGTATGCAACTTCAACAAGGTTGTTCTCTAGATTTAAAAGTGTGCTAGGTTTAAAGTTCATGTCTCAAGTTTTCTAGTGTGCCCAATGGCCCAAGATTTTGAACCACTGCTCCGATACCAAGGGTAACGCTCACTAAAACAACCCACTTGAGACTCAAGAACAACCTAGGATTAGTTAGAAAAATTATGGAATAATTTTTTTTTTTAAAAGTGTCTACAACCAAGCTACAAGACAATAGTTGTCACAAACAAGTTTAAAGGCCAATTATAGTTAATAGCTTATAGTTTTCCCATTACAATAATTATTAAAATTTTCAAGGTCAAAACTTAGGGTTAAAGTAACCATTTAGGTTAAGAGGGTAATTTCTCACTATACCACTCTCTACTAGATTTAAAGATTCATCTTTGATTTTTCTCAAAATTAATGCACTCAAAACTTCCCAAAAACATTCCCATTAGATACCAAATTTCCTTACCTTTCCAGTGATATAAATAAGTCCTCCTAAATCCTCATATTTCTTAAGTTATGGGCTGGCGGACCTTGGGAGGAATAAACAGAAAATAACCATTACAAAAGCCAAGCTCCTACCTCTCCATGATGGAGTTGTTCCAAGTTCCAAAACAACAAACTTTAACATAATGCAAGCAATCCAAATACGCTTTAGCACAAAAGCATGCAAAATGATCTCTATCCATGAGACACATAGTTTTTACAAGTGTGGAAAATGTAGGTGAAGGACACCCTAGAATTAAATAACTACATGTCCCACCCCTACTCCATGAGTTGGTAAAAACACCCTTGCAAGGAGTATACACTCATATGTTTTAGTGGATAATTTAGAGACAAGGATATGTCGGTTGGACCTAAAACCCAAGGGAAAGGGTTTCATACAAAAATGTGATTAGGTTTCTATACAGCTCTTAGAAAAAATAATATTGTTTGCATCTAGCTGTGAGGCACGTAGTTTTTGTAGATATGAATGATGTAGGTGAAGCACACCTTGGAAGCATGTGTTGAGATGGCAAGCTAATACCTGAAATTAATCCTGAAGGATTAGGCAGTAAGGATGCATTAAAGGAATTTTCAAGGAAGATAAGAAAACCCCAAAAAATCCATCATGATTTTCAAAATCGAGCAAGGAAATGAGAAAGTTCAGTGTAATAAAGTAATCGATATTCAAATCCTTCAAGTAGTTGGCCAAATGAGAGAAAGGAGCCTCTTATTTTCCATTTGAAAAAGAGATTTGAACTAATAAAAGCATCAAATTGTATCTTTTAATTTTGATCCATTATGAAAACTTTATTTCTCATTGTATGTTATTGAAACTCACAACTGTAAGGTACATTCAACAGCCAATCACGAAAAATTTGCAATATATCTTCCACAACAAAACTTTAATAACACAATTCAAACTATGTGTTTTTCACCTTACAACAAAAAAATTCCCTCTTCTTTGGCATAGACAAAGTCCCCATATCGATGAAGTAGCGAATCCTAGGATATCGATGTGAATGTGTCTCCCTCATCAAGGAAGAAAGATGACACCTTAACAAAAATACTTTCATTACCCAACTTAAAGGTGGCGGTGTAAATGAATAAACTATATTTATCTATTTTAAAAAATCACCATTGAGCTTAAACTAAATATAAATTTGTAAGATCAATGAAAAACTGATTAAAAGAGCTTCAAACTACATGATTGCAAATTTTGTTACGTAAATTAGGGGAATGATAATACATGATTGCGAGTGAAGTTCATAGTTGAAGAACTCTATAGGATCATGGAATTGAAACATAACATAGGAAATATATCAGTCATTACAAATGGGGAAGGTAAGATTTACTTCATAACTCTAAGTTTAAAAATTTAGTGTTATTTTTTTTATGTTAAAAGTGTCACAACTTAGTTAAAATATCTATTGCAACTTGATTTTGGATAGGTTTTTTTGTGCCCAAATTACGATGACATATATAGTGACAATATATAAACACTAGGTAACAAGTGTTATCTTCCCCTATTTCCTTACATGTTTGATTGAGTAGGTAATCAACATTATTTACTATATTTAACTATATTTTGTGATGCTTAAATAGATGCAGGAGTAATTATATGCATAAAATATCCCTTAGTCTTGTTTAAGGGGCGTTGGTGGAAGAAATGGTGGTACTTGAGATTGAACTTGTTAATTTTTTCCCTTATTTCGAATTTTTGTTGATATTTAGAGAGTAGGCCCATCTGAGATCACCAATTTCCCAGGTTGCAACCATTTCCAGCAATAATGATGTCGAACATGAGAAAATGTACACACTATATGATGTTGAACATTAGAAAATGTATGCCCAACAATGTAGTTATATCTCCATTCTACTTACCGCCCACTGGTTTTAAAAACAAAATTTTCTTCCCCCACACACTTGAATATGAAATCTAAACACTAAAAAACCAAAAAATCTCTACAATACCACCCAACATTTTCGAAAAAAAAAAATTTAAAATAATAAATTCTGGTAGTTGGGATGAGTATCTAATCATGTGATTGGTCTCTTTTATTTTTAACACTACAATTGATATTGATTATATTGTTATACGATGACCATTACACTACTAAATGAGTGCCAAATTTATCCTCTACTTTCGGGTAATTATATCGAACCCTATTTTCTTGGCCAATGGATTCAAAAGTACTTGGGATGTTTGATTTTTCAATGATATGGTTGTACGACCATGTCAAACCCAAGCGATAGCTTTCCCCCTTATATAAAATGGAATATTCTTTCGGCATAATTAAATGTTCTTTGTCTTAGCATGGCCTAGGTTAGAGGCCTATGCTAACCGACCACCCTAAAGATCACACACATTTGCAGTCAATGATAAAACTAAGTTTTTGAATTTCATACACTAAATTTAGTTGTGGCGCATTGGTAGGTGTCGAGAATAGTTTGGAGGAGGTTAGGGGTTTGATTTTTCTTCCCTCCATCACAAACGTGCATGATGGATATGGTGAGATTCAAAAGAAAACTTTATAAAATACAGAAGAGAGAAATTGGTGAAGCATGGATTTTAATCAATTGAATTGGATGAAAGTAACAATAAGAAAATTGAACATGGAATATTCTTGAAAAAGTATATGTTATTCACCATTATTTTTTATTTTAACAATAAGTTTTATTCACAAAGCTAGGCACCATGGAATTATTTTAAGTAAGAATGGTACACAAAGCCGCAGAAGGCAACCGATTTAATGTCAAAGACTGCACAACAAAAATTAAATGCCAAAAGCATACTTAAATGGTTTTTACCTACATTAGAGTAGATTGTGGCAAGTAGTTTAGGAGCAAGAACCAAATTTATCTTGATGTCTATCTCAAGTAGCAAGTCCGAAAACTTGGAGATAGAACTCGTGTTACCTAGTCACACCATGAGCTCAAGCATACACAATTGTGCAAATCTAAGGGTATTTTTATTAGAAATAATAGGTGGATGTCATGCATGATGCAAGTAAGATGGTGGAATGGTGTGGTTGTAATTCACTCTGTATCATTGTAATTTACATTTGAAACAATGTAATTGTAGAGGTTGAAATGAATTTTTGTAATGTATTAAAAGGTTTATTATTATAATTTGGCAATATGAATGAGATCCTAGTTTTAGGGGTGCTTTAGGAAATGTGCATTTAATTATAGGTGTTCATTTGAGTCAGATTTATATATGGAAAAAGGGGCTTGGATATATATTTAAGTTAAAATTTAAAGGATAGTTTGGCAGTTTGCGAAGTATTGAAAGGTTTATTAACAATGTTTTGTATTGAAAAAGTTGGATATATGTGTTAAATGGAATTATATTTATTATCTTATAGTGTAACTTCAGTGTGTAATTGATGATTAAATAATTATTGTGTTGTGTTTCTTACCTTAAAAATGTATTAAATAGATCTCAATTAAATAGTCCACCCTAATATAAACTTCATGTATATCTACCCTTCATGTGTTAATGTTTATAACATAGAAAACTAAAACCTTAGATTGAAGTTAAATATTTTCACTCGAGGCCACCTTCTAGCTTAAGTAAATAAGATCCCATGCTTTATTCTATCGACAAAGGTTCTATGCTTAGAGGCATCTTCTGAACCCAATGATTAGGAATGACGTGCTTAAACTTTGTCTTGGGTATATGGTTCCCTCCTAGGATTGGAAATTGTGTGTGTAGTAAGGAGAGTGTGTTCTATTAAGGTAGTACTCTATGGGAAACCAACATTAAACATGGTTTAAAATCCTATTGGACCAACATACATGTTGAGTGGAAAAGATCGAGCGGAATTAAGCCCTTGGAAAACTAGGCAACTGCCTAGGGTGCAAGTAATCAGGGGGTGCCTAAATCTAAATATTTTAATTTTTTAACTATTATTAGAACTCAAAATTAAAGGTTTGACCTGAAGTCTATATTAATTTACCCTTGAATTGATATTATTATAAATTAATATATATTCTATGCATACACATAAAAGGTATTATTATATTTTTGTAATAAAAATAACAATACATCTTCTTAAGCTCATATAACTTTGTTGGTATTGATACTCATTCTCTAATGTAGCTCTAGATAATTTGGGTGTAAGGTTTTCTCAAAAAATGTTCTTGTATTGTTTATAATGTCACTAGTATAGCTATTAAAGACAAGTATAATTTAAGGAAAAATTATTTAATTCTTTATTACTAATGTTTTGGGTTTTTATGGAGGAATTAGTAAGCTTGGTCATAATCACTCTTGATAAAACTATTGACATTAACTCAAAATAAATATCTCCATCCGAGAGATTATTACGGCTCTTAGTTGATAATTTTATAGGATGTTTTATTCCTTTTCTATACCAATCTCTCTAAATTTGTGATTAATTATGATCCTTATGAAAATTATAAAGTACAATAATGTACGTATATTTTCTCTATTTATTTGATGGGGAAAAATTATTAACTAAAATTTTAAGAGGGGTGTCCACTTTATTTATTGCCCAAGCTGCTACTAACCTTTAATTTGGCCTTGGTGAAGATTGCAAACTAACCTTCGAAGTCACCTTTAAGAGTTGGGATAAAAAAGGAACACGATACCCAATCTCAATTATCATTTGGGTTTTATGGTGCAATACTAAGAGTTAATTATGAAACTTACCAACATTTTAGTGTATGACTAGTTTGTTAAAACGTGACCATAAGATGATATGCTTGGAGAAAGGTAGAATATAGATCTTTTTCATATCACATTTAAACCATCTTGTGGTGAGAAACGATACCCACATTGTGTAAACTCTAATGCGAACCTTACCCCTTTTGTAAAATGGACTACTCCATCTTTCTCTCCCACTTGTCTTAGTATGTAGTGGATGTATGATGGGAAATGGTGATCATGTTCTTAAATATAAATCCCCTTAGACAGGGACTAGTGGTCACATGACGATTCTAATTTCTCTAATAGAAAAAATGTTACTGCATTCATTACAAAATGCATACGAACCTAGTTATGGAAATACCCTCTTAAGTTGGATGTACAACGATACTTAGAAAACCTAATCTAGAAACAAAAATAAGGAAGTATGTTGTCATGTTAAGTGCCCTCGAATCCTTAACTATTTTTGGAGTGTAAATGTAATAAAACTATAATTGAATATTTTTCTTGGGAAGTGTAATCATGAGATGTTATTCCACATGAAAGTGAATCATGATCTTCCTTGAGATGTGATTAAACCCTCTTTCTATGGATAATTAATATATTTCATATACTACTTATTTTGTACTAAATCAACTATCAATTTACAAATGAGTCGAAGAAACATGACCCTAAATCCTTAAACAAAAAAAATTAAATTCACATCCTTTGGAATGAAGTTATCCTGACACTTGTTTCTATCCTGTAATGAAGCTATGAAATAAGATCAAGATGCATGCCCTTAGGAGTGAATCCTAGGGATAATACTTAGTAGCCTTGTATGTAAACAATATCCTATTAACGAACTAAAAAAATAAAAAAATAATTGAAGTAATGTACATGATCCTTATTGTAACACCTAGAAATTTCCCACACAAAACCCAAGAAACCTCAGAACAAAACTAGAAAAATTACTAAATAATTTTAAAAAAAAAACTAGTTACAACATTAAGTTTATTTCTCGGTTAACAAACGATCATTTTAATTAACAATTAAATTTTACTATTCAATTTCTAGTTTGGTTTAAAAGTCATTTAATAATTTACTATTTTAGGACAAGTCTAATTCACCCTCCCATTGATTAAATACAATTAAATTAAATTCCTATAATAACCATTGCCTAATTACTAAGGAGTAATTTAACTTAATTTATTACAAGGGTCATGATATTTTATTAACAAGACATCAACTAAAAAAATGGGTCATAGAATATGTTTAACTTCTACACCACTTAAGTGGCCTCATTCAAATTTGACCCATGCATTTCAATGATGATTTCACCTAATTCTCACCTAACTTTTGCAGGGAAGAATCTTAGCCATTGGATGGATTGAATTTGAGCCCTTAGATCTATTATTCAAAAATTACCCTAATCCTCTTTTAGGAAGCTTGCACTCTTTCATTTGACTTATTTTCTCATTTTTTTTGTAGATTTAAGGAAGGAGAAGGGAAGGAAGCCATGGAAGAAGATGAAGCTTAGGGTGGATGCTTCCATTCTATCTTATTTTTGTTTGCTATTTCTATTCTTCCCTCTCCTAGGGTTTGATTAGAATTTTTCTATTTGTTGTAAATTTATTCATTGTAGTAAAACAATTTTCTTTTGTATTTAGCCTATTTTGGAAAATGGGTATTTGCACCATTTAATAAATCTAGATTTATTATATATAAAATATCATTGTGGATATATACATGTGTGTGTGTGTGTGTGTGTATATATATCCAAATATGTGTGTGTATACACTTTTGTGTATACATATGTATATACAAATTATTGTAGTATTTAAACTCAAATTTTTATTTATTTAAGATATATATATATATATATATATATATAATTGATTGAAAATTAAGAAAAATAAAAAATGCATAAAAAAATTTAATGGGCCGACTATTTGCAATACACAGTGGTCATATTTGGAAAGGAAAATTTAATCCTTTGTGGGGCTTGACTTCCACCGACCACTTTGTATTTTTATTAAAGGGGGTCAATGACCCTACCTCGCGCATCCCATATAATATGGGTCCGGGGCGGGTCGCTGACCCCCTCCATTCCCCATTTAAAAGACTCACATAGCCCACATGCCATGCGGGCCCCAAAACACAACCAAATTTTGAAAAAAAATTATATAAGATTTATTTTATATTAATTTTTTTATTAAATATATATATAATGCCTAGTAAATATTTCTATTAATATTTTTATCAATTTATTGATTTTACTATCATTGTTTATAATATAAGTAAACAATAACTAATAAATAATAATTCATTAATAATATATAACAATACTAACATTATGAAATGTATGAAGGACATCCTATCAATGAACTTTCTATCCTTTTTTTAAAGGAGTTAAGTGAAAGAAAGTTATATATATATATATATATGAAATTTAGGTAATGTTATGTCTGAAAAGTAGCACCCTAGGATTTACAAATTACAAAACCCTACTTTTGACTAACATGGGATTATCTCAAGGTGTGGGACCCTTGCAATTGAGATAAACCTTTAGATAATGTTGGTTCTTGAACTATTCTAGTGCTAAACTATGCCTAAACTACCAATTCCAAGGGACCAGAGGAAGAGAAATACATTAAAATGTAAATTCTAAAATAACGAAGGTGATAACACCAAAACATGATTAGAGAGATTCCTAGTGAGTGAAAGTGGATAAAATGAGGAAGGAGAGGAAAAACAAGTTGCCATAGTCCCAAAACACATTTTTAACCTCCAATTTCATGGAGCACAAAAAATCTAACCTGTAAATGAACACAATATGCACAATATACCTACAAAATATTATAGAATGCAAGAAATGTAATTTTAATCAAGCTAGGAAAGAAGAGCCACAAAACATTGATTTTATTGCTTAAAATGATGCAAATTTTAATATAGTATAAGAAAAAGGCAAGAATCCTTCACAAAATGCATAAATTTGGGGCCTGCGAATCACAAAAGTGTTAGAACAGTTTTGGCTGATTTCCTTTAGAATTTTGAAATCTCTCCCTTTAAATGAGGGGAATTTACACACACACACACACACACACACACACACACACACACACACACACACACACACACACACACACACACACACATAATGAGCCACCAACCAATATCCTTCATTAATTTCCTGTACAAAGGTATGGGTGACCATGCGTAATTAATATGGTGTCATTAGTGTCTAGCTGTATCTAAAACTCTTTGTTTTCACCCAATGAAAATCACTAGCTGATGCATGATAAGGGAAAAAGAATCTCTAGAAACAAGAGGAATTGTTTTTGCATAAAAATAATAAATGTTGTCACACATCGTGAAGAGGAGGTGAAGCGCATCAACAAAAAAAGGCTAACGTAAGACATGAAGTGACACTAATGCACGATGAGAAAGGACATTGACACCTGATGGGGATGTATGTTGATGCATGATAGGAAGGATTCTAATGAACAACGGAAAGGATGGTGATGTGTGATGTGAAAGGATGATGATGCACAATGGGGAAGGAAGGCGATCGTGACGGGGAAGGATGTTGATGTGTGACAAAGAGGTGATAATCCATACATTTTTCTAGTTATAGTTAGAAAAAAATTATGGAATATTCTTTTTTTTTGAAAAGTGTGCCCACATACAAGGTCTAAACTACAACTCACATCACGATAATGTTTCAAGGTCAATGATATCTAATAATTAATAATTTCTCATTTTAACCGATTATTAGGTCCGCATTAAAACAAATAAGTAGATTTAGTCCAACCAAGGTTTAGTTCACTCTAAGTGTTAATTTAATAAACAATTAAATTCCTACTATAGTTAAATATTCCACAAATAAATGAATAACAAGGTCCATTTTACATGGGGTTAGAATAAACATTCCCTTACCCCATAAAGTGACCCCTTAAAAGTCAACTCATGTTTTAAAATTAAGACATTTAAATAAAAGGGTAATTTCCACTCACCCACTCTCCACCTACTTTTTGTAGGGATGAATCTCATCCCTTGGATGGATTAAATTTTGACCATTGATTTGGAAATAGACAATCTAACCCTAAAGCATCCTTATGAAAGCTTCTTTCTCATCTCATTTGATTCATTTTCTTTCCATTTGTTTTGCAGGTTGAGGAGGAGGAAGAGAGGCCATTGGAGACCATCCCAAGCTTTTGGGTAGACATTGCAAGCTCCAATATTTTATTTTTACACCCTCTCCTAGGGTTTTAAAAGCATTTATTTAATTTATTTAGCTTAGTTTTCTTTGATTTTCCCAAAAGGAGTTGTGGGTTTTGCCCATTTTGATACATGGTTTTATTTGGTTTGCATCTTCATTTGGGTAGTGTAACATATATGTATTTCTTTTTTTTTTACAAAAATGTTATTCTTATATATATTTATATATATATATATACTGAAATATAATAAAAAAACATATGAAATATATATTCTATATATATATATATATATATATATATATATATATATATATATATATATATATATATATATATATATATATATATATATATATATATATATATATGTATATATATATATATATATATATATATATATATATATATATATATATATATATACGTGTGTCGTATGAAAAATTATGCGAGGCAACACCACTTTACATAAAGTAGAAAAAGTGAAGTGCGAGGTTTTGAAAAAAATAAAGGGGCCGTATGTTTTAAGGTAGAATAAAATTTGGATAAAAAAATTAAAACAATTATTAAAATATTATGGGGTGGGGTAGCCGACCCCACCCCTCCCACCATTTCCACTTAGCCTAAAACTACTTTAGGCACTTTTTAAAAAACAAACTTTTTACCACTTTTATTTTATTTGAAAATTTTAACATTATTTAAATTTTACTCTATTTAATATATATAATTTCACTTAAACTTTATTCTACCTAAAATATATAGTCTTATGTGTATTTTATTGTATGTATAATATATATATATATATATATATATATATATATATATATATATATATATATATTCCCTACTATACTAAAATATTTTAATATGTTTTTATATTAAAATATTCCCTCTAATACTAAAATATTTTATTATTAATAATATTTTAAATATTGATATTATTATCAAAAGTGGTAAAGGGAATATAGCTTACTTACATTATCATTTTGTTATCTTAATAATTTGTTTAAAAAAAAAAAAATGTGGAAGGTAAGAGAGTACATTTCCTTTCCCTTAGCAATGTTGTAATAACTTGCAATAAGTCCCAAATGAGAATTACATGCTATAATTTAGCAATTAGACTACTTTATTGACCAAATTAAAAAGCAATTGTAATTTAAGTTCCTTTCTATCAACAATAAGGAAACTAACTTTTAGCAATACATGTCTTTCAAGTAACACAATGAAATGTAATATTTCTTAATATAAGTTTCCAAAATTTCACAAGAGAGTGTTTACAACAACATTTCCAATAATATATTTAGAACAAGAACAACATATTTTTGTGGGAACAAATCAACTTCAATGGAATGAAATATTTCCTCTATAAAAAAAAATTTTTTCCACATACATCATAACTTTCAAACAAGGATACTAAACTTTCTTTCCCATTTCAAAACTAATTCTCACAAATCTTTCTTCTTTCCTTTCAATATATAATACACTTCCATAGACACAAAGGAATACAATATGTTTCTTTACAATATAAATACAATGTCCTCCACTTGATGTGGGAAGTTATGCAAAATATAAATGCAAGAATGAATACATTATTACAATTTCTTCCACTCTAAGTGGGTAAAATACAAGGAAGTTTCACATGGTCATCAACAAGACTCCAATGCTCCAAACACCAACAGGGTAGCTCCTCCAAAAATTTTCTTGATTCACAACAAAATAGGGGGAGAGGCAACGCTCTCCACCCAACCAAGATACCCAATGGAGAGGAGAAGCCATCCTCTCCATTGGCCCCCGAGCCCCAACCACATTACAATAGGAGAAGATCTCAACTCATGGAAACTACTAGCTTCCACAATACTTGACAAATAATTTCACATTCATTCCATTTACATACAAAACACAACAACAACTCAACAAGAAGAAAACAACAAAGCAACAAGATCACAAGGCTTATCAAGAAAGCCAAAAGAGTAAGACCTATGGGGAGGCCACTTATGCCTCCCAATGGGAATGGGTGCCACCTAAAAATCCTCCAATGCAAAACACAATACCCCTAACAACTCTTATGCCTCCCTCAAGTACCCCTTATCCCTCCATCCACTCTTATGCCTCCCTCAACTCTTATGGCTCCCTCAAAGTAAGAACAAGAAGAAAATGCAAGCATTTCTCATACTAGGTGGGCACCCAACCCAAACTCCCTCCTCAAGAAAATGATCTCTTATGCCTCCCTCAAATAACTCCCCATAGTCTCCTCCCACTCCCAACTTAGGCATTCTACCCATACCCAACAAGCATTTCAAAGAAACAACAACATTCAACAAACATATACACACATACATTTAACAATAACATAATATAAACAAAGGTGAAGCTCCTACCTTTCCATGGTAGAGCTTGTTCCAAGTATGAAGTTCCAAACTCCTCCAAAGATCAAGCAAGCATCCACAAGCTCCAAAAATCAACAAGTATCAACAAGCTCCAAAATCCACAAACTCCAAAATCCTCCACTCTCCAAAAATACAAGAGACTAAAAATGAACATGTAACCCCAAAACAAGCAAAAAGGATTCCATAAATAGATAAAAGAGGAGGGAGATGTGATGTGGCTCAAGTAGGATGCCACCTCATTTTCCTCCACTCCACATCACTTGGTCAACCTCATATTCCAATGCACCATTAATGAGTGGTTGGAGGAATGACAAGCACCTTACACACTCCATCTAAGCCCACTCCTCCAAAGGACAAAATTAAATTTTGAAAGAAAGTGCAATTAATATTTTACCTTTTCATCCCCCAAAACACCTAAAAGACCCTACATTTGACCTCCCAACCCATAGGTAGGGTTGGCATGGGCTTTTAAGAGGTGTGTGGGACAAGTTTGACTTGTCCCATGACTTCCAAATTTGGCCTCTAAGGCCAAATTCAGTTTCCCATGTGGGGTAGAGTGTTCTACACTCAAAATTCAAACACACATCACTCAACACAAAATCCAAAGTAAATCAAGCCTAATAAATGAACTCCGTTTTGTTCACATCTTTTAATTAGTTTAAAACAAATTCAAATTAAATTAATTAAGACACTACAACCCATAACTAAAAAAGGGGTAAACACAATTCCAAGAATCTAAATAATAAACCAAGAAAAAATTCACTACTAAAAGAAAACACATACTAACATAATAGAAAGGGAAAATTAAAACAAAACAACACATGACCCCTAGGTCACAATTTTCTCCTAACCAATTAATTCTAACACACACACAATTACATGTTGCCACGGTGACCCTAGTTGGATTCTTCTCGAATTCCGATGTGGTTGGTCTCCACTCCCCGATGTTGTTGTGAATATAATATACCTACAAAACAGAGATACCTCCTTCGGCCTCGTGGCCGCATTAAAACATTCATGCCAAATATGTGGTATGAATCTAAAATCAACTATATATGAATTAATATCATCTATGAAAATACGATATCACTTACAATTTCTAGCACATTTCTATTACACATTTCATTCATGTCAAAACGATCATCACATTAATCCAATTATCAAGATCTACTCAATATGACTTAAACATATCACATGTCAGAATTACAGATAAATAACCATGTCAAAAGTGTATCAATATCAACAACAAAAGTCTCCAGTAGTCCATATGCATCATATAAGAATCAAATCAATAACAGTTCAAGTATCTCTGATATATACTAACATGCTATATCAAAAATATAATATATCCATAAGTGCATATGACAATATCGAAAAAATAATAATCAAAAAGGTGTCTGGGCACTACATAATCGATTTTGCAAGGGGTTGCAGAAAATGGATAACAATTGGCAACTTGCGGGTGATCTTCTGCTAGATCTGAAAGACTGGTGATCTTGCATCCATTAGGTATGGAGTCATTCTTATTCTTAAACGGCAGCGACGCCTAAAACCTATTGTGTCTCAGGGACACTGTTGAGACATTACTTCATCATCATAACTTTCCTGAAACTGGAAAGTGCAACATCAAAAAAGCACAACCATGTACAAATAACCAAATCATACATATCCCAAATCAAACATGAGAGTGCACAAGAACTTATCTGAAAGAAAACCTAGATAAAACAAAACAATGTGCTACAAACACTTGGAGGAATTACAAAATCTAAGCTAATATGTACAAGAAAGATACTCCCATCAGTGATAATGCTTGAGATAGATGCCATTGACTGGGATATGTAATTCTTCCCGTCCAACTTTGTCAATTGGAAAGCATTATTTTCTTTGCACCCTAAAATAAAGTAAGGGCCACTCCATATTGCATCAAACTTGGAGTGCCTTCCTAGTTTGGCTCTATCTACATCCCATTTGAACAAGGTCTTCTTCTTGAAAAGTTTTATTTTGGCCTTTCTTTCAAAACTCATCTTGATTTGAGCTTGGTCTTTCTCCATTATTTTCATGGCCTTGTTTCTTATCTCTTCTAATTGATGAGCTCATCATACCTGACTTCCATATCTGGAGAATCAAACAACTCTAGCTTCTTGATAAGCTCCAAGGCTGGTAATTCAAGGGATATTGGTAGCCTTTCCTCCCTTCCATAAACCAACTTGAAAGGAGAACAACTAGTTGATTTCTTGGGAGTGATTCTATCAGCCCACAAGGCTGATTTAAATTTGGTATGCCAAGTCCTTTGATTCTCATCTAAGGTTCTTCTTATGATTCTTAGCAAGTTCTTGTTTGTGGAATCTGTTTGTCTATTACCTAGGGGTAGTAGTTAGAAGAAGTGCTCAAATAGATGCCATTTCTTATAGCCCAATTATATATCTTTGCTCCAATGAAAGCCAAGGAATTATTTGATATTATAGTGGAAGGAACACCAAACCTTGTTGCAATACCTTCATAGAAATCTAGAATGCTAGCTTCATTTTATTCCTTAAGTGCAATTTCTTCTGTCCACTTAGTGAAGTAGTATGTGGCTGTAAGAATCCATTTGTGTCCTAGGCTTGAAGTTGGATTGATTATCCCAATAAAATAAAGCCCCCATTGCATGAAAGGTTGTTCAACTGAGATAGGATGGAGTGGGAGAGCTGTTAGCTTCATTTTACCTATGAAGAAGGCACACTTCTTGCATTTCTTGATCCATGAGTAACAATCATTGAAAAGGTTAGGCCAATAATAACTAGCCCACATGATCTTAATTGTTGTTTCTTTCAGGGAAAAATGACCTCCTACCTCTCCATCATGAAACTCGTGCAATAATCTCTATATCTAGTCTATCTTGATGCACCTTAGGAGGACACCATTCATATCCCTTTTGAACAAAATACTATCTACAAGCACGTATGGGGTGCAATGAAGTCTGAAATACCTCATTTTGGACTTACTCAATCCTTGAGGATTTTGACCTATTTGATGGAAATGTACAATATCCCGAGTCCAACAAGGAATGGGTATGTCACTTGCATTATGTTCTTGGTTATCTTGCAACACCATAATAGCTTCTGCCTCCTCTCTTGATTCAACATGTAGGTTAGAAGCTAGCTACTCACACAACCCTTTTCCTTTAACTAATTTGGTCACATTTATATCAATATCATACTCCATAAGCTTGGTTATCCAACCAGCTCTCTTTTCATTAAGGTCCTTGTTCAAAAGGAAATATTTTACACCAGCATGTGAAACTAATAGATGAATTATGTTATTTGACACTACATGCCTGAATTTCTTTAAAATTCTAATCACAGCAAGGAAATGCTTCTTAATGAATGAATATCTCACCTCGTAATTTTGAAGGCTTCGACTTTGAAGAATGTGATAGGATGCTCTAGTCCTTCTTGATTTGGCTACACAAGTATGGCAGATATTGCATCCGTACCTCCAAAATTGTATAAGATGAAGTCCTTTGAGAAATATGGATGTATGAGGGTTGGATCCTATGTAATGGCTTGCTTTATAGCTTAAAATCTTTCTCTTCCTTCAGCAGTCCATCTAAAAAACATGGTCTTTTTCAGCATCATCATTAGTGGCTTGAAAAGATGGGAAAAGTTAGGAAAAAACCTCCTAACAAAATTAATTTTCAAAAAAATCTTTGGAGAGCCTTCTTGTGACTTGGAAATGATAATCCTCGAATGGCTTCTACCCTCTCTAGATCAATTGTCAACCCTTCCTTAGACACAATGTGAACTAAGAGCTTGCCTTCATGAGCTAAGAATATGAACTTTTTCAGATTCAGAGACACTCCAAATCTTTGAGATCTTTGGAAAACTTGTCTAAGGTGAAAGAGGTGACTTGCTGCGTTCTTGGAGAATACAATGATGTCATCTAGATAAATAAGAACCATCTTATTGTTCAACCCTTTGAATTTCATATCCATTGCACTTTGGAAAGTGGCTCCAACATTTGACATTCCAAATGGCATCTTCCTATAAGCATAGGTGGCCCACTTTGTAGTGAAGGTTGTCTTGAACTGGTTATCTTCCTTTGCCATGATTTGATTGTAGCTCGAGTGGCCGTCTAAAAGTGAAAACCTTTTAGATCTAGCTACTACTTGCAAGATTTGCTCCATGGAAGGAAGTGAATAATGGTCTTTGAGAGAGGCTCTATTCAAGTCTTGAAAATCCACACATAGCCTGATTTCCCCATTTTTCTTCCTAACTGGGACCAGATTTGCTACCCATGAAGAGTGCTTGATTGGAAAGATGATGCTTGCTTCAATGAGTTTGTTTAGTTCCATTTTCATGAGAGGATCGATATGAGGATTGACTGGCCTTTGCTTCTTCCTGATGGGTTTAGCTCCCGAATCTAGCTCAATGGTGTGTTGTGCCAATTTTGGATTAAACCCTCTCAAATCTTCATAAATCTAGGAAAATACATCTGGAAATTCTTGGAAAAGTTGTATGAATTCATATTTTTCTTGTTGAGTGCTTACCTTTCCAATTTGAAGTGTTTTTCCTTATCTAACCAAAATTGGCTTGGAATCTTCACTTTTGACCTGAATGTTGGCTTTCTCTTTACGAAATTGATCATTCAAGTTGAATATGGAATCCAATGTAACTAAACCTTTTGGAATCTTGTTTATCTGCAACTGCACTACTTGATGCTGTATCTATTGCTCTAATATGTCTGATTTCTTAAAGAGAACTCAAGCCTCTTCCTGCAAGAAATTAATGATCTTTCGATCATTCTCAAATACCTACCAGCTCATGTTATTATCCAGTACTGGCATCACAATCACATGAATGTGTGGTTGTGTTTTATCTCTTTTGATATTATCCACAACATTAAATGTTGCTCCAATTTCTGCAAGCCTATCCGCAGCCTCATTCTTCTTCCTCGGTATGGCTTGAATATTGAACGATTCAAAATCATCAATTTGATCCCATACTCGATGCTTGTAAGATTTTAGCAGTTCATTCTTAGCAGCATGTTTTCCATTAACTTGGTTGAGTATTAACTCACTATCCCGAAACACTTGCAAGTTTTGTATACCTCTCTTTCTTTCCCAATTCAATCCATGTATCAAAGCTTCATACTCAACCGTATTGTTTGAACAAGTAAACTGAAAATGGAAAGTTGAGTAGTACTTCATACCTTGTGGTGACATGAGCATTTCTCCCACTCCAGCGCCTTTCCTACTCCTTGAGCCATCAAATAATATCTTCCATACTCCATTATCATCATTATCATCCATTTTGGTGAGGCTAGGAAGAGGTGGGTTTTCCTTGTGTAAACAATAAACTCTTAACTCATCCTCCTCTATTTCCTTGTCTGAGATCATATCCATGACTTTTGTTTTCCCATTCGTCAAGAGTCAAATTTGGGATGCCCCCAAATTTGGTATCTATTGATGTGTAATCACAACACCCTTGAATGTCTGCAACTTGATGGGTTGAGACTCTTAGTGTGATTGCATAACATGCAACTTCTCCCAAATTGTGGGACTTTGCCAATTGGGAGAGATCTCTAGATGAAGGTTGGTTCCTATTCCTCTATTCAGGTGCACACATTCATATTGTAGAGGATCTAATCTAAAACCTACTCTCACTTTCCAAGGAGACATGGTTAAGGATATGCAAGAAATAAAACCTAAACTAACAAGGGTGATGCACTAAAGGAATGTTGAACAACTACTTTGCAATCAAACAAAAACAATAAAAAATGTAGTACAACCATCATGCACAAATAACTAAGGATTACAATGAGAGATCAGGAAGATATAATGAACATAAGAGAGGGTTGAAATCATCCAAAGACTTATACTATTGCTCCAAAGATTTGATACAGTCCATTATAATGGCTAAGATGCAAGATTGCATGTACAGTTTGAATGGGAGGTTCGAGCTCCACAAATCCACTTTCAGAAAGAGAAGAAGGGAGGGTGTAAAACAAAAATTTCCAACCTTTAGAAAAATTCCCCTCCTTACAATATATAGGAAGAATGAGAGAGAAAGGAGAGAAGAATTCGAATCATGCTTCAACCACCCCAAAAGAGCATTGAATTCACCTCATTATGGTGGTAAGTGAGAAGCCTGACAACCTCAAAAATGGCGGACTATATTTATTAATTTTGACTAACTTAGTCTCACTAATTTAAAGATATCCAATCGTAGTTGAGATCATCTGAAGGTCAGGTTCAGGCATTCCACACGGGCTCTCACAATATCTTAAAATATCTAAGCATTTAAAATTCTTGGTGCGCTTCATGATTCATCTTTCAATTGAATTGACCTTCTGCCAATCTTTTCCAAATTGCTTTAGGTTTAGAGTTTATGTGTAAGATCCATGTGGAAGCCCCATGCATTCTTAAGATTTTTGTTGCCTTTTAGGGTCCTGGGAATGGGACATGCCGAAACTTGGCATTGTCTAGGATCTTGCTCTGCTTTCTTTGTGTTTTGGAAAAGTCCCTTCTATTTAGGAGCAACTATGTTGGACCCTAGACATGTGGAGGGCTAGTGCACGTTTGGGAACCTACCTTTGGATTTTACATTTGAGGTTACGCTGAGCTGATACGTGGAGGCTTACTCTAGATCTTCCCATGCTTAGACTTTTCAACGGTCGCTTCTACCTTTCCCGAGCTCGACCACATGGAGATCTTGCGCTCGTTTGGGGACCCCACTTTTTTCACACTTTTGAAGTTGTATTGAGTGACACGTGGCACCTTCCGCAGCTTATTTTTCTTTCATTTTGACTTTATGGAATTACGCTTAGAGTGACACATGGAGCCTTCCACAAGGCTATTGCTTTGCTACGATTTGAATCATTCTAGGCTTGATTTTGACTTATCAAGTTATCTTTATTCATTTTTTCAACCATTCATTTCCATAAAATCCCCAAAAATGTGAAGTCTGAAAACTTCGATTGTTTCTCCATTTTCTTCCTCTTGAGCTCTGATCTCCTTAAACATTGTTTGGCCACTCATTTTCCGACCTTGCTTTAACATTGTCAAGCCCACCCATAACTTGATTTTTGGGATCGAATGTGAACTCGCACGACTAAACCAACCTCTCCATTTCTCCTTTGTAAGATCTTGTTTGATCAATTTTTCTTGAGGGAAAAAATGGATAAGAGTATCTCGCTTCTTGAACGTTGGGCAATCCTCTTGATCAAAGCCTGAACAATTCACGTTGATTGGGCATGATACATGAGGCAAAAAATGGAAATCTATAATAGGTTCAGACTGGATTGTAGCCTTAGATCCATACCTTGTTCTGAAGATCATATGCGACCAATAAGCTGATAAGTAACCTCCAATTTTGGCGGTGAAGTCTCTTGACAAGCACATTGCAAAGAGTGGTGGAAGGTCAATAACTGATATATCTTGTTGAACCATGACATTAGGACATGCATGCAATGTGAGGCTCAAATATTTGATTACTCCAACCGTTGTTACTATTTTCCCGTCCAATTGTGTAGTGCCCACTTCCCTTTGAAACCTTTTTGATACTAATCATGATACTATTGATTATATTATAGACATGATTATGGACCTTATTATAGTATGATGATTATTAGAGGCATTTTGCATATTTATGATGATATACTATTTGGCATGGTTATATTATGGATGTTGTGGAGACTTGTGATATTTAGATATTGTGAGTAGACCTAGAAATGAAAATTATTGGATGATAATATAGTTGTTGATAAAACTATAAATGATATTGTTAGATTGTTGTGATTCATATATCTAAATGATTTTGGGAATTATATTTATATTATTTTGGATGTTTTAATATGGCCATGAGGCTGAAGGAGGTATTTGTGTTTTGTAGGTTTAAAATATCACAACAAACATCGGGGGATTGAGACCAACCACATTGGAATTCTAGATGAATTCAACAAGGTCACCATGGCAACTAGTATTTGTTTGTGTGTGTTAGGGATTCCCATGGGGGTCACCTTTAAATGTGACCAAGGGGTTATGTGTATTTATTTATTTGACCCTTTTGTTTAATATTGCATGTGTTTATTTTGTGATGCATTTGCCCCTTTCTTTATTTATTAAATGTTGTATTAATATTGTGGGTAAGCATGTTGTTAATATTAATTAATTAAAATATATCATGAGAAAGTAATTAATAGAGTTGTTGGCCTTGAATTAAAGTGTTGTAAGAGATGTGTAAGTGATGTGTAAGTTAACTTTTGAGTGTGAAACACCCCACCTTCTTCAAAATTCAGAAATTGTCCTTGGAGGCTGATTTTGGAGGCTTGTGGGACAAGTTAAACTTTTCTCATACCTCTTAAAATTAATTACCAACCATACCTATGGTTCGAGAATTGAGACTAGACATTTTTAACACTTTTATAGAAGGAAAATTGTAGGTTTTAATTACACTTATCTTACATGCTTTAATTTCAGTCCTTTGGGGTGTGGGTTAGATTTGAGTGTGTAAGTAAACTGTCATATTTTCACCCACCTATTTATTATGCATTGGAGAATGAAGTTAAATTTTGGGTTGGGGTTCAAGATGTGTGATATTGAATCCTACTGGATCTGTCTCATCCTCTTCTCTTCCCTCTTCTATAAAAATTAAGTGGCTTGCCTTGTTTTGGGGTTGCTTCATTTTGGGAGACTTCATTCTTGGGTGAATTCTTTTACTATTTTGGAGTTCTTTCTTTGAAGAAGTTTTGGGAAGTTGTTGCATGCTTGTGCTTGGCTATTTAGGACTACTTGTATTGGGATAAAGCTTGTTGTTTTGGAACTTGGAACAACTCCATCATGGAGAGGTAGGAGCTTGGATCTTGAAATACTCTTATTTTATGAATGTAAATGTTTATGTATGAATATTTTGGCTTGTTTGTGGGCTGTTGGGTAGATGGCCTAGGAATGGTGTAGGAGAAGACTATGGGGTTATTTTGTGGGAGACACAAGTGTGTTTTAGGGAGGTATAAGGGTGGAGGGAGTTGGGGTTTAGGTTTCACGCTACAAATAAATAGCTTGCATTTCTTTACTTGTTATGGGGTGTCATAAGAGATTGGGGAGGCATACGAAAATGTGAGGAATAAGGGGTACTTGATGGAGGCATAAGGGCATGTCAAGGATTTGAAATGATATATACACACACACACATATTTTGGTGGTTTTTATCAGTTGGTTATACCCATTTCCCATTTGGGAGGCATAAGAAACATCCCCCATAGTTTCTTGCTCCTTTAGCTTGCTAGATGAAGCCTCAATAATTTTTTTCATGCTTTAATGTAGTTGTAACCTACATTACGGTTTGACTATGTTTTTATTGTGAAAAGTGTTGCTTGTGTGTTTGTGGAAGCTTGTTGTTTCCAAGAGTATGATCACATATTTTATTGCATTGTTGTTGGGGCTCGGGGGCCAATGTAGAAGGATGGGTTCTCATCTTCATTGGATGTCTTGGTTGGGTGGAGAGCGTTGCCTTTCCCCTACTCTTGTTGTAATCAATTTGAGAAATATTCACGTTCTATTCGGAGCTAAGAAAAAGATAGTTTGAAAGTCCTTGTGAAATGAAATATTATCAGTAGCCCTTTACGACTTTAAAGTGGGTGATCTACATATTCATTGTAATAGGAAAGATACTTTGTATTGGCAATGGAAGTTGAAATTTGAAATGTAAAAGAGTTATACTCTGTATTCTATTTTGGAAAGAATGTGAAAGAATGATACGTATTTTCTATGTTGTATGCTAAAATCAAATGGAAAGGAAGTTGTAAGAGTTTCATTTGAATTAATGAAATTGTTTTCCTTGTTCATATGATATTATTTTCCATTAGAAATCCATGTTTAACATGCACTATGAAATCCCCTGTCTAGAAAGCTAAAAAATGAAACACGTGAGAGGAAAATGTATTATTCTACCTATATCTACTATATGATTTTGGAAAGAATAAAGAAGGAAGTTGTAAAGTTGTCTTTTGGAATAAATAAAGGATTGCATAACCTTCCTCAAATTGTATCATTGTATTGAATTTAATCATCTAGATGTGAGTTGTAATCTCTGTTTGAAAGGAAGAAATGTGTATAAAGGAAATGTAATACTCTATCTTTTGAAATATGTGAAAATTGGAAATCAGAGATGTATTTAGTTTTTGAATAGTTGAATTGAATCAACTAAAGGTATTAGATTAGAATTGGAATGTATTATAATACTTAGAAGAAGAAAATGGAAAATAAACCCTTTAAAATTTGATCTCTGTTTTGTATTATCAAACTAGAAATTATTTAACCCAAAATGCACAGACCAAACCTGCAATAATGAAATAACAAACTAAACAATTAAATTGAAGTAGTTTTCCCTAAATGAATCCAATTAGACAAAAATATTTAAAGGAAATATTTCAAAACTTGGCAAAACCGAGTTCAAAGCTTTCACAGTCGTTTTGCCATCAATATTGTAAAATTTTGAATTGGAATTCAATCAAATAGATCTACCTCACAAACTTATCCTTAATCCACCTAAGAACAAATATCCATTTCTATTTGACATGTTGAGAGAGGAACAAGAAAAAATTAAGCAAATTTAATAAGTTCATTTCTACCAATTTGCACTTTAAAATCCTAGCAGTCATTTTCTAGAAATTGACCCCCTTAAACTTCATCAAAATAAAAAATTTAATGATCCCTGAGTAAAGAGGATGATGAGAGATTTCGTAAAGTCCTCATTTGCCCAAAATTGAGATCTCTATCAAACGTTATGGCCTTATAAATTTTTTCTTCACTTGGCATAAAAAAAAATTAGGAAAAATTTCCTTGAGCAGCCAATGGGCAAGAATTTTTCCCTTAGAGCTTCGGAAAATTTTTAGGAAAATTTTCTAATTTTCCTGCCACCCCATTGGGCCGCAATGAATCGAGAGGCTGCCACATGGCACCACAAGATGTCGAGAGAGGGTGAATCCCTTTTTAACTTAGCATTTTAGGAAAAATTTGGGAAATTTTTCTTCTTTCCTCTCGCGCCCCGCTAGTCTCAGTAGCAATAAGGACTGCCCACATGGCATCGCCAAAAGTTCCGACGGAAGTGCGGGTGAATGCTACCCTCTTAACCCGCTTTGCGGTGTTAAACTAATTTTCTCCCCACCACTCCACCTTCCCAGCATTGTCTTAGGAGACACCACATGTCCCTTGCAGACTTGCGGGAGGGCAAAGCAAAGTTGGCTTTTAACCCCACGTGCTAAGATTTTTTAAATGTCACCCACTACCCCAATCTCCCTATGCTAAATTGGGAGGTACCACATGTCCCTTATGGACTTGCAGAGACCCAGAGATGCACGTGCATAAAGTTAGTTTTTTTCCCCCGCATGGGAAATTTTCCAAAAGTCTCCCACGGCCCATGAGACCCGTCTTTGGGAAACATTATCTCTCTTGGGCCCGCTCTTGGGGAAAATTTTCACCCCAAGGCCCATCGTTACAGTAACTCGAGAATTATGAGTAGTTAGGAGGACTTATTTATATCAATGGAAAGGTGAAAAAAGTTCCTATCTAATCGGAATGATTTAGGAAATTTTGTATGCATTAAGTTTGAGAGAAATCAAGTTAAATATTTAATCCTAAATTGAACCTAATTGAACCTTCTAACCCTAAATTTTGGACCTTATGACCTCTAATAATTGTTAATAAAAGAAAAGTATATTCTAGTGGATTATAAGTGTTCTAGAACTTATTAGTGACAATTGTTGTCTTATAACCTTGTTGTAGACTCTTTTAAACAAAAAAATATTATTCCATAATTTTCCTAACTAATCCTAGGTTGTTCTTAGGTCTCAAGTGGGTTGTTTTAGCAGGCATTACACTTGGTATTAGAGCAATGGTTCAAAATCTTGGGCCATTGGGAACACTAGAAAACTTGAGACATGAACCTTAAACCTAACACACTTTTAAATCTAGAAAACAACTTAGTTTAGAAATTACATATTTTAGTAAACATGGAAACTGAATAAAACTTAGAAAGATGAACTAACTCTCACCTTGGTCTATGCAGGAGGCACAGATGGGATGAGGGTCTTTTCACATAGACCTAGACTTACCACCACTAGATCATGCTATAGCAGCCATCCTACCCCATATTTTGTAGACTCTTCAGGATGTTAATGTTGCTCTACATGGAGGATCAGTAGGAGGGCATGCAGCAAGACATGATAGAGTCACTTCCATTGAGGATCATGTATCACCTCAAACCAGCAAGGAGCATGGAGGAGAGAAATTCCATGTAGAGTCGGCTAGAGTTGAGTCACCACGAGGGGGACGAGGTGACCAAGTTTCAAGACGTAGAGAGAGGTCTCAAGCCCTAGGCTTAGGGATGAGCATGAAGAGAGACCTAGAGGCCGTCGCTGACCACAAAAATGACAGATCACATTAGGGAGATCTTGAAGCTTCGTCCCATCCAATTATTCTAGTGACATAGGTGGATTTTAGACAGAGGCCTTGTTTGTGAGATTGAGTGGGTGCTCCAAGCTCTGTCCTTTTCTAAAAACACAAAATATCATGTTGCGATCCATCTACTAAAGGATGGAGTTGGTTTCTGGCGCAGACAGAGGAGCGAAGTTCCATGTTGATTCTAAGACAGCTACACAGGAGCTCTTTGAGGAGCATTTCTGGAGCAGATATTTGTCACAGAGATTCATTCAAAGAATGGATAGATGAGTTCCATGACCTCTGATAGGAATCTCTTACAGTGGTTGAGTATGAGAGTAGATTTTGGATCTACTCCAGTATGTTGGTTACATGCAAGATGAGTAGGTGTGGATCCACAAGTTCATCCGGGCCTCGAATCTAGACATTGGAGGTGCAAAGGTGTGATCCATTTTCCAAGACAGAGCCGAGGCTGTCGAGAAGGCCTATATAGTAGAGGAGACTCGAGGAAATACCCAGCAAGATAGAGACTGAGTCCAGAGCCACATACATCGATGCACTACAGCAGATTGAGGGAGTCAGTACTCTTTCTCATGGTGGACAGGGTCGAATGGTCATCTTTCAAACCACAAGCAAAGAACAATAGTCCCACCCAACTTATAGACCTCTATAGAGATATGATGCACAAGAGAGGTCAGATTATTGGTACTCTTCCTAGGGGTCCTATAGTGCCCACTTCCCTTTGACACCTTTTGATACTAATCATGATACTATTGATTATATTATAGACATGATTATGGACCTTATTATAGTATGATGATAGATGTAGATCATTTATTATTATTGACTTGATTCAGCTTATGATGCATGATTATCATTAGAGGCATTTTAGATATTGATGATGGTATATTATTTGACATGGTTATATTATGGATGTTGTGCAGACTTGTGATATTTGGATATTGTGAGTAGACCTAGAAATGGAAATTATTGGATGATGATATAATTGTGGAGTAAAATTGTAAATGATATTACTAGATTGCTTTGATTTTTTATGATTTATATATCTAGATGATTTTTGTAATTATATTTATTTTATTTTGGATGTTCGATATGGCCATGAGGCCAAAGGAGGTACTTGTGTTTTTCAGTTAAAATATCACAACAAACATCTAGGGATTGAAGACCAACCACATTGGAATTCTAGATGAATTAACAAGGTCACCATGACAACTAGTATTTGTTTGTGCATGGTTGTGTGTGTTAGGGATTCCCATGGAGGGATAACCTTTAATTATGAAAAAGGGGTTTTATGTATTTCTTTTATTTTTGGCCCCTTTTGTTTTTGTTTGCATGTGTTTATTTTGTTGTGCTTTTACCCCTTTCATTAATTATTCAATAGTGTGTAAATTTTGTGACTAATCATATTGTTAAAATAAATAAATCAAATATGTCATAAGAAGGCAATTAATGAGATTTGTTGGACATGATTTAAATTGATATAAGTAATGTGTAAGAGATGTGTAAGTAATGTGTGAATTGACTTTTGAGTGTGAAACACTCCACTTTCTTGGAAATTTGAATCTGTCCTTGGAGGCTGATTTTTTAGGCTTGAGGGACAAGTTAAACTTGTCCCATACCTCTTAAATTTAATTACCAACCATACCTATGGTTGGGGAGTTGAGATTAGAATTTTTTTATGCTTATTGAGAAGGAAAATTATAGGTTTTAATTGCACTTTTCTTACATCATTTAATTTCAGTCCTATGGGCGTGGGTTGGATTTGAGTGTGTAAGTAAACTATCATATTTTTCACCCACCTATTTATTATGCATTAGAGAATGAAGTTGACTTTGGTGGTTAGGGTTGACGATGTGTGATGTGGCATCCTACATGGATCCACCTCATCCTCTTCCCTTCCCTCTTCTATTAAATTCAAATTCCTTGCCTTGTTTTGGGGTTGCTTCTTTTTTGTGGAGACTACATTCTTGGGTGAATTCCTTGTTGTTTTGGGAGCTCTTGCTTGAAGAAGTGTTTGGAGGATTGTTGCATGCTTGTGCTTGGTTGATTTAGATTGCTTGCATTGGGTTAAGCTTGCTATTTTGGAACTTGGAACAACTCCATCATGGAGAGGTAAGAGCTTGGCTCTTAAAATGCTTCTCTTTTGTTTATGAAAATGTTAATGTGTGAATGTTTTGGCTTGTTTGTGGGTTTTTGGGTAGATGGCCTAGGAATGGTGTAGGAGAAGACTATGGGGTTATTTTGTGGGAGACACAAGTGTGTTCAGGGAGGTATAAGGTTGGAGGGAGTTGGGATTTGGGTTCCACCTTACAAAGAAATAGCTTGCATTTCTTTACTCATTATGGGGTGCCATAATAGGTTAGTGAGACATAAGGAAATGTGAGGAATAAGGAGTACTTGGGGAGGCATAAGTGCATGTCAGGATTTGAAATGATATATATATATATATATATATATATACATATTTTGGTGGTTTATTCCTAGGTGGTGATACTCATTTCCCTTTGGGAGACATAAGCATCCCCCCATAGTTTCTTGCTCCTTTGGCTTGTTGATGAAGTCTTTGTATTGTTTGCCATGTTTTAATGTACTTGTAAACTACATTCTACTATGGACTATTTTTTATTGTGAAAGTGTTGCTTGTGTGTTTATGGAAGCCTATTATTTTCATGAGTTGATCACATCTTTTATTGTATTATGGTTGGGGCTCGGGGGCTAATGAAAAAGGATTCCTTGTCCTCTTCATTGGATTTCTTGGTTGGGTGGAGAGTGTTACCTTTCCCTTTTCTTGTTTTGATCAAATTGGAAGAATGTGAAATATGCACGTTGCTATTCTAGAGCTGAGAAAAGGCAGACAAATGATAGTCCCTAGTTGAGATAAAGTTTATTGTAACCTTTCCCACTTGAAGTGGAGGAACTCCGTAAATGTTTTGTAATAGAAAGATGTTGTATTTTGTATTAAAGTTGTCAAGTGAAATGTAAAATATATGAACTATGTTTTCACCTTTGAATCTTGAATGTGAAAGAATTGTATTCAATATGATCAATTCAAAGAATGAAAGAAAGGTTGTAAAGTTATATTTGGGAATCAATAAATGATTGAATTACCTTCTCAATTTGAATTTTTGTTTTAAGATTGAACATATAAATGTTAATTTAAACCTCTGTTGAAAGAAATAAATGCGTATGAAGGAAAATGCAGAACTTTATCTCTTGAAATGTGTAAAGTTACAAATCGGTTATGTATTTTGGTTTCGAATAATTGGAATTGAATCAACTAAAGGTATTAGATTGGAATTGGAAGGAATTCCCAGACTTGGATGATGAAAAATGATAAATAGGCCCTACCAAACCGGATCTCTGTTTTACTTCTCAACTAGAAATACGTTACCTTAAATGCGCAATTCAAACCTACACTAAAGGAATACCAAATGAAACATTAATTTAGACATAATAAGATCTAATCAAATTCACCTAGACATTAACACTTAAGGAATTTATTTTAAAACTTAGCAAAATCAGGCTCAAACTATTTTGCAGTCATTCTGCTGTCAAGAAACGTAAATGTTCAAATTGCAAATCAATAAGACAAATTGAATATTGAAATCTTCCTTAAATCCATCTAGGAACAATCCTCCATGTCTGTTTGACATGTTGAGAGAGAAAGAAGATCGGTTTGAACAAATCTTATAAGTTAAAATTTACCACTCATACTTTGTAAAATCCTGCAGACCATTTTCTTGAGAATTACCCCCCTAAAATTTATCAAAATAAAAATTAATGATCCTTAAGTAAAGATGATGTCAAGAGATTTCTAGAAAGTCTTCGTTTTCCCAAAACTGAGCTCTCTATCAAAATTTATGGCCGTCTGAAGTTTTTCTTCCTTGGCATCAAAAAAAATTGGGAAAAATTTCCTTGTGGGCTTGCAGGCCAATTTTTCCCTTAGCACTTAGGAAAATTTTTGGGAATTTTTTTCTAATTTTATCGTCTCCCGACAACCCGTAGCAAATCAAAGGTCTGTCACGTGGCACCACGAGGTGTCGCCGGCTACACGATTCCTTTTGACTTAGCACTTATGGAATTTTTATTGAAAATGTTCCAAATTTTCCTCTACGGCTCACAACCAATCAAGTGATGCCACATTGCATCATGAGGCATTGGCGGAGGAGGCATTTTTACATTCGTAAAATTTTGGGAAATTTTTTTAAATTTTCCCCACCACCCGCCAAATTTCACCCTAATCAAGATATGCCACATGGCATCGCGAGGTGCCGGGCAGAGGTGTGTGGGGAGGGCTACCCTCTTATCCCTTTGGGGCATTAAACTAATTTTCTCCCCGCCACCCCGCCTTCCCCATGTTGGCTTAGGAGATGCCATGTGGGAAGAATTTTCGAAGGTCTTCCACCTCCTCACTCTCCCCACGCTGATTTAGGAGGCACCACGTGTCCCTTGTGGACTTTCTGGACCAATGGGTGCACGGTGCAAAATTAGTTTTTTCCCCAGCGTGGGATTTTTCTTTTCAAAAGTCTCCCCAGGCCCACCGACCAGCCATTGGGAAAATTTTCACCCCGGGCTTGTGGCCCCGCTCTTGGGGAATATTTTCACCCGAAGGCTTGCATTGACCCATAACTTGGAAAACATGAGGAGTTAGGAGGACTTCTTTATATCAATGGAAAGGTGAGGAAATTTCCTATCCAATGGGAATAATTTAGGAACTTTTTTGAATGTGTTAAGTTTGATAAAAATAAAGTTGAACCTTTAATCTTATTAGAGGGTGGGTATGGTTAGGAATTACCCTCTGAATCATATTGAACCTTCTAACCCTAAATTTTAGACCTTATGACCTCTAATAATTGTTAATAAAAGAAAAGTATGTTCTAGTAAATTAGAATTGTTCTAGAACTTGTTAGTGACAATTTTTGTCTTGTAACCTGGTTATAGACTCTTTTAAATAAAAAAATTATTCCATAATTTTCCTAACTAATCCTAGGTTGTTCTTGGGTCTCAAGTGGATCGTTTTAGCGGGTGTTACACTTGGTATCAGAGCATTGATTCAAAATCTTGGATCATTGGGCACACTAGAAAACTTGAGACATGAACCTTAAACCTAACACACTTTTAAATCTAGAAAACAACTTAGTTTAGAAATTACATATTTTAGTAAACATGGAAACTGAATAAAACTTAGAAAGATGAACTAACTCTCACCCCTGTCTCGTGTAGGAGACACGACGGGATGAGGGGTATTTTCACATAGACCTAGACTTACCACCACCAAATCATGTTGTAGTATCCATCCTACCCCATATTTTGTAAAATCTTTAGGATGTTAATGCCACTCTACGCGGAGGATCAATAGGAGGACATGTAGCCAGACATGATAGAGTCCCTTCCATTAAGGGTTAGTTATCTCATTGTCCCAATGAGGAGCATGGGGGAGAGAACTCCCATGCAGAGTTAGCCAGAGCAGAGTCACCAAAGAGGGGAAAGGGTGATCGAAATTCAAGACATAGAGAGAGGTCTCGAGTCCTAGGCTTAAGGATGAGCATACAAAGAGACCTAGAGGCCATCAGACCATAGCTGCAGATCACATCAGGGAGATCCTAAAGCTTCACCATCCCATTATTCTGGTGACATAGGTGGATTTTAGGTAGAGGCCTGGTTGGTGAGCTTGAGTAGATGCTTCAAGCTCTATCCTTGTTCTAGCAACACGAAAGATCATGTTGCAATCCATCTACTAAGGGATGGAGCTGGTGTCTGGTGGAGGATAGAGGAGTAGAAGCTCCATGTTGATTCTGAGATAGTTACCTAGGAGCTCTTTGAGGAGCATTTTAGGGATCAGATACTTGTCACAAAGGTTCATACAACAATGGATAAATGAGTTCTGTGACGTCTAATAGGCATCTCTTATAGTGGTTGAGTATGATAGTAGATTTCTGGATGTACTCTATTATGTTGGTTACATGCAAGATGAGTAGGTGTGGATCCACAGGTTCATTTGGGGCCCGAACCTAGACATTGGAGGAGCAGTACAGATCCATTGTCCACAAAATTTAGCTGAGGTCATCGAGAAGGCCTATATAGCAAAGGAGAATTCGGGAAAGACTCGGCATGCAAGAAATCGAGTCGGAGCTACATACAACAGATGCGGAAAAAAACTACTTGGCCGGGTCAAGACCTCTTCCTCATGGTGGATAGGGTTCAACAGATACATCTTTTAGACCACAACAAAGAAAGAACATTCCTCGCCCACCTTATAGACCTCCACAGAGATTTGATGCACAGAGAGGTCAAAGTATGGGGCCTCCTCCTAGGGTCCCATCAGGACATAGGGTGCCTAGAGAGCTCACTTAGTAGGAGCTCGCCAGTAGAGACCTCATCCAAAAACAACCGGATCATCAAGATCCACACCACAGACCTCTAGAGTACCGGCCGACTTGCTACATGGGGAGAGGATCAAGCGGTTGTTTTGGTTGTGGTGTTATTAGACATTTTTGGAGAGACTACCCACATAACCCTAATAACAAGGGTAAGACACAGATCTCAGAGCCTATTGTTGGTGATATGGGGCGCAGTCATAGGATGTATGCAGTGGTCGAGAACTACCAGGTAGAGCATCAAAGTACAGTTATTAATACTACAGGTAACATTGGTGGTATTCCTACCTCCATTTTGTTTGATTCTAGTTCTTCTGATTCTTTTATTACACCATCTTTAGTAGAGTGATGCAAACTAGTGGCAGTTAGGCAAGGTCATAGTTGGGATGTTGAGATGGATTTTGGAGCCAAGATCTCTGTAGAATCCTTAGTTAAGGAGTGTGTGGTGAATTTGGGACCTTTCACCACTACCTTGGATCTCTGTATCCTTCCTTTGGGCTCTTATGGAGTCATCTTGGGTATGGATTGGTTGTCTACACATAGGGCTAGGGATGGATTGTTACCACAAGATTATATCTTGTGCAGATGATTTGGGAGTTGAGTCGGTGATTTCAGGGGTTAGGAGACCCTATTCACACCATCTCTACTATGTAGCTTAAGCGGTGTGTGCGATAGGGTTGTCAGATGTATGTTGTTATAGTTAGTCATAGGATGGATCTAGTGGTCCATCACTAGATAATCACCCCATTTAGAGAGATTTTTCTGATGTCTTTCCAGGGGAGTTATCGGGGTACCACCCCATGTGAGATTGATTTCCACATAGATCTGGTTCCCGGAGTAGAGCCTATTTCATGAGCACGCATCGGATGACCACCCTGCAGCTCTATGAGCTCAAGTTGTAGCTTGAGGGCCTTTTGGAGAAAGGCCTTATCCATCCTATTGTATCCCCTTTGAGTGCACAGTGATCTTTGTGAAGAAGAAGGATGGATCCTTATAGTTGTGTATTGATTACCGCTAGTTAAACAAAGTAACTATCAAGAATCATTATCCCCTTCCGTGCATTCATGATTTATTTGATCAGATGAAGGGAGCCATAACTTCTGTAAGATAGACCTTAAGTCAAGTTACCATCGAGGCTTGAGGATTTCGGAGGCGGACATTCATAAGACCGCCTTCCATACAAGATATGGCCACAATGAGTTCACAATGGTAGCTTTCGGTTTAACTAATGCCCCCACAAAGTATTTATGAGTTTGATGAATTGGGTATTCATGACTTTCTTAGATTCCTTTTTGCTCATCTTCATGATGACATTCCCTGATTTATTCACGTATGCATGAGGAGCATCAGGGGTACCTTCATCGTGTTCTTTAGTGTCTCTTAGAGAAACAGCTTTTATGGGAACTTGGAGAGGTGTGCATTATTTCGCACAGGGGCGATTTGGGTCATATCATCTCTAGGAAGGTATCACCATCGATCCTTCCAAGATTAGATCTATTATGGATTGGCCAACACCCACTACTGTGATTGAGTTGTGCATCTTTACAGGATTAAAGGTGTTACTACTAGAGATTTGTTCAGACTTCTCTCGTATAACGCACCCATCACTTCCCTTCGAGAGGACAGGGAAGAAGTTTCTTTTGTCGATAGGTGCAAGCAGGCCTTTAGTACACTGAAGGATTGTCTAACTACAACACCTACTCTTGCAGTGTCGGATCCGTAAGGTGATTTTTTCATTTGCACGGATGCTTCTTTATCACGTCTTGGAGGTGTGTTGATGCAAGAGAGTAGAGTAGTGGCTTTTGAATCTTGCAAACTAAAAGATTACAAGCTTAATTATCTTACTCATGATCTTGAGCTAGCGGTAGTTGTGGATGCTTTGGTTAGATGGAGGCACTTTCTTCTCGGTTAGAGATTCACACTCGTGACGATCACCCGAAGTTCGCCACCTCTTCACGCAGCCCAATCTCAACACTCGTCAGCAACGTTAGATGGAATTACTTTGCGAGTATGATATGGAGATAGAGCATGTGAAGGGGAAGGAGAATGTGGTGGTAGATGCTCTAAGAAGATGGAGACATGTAGCTTTGAAAACATCAAAGTGAGCACAGATTTCCGTGAGCAGATTCTTCAATAGCTTCCTCTTGACAGCTTCTACATTGTAGTTCGAGCATAGATCGAGTCTCAGAGACCCCTCGAGGGGAATTTTGATGGTTTCTCACTAGAGGTAGATGGCCTTCTCAGGCACAAAGGATGGATTTATGTTCCCAAAGATGGAGGCTTGAGGCAGAACATCTTGGCAGAGGCACATCGTGCACCCTATTCAACCCATCCTAGGGTGAAGAAGATGCATGCCACCTAGAGACGGTTATATCACTTGAGAGGAACTCACAAAGACGTGACTCGCTTCATGTCATGATGTTTAGAGTGCCGTAAATTAAAGGTTGGGCATTAACATCGAACTAGATTTCTCTTTCCTCATGATACATTAGAGTGGAAATGGGACACAATTTCCATGGATTTCATTGTTGGGCTACCGATGTCGAGATATCACCATGACGCCATCATGGTCACAATTGATAAGTTGAAAAAATTGGCTCAATTTTCTCTGGTGAAGACCACTTATACATCTAGTGGAGTGGCATGAGTATATTTGGATGAGATTTTTAGTTTGCAAGGGATTCTTCGTGGAAGATCGTTAATGACCATGATCCTTTCAGTACACTTCCCATTTCTAGAATACCATGCAAGCATGCCCTGGATGAGAATTAACTTGATGATGGATATCACCCCGAGACGATGGATAGATAGATTGGGTGAGTTAGATTTTAGAGGACATACTTAGGATGTATGTGATGGATGAGCAATCTACATGGGAGGAGTACCTGTACTTGGTGGAGTTTTCCTACAATAATAGTTTCCAGAGTTCTATAAGCATGGCTCCTTTTCAGATTTGTATGATAGAGAGTACATGACACCTCTTAGCTAGGACAAAGTTAGAGGAAAGGGTTTCTCCTAGACCAAATTTGCTGTAGGACATGGAGCAGCAGGTGATTTTGATCTTGACAGAGACCGGCAGGAGGAATAGGACAAGTAGAAGAAGTATGCATATCAACACAGATGGACCATATTTTTGATGTGGGTATGAAGGTTTTCCTTCATGTCGACCACACAAGAGCCCTATCCATTATGGAAAAGGTTCTAAGCTAGCTCCTAGATTCGTGGGTCCTTTTGAGATCTTGGAGCATATCGACCTTTGGCCTACCGTCTAGCATTGCCACCCAGCTTGTCTCGTGTACATGATGTGTTTCATGTTTCAGTTCTTAGGAGATATGCTGCATCCTTCTCATGTGTTAGATTGAAAATGTTTACAGTGTGTGGTGATGGTAGATCCCATTCACATCCTGATCATAGGACCTTGGGCCTTTAAGGAATAGAGGTTGATCAAATCGGATGTAGTGGGATAGATATGATGAGACCGCAACATGACTACATGGTAGGATTCTAATTTTCTACGAGTTTACTTTCCACATTTGTTCCAGTTGACTTCCAAGAGGAAGTTGAGTCTAAGCGAGGGGGATGTAGTGCCCACTTTCCTTTGACACCTTTTTTGATACTAATCATGATACTACCGATTATATTACGTATATGATTATGGACTTTATTATAGTATAATGATTCTTAGAGGCATTTTGGATATTGATGATGATATACTATTTTGCATGGTTATTGTTATCCAAAATTCACCCCCGTAATTTTGATAACATGCATCGATTATTCATCTCTGAGAAAGTAGATTGATTCAAGGCCCAAAATCATGTTTTTGGGCCCCCTCGCTTCCTTCTAACTCTCCCATCCAAGAAGAAAACCCAACGAGTTAGAAAAGGTGAAAAATTTGCAAAAACCAAGCTTGGGGCCGAAAAAAGAAAATCGGCTAAGTTCCTAGTCCAGCGGTCATGATAGTTGGGACGCGGGACATGGGACGCAAAGCCGAACCAAATGAAAAATGAAGAAAATTCCTAAGTCTTTGTTTCACTCAGGTTCGGGACATCCGGGACAGAGGTACGCGCGGGGACGCGGATCGCCGGTTTGGCGCAAGTCAATCCGGGGCCGGGAGGTTCGAGATATTTGTCCCAGTGCAGCCAGACAATGGGACAAAAGTACATGGAGGATGCGAACCGCCAATTCAGCCGAAATAGGAGACTTTCGTCTGGGACATTTGGGCCAAAAGTACGCGGAGGACGTGAAAATCCGAAGGAGCCGAGAGCGAATGGAATCTCGCCACGTGTCTTCACCTCAAACAAGAACAAGGAAGCCCGAATCGGGTGGTTCAGAGATATTTGTCCTGCATAGTTTGGGACAGCTAGGCCAAAGGTACGCGAGGGACGCGTGGGACGTGAAAAGCCGAAAGAGCCGCCAACGAATCAAATCTCACCACGTGTCTTCACCTCATCGGCCCGATGGGAAAATTTTGAAAAATTTTCCAAAGGCAAAAAACAAAATGGAAATGGTCAGGAAGGGCCCGTGTCCAATGAAATTGTGCCATGTGGCACTTGAGTGGCAGAGCGGGGAAGAAATGGGAAAATTTTCCCAAAGTGAAAATACCAAATTTTCAAAGGACAAAGTGCGCCCCTCAGGCCCGAGCCAATAAAATAGTGCCACGTGTCCAAGTGGCAAGAAATTAAGGAAGGGCCCGAAGGAATTTTTAGAGGATGAGCCCATGGATGAATCAGAGCCTCGACACGTGTCATCCAAGTGGCAGAGCACGGGAAAAATTCAAATATTTTCCCGCCGATCCGTTTTGGCCTGTTTTTTGCCCTAAATCTTCAAATCGCCATATCTTTCGATCCAGAGCTCGGATTTTCATGTTCTTTATATCAATGGAAAGATGGTGAAATTCTCTACATGATTCCAGGGTCAATCTTGCATTTTGGTTCAGTTTGGAGAGATAAAATCAAGAAAACGTCTCTGGCGCGTGGTAATGGCCAGAACTGACATTTCAACAACCACTTTAATGCAAATACAGCTCGCCACTTTTTTAGGGTTCTCACCTACCACCATAATAAGATGAATTAAATGAGGTGGTTGGGGTAGATTCAGATTTCCTCTCTCTTCCCTCTCTCATTCTTCCTATAAATTGTAAGGAGGGGCTTCTTTCTAAAGTGTGGTTCATCTTTTCAACTCTGCCCTCCCTTCTTTTCTTCTCCAGTCCAGTTGAAAATGGAGTTCAAACCTCCTCCCCGCTCTCCGTAATGGCATTTTTTCATTTTACCATTAAAATGATGTTCTCAGGTAAACTTCAAGCAACAAAAATGTTTTCATGATGCATCCGTCCATCCTTGCTTGTTTTTCGCTTGTTTTCTTCTTCTTGCCTCTCTTCATTGTGGTATTTGTGCACGTTTGAATGTTCATTGCAGGTTCGGAGCCGTGTTTATGGAGTTTTGGGACATTTTCCGTGTGAAATATATCCTCGGGCCCGTGATGCATCTCGTCCATCCTTCCCATTGCTCACCTCTCCTTGTCCCATGGTAGTTTTGATAGATGTTCAACATTTTCCTTCTCTGGTGTATCACCGTTTTAGTGTAGGCTCTATTTTTCCCTTTTCTCTCTCTCTCTCTGTCTCCTTGGCATGGTTAGATTAGGTTTAGATTAGCTTGCCTGCACTGAATAGCTTGTGGTAGGTAGTTTAGGAAGAGGAACCAACCTTCTCTAGGAGATTCCTTTCTCATTTTTACAAGTCCCACACTTGGAGAAAGGATTCCATGTTGTGCAATCACACTGGATGCTAGTATGATCAAACTAGAAATCTGATCAACATCCAGGGGTGCTGTGATTCTACACTAATAGTTTTGGCACGCCCGGTGGGACCTTAGAGGTCTTCCACTTCATCTTTTATAGGTTGGTGTGTTCCTGTGAAGATTTCAGCCTTTGGAGGCACTTGCAAACACATCTGGCGACTCCATCTGATCAAAAACCCATTTCTAAAGTTGCAGACCTATTTTTCATCCATTCCCATCCATCCTTCTTTCCATCCCTTTCATTCTTTTCCATTCCATGAAGTTGTGCAATCATGACTTCATTTCCATCATGGAACTCACATTTACAACAACAACAGCAATGTTTCCCACCTCCAACATGTTTTTTAAATCCTCCAAATCAGCATTTTGAACAAATTCAAAATCAGCATACCCATATGAGCAGCAATGCCAAAATCAGTTTGGCTATGGAGCTTTCCAAGAGCAAGAGTATGCATATAATGAAGACAATCAGATGCAAGATGCTGGTCTGATTGGAGAAAATCCAAAAGATGGAGGTAAAGATGGTGCACCCGTAGCAACACCAAATGAGAGCTTTCAGAATTGGTCATGGACTCCTTGTCCTGGGGAGGCCCTTTTCCAAGACACTTCAGCCCTCAAGAGAAGTTGGACTTCATGATGAAGATGCTGCCCCAACTTGCACAATGGACAAAGCAGAAATAGAGGCCTATACACTTTTATTGAACAACCTTGTCAATGGGTAAGTTCTACACCATCATCCGGTTTTTCTCTTCCCATTACTCAAGCAAAGATCATCTCATTTGGAATTGCAAATTCTAAACTCCCCATCTCGCTGTCCCAAATGTTGATCCCATGTCTCCACCTCTCGCCTTCCACCACACCTCAATTCTTCTTTCCTTTTTCCTTCCAAACAAATCATCCCCTCCACAAGAGCTAAAATAAATACGCTCTCCCCCAAAGAAACAAGAGGTTTCACCTCCTCTACCACCACAAAAAATTGCCAAATCAATTGAGTTACAACCCATCCCTCCTCTTGCATTCCCAATTCCATGTGGGGAAGAAGAAATTGCAAAAATCAGCCATGAAGGACAGCAAGAAGAGGAGCCCAACAGAAAAGAAATGATAGACAACTTGAGGGTTTGGGCTGCCAAATTTGGGATGACAAAGATCCCCTTGATGGTTAAACCTACAGAAGAGGCTAAGGTTGAACAAATGGTGGTTAAGACTGATTTTGTGGCAGCAGAAGAAGAGCAAAAAGAAGAAGCAGATCAGCAGTCAGTTTGCTCAGAAAGTAGTGTCCATGTTGGCACTCTATTTGAAGGGAATGTTGATTCAATTCAAGTTGCACAATCAGCCATAAAGGAAGAAAGCTCAGAAGAAGATCTTGCAGTCCCAACTTGTCCTCTAGAGCAACAGATTGAAGAGTTTGACTTGAAAACTTCGTGCTAGAGGAAGAGTTCTATCAAGAGCAAGATTGTCTTCAAGTAGTAGAGAAAGGAGAAGCTGCTCTAGATCCAAAAGAAGAGGAGCACATTCTAGTTGTGGAGGAGAAAATTGCAGATCCAAGGGCTTTGAGCACAAAGCAAGCTACAGGAGAACCTTCAGTTCTTCTTTCTACTTCACCTCTCTCAAGTTCTAGTACTGAAGAGGAGTTTGATCTCTCAAACTCAATGTTGGAGGGTGAAAGAAACCATGGTGGTCAAGTTACAGATCAAGAAGACACCATGGAGGAAGTGGAGCATTTGCAGCAGGACAGCCATGAGGTAGTTTATCTGTCAGATTTGGAGGACTGTTTTGATGGAGAAGAGCCGGTTGAGTTTCCACCATTCTCTCTTTCATCATCCACATTCCAAACACTTGAGTCTACTGTCATGAAGGAGAACATTCATTTGCAGCAGCCTGCATCTTATAGCAGCTCTTTGGAACCAAGATTGGAAGATTTTAATCTTTCATGTTCTTCATTGGAGGAAGAGAAAGGATAGAGGAATTTCACCATTTCTTCCACACCATCCATTCAAGAGGGTCTACAAGAAGACTCCATTTTTGGAGTTAAAAATCAGAGCTATGGGCATATCAAACCGATCGATACCTTGCCTAATCAGTATTTGGCTTTATTGGAGCCAAAGGAGAAGTCACAACCAGTCATGCTTGCTTCTGAGCATGAGGGTGAGCTACAAAGTACCAAGGATCAGCTGTCATACCTCTTCAATCCAAATGCAGAGCAACTAAAAGAGGTATTGAATTTGCCTTCAGCTGATACCTTGATGATTTGGGTGGAAGACCAGCTTCTTGTTGATTTTCCATCCATCCAATCAGCCATGTTCAATGCCAAATCAATTGCATGGCTGCCACTTTTGAGAAAGGGAAGCTATTTCTCACAACCAATTGCAGGGTTTGTTTAGCTTGCCTTTGCTTCCAGTTAGAGTAGAGTAGGTAGGTTTGCTTTTAGTAGAAGAAGTGCTTGTGCACACTCTGCATGTTCCATTTGGAGCATGTATGATTTTCAGTTCTGTACATAGTTTTTGTGGTGCTGGTTTTGCTCTTGCACACCAAAGCATTTTGGTGAGAACGACTCCATTTCAAAGGGGTTTCAAGTGGCTCGAGGGAGGTTTTCAAAGTTCGATCAGTTTGCAGTTACAACTCATGACTCCATGCCTAATGGATGCTTCTTTGTAACCGTAACTTCATCTAAAGAGTGCAGATGACCCCGCCGAGTCGCTAAATTGTTATCCAAAATTCACCCCCTAGGGTAATTTTGATAACATGCATCAGATTATTCAGTCCCGAGCAAGTAGATTGATTTAAGGCCCAAAATCATGTTTCTGGGGTCCCCTCGGCTTCTTTCTAACTCTCCCATCCAAGAAGAAAACCCAACAAGTTATAAAAGGTGAAAAATTTACAAAAACCAAGCTTGGGGCTGAAAAAAATGAAGAAAATTGGCTAAGTCCTAGTCCAGCGGTCTGGGACAGCTGGGACGCTGGGACGTCGGGACGCGAAAAAAGGCCGAACCGCCGAAAAAATGAAGAAAATTTCCTAAGTCTTTGTTTCATCCTAATGGGACATCCGGACAAAAGTACGCGCGGGACGCGGATCACCGGCTTGGCATGCAAGTTAGTCTAGTTTGGGCAGCTTCGTAGATATTTGTCCTGGAAGTTCGGGATAGCTTGGGACAAAAGTACGTGGAGGACGTGAACCGCCGATTCGGCCGAAACAGAGACTTTCGTCCGGGACATTTGGGCCAAAAGTACATGGAGGACGCGAAAAGCCGAAGGAGCCGAGAGCGAATGGAATCTCGCCACGTGTCTTCACCTCAAACAGGAACAAGGAAGCCCGAATCAAAGCGGTTCGAGATATTGTCCTGCATACAGCTTTGGGACAGCCGGCCAAAGGTATGTGAGGGACGTGTGGGGACGTGAAAAGCCGAAAGAGCCGCCAACGAATCAAATCTCACCACGTGTCTTCACCTCATCGGCCCGGCGGGAAAATTTTGAAAAAAAAATTCAAAGGCAAAAACAAAAGGGAAATGGTCAGGAAGGGCCCACGTCCAATGAAATCGTGCCATGTGGCACTTGAGTGGCGGAGCGCGGGGGAGAAATGGGAAAATTTTCCCAAAGTGAAAAATACCAAATTTTCGAAGGACAAAGTGCGCCCCTCAGGCCCGAGCCAATAAAATAGTGCCACGTGTCCAAGTGGCAAGAAATTAAGGAAGGGCCTGAAAGTAATTTTCAGAGGATGATCCCACGGATGAATCAGAGCCTGACACATGTCATCCAAGTGGCAGAGCACGGAAAAATTCAAATATTTTCCCGCCGATCCGTTTTGGCCTGTTTTTGCCCTAAATCTTCAAATCACCATATCTTTCGATCCAGAGCTCAGATTTTCACATTCTTTATATCAATGGAAAGCTGGTGAAATTCTCTACACAATTATAGGGTCAATCTTGCATTTTGGTTCAGTTTGGAGAGAGAAAATCAAGAAAACATCTCTGGCACGTGGTAATGGCCAGAACTGACGTTTCAACAACCAGCTTTAATGCAAATACAGTTCGCCACTTTTTAGGGTTCTCACCTACCGCCATAATAAGATGAATTAAATGAGGTGGTTGGGGTAGATTCAGATTTCCTCTCTCTTCCCTCTCTCATTCTTCCTATAAATTGTAAGGAGGGGCTTCTTTCTAAAGGTGGTTCATCTTTTCAGCTCTGCCCTCCCTTCTTTTCTTCTCCAGGGTTGAAAATGGAGTTCGAACCTCCTCCCCTGCTCTGTAATGGCGTTTTTTCCTTTTACCATTAAAATGATGTTCTCATGCAAACTTCTAAATCAACAAAAATGTGTTTCGTGATGCATCTCGTCCATCCTTGCTCGTTTTTCACTTGTTTTGTTCTTGCCTCTCTTCATTCTGCAGTATTTGGCACGCTTTGAATGCTCATTACAAGTTTGGAGCTATGTTCATGGAGTTATTGGGACATTTTCCGTGTGAAATCTATCCTCGGGCCTCGTGATGCATCTCAGCCTCCATCCTTCCCATTGCTCACCTCTCCTTGTCCCATGGAAGTTTTGATAGATGTTCAACATTTTCCTTCTCTCGGTGTATCACCGTTTTAGTGTAGGCCTGCTTTTCCCTTTTCTCTCTCTCTCTGTCTCCTCGCATGGTTATATTAGGTTTAGATTAGCTTGCCTCAAGCACCGGAATAGCTTGTGGCGGTGTAGTTTAGGAAGAGGAACCAGCCTTCTCTCGGAGAATCCTTTCTCATCTTTACAAGTCCCATACTTGGAGTAAGGATTCCATGTTGTGCAATCACACTGGATGCTAGTATGATCAAACTAGAAATTTGATCAACATCCGTGGGTGTTGTGATTCTCGCACTAACAGCTTATATTATGGATGTTGTGTGGACTTGTGATATTTGGATATTGTGAATAGACCTAAAAATGGAAATTATTCGATGATAATATAGTTGATAAAACTATAAATGATATTGTTAGATTGTTTTTATGTTGTTGTGATTCATATATCTAAATGATTTTGGGAATTATATTTATATTATTTCGGATATTCTAATATGGCAATATGGCCGAATGAGGTATTTGTGTTTTGTAGGTTTAAAATATCACAACAAACATTCGGGTATTGAGACCAACCACATTGGAATTCTAGATTAATTTAACGAGGTCACCATGGCAATTAGTATTTGTTTGTGCGTGTTTGTGTGCGTTAGAGATTTCCATGGGGGATCACCTTTAAATGTGACCAAGGGGCTATGTGTATTTATTTATTTGACCCTTTTTTTTAATATTGCATGTGTTGTTTTGTGATGCAATTATCCCTTTCTTTATTTATTAAATGTTGTATTAATATTGTGGGTAAACATGTTTTTAATAGTAATTAATTAAAATATCATGAGAAAGTAATTAATAGCGTTGTTTCCTTGAATTAAAGTGTTGTAAGAGATGTGTAAGTTAACTTTTGAATGTGAAACACCCCTCCTTCTTAGAAATTCAAAATTGTCATTGGAGGCTGATTTTGGAGGCTTATGGGACAAGTTAAACTTGTCCCATACCTCTTAAACTTAATTACCAACCATACCTACGGTTGGAGAGTTGAGATTAGACTTTTTTAATGCTTTTTGAGAAGGCAAATTGTAGGTTTTAATTGCACTTTTCTTACATGATTTAATTTCAGTCCTTTGGGGTGTGGGTTGGATTTGAGTGTGTAAGTAAACTGTCATATTTTCACCCACCTATTTATTATGCATTGGAGAATGAAGTTGACTTTTGGGTTGGGGTTGAAGATGTGTGATATGGCATCCTACGTGGATCTGCCTCATCCTCTTCCCTTCCCTCTTCTATAAAATTTGAATGGCTTGCCTTGTTTTGGGGTTGCTTCATTTTGGGAGACTTCATTCTTGGGTGAATTCTTTTGCTATTTTGGAGCTATTGCTTCAAAGAAGTTTTGGGAAGATTGTTGCATGTTTGTGTTGGCTGTTTCTGATTTCTTACATTGGGATGAAGCTTTTGTTTTGGAACTTGGAACAACTCCATCATGGAGAGGTAGGAGATTGGCTCTTGAAATGCTCTTATTTTATGAATGTAAATGTTAATGTATGAATCTTTTGGATTGTTTGTGGGCTGTTGGGTAGATGGCCTAGGAATGGTGCAGGAGGATACTATGGGGTTATTTTATGGGAGGCACAAATGTGTTTTAGGGTCGTATAAGGGTGGAGGGAGTTGGGATTTGGGTTCTAGCCTACAAAGAAATAGCTTGCATTTCTTTACTCATATGAGGTGCCATAAGAGGTTAGGGGGAGGCATAGGAAAATGTGAGGAATAAGGGGAACTTTGAGGGAGGCATAAGGTCATGTTAGGGATTTGAAATGATATATATATATATATACATATTTTGGTGGTTTGTTCTTAGGTGGTGATACCCATTTCCCTTTGGGAGGAATAAGCAACATCCCCGATAGTTTCTTGCTCCTTTGGCTTACCTGGATGTAGCCACGTAATGTTTTTCATGCTTTAATGTAGTGGTAAAATATATTTTATTTTGGACCGTGTTATTATTGTGAAAAGTATTGCTTGTGTGTTTATGGAATCCTCGTTGTTTCCATGAGTTGATCACATATTTTATTACATAATGGTTGGGGCTTAAGGGCCAATGAAGAAGGATGTCTTCTCCTTCATACGATTTGTTGGTTGGGTTGAGAGCATTTCCTTTCCCTATTCTTGTTGTGATAAATTTTGAATAATGAGAAATATGCATGTTGTTATTATGGAGCTGAGAAAAAGATAGTTTGAGAGTCCCTTATGAAATGAAATCTTATTTTCGCCCTTTACCACTTTAAAGTGGATGATTTATATATTCATTGTAATAGGAAATATACTTTATATTGACAATGAAAGTTGAAATTTGAAATGTAAAATATTTATATTTTGTATTCTCAGTTTTGAAAAGAATGATATGAATTTTGTATGTTATATATTGAAATCAAATGGAAAGGAGGTCAGTAAGAGTTTCATTTGAATTATCAAAGGGTTCTCCTTGTTCATATGATATTGTTTTCCATTGGAAATCCTGCTTAACATGCACTATGAAATCCCTGTTTTGAAAGTGGAAAAGTGAAACATGTGAGAAGAAAATGTATTATTCTGTCCTGTATATAATATATGATTTTGGAAAGAATAAAAGAAGGAAGTTGTAAAGTTGTTTTTTTGGAATAAATAAAGGATTGCATAACCTTCCTCAAATTGTATCATTGTATTGAATTTAATCATCTAGATGTGAGTTGTAATCTCTATTTGAAAGGAAGAAATGCGTATAAAGGAAATGTAATACTCGCCTTTCAAAAATGTGAAAATGGGAAATCGTAGATGTATTTAGTTGTTGAATAGTTTAATTGAATCAACTAAAGGTATTATATTAGAATTAGAATGTATTATAATACTTAGAAGAAGAAAATGGTAAATAAACCCTTTAAAATTTGATCTTTGTTTTGTATTATCAAACTAGCAATTATTTAACCCAAAATGCACAAACCGAACTCCTGTAACAATGAAATAACAAACTAAACAATTAAATTGAAGTAGTTTTCCCTAAATGAATCCAATTAGACAAAAATATTTAAAGGAAATATTTCAAAACCTAGCAAACCGAGTTCAAAGCTTTCATAGTCGTTTTGTTGTCAAAATTGTAAAATTTCAAATTGGAATTCAATAAAATAGATCTACCTCACAAACTTATCCTAAATCCACCTAAGAATAAATCTCCATGTCTATTTGACATGTTGAGAGAGGAACAGGAACAAATTAAGCAAATTTAATAAGTTCATTTCTACCAGCTTGCACTTTGTAAAAGGTCAGAGGTCGTTTTATTGAAATTTACCCCTTAAAATTCATCAAAATAAAAAAATTAATGATCCCTAAGTAAAGAGGACGTTAAGAGATTTCCGAAAGTCCTCGTTTTCCCAAAACGAGTTCTCTATCAAAAGTTATGGCCTTCGAATTTTTTTCTTCACTTGGCATCAAAAGAAAATTGGGAAAATTTTCCTCATGCAGCCCGCTGGTCTGAATTTTTCCCTTACACTTCCGAAATTTTTCTACTTTTGCTCACCACCCCACCGGGCTGCAACCAATTAAAGGTTTTGGTACCCAAATTTGATCTCCTTTTCAAGCCAAGCGGCAACATAGATTCAACAAGGAGCTTAGAGACAAATAGATCATAAATGTATGTCGTTTTGTAGCCGGGGAGAAATATAGTTGTCCCTTTGTTACTTGGATTTGTGGAGAGATGGATAGCACCTCAAAAGGATATGATCTTATCCTAACTATTTTAGGTTGTGCCTTTCAACCAAGGTAAGAGAACCTATTTTGTAACCTCTATTATTTGAAAGGAGATACATGTACCTTTCTTTTGCATAAGTTTTTATAAAGGAGACCTTGGGGAAAATATGATCAACACACCAGATATGACTCTCACAAGTTGTCACTTCCAGATCATCAAGATATCTTCACAACAAGGCAAAGGTTACTAAATACATTTGAGACCCTGATCTGTTTTGCATACTTTAGTAAAAGGATTTTTGTCTTGTGTGGGTTTATAGAGCAAAAACAAGGATAATATGGGTAGGATTAGTTGTTTTTTAAATGAATTTTTGTTGGAGGGGAGATAGGATGGACTTGACTTACCAGATCCTTGAGATCTTATGCAAAACGAAAAGATTCAATTAACAAAATTCCACAAAAAGTTAAATTGTTTCCTCAAATAGAATATTTTTCTTCAATGAAGGCCTAGATCAACACGCTTTCACACAACTTGTGGATTATGTCATGAAGGATAGAGTCATAGGACCCAACAAAGCACTAAGATTTAAACCAGTGTCATGCCCGAGGTACACCTAGAGGCTTACAAAGAATCTCTATCAACAAAATGAAAGAAAGGTGATGTTAAACTGCTTATCCCACTCCCAGATGAAGGATCTTTTTGAGAAATGAAATTGTAGATGACACTAAACTATCACAACGACCGAGACTTGTGTGATTGGACGCTATTTTGGTACAAGATAGCAATAAAAAAGAAAAAATACTCGTATGCATTCGTGAGATGAAATAAATACACTTTACTCAAGATTAACACAGTACTAACTCAAAGTTTGATCAAATTTATCGAAAAGGAAAGTTTTCACAACAATCTCAAAGCTTGTTAATGGATGTACACTTACAATCACCTTAACATGAACAACCTTCACACAAAGAGAGATATACAGGATTCTCTAGATGGCTTCTCAAAATGGATGGGCTCTATCAAGGTTTTTCATATGGATAAAATCGATCGATCTTTCCAAAAACTCCTAACCATTTTCATGATGAATTCATGCCATTTATAGCATTTCCAATAGAGCCCCTTCCTCCAAAAAAAGAAAAAAACTTTAAATGCACTAGTGCTTGCCATGATTCTTTCATGATTCGTAGTATTAGATCCGTAAAGTCTCCAGTGCTCGACAAAAATCTCTTTGATTTATTCCCGCATTCAACTCCTTTCTCAAGAAAAACACACCTCCATCTATTCTCCAACCACTTCTGCCCCATATCAATGAAATCTAACCCCTTGCGTGCTCGGGAGAAGAAAAAAGAAAACCATATTAGGCTTTAGAGTCAAACTATTTTAATGGCGAAAGACATCTTTAGATCTCTCCCACCAAACTCTAGATATAAAAATTAACTCACTCCTCTATTTGGCATGTAGAAAATAGCAAGAAATCATGAAGATTCGTACTTCTAGAAGCTTTACAGAGAAAATGGGGGAAAATATCAGGTTTGGACACTTAGCAGCCGTTGATCTTTGATTTTGAATGTGGTCCGTCCATGTGGAAGACACAAAAATAGGCTCGGGGCTTCCTTTGACCTTTTTGACCTTTTGAAAATGGAAAAATTTCCCTTTTTGCTCCACACCTCCACTTCATAAAGATGGGCCTGACACATGTCCCGAGGTGGGTTTGAAAGGAACTATGGAAAAATTCTATCATTTGACTCTCTTTTGGAAAAAGGAAAATTTTCCAAGTTTCCCCACAGCTCTTCCCTTCTTCTTAAAGTTTCTAATGTGGGTCTTAGCGGTCCCCTGGTCGTTTATGCCTTTAACTCCTTTTCCCTCAAAGGTAAAATTTTTCACTTCTCCTCTCGAAAGCTCGCACCTCCGCTATTGACCGGGGTAAAACATTGATTATTTCCCATCGGGCTAACGGGCCATTTTTGATATTTTAACCTTTATGATGCAAAGAGGAAAAGAGTTTAAGTTTCCTTCGATGGTCCACTTCTTATGAATGTTCAAATTTCCACGTGTCACCACAAAGGCACCTTGAGGTCTGTCCCAAAAATTTGATACCTTGAACAAGTGCGGGCTCGCCACGTGTCCTGTTCCAACAAGGTTTTCCCGAATGCTTGAAGCTTAGCGAGAAGGCACCACATGTAATGCTTCGAGGTAGTTTCCTTTTGGCCATTTAAAAATCTAAGTAAAATGAAAAGTGAGCGAAGGCCTCCACATGTCACTTGGCACTTCTTTACAATGAAATTCAAGGGCCGGACCCCGAACATGCGTGGTTCCTCCACATGTCTCCATAGTGAAACTTAAATATGGTGTCCAAAGCAGAGACCCTAAATGAGTGAAAGCTTTCCATGTGTCCTGCTCTTACCAAACTCGCTCCAATCGCATAAAAATTCTCTAAGTCGAGGCTAAGCAAATGGAAGCCTCCATGTGTCCTCCTAGTGCTACTCCAAGGCAAAGACCAAAAGTAGATCTTCAAATGAGCTCGTTCCCCCAAGTGTCCTGGACTTCCCAAAAACCTTTTGAAATTTGTTTGAGTATGGGAAACACAACGTAATCCTCCATGTGTCTCTTTCTTGCCAACCCTCCACGTGTCCTCCCAATGCTACTTCAAAGCCAAACCAAAAAGTTGATTCTCAAATGAGCGTCATTCCTCCACATGGACACATTTTAAAGTTAAGGATTTTTATAGGATTTCTGAAGTATTAAGTTGATCCACATCCAACCAAGAGGTACCACATTTCCCTGTTGATTGAATGATGCAAATTTGACTAGGAGGAATGCTCACAAACCATAAACACGAGAAATGTCCATTCGAGCCAAAAATGAGGTTTTCTTCAAGGACAGAGAATTTAGACTATTGCAAGGCTCAAACACGATCCTTAGTGACACATCAACTCATTTCTCCTTGAGTATTTAAGGTAAAATGGCAAGGATAGTAGATCTTGTCTGTAGAAATGGAGAAAATGGGAAAACACAAGATTTGAAGGAACAGAGCATGGGATACTCAAAATATATAGCTATTCCAGAGGAACAAAGGAACCATGAGACAAATACGGACCCACACATTATCTTCAACTCATCAATGCCCGAGACTAAAAATTGCAATAAAGACTAACAAAACACAATAAAGGGAAGGATAAAATGACAGAGGCCGTGAATCAATAAATCTTCAAGGGAAAAAATCGGGTGAGACAATTCTGAGAACCAACAAGAGGCTACCACGTGGCACCACAAGGTTTCAGCAAAGGGGGGGATCCCTTTTTAACTTAGCACTTTGGGAAAATTCTTTTCCTTCACCGTCCCACCGCCCGCAGCTAATCAGAGCTACCACGTGGGTTCACGAGGTGCCAATGGAGGCATGGGTGAATGTTACCCTCTTAGCCCTTCATGGAATTAAATTATTTATCTCCCCACCACCCCACCTTCCCCACATTGGCTTAGGAGATGCCACATGTCCTTGCAGACTTCCGGGAGTGCGGGCACAAATTGGGCTTTTCTCCCCGCGTGGGAAGATTTTTCAAAATGTATTCCCCCGCTCCGCTCTCCCCATGCTAACTTGGGAGGTGCCACATGTCCCTTGTGGACTTGTGGACCTGTAGCTGCATGGACGCAAATTTGGTTTTTTTCCCCACGTAGGAAATTTTCCAAAAGTCTCCTTGCAGCCCGCTAACTCGCCCTTGGGGCAATTTTTCTCTCCCGGGCTGCTGCAAGCCCGCTCTTGGGGAAAATTTTCAGTCCAAGGCCCGCTAGCCCATAACTCGAGAAATATGAAGAGTTAGGAGGACTTCTTTATATCAATGGAAATCGAGGAAATTTACTATCCATTGAAATGATGTAGGGAAAGTTTGAATGTGGTAAGTTTGAGAGAAATCAAGTTGAATATTTAAGCCTGTTAGAGCATGGGTATGGTGAGGAATTACCTTCTTAACCTAATTGAACCTTCTAACCCTAAATTTTGGACTTGTGATCTCTAATAATGGTTAATAAAAGAAAAGTTTATTCTAGTGGAGGAGAAGCATTCTCGAACTTGTTATGACAACCGTTGTCTTATAACCCAAGTTATAGACTCTTTTAAACAAAAAACAAATTATTCCATAATTTTCCTAACTAATCCTAGGTTGTTCTTAGGTCTCAAGTGGGTTGTTTTAGAGGGCGTTACAAATTTCACCACACCCTTAGAGATGACTTCATATTGAAGACCCAATTGATCTCATATTGTTTTAGGCATGACTTCATGCGATTATGTACCAACTTGTCTCACATGATCAATGAGATGTAGAATGGAGGGGGCTTCAATTTTACCTTTTCATCTCCATGATTTCCTTCTTGCCGAGCTGCATTGGTAAGCACCTTTTCATTTTGATTGGGTAATTGATTTGATGCTAGCCAATTTACCATAGTGGCTTATACAATAAGTCTCTTTTCCGTGGGATAGCTAATGACTCCCACATTGAGATGTTTATATTTATTTTCTTCATCTATTCAATCATGTTGAATGGAGATGATCTATCTCTTTGGTGCCCTTGCCTTGCACATTCTTATCTTGCATGTATCGGCTGTTACAACCAACACTTGAGCTGATCTAGAAGTCGGATTGGGTTGACCTCAGCACATTTGGGACTCGCACTTTGATTAGCCATACCTTGCTGAGGGATATAGGGCTATGGAATAATTCAATTAGATGGTTTTCCTTCTCCAATATTTCTCTTCTTGGACCGTGTATTAGCAGCTATAATTTGAGAAGGAGCTTGATTTATGCCACATAAATTTTCAAACTCGCTAATTGACAAGTGTAGCCTCATTTGGAGACATCGCTACTAAGTCAGCTTCTGTTGTTGATTTCATTCTTGGCATGTCTCTTATTCCACACCCATTGTTTTCACCATAAGAGTTTGATTCAAAGTACCATAGAAACACATCGACTAGTTATGAGGTTGATTACATGGAAAACACCAGTCATATTCCTGAGCCATGTTATTTTTCACAAGTACTAAGGCTCTAGATATTGATGCATCATTAGGATTGTATGGAAGGAATAGTCTATTAGTAGGAGGCCTGACTTGGTTCTGACTTGTGGTTTGAATAGGTGACCTATTAGGATGATATAAAGGTCTATTGGGTTGAGTTTTAGGTTGATATGATCTGTAATTTTGAGCTTGGTGCCTCTTAAGTGTCACCAACTCAATACCTAAGTTCTGCAGTTGATTCATGACTTCTTGGAGCTCATTTGAGGTGCTAGAAGAGGAGGTAGAAGCTTCAGCTTGAACTCTAATTTCTTGGAGTAGGAATGGGAAACAACATAGTTGTTTGAGTACTTCTTCAAGCTCTTAGTTCTAGATATAGAGGCATAGGTGGCCTAGGTGCAAGTTTACCAGCTTGAATGAAGTAATTTTTAGCTCTAATAGAGATGTTATAGGTTGTGGGTGAATTTATACCTCCCATCGATTGAATCATCATAGAAATATCAAAATTTAAAGCTTTGAGAAAGTATAGGAAAGAAACTTTGTAGCCGTTGGCCTCACGGCTAATGGAATCCTTTCCCACGTACACTTAATCGGAATCTAAAGTTGAAATCACCAACTATTCATTAGGGCCCCTCTTGATTGTTGTCAATTTCTCCAATAAGGATAGATTATCTCCCTTTTCTCGCGAATTAATTGTGAAGAGTTGTGCATAAATGATCCCAATTCTGAATAGACCTTGTTGTTAGGCTTCTAAACCATTACGATGCTTTACCCTTAACCCGAGGATGCCAACAACTCGACATCAATGTTCATTTAAGTAATTTCATGAACTACGCAAACATTTACAATGTCCTAGATGTGGTCAATTAGAGTTGTTTGGTTCTCTCCGCTGAAGTACGGAATACTCTTTAATGCTGCAACCAACACCTGGATTTTGTGCATTGAGAGTGAGTGGGATGCTACCGTGAATTTAACATAGCATGATAAGGTTGTGCCATTCTGATTAGTCGATAACTCTATTTGATCGATAAAAGGACTACTAGGTGGAGGTGTTGACAATGTCCTATTTGGTGGAGATGGAGACCTTTGAGCTCTTCTTCCCCTTCTTTCTCTATCTGGGGATAAATGTAGATAGACAAATAGCCCTCTTCTCTAGTTCTTGAACTTGTTTGTATTTTTCTCATGAACTTAATAAACTTCGGCTATTAAAAGCACTTTAGGATTTGAGTGATAGAGTCACTAGGTGTACTTGCTCCAAAGACTCCAAAGGATAGAAATTTTATAAGACACACACCCAATCCTAATAAAAAATCGAAATATTGATGTCGGTCCCACCGGCATAAAAACTGTATATGTCTAAAAAGTAGCACCCTAGGATTTGCACATTATAAAACCCTACTTTTCGACTAAGATGGGATTGTCTTAAGGTGTGGGACCCTTTAAATTGAGACAAACCTCCAAAGAAGGTTGGTTCCTGACCTATTCTAGTGTTCACCTACTCCTAAACTACCAATTCCAAGGGACCAGAGGAAGAGAAATACATAAAAATGTAAATCCTAAACTAAGGGAGGTGATAACACCAAAACAGGATTAGAGAGATTCCTAGTGAGTGAAAGTGGATAAAATGAGGAAGGAGAGGACAGGAAGGTGCCATAGTCCCAAAACACAGTTTTAAACCTCCAATTTTGTGGAGCACAACAAATCTAAGCCCTGCAAAGGAACACAATATGCACAATATACCTACAAAATATAATATAAGGCAAGAAATGGAATAGAAATAAAGCTAGGGAAAGAAGAGCCATAAAACACTGATTTTATTGCTTAAAATGATGCACAATCCATTATAGTATAAGCACAAGGCAACAATCCTTCACAAAATGCATAAATTTGAGGCTTGCAACTCACAAAAGTGTCATGGAACAATTTTGGTAGAGTTCCTTTACAATTTCAAAATCTCTCCTTCTGGATGAGGGAATTTACATATATATAGAAAAGGAGCCACCAACTAATATCCTTAATTAATTTCTTGTACAGAGGTATGGGTGACCATGCCTCAATAATATGGTTGTTGAAATACCCTGTACTGTGTCATTAATGTCTGACCATATATGAAACTCTTTGATGTCGCCCAACAAAAATCACTAGCTGACGCATGACAAGGGTGGAAGAATCACCTCTAACAAGAGGAAGGATTATTACACGAATAAGAAATGTTGTCACACTCGAAAGAGGAGGTGACACACATCAACAAAAGGAGGCTGAACCAAGACAGAAGTGACACTCGATGCACGATGAGAAAGGACATTGTCGCATGATGGGGAAGGAAGATGACACGCAACAGGGAAGGACGCTGACACGTGATGGGGAAGAATGTTTAGGCGTGAGAAAGATGCATCAATCCGTACATTTTTCTAGCTAACCAATAATGCAAATCCTTATCCAAACCTTCTCCACGGTGAGGTAGCTCACCACAACATTCCCTGTAAATTGCTTCCATTAACTATTAATGCCTTGACCTCTTGAAGTTTAATCCATTTTGCAAGGGGTTACAGAAAATGGATAACATGTAATTAAAGTTAATTCCAAATATAGTTAGATGTGTATAGATACTTTTTGGTTGGTTCAAGTGACCCAAAGAAGTTGAATATTATGGTGATGTTTAAGGCAAAACACCATGGTTTTCTACCTATAGAAAAATGATAGAGTGAGAGAAAGAATCAAAACTTCTCATTCAACCTTATTTGATTTGTAAGGGTAGATTTTTACTTCAACATGACTAGAACACAACTATATTTTAACTTCTTAATATACCTTTCATTTAGTAAAAAAAGATTAACGATTCCTTTTTTCTTCTTTCAAGAATTAAATAGCAACAATTTCACATAGCAAATGCCTTTTAACAAGATTCTCATTTCTCCTAAAATGAAACATATCACCTTTTGGAATGCAATGAAACAACTTCAATTAAAGGAGATGCATTTCCATTTCAAACCAGTTCAAGTTTTCTATTTCACATAACCATGCAAAAATTTGGTGGTTTCCTTTTTAAAAAACTAACAAATTTTAAAATTTAAATTTTCTCATACAAACACTCTTAGAAGAATTTAAAAATTATAGGGATTCCTAAGTAATAAAACAACTTCCTTTCATGCTTATAATTTACAATCTTCCACTCAAAGTGGAATAATTAAATGAACAATTTAAAACATAAGGGCTATCAACAAGACCAAAATACAAGTCTCCATTTTCATGTCTTCTTCCAAATGTAGCTTCAATCATGCACTCTTGAATTCTTCAAGAACTTGGATCAAAAAACAATGAAAAATGGGTATAGGCGATGCTATCCGCCCAACTTATAATCCAATAAGGGAATAACCCATACCTTTATTGGCCCAAGCCCCAACCAAAGAAGAATGAGGGGTCTTGAGTAACATTTGAGAACTTTTTACAAGAATGACTTCAATAAACAAAATGCAGTCCAAAACATTCAACACATTTTAAAATTACATACTTAACAAATTTACAACTTTCTCAACAACACAATAGGTTTGAGATCAAACCAAAAAGGAGAAAGGACTACAGGAACCACCTCCTTTTTCCTCCCAAGTGAAGGAGGATTTTCACCCAAAGTCCTCATGTGCACAATACAACAAAATAACCTTATCTCTCCCTTGCAAGTATGTAAAATATGACCATGTTTTCCTTTTAACTCCACATAGGTGAAACTCCCAATCACACTCCCTCAAAAATGCATGCCTCATATATCCCTTCCCCCAATGGTCCCATAAATCCATCTCCACACACCCAACTTAAGACAAATACCCAACCACACAAGAAAACCACCACATTCACAACACTCAAACAAACCTAACAAGAACAATATTTCCACATGAAAAAGCATAATAAACAAAACAACAAAGGTGGAGATCCTACCTCTCCATATAGTTTCCAAGTATTTTCACTCCACAAGCTTTGACACCTTCAAGCCAAGCACACTCCAAAAGAAACTCCAACAAGCTTCCAAATCCAAAATTGCACCAGAAGAAAATGAACAAGTAACCCCAAATCCAAAAGTGCGCTAGAAGAAAATGAACAAGTAACTTCAAATCCATAAAAACTCATCAATAATTAGAAATGGGATGTGAGGATGATGAGGTGGCTCCATGTAGGATTCCACTTCATCATTCCTCCATTCCAACACACAAATCAAACACCATGCCCAAGACAATAAATAAGCATGTAAGAACTATGAAAAACCCACATGACACTCAAACTTGCACACCAAGTCTTCTAAGGAAAATTTATTGTGACAAGTAATAAGGTGCAATTATTTTCACCCTTTTACACTCCAAAAAGATTAAAATAAGTCAAAATTTAACTCCCATACCATAGGTAGGGTTGTTGGGTAAATTTAAGAGGCATGAGACAAGCTTAGCTTGTCCCACAAGCCTCCAAAAAAGCCTCCCAAGTCAAAATCTGAATTTTGAAGTTGGGAAAGGGTTACATGCACAAAATCCAACACAAAATCCAAACCACATCCACAAGATTTCAAGGACCATCTACCCTCATAACTATCCAATTATCACATCCCAATTTTAGTTAACAAATTAAGTAGGATTAGCTTAATTAAAACACATTATTACTTGCTAATAAAGTGACTACAATTTCCAACAATTAAAACATAACACAAAAGAAAAACACATAAATTTTTTTAAAGAAATAACATTACCTCCATGGCCACACATGTGAGGTCACCCCCATGGGAAACCACCTAAGTAGCATGCGACCATAACACAACATAACATTACACAAGTTGTCAAATTTTGGCCACATTTCTCAAAACCGACATCCTTTCGTGGTTGGTCTCCTATCCCCTTTTGATGTATGTGATAAAATGTCCTGCAACACAAACAAAATACCTCTCTAGCCTTTCGGTCATATTAACAACATCAAAACAATATACATATAAAATCAATAATCATCATTCAAAAATAACAATTCTATTATCTAGCATCATACAATTAATTCTATTTTGGCATCCATAAAATCATAATTCTACTCAAAACATCCAACATAGGTTATACATCAAAATATGACATGTTAGTATAAAACCAAAATATTACAATTCAACACACACACACACACACATATATATATATATATATATATTATCATTATCATCATCTAATGTATGATAAAAATGTAAATCACATAATGTCAATAGTCCAAATATCTACATAATCCATCATCTACTAAACAAAATATAATACTCAAATGTCCAAGTATCAATCCATAGGAAAAACATCAACATTAAATATTGTTGAAGAGGAGTGGACACTACACTTTTGTAATAAGTTACACCATAAGTTAAATGTTAATCAATATAGAGGAAATCTAGCAGAAAAAGAAAAGGGAATGTATGATTCCCATATTTTGAAACTTTCTATCACTTAAGTCAAAGATTGAAACATGCTCGTAACAAATGTGTTATCCTAAATATTGTGTCACTGAAATACCCTATCTATAAGTATGTCACGTAGTTAAATCATTATGTTGTGCCTTGTAAAAAAGGACCTTGATGTGCATCATGTGGGTCATGTTATCTATGTGGGTTAATGATTGTGCAAACATATCAAGTGTTGTGTGATGTCCTAAGTGATCCGTTGTAGTGTCATGTGTACTACAATGTAATTCAAAAATAATTATTCCGGTATTTTTAGTGTTGTATTTGTGTATGTAAAATATGGGCATTACATAAGTCAAATAATCAAAAGTAGGATTGGTTCAAAACTATTTTCTTTTCTTTAGATTGGCTATATATATATATAGACACACACACACACACACACACACACACACACACACACACACACACACACACAGACTTAATCACACATTCTATTCATAAATAAAATTCTACAATTTTTTAAACAGTCCACACAAATACTTTCACGACATTCACATCTCTTACAAAGTTTCATAGCATGTGGAGATTACGATTTTTTCATAATTATCAACAACATGAGATCTATAGATAAGTTGCAAAATTCCACATTAAATTATTTATTATTCAAGAATAATATCATATTTTTATCAAAGTCATTCCTTATCATTATCTTGAGATTTACAATATTTAAAAACAAATCATGGTATCCATGTTACATTTGCAATTTCTATGATGAAAATAGATCAAGATAGATATAATGTAAGGTGTATAATATAAAATAATTATCTTGAGACACTTGATCACGAGGTCATTCCTTATCATTATCTTTAGATTTACAATATTTAAAAATAAATCATGGTATCCATGTTACATTTACAATTTCTATGATGAAAATAGCTCAAGATAGATATAATGTAAGGTGTATAATAAATGACAATAATGATCTTGAGACACATTCTATTACTATTTAGCATAAAATAAAATATAATTCTAACATAGCAAGATATCTCTTCAATGACATCTATTGGTGCAAAAGACTGAACCGATACTAAAAAGACTATTTAAATATTTCATTTTCAATATGATGTTGAAGTAGTAAAAAATACATATGTAATCTATCTTTGTAAATAGCTTTTCTATTATTGTGTGATATCTAATCATTATGGATTTCATAATTCTATGTTTTAATATTTAACTCGTTGTTTACAAAACCTACAAAAAAAAGTATGATGCTTCTAATTTTTCTGCCGAGAGCAATGGAAAATGTATCATTCATAAAATAAGATACATATAAATTTATATTTATGTTGGCATGCAAATAATGGTCTGCACTTGAAAACATAGATTTGAGAAATTGGTTGGCACTATGATTAATATTAATGTATTAATTTCTTGTTAGTTTATTTTAATTGTATGTTTTTGTAAAAATTAAATACAATTTTTTGTACATCAATTCCTATCACATAAAAAATAATAAAATACACAAATATATTATATTAAAAAACCTTAAATATAATTTATGTAAAATTATCCAATTTAGAAATATAATAAACTACATAAATACAATAAAAAATTAAAAAATTAAAAACTAAAATTTAAAAGAAGAAATAATATTACAAATATAAATTATACAATAAATTTCATCCTCAAAGTGGTACATTATTTAATATATTGGTTAAAAAAAAGCTAAATAAAAAAAATTAAAGTATATAAATATAATATTCTTTCACCCTCCCCTAAGATGATTTCATTCTATCAATAACCATATACTACAAAATATAAACATCTCAATGTAATATCCCCAAACCCCAAACCATTTTAGAGTTCTACCTAATAATAATATTTAAATAAATAAAAGAATCATAAGATAATCCATGTGTAAAGTGTAATATCTTCTTCTTCCACAATTTAATATGGCACACGAGATATTACATTAATATGTTATTAACAACGTAACAATCGGTGTTAAACTCACAACTAAATCCCACTAAGTGTTTAATCGATTAAAATAAAGGATAATTTGTAGTGGAAATGTTTGTCTCACGTTAATACATAAATATTTGTCCATAAAAAAAGCTCAACATAATTTTGATTCAAGTTTGCGTAAAAGTTACTATGGCCCATTTTATTATCGATCATGGTAGGTTATTTATGTCCTTCATAGGCATGTAGGACAAATAAGGCATAAGCCTCATTGATTTCGACCCCACCAAACGGTTCCCCTCAGTGAGTGTATGGCTTTGATGGATTTGTGGGTGATATACTTCATTAAAGCCATCCATTGCAGATCCCCACGCTATGGCGAGGCTTTGATGGGTGTGTTGTGTAAATCTATTGCTTTATAAATGATAAGAATGTTCTTTGGGAAGAGATAAAGGGCATTTGGCACTCTCAAATTTGAAGACCATCTTTTATAGTTTCATCTCTTAGATCCCCTTCAAATTTATTAGTGTTGCGTGGCCTTTATTTCACATGTAAGAGGGCTTGTTAGAATTATATTTGGAAGCCAAGAATTATATATTTTTAGTATTGTTAAAACTCATACACATAGTTGGTTTATTACAAAACTAAATTTATATTTAATTTTAATCAAAGAAGATTAAGATATTGCTTTTAAAAATTTTATTTGTTTGTAAAGTTAGAAATATTTTAAATTCAAATTATATTTTGAATATTATTTTTATTGTTGTGTACATATGTTTTAAAAACTTCACAACTCCTGTTTAAATGTTTAATCACTAATGTATTATTTTTAGGGGTAATGTGTTTACATGGTCTTTTAGAGATATAGGAGGAGGAATATGAGCTTGTGGGCTTTACAATTTCATTGAATATCTCCCATCACTTCACATGTTTGACCCGCAATCTGCTTATGCTTCTTACTTCATACAAAAAATACATGAGGTTAAAAATAGCTCCCACACCTCGTTCTGCTCTCGCATAACAAAAGAAGCCAATAATCGCCAACTAGCCACGCAGGTTCTAATCCCTCAGTCCCATGGGACAGTTACCCTTGCATTTACACAATTGATTGAGAGGACTCACCCTGCATTAGTGCACCATGAAGTGTGTCGATCATTGTGTCACTAACTCCTGTAGTATTAAACAAAACACATTCTTGTTATCAAAATCCTCACACAGGATTCATACACTTGGTCCTCCTGCAATATTTTAGTTTCTTTAGGACTTCAACTATATGCTCTTCTATACCTCTCTGTCGATGTCAACATTACGTTGCTCGTACAATTGATAGTAAAGTAACAATACTAAATAATAATTCCATCTAAAAAAGTATTTTTTCTAATTGTCCAATCAGAGATAGAATACGTATTTGTTGACAGCTTAGTTCTTTCAAATAACTTTAAATTCCATGATTTTATATACATATTTTAAAAATATTTCTCTTGATATATATAAATTATGTCTACAATTTACATATATTGAGAAAGGAGTATTTAAAAAATTATATATAATTTATTGCCCTGAAAGGTGTATGTGTTGAAAGCACAAAATGCCTGCGATTTCCATTATTTTAAATATTGCCATTTTGGGGGAAAGGGATTATAACGGAGCCTGGCACTGGAAGGATGAAAATGAGTGGGATTGCTACTTATATTTGGCAGCTGCGATTTCCCCTTGTTTACCTTTTTTGTTTTATTTTGAAATAACAAAGCTGACATAGACTTTTCTGTATCTGTTTCTCCCAACTTTACGCACGTTTAGCGATTCAACGGTCTTTTCGATTCTCGAACTCGCCAATAGCGATAAGACTGTAATGATGAGACCGTGCGGAATCATTATAATAATGGTCATAGAAATCTGATAAATTAAGATGGCTCCTGCCCCACTTTAAATTAGCATTTTGAAGCCCTGTAAATCTCTCAACGGAATAATGGAATTCAGCTTAGCTAAAAGCAATAAGACCGTTGTAACGTGCCTTACCAGCTATGCAATCGTAATGATGATATTGTCAGGAAATCGGATAAATTCAGATGGCTCAGTTGCTATATATTATTTCTATATTAGCATTTTGAAGCCCTTTAACTCCAGCCAGATGCGAGGCTTGAACGTATTTCCTTCACTCCACTGAAGCCTACGTTTACAGATTTGTTAATCATTAATATTTTCTTCATGTATTGCAGTGAAGGCAGTGGGGTTGTAATCATGGCACAGACAACTCCGGCCAGATACATAACCGACAGAAATGAGGAACCTTCCATCAAGCACTGGGTATTTACTTCATTCCAGTATTGTCAGGAATCAGGATAATGATGGTCCTGGAAATCAGATAAATTCAAATGGCTTTGTTATGCTGACTGTCCCAGTTTATATCATTTTAATTTTACTGGTTTTGGCAGGGGAGCACGCCGTTTGCATTTTGGAGCCCTTTTCCTCAAGTCCTCTTCAACTCCAGCCAGATCCGAGCCCTGATTTACTTCAGTCCAGTCAAGCCTAAGTGGTGGCAATTGTCATAATGCGATTGCGATTCAGATGATTACGCTATTTTAATGGTATCGGCAGAAGAATGAGTCAGCGGAGGAGCCTATTTGCATTCGGAAGCCTTGCAATTCCTCTTCCACTGGATTGCCCCTCTTTCTAATTGGCGTGAAACATTCAATGGGTCACGGACCTTTTGTCAACCACCTGGATTTTTCTTCGCTCAGGTAAATTGGGTCTGTCTATGGATTTCATGGTTTAATGTCGCAAATTCATGTTAGTTAATTTAGAGGAGGATCGTGATTGGGTTTCTGATGATGATGTGTAGGAGCTATAAAAATGGTTATCTCGGGAATGATTTATGAGAGAATTATATCATATACCCAACTCAAGCAAATGAGTATCTCTTCAGGGGTTCTAAGCTCTTTGATGGTTCCATTGGTAGGCATTTTCTCGGTTGATTCTATTTTAGTGCATTTATCGAACTTGTCGGTTGTTTGTATGTCAAATGGGTAACCCTCTGCCCATTGTTGTGGCATGTCATATGACCAATGCTATTTGTTTCAATTGAAAACCTTTTGTGGTCCGTACATTACTGCACTGCCTACCCTGTTTTGGTACAGTTACATTGATACAGTTACATGACTGCGTCTGCCTGCCCCATTTTGCAGTTTTTTGAGTTAAAAATGTCTGCTAAAAGCTTTGCCTGCTGCTATTTTTCTATGTATTAGGATTGGCTTTTGGAGTGAAGAGAGGAGCATGGTCTCCTGAAGAGGATGCGATACTGAAGCATTTTTTCCAGAAGTTTGGATTGCTTTGCCTCACAAGCCTGGTACAGTATCCGACACCCAATTTCAAAACATTCTTTTTTAGGCATGGCCTGTTGGGTATTTCCATTACACAAGTGGGCAGGTAAATCATACATGTTGTAAGTACAATATTTGAAAAATTGTAGCTGCCTGTTTGGTTTTGTTTGGATATTTTCTAGACACAGTATGTTGGAAAATTGTAGCTGCCTTTTTGGTTTTGTTTGGATATTTTCTAGATACAGTATAATCAAGGATTTCAATAAAAGAAAGTAGAGGTTTTAGTTTTTACAATCGAATCAGAGATAAAATCTGCAGAACTCCTGGAAATGTATATTGTATGTCCGTATTGGATTCTATGAGCTATTTTCTTGCTTTATCGGAATTGTTTTGAAGGAAAATGATCATGGATCATGGTAAACAAAATTTAGAAGATTCCAAACATCATAAACAGATCACACGTGTAACTTTCAGTTATGGATTTTGCTTTCCAAGATCCGCTGGTTTTCGTTAATACACGATTGAAAATTTTCTGATTCATATACAATCTGGAAAATTCCAGAAGTTGTCATTTTTCAAGTGTCGAGGCTTAGTACAGAGCTCTGCAGGGAAAATTTTAATCTTTGAATATTGAATTTTATTGTACTGTTTATCTAACTCTTTCTTTTATATTACATGTCAGGAAGGCTGGACTGAAGTATCTATGTTGTGAATTTTGTCGATGATGATTATATCTAGATGCTAATACTAATTATGACTTTGATAATTTTACATATAATATTGCCTCAGATGCTAATTATGAGTCTGATAGTTTTACAAATTCACATCCTAGATTGAAATTCTATTATCCCCTTCTCAAAGGCATTTTGGATCATCTCGAAAATGCCTTGATTACTCAACAAATCAGGAAGATTCTATGCGTGTTTATGTGAATAAATCTTTGTTTATTTTCTTAGGATGCATTATACGTTTATTTTATGTCTCGAGTCTAAATGTTACAGTATTTTTCTTAGGGAAAGGTAAAGTACTTTGAATAAACAGTTGCATGCATTTTCATATGAAATTAAAGCTAATAACTGTCAGCACAAATATCTTCCATCGTGGGTTTTTTAGGAGAAGTAAACAGTGTTTGAGTTTTATGAAGCTGGGCAGCGGAAAGATTTTAGCAAGTAATTTAATTCCTTACCTTTTAGTATGTTTTCAGTATGCTTTTAATTTTATTTGACATTTGACAGCTTTGGAAGAAGAAGACCTCTGACCAGTTTGGGAAACACTTTAAATTTGCGAGATTGAGAGAGATCTGGTGGAGAATATAAGAGCTGTATTATCCTGCACTGCTTCAATAAGTCTTTTCAGGGGTCAAAAGGCGGACATGCCCGCTTCTTTATTGAGATTTTAAACCGTTGTTAAGAGCTCTACAGTTTGTAACATTTGGCTAGGAGCCAGGTGATGAATTGTCGAATGCATTGTAACATTGTTTTTTAAATGAATAAATAAAATATTGTTTTGGCGGGGTCGAAATGGCCCTCCAAATCTCTTGAAGATGGTCATGGACATCTTCAAGGGGTGGGTTTGTGTTGTTATTTAGTTTTTTTTAAAAAATATTTCTAGTTTCTTTTAATAGTGAGACTAACAAATGGTATAGTTATTGTGTGCTTTGAATAGTATTCGCTATTTATAGTAAATTTTCAATAATATAATAATAAATGGTATTTTTATTGGTATTTCTTGGCCTTGAGCGAAACAAAAAAATTAATTATTATTCATGAATTCAAACAGTTACATTTGTTTTTTAAAACTTTAAGTAGAACTATTTTTTATGACTTTAATAGTTATATTTTATTTGGGGTGTGAGGGAAAATGACATTCAGGGAGGGTTTGAGGGTTGGATGGAAATGGAGGGTCAAAGGGATGAGGTGGGTTAGACAGAGGGAAGAGGAGGAATGGTAGAGTAAGGACAAAGGAGTGTTAGAGGGAAGAGGAAGAGTAGAAGGATGGTGGGAAGATGAGGAATGATGGCGGAAGGACAAAGTAGGAGGAAGGAGAGAAAATGGAGGAGGGAGATGATGAATGGTGGAGGAAGAAAAAATAAAGTGTGATAGGGAAGAGAAAGAGAATGGTAGATGAAGGAAAGAAGAAGAGGGTGAATGAAAGAAGAATAAAGTCACAGGAGGAGGGGAAGAGGAAGAGTAGAAGGATGTTGGGAAGAGGAGGAATAGTTGAGGAAGGACAAAGGAGGGTTAGACAGAAGAAGAAGATGAATGAAAGAACAATAAAGTTTGAGGAGGCAAGGAAGAGGATTAATGGTGGACGAAGGGCAAAGGAGGGTTAGAAAGAAGAAGAAGATGAATGAAAGAACAATAAAGTTTGCAGAGGGAAGGAAGAGGAGGAATAGTTGAGGAAGGACGAAGGAGGGTTAGATAGAAGAAGAAGATGAATGAAAGAACAATAAAGTTTGAGGAGGGAAGGAAGAGGAAGAGTAGAAGGATGGTGGGAAGAGGATTAATGGTGGAGGAAGGATAAAGGAGGGTTAGATAGAAGAATAAGATGAATGAAAGAACAATAAAGTTTGAGGAGGGAAGGAAGAGGAAGAAGAGTAGAAGGATGGTGGGAAGAGGATTAATGGTGGAGGAAGAACAAAGGAGGGTTAGAGGTAAAAGCGAGAGGAAGGGAAGAAGAATAAGTTTAGACAAAAGAGATGAAATGGAGGAGGGACATGATGAATGGTGGAGGAAGGAAAAAGAAGTGTGATAGGGAAGAGAAAGAGAAAGGTTTAAAAGATGGTCTAGTAGTGTTGGAGGGAGGAAAAGGTAGGTATGGAGGAGAGAGGAGGGTTGAAGGAGGGAGGCGAAGAGGAAAAATGGAAGAAGAAGGTGGGGGAGGGAAAGAGATTGAGGAGAGGGAGAGTGAGAAAGAGCTGCGGGAGAGGGAAAGCGAGAGGTGGAGGTGTAGGGAGAGGGAGAGAGAGAGAGGGGGGGGGAGGGGGAGAGGGAGAGAGAGAGGGAGAGGGGAGGGAGATGAAGAGGGAGGAGAGGGAGCTTGGTGAGAGGGAGAGGGAGAAAGGGAGCATGGGGAGGGAGAGGGAATGGTAGAGAGGGATATTGAGGGGAGGGAGATGGGTGAGAGTGGTGGAGGAGAGGGAGAGAGGGGGGAGTGGAGGAAGAAGGAGAGGGAGAGGGGGAGCAGAGGAAGGCAGAGAGGGAGTGAGAGGAGAGGGGTGAGAGGGAGGGAGAGGGAGAGGGGATGGAGATAGAGAGAGAGATGAGAGGAGAGGGAGGGGAGTGAAAGGGGGAGTGGGAGAGAGAGAGTGGGGGAGAGAGAGAGAGAGAAGGAGAGGGAGAGGGAGGAGCAAGGGTGTGGAGAGGTGGAGAGGATAGGGGTGGAGGAGGGCGGATAGAGCGAGGGAGAGTGGGAGGAAGAGGGGGAGGAGAGAGAGAGAGGAGGGAGAGGGAGAGGGGGAGAGCAGATGGAGATAGAGTAGAGGGGGAGAGGAAGAGTGGGGGGAAGAGGGGAGAGAGAGAGAGAGGGGGAGGGGGGGAGAGCAAGAGGGGGAAGGGAGAGGAGGGAGGGAGGAGGGAGGGAGAGTTAGAGAGAGGGAGCGGGAGGAGAGCGAGAGCGAGCTGAGAGGGAGAGTGGAGGGAGAGATGGATGGGGAGGCAGGAGGAGAGAGGGGAGGGAGGAGGAGTGGGAGGGAGATCGAGATTGGGGTAGGTAGGAGGGGGAGAGGGAGGGAGAGCTAAGAGCAAAGAGCAGAGGGAGAGAAGGAGAGCAGAGGAAGAGGGAGAGGAGAGAGTGGGGAGAGATATTTTTGTTTTAAAGATGGTGGATTTGTGTTGGAGAGATGAAAAGGAAGGTATGGTAGAGGAAGGACAAAGGAGGGTTAGACCGAAGAAGAAGATGAATGAAAGAAGAATAAAGTTGGAGGAGGGAGGGAAGAAGAAGTGTAGAAATGGTAGAGGAAGGGAAAATGAGGGTTAGAGGGAAAATGGGGAGGAAGGAGAGAAAATACAAGGGACATGATGAATGGTGGAGGAAGGAAAAAGAAGTTTGATAGGTAAGAGAAAGAGAAAGTTACAGGAATGAAAAAGTAGGGTTAGAGGGAAGATATAGATAAAAGAAATAATAATAAAGTTTGTGGGAGGGATGAGGAGGAATGGTAAAGGCTTAGACGCAAGAAACAGATGAATGAAATAAGAATAAAGTTTGAAGAGGTAGGGTAGAGGAAGAGTATAAGGATGGTGGGAGGAGGAGGAACGGTGGACGAAGGTCAAAGAAGGGTTCAAGGTAAAAGGTGAAGGAAGGGATGAAGAATAAGTTTAGAGGAAGGAGAGGAAATGGAGGAGGGATATTATGAATGGTGGAGGATGGAAAATGAAGTGTGATAGGGAAGAGAAAGAGAAAGGTTAAAAAGAGGGTCTAGTAGTGTTGGAGGAAGAAAAGGGAGGTACATAGGAGAAGAGGAGAAATGGAAGAAGAAGGTTGGAGGGAGGGGAAGAGGAGGAGAGGAAGAAAAGGAATCAAAGAAGAACAAGGTTGGAGTGATGGAGAGTTAGTGAGGTTTTAAAGAGGGTGGAGTTGTGTTGAGAGATATGAAAAGGGGGTTTGGAGGAGAGATGAGGGTTAGAGAAGGGGAGGGAAAGAGTATGAATGGGAGAAGAAGAAGAGGAGAGGAAGAAGAGGAATTATTGAAGAAGAAGGTTTGAAGTAGGGGATACAATTTTTGGAGTGAAGGAAGATGAGGAATGGTGAAGGAAGGATGAAGGGGGATTAGAGGGAATATAGGTAGGAATGGAAGAAGAAGAAGAAGAATAGATGTAGGGAAACGTAGTCTTGGAGCAATGAACAAAGGGTGGTTAGACGAGATAGATGGATGAATTGAAGAATAATAATGAACTTAGGGGATAAGAGTCTTAGAGTGACGGAAGATGAGGAATTGTGGAGGAAGGACCAAGAAGAGAAAGGATAAAAAGGGTAGAGTAGTGTTGGAGGGAGGGAAATAGAAGGAAGAGGAAGAGTAGAAGGATGGTGGGAAGATGAGGAATGATGGTGGAAGGAAAAAGGAGGACGAAATAAAGAAAATGGAGGAGGGAGATGATGAATGGCGAGGAAGGAAAAAGAAGTGTGATAAGGAAGAGAAAGAGAAAGGTTTAAAAGATGGTCTAGTAGTGTGTGAGGAGGAAAATGGAGGTACGGAGGAGAGAGGAGGGTTGAAAGAGGGAAGGAGAAGAGGAGAAATGGAAGAATAGGGTTGGAGGTAAGGGAAGAGGAGGAATGAATAAAAGAAGGGTTAAACAAAACAAGAGGATGAATGAAAGAAGAATAAAGTTGCAGAGATGGAGGAAGAGAAGTAGTAGAGGGATGGTGGGAAGATGAGGAATGATGGAGGAAGGACAAAGGAGGAGGAAGGGAAGAAGAATAAGTTTAGAGGAAGGAGAGAAAATGGAGGAGGAGATGATGAATGGCGGAGGAAGGAAAAAGAAGTGTGATAGGGAAGAGAAAGAGAATGGTAGAGGAAAGAAAGAAGAAGAGGACGAATGAAAGAAGAATAAAGTTAGAGGAGGAGGGGAAGAGGGGAGGAATGGAAGAAGAAGGTTGGAGGAAGGAGAGAAAATGGAGGGAGGTAAGAGGAAGAGTAGAAGGATGGTGGGAAGATGAGGAATGGAATAAGAAGGTTGGAGGAAGGAGAGAAAATTTAGGGAGGAAGAAGGGAAGAGGACGAATGAATGAAAGAAGAATAAAGTTGTAGGAGGGAGGGAAGAGGAAGAGTAGAAGGATTGTGGGAAGAGGAGGAATGACGGAGAAGGACTAAGGAGGAGGAAGGAAGAAAAGAATAAGTTTAGAGGAAGGAGAGAAAATGGAGGAGGGAGATGATGAATGGCAGAAGAAGGAAAAAAAAGAAGTTTGATAGGGAAGAGAAAGATAATGGTAGAGGAAGGATAAAATAAGAGGATGAATGAAAGAATAATAAAGTTGCAGGGAGGATGGGAAGAGGAGGAATAGAAGAAGAATGTTGGAGGAAGGAGAGAAAATGGAGGGAGGGAAGAGGAAGAGTAGGAATGAATGAAAGAAGAATAAAGTTGAGAGGGAGGGAAGCAGAGGAGTAGAAGGATGGTGGGAAGATGAGGAATGGCAAGGAGAGAGAAAATATAGGGAGGGAAGAAGGGAAGAGGAAGAATGAATGAAAAGAAGAATAAAGTTGCAGCAGGGAGGGAAGAGGAAGAGTAGGATGGTGGGAAGATGAGGAATGATGTAGGAAGGACAAAGGAGGAGGAAAAGAAGAAGAATAAGTTTAGAGGAAGGAGATAAAATGGAGGAGAGAGATGATTAATGGTGGAGGGAATGAAAAAAGATGTGTAATAGGGAAGAGAAAGAGAATGGTAGAGGAAGGATGGAAGAAGAGGATGAATGAAAAAAAAAAAAAGTTATAGGAGTAGGGGAAGATGAGGAGTGGAAGAAGAAGGTTGAGTTAGGGGAAGAGGAGGAATGAATGAAAGAAGAATAATGTTATGAGGGAGAGACGACGAGGAAGAGTAGAAGGATGGTGTGAAGATGAGGAATTATGGAGAAGGACAAAGGAGGAGGAAGGGAATAAGAATAAGTTAAGAGGAAGGAGAGAAAATGGAGGAGGGAGATGATGAATGGCATAGGAAGGAGAAATAAGTGATAGTGGAAGAGAAATAAAATGGTAGAGGAATGACAGAAGAAGAGGATGAATGAAAGAAGAATAAAGATACAGGAGGAGGGGAAGAGGAAGAGTAGAGGATGTCAGGAAGAGGAGGAATACTAGAGGAAGGAAAAGGAGCTTTAGAGTAGTAGAAGCAGATGAATGAAATAACAATAAAGTTTGAGGAGGGAGGGAAGATGATGAATAGTGGAGGAAGGACAAAGGAGGGTTAGAGGTAAAAGGGGGAGGAAGGAAGAAGAATAATTTTAGAGGGAAGTGAGGAAATGGAGGAGAGACATGATGAATGGTGGAGGAAGGAAAAAGAAGTGTGATAGGAAGAGAAAGAGAAAGGTTGTTAAAAAGATGGTGTAGTAGTGTTGGAGGGAGGAAAAAGGGATGTACGAAGGAGAGAGGAGGGTTGAAGGATGGGAGGAGAAGAGGAGAAATGGAAGAAAAAGGTTAGAGTGAGGGGAAGAGAGGAATGAATGAAGAATAAGGTAAGAGTGAGGGAGACGTATTGAGGTTTTAAAGAGGGTGGAATTGTGTCAAGAGACGAAAAGGAGGTATGGTAGAGGAAGGACGAAGTATGGTTAGAGCGAAGAAGAAGATGAATGAAAGAATAATGATGGATAAAGCTTGTTGTTTTGGAACTTGGAACAACTTCATCATGGAGAGGTAGAGCTTGGCTCTTGAAATGCTCTTATTTTATGAATGTAAGTTGTATGAATGTTTTGGCTTGTTTGTGGCCTCGTTGGGTAGATGGCCTAGGAATGGTGTAGGAGGCACAAGTTTGTTTTAGGGAGGTATAAGTGTGGTGGAGTTGGGGTTTAGGTTTCAATTCTACAAATAAATACCATGCATTTCGTTAATGTTTATGATGTGCCATAAGAGGTTGGGAGGCATAAGAAAATGTGAGGAATAAGGGGTACTTCGAGGGAGGCAAAAGGGCATGTCAGTGATTTGAAATGACATATATATATATATACATATTTTGCTGGTTTGCTATCGTGGGTCATACCCATTTCCCATTTGGGAGGCATAAGTAACATCCCCCATAGTTTCTTGCTCCTTTAGCTTCATGGTAGATGAACCCTCCATAATGTTTGCCATGCTTTATGTAGTTTATGTAAAACTACATTCTTTTTGGACTATGTTTTTATTATGAAAAGTGTTGCTTGTTTGTTTGTGGAAGCCTCATTATCGCCACTTCCAGTTGGATCTCATCTTTTATTGCATTGTGGTTGGGGCTCGGGGGCCTCGGCACTCTCCCCATGCTGATTTTTGAGGTGCCCCGTGTCCTTGTGGAATTGTGGACCCATGAGTGCATGGGTGGAAAATTAGGTTTTTCCTCGAGTGGGATTTTTTTCAAAAGTCTCCTATGGCTCACCAACCATCCCTTCACCCCCCCAGGCCTGTGGGCCCGCTCTTGGGAAGCTTTTCACCCCAAGGCCCGCTTAACCCATAACTTGGAAAATATGAGGAGTTAGGAGGACTTGTTTATATCAATGGAAAGGTGAGGAAATTTCTATCCAATGGGAATAATTTAGGAATTTTTTTGAATGCATTAAATTTGAGAACAATAAAGTTGAACCTTTAAGCTCGTTAGAGAGTGGGTATGGTTAGAATTACCCTCTCGAATCATATTAAACCTTCTAACCCTAAATTTTTGACCTTATGAACTCTAATAATTGTTAATAAAAGAAAAGTATGTTCTAGTAAATTAGGGTTGTTCTTGAACTTGTTAGTGACAATTTTTACCTCAGTAACTCCTCGTCATAGACTGCTTTAAACAAAAAAAATAATCCATAATTTTCCTAACTAGTCCTAGGTTGTTCTTGGGTCTCCCAAGTGGATTGTTTTAGAGGCGCTATACACTTGGTATGAGCAAGGTTCAAAATCTTGGACCATTGGGCACACTAGAAAACTTGAGACATGAACCTTATACCTAAAGCACACTTTTAAATATTAAAAACAACTTAGTTTAGAAATTACATATTTTAGTAAACATGGAAACTAATAAAACTTAGAAAGATGAACTAACTCCGCCTCGGTCTATGCAGGAGGCACGATGATGGGACAATGGGTCTTTTTCTAATAGACCCAGACTTACCACCACTAGATCATGTTGTAGTAGCCATCCTACACTAGATTTTGTAGACTCTTCAAGATGTTAATGGCACTCTACCCTGGAGGATCAAAAGTAGGAGGACATGCGCCGATGACATGATAAAGTCCCTTCCATTGAGTGTTATGTATCTCATCGACCGAATAAGGAGCATGGGGGACAGAACTCCCATGCAGAGTCAGCCTTGCAGTAGAAATCACCAAAGAGGGGACAGGGTGATCGAGATTCAAGAAAAAGAGAGAGGTATCCAAGTCCTAGGCTTAGGGATGAGCATGCAGAGAGACCTAGAGGCCATTAGGTCAGCGGGAATGCCGATTACATCGTGTGAGATCCTAAAGCTTCACCATCCCATTATTCCTCGTGACATAGGTTGATTTCAAGCGCAGGTCCTGCAGTTGGTGAGATTTAGCAGGTGCTTCAAGATTTGTCCTTGTTCTAAGAACATGAAAGTTCTTGTTGCGATCCATCTACTGAGGGATGGAGCTAGTGTCTGGTGGAGGACAGAGGAGTAGAAGTTCCATGTTGATTTTGAGACAATTACCTGTGAGCTCTTTAAGGAGCATTTCAGGAACAAATACTTGTCACGAAGTTTCATATAGTAGCGGATAAATGATTAATATAACCTCGACGATGCATCTCTTATAGTGGCATAAGATGACAATAGATTGGATGTACTCTATTATGTTGGTTATGTGCAAGATGAGTAGGTGCGGATCCACAGGTTCATCCAAGGCCTGAACCTAGACATTGAAGGAGTAGTATAGAACCATTTTCCATAGACATTAGCTGAGGTCGTCGAGAAGGATTATATAGAAGAGGAGACTCCTGGGAAAGACCCGTGAGGCTGTAGATCGAGTCCTGAGTTGTATACAAATGTATGTAGGACAACAAATCGAGGGGTTAACTCTTCCTCGTGGTGGATAAGGTTCAACACAAGAATCTTTTGGACCATACCAAAGCAGCAATAGTCCTACCCACCTTATGTAGACCTCCACATAGATTTAATGCACGTGAGAGGAGTCGAGTATGGGGCCTCCTCAAGGGGGTCCCATCGGAGACACAGAGGTGCCTAGAGAGCTCACTCAGTAGGAGCTTCGCATAGGGAGACCTCATTCGACGGCAACTGTCAGATCATCGTGATCCACACCACAGGCCTCCAGAGTACCGCCCAACCTGCTACATGTGGGAAGAGGATCGGGTAGTTAGTTTTGGTTGTGGTATTAGTGGACATTTTTGGAGAGATTCCCACATAACCCTAATAACAAGGGTAAGAAACACATCTCAGAGCCTATTTTTGGTGATATGGGGGCGCAATCATAGGATGTGTGCGAGTCAAGAACTACTAGGAAAGAGCATCCGAATTATATTTATTAAGACTACAGTAACATTGGTGGTATTCCCTACCTCCATTTTGTTTGATTCTAGTTCTTATTATTCTTTATTGCCCCCATCTTTTAAGCAGGAGCGCATACAAGCTGGTGGCAGTGAAAGCCGGTGGTCATAGGTGAGGGATGTTGGGATGGCTTCTGTGAGCGAAGATCTCTATAGAATCATGATTAAAGAGTGTGTGGTGAATTTGGGACCTTCACGCACTACCACTTAATGTCTAAATCCTTCACTGTGTGCTCTTATGGAGTCGTCTTAGGTATGTGAATCGATTATACCTACACAATCGGGCAGTGATGGATTGTTACCACAAGGTTACATCTCGTCTTGCAGATGATCTGGGAGTCAATTGAAGTGATTTCAGGTTAGGAGACCCATTTCTATTCACACCATCTC
>CM031243.1:10173554-10259257 GCA_018340775.1 Taxus wallichiana var. yunnanensis
TATTCATTAAATTTTATAACTTTAATATAAATGTCATCACTATGAAATCATAATTCCTATACCAAGTTTTGATTATGGTCCTTTATATATAATATTTCTTGATCTTCAACTCTTAAAGATCAATTGTGTTTAAGTGATAATGTTAGTTTTAAGCTAGAGTAGATCTAGGCATCATTTTCATAGATAAATCAAACTCATGTTATATGGCCATAACTTTATTCCATGTGTAGTTTTCAAGGATTAATGAAAGAATAAAAACTACTAATGTATTCCAATTCTCAATAAAAATAGAATGTTAGAAATCTCCTATATGCTCCATTTGTGCACTCTTTGATCTATGATCTAGATAATTAGACATATATAGTGTGTGTTCCATCTCATCTCCAATTTAGGAATTTATAAAGCTAAAATAAGGGTGTACACTATAATGTGCACGTGTTTCATTTTATGTGATGTGTTAAATACAAAAACATGCAAAAGAGACATGTTATATTTATCAATAAATATATTAAGTATAATAATATGAAAAATTATAATGCAATTTTATATAGTTATACATTGGATTTATTTTACTAAATTTAATAAATTACTTGTCCATAAAATATCTTCTATCATTGGTATCAAATCTTTATAATCTATCATGTAGGGAATAGATTTTCAAATTTAAGTGTATTTATTATTGAGAGATACTCAAAATTTTGATATTAAAGCTAAGGTTCTTTAGGTTTAATGGTTGTACTTGCTTATATTTTTGAGTAAACCAATGGTCATATTATTAAATTATTAACATGCCATTTGATAGACGAGATAATATATTTAGGATACGTAAAGGTTGGTTTTATTAAATATATAGTTCAACATCATACAATTGAGAAAATAAGTCAAAATATAATGCCATATTTTTGTGGAATGATATACTTATTTATCCTGGTGTATTTCACTAATAGAGGGATTTTGGTACATGTAAAGTGAGTAGGAGTACCCATATAGAAGTGAATTTGAGAAGCCTAAAATTGTGACTTGTTGATTTACAGGTATATCAAGAGTTATCAACATTCATTGTTCCCATAGAAATCCTAAATTATACTAGTGTTCATATCAATACATTCCTTATATATATATCCATTATACACTCATATGAGATTATATTGTTATGTATATCCATTATATATCTTTGTTTAGCATAACATGAAACTCTATGATAATCAACATGTACACATTGAAATTATAAATTTTACATTTAAGGTACATGAGTCAACTCAAACTCATGTTACCTATAATAAATTAGACCACTAACATTCATGTATTTTCATTATTTTTCTTAGGTGCTATTAAATGAAATCTAACAACACCATCTACGTATAAAAATTCCATACAAAATATAAATAACAACAATTCATTATATAATATGATAATAGGTAAAAGATATAGGAAAAATATTTAAATAATCACCACTAAAGTTGATTTCATTTCACATGTGCAATGTAGTGTACATAATACCAAGAGGTTTAACTCATTGTTTAATGACTTGTAAAAGTTCATCATAATCTTCTATATCTAGTCTCCATTTTTGCATCCACATGCATTATTCACTTCTGTAGTTGTAGAAATTATATAATGGGTGTAGAAATTATATAATGGGTGTAATGACATATATTGTTTTCTCCGTTCAACCGTAATCAACAAAGTTAATCCCACTTTCTTAGAGGACTTTTCAATGATTACAAATACATCACCCACAATACAGTCATTGTTTGAACTAGATTTTTTTGTTAGAATCAATTATAAAAAATGAAAATTTTAAAACTAAATATGTATTATTTTCAATTATAAATTAATTCAATGATCAAATACAATCCTTTTACAAAAATATGTTTTTAACAAGTCCATATATGTGGTCATAATCAGGTGAAATCAAGGGCACATATTCAAAAGTATCATCCTCATTTGATCCATATGAATCATCCACAACTAAAGGAACTTGCTTCCACTCACCTACATAACCTCATTGTTGACTATTGTACTTTGTATATGTTTTTTCATGCATTCATAACAAAAAAAAGAATACTACCTTATACAAATTATTTATTTATTACTATCCCTAGTCATCACATAGTGCAAAGACCTATAATTAGGAATCATTTCACATCCATGTTTTTTTCTTTGATCAATACTTAATTAATCATGTAAAATCAATAAAGTTTAACAAACACCAAAATTAAGAAAATAAATGTGTACACATGATTATGTGTAACTTGTATAATCAATTTCACATCAAGATACATATGTTATGTGTGTACATATCTCCCAAAAAATTCTATGTGAGGTCAAGTTAATCTCATATGAGATTTCCTGAATTACACAATGTTTCGACACCATTCAACAATAGTGTTTATGTCGCTATCAATCAGTCTCCCTCATGCTAAAATATTTATTTATTTAGAGCATGTTTGATGCATGCACTTGCACCATCACGTTCCCCCTTCCCATCACCACTCTAAAAAAACTTCACAAATGAGGTATTTTGAGATAACATTGATAGAGACTAAATGAAAAGAATGGGTGAGAGGATTTGAATTGTGATGCACAAATATCATACCAAACAAAAGGTTGATCCAATTGTACTCACTGAATAAGATATTAGAAACATAATTGGAAACAATGGTGTACAAAGTGGGTGTCATGTTCTTTATCATCTCTGATATATATATGGTACTCCTTAATCAATCGCTTATCATATGTACTTTCAACACCATCCAAAGACAATTGTGCATTCCTATAAAATACATGAACCATGATGGTAACCTGATCAATATGATAATATTATGTCTGAATCTCCTTTTGATGAGAAAATGAGTAATTCTTATCAAAATAAACCATGTATAATATGGAACAGAGAGGGAATGTGTCTCTATTGGTCTTGAATTGTGTATCCTACCACTTTGCATAGCGAGAATGTTTGATGTAAGGATTAATCAAACTTTGTAAACTATTTATGAATGTTGCAACGAGGATTTCCTCTTCTATGGAGTCCAACCTTATTGCATTCTTTCTAACTATTGAGTAGTTGAGTATTTGAACATACAAAATCAATACATGATCCAACTTGTTATATTCATGTGTAATAAACATAAAAATAAAAATAAAAACCATCCAAATTGAAAATTAATTCAATTTTCTTTAAAATGATCATCTCTTACAAGTCACCATTTGAATCGTGTCTAAGTCTTCATCTATTTATGGAAATCTTATCAAGTCTCCAAACTTGTCACAAACTTATTTGATGCAAACCATAAGATCATTAACATTAATTTCATTAGATATAGTGTAAAAATACGAATCTATGAATTCACTCACACATCTAGGGACATTTTTTAGACCATTTTATGCTTCTCGTAACTTTCTATACACACGAAAAACATGGACCATGATTATATAAATTAAATCACATCTCAAATACAAAACAATAATTTATAATAAACCTATAAATGAAATCACACTTCAATATGTAAATATTTTTTGTACCTGATTGTGATAATCAAACTCAACATGATAGTGGAAATAACATGTTTCAAGGAATTTATTTGCTCACACATACCTAGGCTTCAAAATCTCAAACATTTGTTTCCCAATCTTAATATGTGCATGTTCTTCTTTAAACATGACATACATCTCATGTTGAGTTATTTATAGCCAATGCTTTGGAGTTTTTTCATATCCATTACAACATATCCTACCTATCAAAACATCCCTCACATTTGGAGAAGAATGAGTCCTCTTACTCCAAAAATAAAAAAACTACCTTCACAATATTGTTCTCAATTTTATCATAATGTGGATTTCTACACATTAGTTCCCAATTTTCTTCTACATTAGAATCATCCAATTTATTCCTCTTCTTTGTATACATGTTGATAGTCTTTCTAGAAACATCGAAGACATCAATAATAGGGCTAATATGGTAATTATTTGTTGTATCTTCACTTACAATTGAAGTTAATATTTCTCTATGAGAATCACTCATATCAGTAGACCTATTTTTTGCACCCATTGAACTTATTCATTTGAAAACATTCACAATGAACTCTTGTTCCAATTGTTGTGAATTTCCTATCTAATGTTGACACACAAACCTTATAATGTGTCCTTTATATCAACATGATTCAATAATGAAACAAAAAAATGGTTTTTATCCACCGTACTTAAATGAATTAAGTTTTTTTGGAAATAGGTAAATGGTTGAGGGTGTTGAAAGGACCCACATCCTTTTACAAAGAGCCCCAAATGCCAGATATAACACTAAATTAAAGAAGAAAAGATGCCCAAAGGCAAATGGATCAATTGACCAAGAAGGCCCAAACCAAATGAAGTAAAGAGAAGAAACACAAGAAAGGAAAAGAGAAGAAGAAACTGTCTAAAAGAAGGAGCAAGTTAAAATACCATAAGGAGAGGAAACACTTCCACATCAACTACACTCAGAGGCAACAAAAGGAAAGACAAACAAAGAAGGGGAGATGCATCTCGAGAAGGCTACGAGACCAAGAAAGAAAGATAACAATAGGACAGAAAGGGGAAGAGAAAGAAAGAAAATCAATGCATTCCCTTCTTTCCCTTCTTTGAAAGAACTAATTACCATTTATCTATGGAAGAATCTTTGAAATAAGAGGATAATAATCCATTAAGTCCAAGGCTGAGGAACCAACAAGGGGAAGGCCACTATCCTTATCCGAGTTGAGTGATTAGATTCATGGGGTCGCTTCGGGGCCGGAGAAGGTCCTTCTAAAGAGGGAGTGGTAACTAGTAATTTCCCAACCTCTTAAGAAGGGGCTGAATCAAAAGGGCATGTAGTCAAGGGATGGAAGTGGCAATAGATGGAGTAGTAGCTGCAACTGAAGGAGCTGTAGCTATAACTCTTTGATCTTCCGAGTCAGAATTATCTTCTTCTTCTAAATCTAGTGGGCTCTAATGCTTTTCAATCTCTCTTTTTATTCGAGGAGCATGGGTTTTCTTCTAAGGGAAGGTAACATGGAGATGACTAGGTGTTCTGCAATTCGACATCTGAAATCTATATTCTCATAGTCTATAATTTGGGAATAGCTGGTATCACCCATTTTGAGGGTAATTCTATCTGGAAATCCCTTGCTGAGATCAACTTCAACACAAATCCAAACATAAGTATACAAAAAATACATCATCCGGTTTGTCCACCTTGATGAACCACCCAAGGAGGTTTCCAATTTCCTTTAGAGAGGAAGTAAAATGAAGGGGAAGATTTGGTAACCTCACCCAAACTAGGACCCACGTGATGGAGAAGGTATTTGGGTCAAAATATGGAAACCATGGGGTAGTGAAAAGTCTCGCCAAACCCCAGAACTAAGGACCCTCATAAATAACTCTCTAGTAATCCTTTTGATCATTGAAATAGATGATGAAGAAACCCCGGGAACATAGGAAATATCTACAATTTTCTATCCATGAAGTGTGAATCCACTAGACAACTGTGTTAGATGATGGACAGACACCATTAAATCTACATATCAAAGCCTTTGATTTAATGTCTTGCAACATGTTTAAATATTTTTCATCCTTGATCTCCAATATTGGGGTTTCAGAGGCTTGCTCAATGATGTAAGCGGGGAGGAGGAGGAGCAACTGGATATTTCGAGGGGAGGAATTTTTAAAGAGTGCCTCCTTAAAAGGGGCAAAGCTATGAACCTTAGCCCTCCTACCAAAAACACAACTATTATAAAAAAATTGAATCATGGCCTATTCCATAAGCGATGAGCCTGAGGGCATCCAAAAGAGGTTTTCCAACATAAACCAGTCCAAAATTTCCAACCCTACAACATAATTTATGAGAAAGAATGGATTTAAAATCAATACCTCGAGCAATTTGGTGGATCCAAATGCATAAGGTATTACCATTTAGGGAGCAAATAAGGACTTTTGCATATCTATATGACTTCCAAGGGTTTTAGATAAATCTGAAAAGGGGTTCCTAAAAACAAAGTCCTTATGTTGAACAATGCCACCCACTAATTTGGCAACAATTTGGGTCAAAGAGCCATGGCTATCACAACCTCGTGTAGAAGAACCAAATCCAGATCCATGTATTACGTAAACAACGTCCATAAATGGAATAGACAAAAGGGGAGTCAAAAGAAACCAAATCAATCCCGAAGGGAATCCATCAAAATTGCAAAAATAGTCTTGTCTCTGTCATCCCCAACCACAAAGGAGCCGTATGCACACAAAAAACTGGAGCTAGGGTTCACGAGGGAGGACACAACAATAGGGGACATTCCTTTAGATCTAAAAATAAGTCCTTAAAATGAATTAATTCACTATATAATCTCTTAGCATATTTTCTTATTTTATTTCTTAATAATGGTTATTGTTGGGCACATTCTTTTAATTTGTTGAAATCCATCTTCACCAAGTGTCTCACATTTTTCATATGAAGTAATTTCATAATTTTTTTTATCAAATCAACATATGATTTATGAGAGGGGTGACTTCATGTTCTGCATCATGTATGTCCATGACACCAAAAGTCATAAAAATTAAAATACATGATTACACCATTCATGAATGCTTCTCTAGATTCTAGTTCATAATGATTAAACAATATTTAATTTACAACAATACATGTTCAAAACATAAGAAACTAGATGAGAACCCTTAATTATGAAACTAAATGTTTCCAAATTTCCCAATTATGAAAAATTCTCCTCAAAACTATTTCATTCAATTTCATCATGAGAATAAGTAGAAAATCATTCAATTTCATCATTTTCTATTTAAAGAGGAAAGGAAAAGGAAACATGTTCAATAAAATTATTGTTTAAATACAAGATTTAGAAGTAAAAGTAACCCTAGATAGAATAGTCACCCCTACTTGAAGGGGTAACATAATCTATCCAATAGATCAAGAATTAGGATGTAAATGTTTCTCATTTTATCCAAAATATTTAAGCAATTTCATAATACATATGGTGTCATAGGATCCATCACTAATAATAACATTGTGGATAGGTTGTTGATTAATATAATCTCAAATACATAGTGTATTTATATCTAGAAAACATCATCCACAACTTCATTATCATGCAATGTTATAGTAGGTCGTAGAGGTGGAAAAGTAGTTATAGTTCTAATAATGGCATTGAATAGTTGACTATAAGGAATAGGAGGACGGTGTGTATTGTACGCATGATGAACATCAAGAGTGCATTTTGTCTCTATTGTATGTTGATGTAATGGGTCATTAAAAATTTTAAGATTTTCATTCTCATTAAATGGTGGCCTAGAATCCTCTTGATTTCCATAAAATTATATATTTTGATTATCGACGAGATCTTGAATGAATTTTTTTAACTTGAAGTAATGATATATAGAATGGATAATACACTAGTAATAGTCAAAATATGTATTATCATCAAATAATATAAATTAACAATAAATCACATCAACATCCATACATAAAATGAGAGACACGAGGTTATACTCAAGTAATCACTTAAATACAACATACAATGGTGAAGGTGGACGTATGAATGTGTAGACAAAAAAACACTCTTTGGGCATTATTTAGTCTCAGTCTCATACTACTATTCATATGATTTTTGAGTGAAGAAATTTCTAATTAACCCATGTCCTTTGGCCATTTTAATTTACTTCCATTCCTCACTTCCGACCTCTCGCATGTACTCGCCATGATCAGGCTTTTCCATTTAGCATCATTTTATCTCTAACTTGGGTGCCCAACCCAGTACTAGGGTACCCCACGCGCCTTGGTCCCATTCGGGTGCCCTTATCCTTTTTACACTTTCTTGCCACTTTTTGGGCACTTTCTAGCCATTTGGAATTTTTATCTTATTGGTGGTCAACCTCTTCGGGGTTAATTATGAAATTAGAACAAGAGAACCATATAAATATATATTTATGAGACCATAATGAGGGACCAATCACCAGAAAACACTATCTTTACCTAATGTTGCATCCATCTAGCTCCATCACAAGGGACAAGGCTGGTTCATCTACATCACACTGCATAGGAGGGAAGTTTATTCTTTTCCATCCACCATTTTACTACATTTCTACATCTATTTATTGCTCATTACTTCACAAAGTGTGATTGGAAAAAGAGCACCTAGGGCACGATTTACACACACACACACACACACAGAGAACTACATTTGGGTCTAAAATGTAGTGTAACACTCAGTTAGTAAGTCCACCATTATGGTCGTTGAGGACAATTTGACCCCTTCATATGCATCTTTATTTTTTAGGGGTTTGATGCTTGGCTTGAGATTTTGTAGGTCTCTTATTCATCATTGATTACTAGTGGCATCCAACGTAGTCCAATGACAACAACACGATAGGAAGCGAAGGTAGGAAGTAATTTAATGACACATCAGAGGAGAGTTGTAGAGATTTTTTACAAACTAGGGCACCCAGATCTTAGACAAGAGTGCCCTGTGCACCCCATGGCACCCCAGTGTAGCCTACTATTCTAGATCTGTGCTTTATAAAGCTTATGTGCGGTCACATCTACATTTTTTCACCCAACTTATTCTATGACATAGTCCCAAGGCATCATCAAATTAACTAAGCTCTTCTTAACCCTCTTTTCTCATTAGGGTTTCACATTTCTACTTTCTTAGTGGTGTAGACACCAAAATTGGGTCACACTCCCCTTGGTCCCTTGTCAAATAGCCAACTTAAACATATTCACCTAACCATTACCCTTTTACCCCACATTAATATTAGTTTAATTATTTATAATTAAAGTAATAATCATCCTCATTTCATTCATTATTTAATTACATTAATTAAAACTCATTTCCATCTCACTTAGACACCTCACCCACAACCTCACCTAGACACCTCATCATAAACCTATTCTTAGCATGTTTCCATTTTACTAGACCCAATATTCACTCACCATAACTAAATAAGATGTAGTCCTACCTACATTAATTAACTAAGACTTAGTTCAACCCTAAAATCACATGCCTATTCTTCCTCTAACCACATTCCCGGTTATCTAAGCGCAAAATCCCATTTTGATCCATGAGAATAGACAAAACTAGTCAAGAGATTGCCAAGATCTATCATTTTTAGTAAACCTAGGATTTCCCACCTTAACCGACATTGGTCAACCCTAAACTGATGTCGGTCACCCTAAACCATTGTTGATTACCATATATTCATTTTAGTAACCTTTTTGAGAGTTTTACCACATTATCAAGTTTTAGAATGAAGGATATCTGTATGCAAGTAAGAACCAGAGCCCTTTCGCACATCCAAACAACCATAGCTAGCACCAAGACGGATCTGGAGGTATTTGCATCCACGGTAGCATTCCTAGGGAAGCACTACCGTGACAATGAGCACCATCCTACGGTCAACTATCAACATCATCTAGCCATCAATCCTGTAACACCAAGAAGTGTATCTCTAACTTGCATCATTTCATACTTATTCAGATTACAAACAAGTGAGCATGGGAATCTCTGAAGTAACTCTTCCTCGCACCCGACCTAATCTTATGTCTTCGACACGCACTAATGGAATCTGTGAATCTAAGGCAAAAGAAGGCCCTCCTAACCTGAACTGGCATGATAGATCGGTCGGTGAGGATGACTGCTCGAAGGCTCCAATCAATATCGAGCTCTGGCGTGATCCGATCTATAGGTTGTGGGATACGGGAAAATGACCTGGAATTGTTTCGTGTATATCTCCAGATAGGGTCATAGGATGGATGATGGATATATAGTGGATTCTATGGTCGATTCTCTAGTCTAGTCCAGAAATCCTTAGCTTTGTTAGCTTGCTTATGTCTAACAAGGATAACTGTGTGATGATGGTTGGTGGAAGTGGAGTGGATCTAAATACTAATGTGTGTAAACCAGCATCAATGTCGATTGTCCCATGGGTCTCGTTGGGTTGTGGGATTTGTGGATCACAACCAGTAGATTCGTGGTTGTTGTGGACCTTCTATGGTCATATGTGGAATCAATCCTAATCCCTAATATCCAATAGTCGTATGCCTTTTCGGCCTCTATATTTAGAACTGCAAGTTGTGCAATCTTCTCAGAGTACCTTACAGGCGTTCTGGCAACTTGAATTCTTAAGCTAGTGTCATGTCGGTGAGAATGTCTCTGCGTCTCTGGTTGTGGGGACCAAGGGTCACAACCGAATGTTTTCTCTCTTTCAAGCCCTTCTACAGTCATGTGGATATTTATCTAGGGTAATCTGTAGTTTGGCTGGTTTGACCAAAACGTGTGTGCTTGGTCGTCTTCTATGTTTAACCCTCTTAGCTGTGAGCTGATCATTGTAAGTCTTTGTTGTTGTTCGGAAGACTTGGATTCTAAGATTCTGATCTATATCAGTTATTGCTTAACAAGATTGGGTTGAGGCACGATTGGCTCGAATACGTATTCTCTGGGCTCTCTAGGTCCGTGATTTGTCATGCAAAAGAAATGTATAATCTAATCTAACTAATGAAAAAATAAAATTAACTATGTAAAGTATATCTATGTATATATAACTTCTCTATTTTTGTTTTTGATGAACTATTTGAACAAAATTTGAAAGAAACTTATTTAAATATATCTAGAAATTGACAACTAAACTAATAACAAAATTAAAACAAACAAAGCAGCCGAGTATAGCTACTTTCCTGTGCAGTTGTAAATCTATTCTAAATAACTAGAAATAACTGATCTAATCTATTTGAAAGACTCTCGATCCTACCTCAGAAGTGAGGAGTGAATCATAGTTTCTCAAAAACTATCAATCCCCACAGCTTCCCTGGCAATATCGAAAGTGAGATTAACTGAAATGAAATGATTGACTACTCTATTTGATATGTTTTAACTAGAACTTTGAAAGCTTGAACCTGGATTTTGTAGAACAGTGGCGAATCCGGTTGTGTGTGGCTTTGTCCCCTCAGTGTGATCTCCTCGTTCCTTCGTGCTCACGTGAATCCAAAAAAGCATGTGATGTTAGCATCAACAAAGTAGGTATTGGGAATAATGGCGGCTTAGGATGCGGATTGAATATGATGCGAGTAGGAGAGGGATAGCGCAAGAGAAGAGCTTGGCTTATGCAATTCCTAGCGGGATTTATTGCGAGTCATACAACATAAAATGTCCAGAACCTAAAACTATCTTTTTGATGAACAAAACCTGCTGACTTTAATGGCTTCCTACTGAAAATCAAACTATCCTATTCGAATGATTGCATGAAATAAAAACACTAGCACAAAAGATTATGTGGCTTCTAACAACAACACAACACACTAACCATGCATGCAACAAATAAAAACTATGAATCCTAAGCAAAATTGAAAGACTAAGCTATTGAAATGAGAAATTGAGAGGCAAATTTGAGGGGCCATTTGCTTGAGCACAAGCCAACTATTTATAGAATTCCCATTTACCCAAAGGTGAAAACCAAATTGAACTCTTTAACCATAAACAATGCAAAAACACTATTCCAGGGAACCAGAATCATAAATACAAGCAAAGGCGGTGAAAAAAGGCTGGTAAACATTGAATTTTTACATGTGAGTCACGTTAAAAAGAACATTATGGAAAATGCGTGAAGGACCACCCCACCTGAGCGGGGTGGCGGTTTACGGACCACCGCCGCCACTACAGGCGGCGGTCACGAGACCACCACCGCCCGAGGGGGCGGGTTTTTCATCAAAAGACCAAAAAAGCAAAGAAAAGAGGAGAAAGAAAAAAAAAGCACGCGGGGCTAAGCGGGGCATGCGGGATGTTAACGCATACTTGGAGAGCTTTTCGGATCCCGAACACCTTGCGAGGAGACCTGTATCATCATTGGGGCACGTGTAACGTTGTTTGCACGGTGGTGCGGTACCCTACTGATTTTGGGTACGTACATATTGCCCCCTCGGAGAAGCATTTTAGCCATGAAGAGGCGTAAAATGGTGGGTCAGTATGGCGGTCCCAAAAAATGGGAGTTAGAATTTATACGATACGCTCGTGTGTCGAAATGACGCCCTCAAATTCCCTACTGCAAAAAAAAAAGAGGACTCAAGTGCAGATAGACAAAATAGATCGAAAAATAAATACTAAAATAATATGAAATGAGGACGTACCATTTGTGCGGGGATAAGAACTTACCTCCGTCGGCGCTCCAAACTTTGAAAAGGGGCATTCAAAACAAGTCAGGATGTTATATATATAAAAGTGGGCCCATTTTCCTATTCATTTGCGCGTGTTGATTTGATTGATTTTGAGCTCTGGGACCCACGGTGATGGTTTCTGATGAGAGTATAGTCAAAAATGTTCGGATGAGATTGTGATCATGCCTCCACGAGCGGAACACCGACCCACGAGATCACAGGTTAGTTTTTCTCGATTTACCATTTTTATCCCCAAAATGTTAAAATGGTGAAATCTTTGTCATGGGGGGATTATTTTTGAAAATGTCAGTTTTAATAGGGTCACTTAGGGGGCACCTAATGGGTAGGCTTTGTTTTGGTCAAAATAGTCATTTTTTTGTTTTTAGGCATTTTTAGGGCACGTGACCCACGTGGAAATTCGGGACACGACCCACCATGCACAGCGGGGGGCGGCGGTTACATGACCACCCCTTTCGGGTGGGCGGTTACAAGACCACCACCTTTAAGGTGGTGATTACGGAACCGCCACCTGCTCAGGGTGGTGGTCCTTCACAGAATGCTAAAAATAATACTTGTTTGAATTTGTTTTTGCATTTCTAGCATTCTTATATGTTTTAATGATTTTTCTAATGTCATTTGAATACTAACTTACTCCTTTTTGTGTGTTTTTGGGTGTATGCAGGTGAAGGAGGAGTATATCAGATGGAGCGAGAGAGAGAGAGTGTGATTGGCTTCCAGCAGTATTGGATGCACTTTCTCAGGATGAGCAGGACACTCTTCAGAGGGCCGGTATATTGCGTATATCACGGGTCCCGCATGTTGCACCTTCTAGTCACATACTTTGTGACTTGTTTTCATATTGGGATGTTGATCGGAACACTTTCCGATTTCCAGGAGTCAGGGGTGAGTGGACCATTACTTTGGAGGATGTTTACCACATCTTGGGGGTCCCGATCATCGGGAGATGGCTCACACTTGAGACAGCAGGGTCACGGGCTCAGATAGCACAGTGGGCTTCATATATGGGAGATGAAGTTATCTCCACTGGTTCGAAGAAGGGGGTGAGGGTCCGATCTATTCCTAGCTTTGCCTATCCCCTTGATTCACCAGGCCATTATGGGGATCCTTGCCTCGAGATTGATCGGGGACAAGGGAGGAGACACTTTACTTTATTGTTGGTCCCCCATTATTGCATGATTGAGGGACATGGCGGATTATGCACAGGGAGGCTGACATTCTTGGGACCACTTATCATGATTTGTCTTGGGTGGTTCATTTACGGGGGGAGTCATTGAGCCATCGACCACTGGTTATGAGTTGGGTCTACGAGCATTTCATCCCTTATGGGAGAGGTGTAGAGGTGGCGGATCCTGGAGCCGTGAGGGCAGCCAGATGGACAGATATGTCAGTGCTCAGAGCACCCCACCAGCCAGTCACCTCCTTGACTACTGATGATATGGAGGCCACACCCTATCGAGGCCATGGCGGGGGTTATGGGGCGAGAGGCTCTTACTTTGATCTCTTGCTCTACCACGGGGCAGCTTGTGGACGGGGGGGGAAGGTGGAGACACATCCTTTTGGTCGAGTGCCTCAGCAGTTTGGCCTTCCTTACGTGGGTATGCTTCCCCCAGTGGTGCCAGTATATAGATCGTTCGGGAGGCTAGAGGAGGTCCTAGAGGCCGGGGTTGGACCATTGTTACTCCTGGTGTCCCCATTGCAGCTAGGAGGGTGGTGGTACGTGCTCGAGGAGAGCGGTGCTCCTCGAGGCACCCTTACTTTAGATTGCCGCGGTCCCCCCCATGCGTGGCGACCCCATTGATATAGACTCGAGTCGAGGAGGAGTTCACGGGGGAGAGATGGGAGGAGGAGACCGAGGCTGAGGTCAGTGAGTCGGGTGGAGAGGAGGACAGCGATCCTGAGTGGCATGACACTCAGGATATCTTACAGGGAGAGGGTGGAGCAGAGTGCGGAGAGGGTGACCCTAGCTTTAGAGGAGCCACTTTCTCAGGGCTTGGGTGGAGAGGATGAGTCATAGTAGGATGTTATGTGGCCCCAGGCATAGGAGGAGTGCATCAATCAGTGGTGGCATCTGTGGTAGGTGCTGACCCTAGGGATCCATCTTGGAGGCCGGAGATCAGTGAGTTATCATCCTTCTCTTTAATGTTTGTTTTTAGCTATGATTGTCTTAGTTGCTATCTCTCCTTTTGTTTACTTTTGTTTTATCTTTTGATTATTTCTAATTTGTTTTCTCCTTTGCTTGCGAGAGAGCTGGCGATGAGTGGCGAGACTGATTCACGGGTATGCATGATACCACGATGATCCCCATGGAGAGACCATGCGGAGCTATCCATGGATGCGGGGAGCCCTCGGCGGCCGTAGGCATACCGACATTTTTCCCCTATCGGCATGTGGCCAGGATGGTGTCTACCCTCCATGCACCAGAGTTGGCGGGATACGGACAGCAGACACGATGATGAGGAGTCACTCTCATGGCGAGGCCATGCCTGCTCCTCGGGATCGTGAGCCCTCCATGCACTCAGAGCGCCGGCGTAGCCGGAGTCCTAGACGTGGGCGTGCACCTTCGGAGGGATCTCATAGGGGTTGAGAAGCCACTTGGCTCTCTTAGATTATTTGTATGATGTATTTTGTATTTCCCGGGCTCTTTGAGCATTTTGACCATGCTTAGCGCATGATGGCATTGTACGAAAAACTTGATTATATATATATATATATATATATATATTTTTTTTTGGATCAGACTCTTGGTATCTATGTTTTTGTGATTCATTTCCACATGTAAACTATAATGTTGTTTTTATATGCTTTTCAAAATGTATGCAATGGAGAACAAATGATACAAATGCTTTCTTTCTTTTTGTATTTCGTGATGTTGATATATGATAATGTAGACACAATGTGATCTTGAACTTTAGTTTCTATAAGCAATTTTTGGTACTTCATATTTGTTTTGACAAAATGAGATGATAAACCGGTATGATGAGCAGATGAACTTGCCCCATTCCTAACTCCACGCAACTAGTAAGATGCGAGGGCTCATCACCGAGAGCTAGAAAGGGCACAAGCTATGAAATTTGTTGAATGGTAGTGATGAGAGATAGACAAAGATTTGGTGGAACCAAATTAGGATGCTACTGAAACTACTCTACTCAGTGACTCCATAGTTTAGAATGCTACTTGCTTTGTGGTTTATCTAGACTTAGATCCGTAGATGGCCACATGGTAGACAAAATCTGGTTTTCGGGGTTTTGAGCTCTCTTGGAATTTTGGACATCTGATTCATTTGTTTTTGACTCAAGATTTCAAAGGTTCATTTGAATTGTTTGCTTATGACCTTCAATTTATTTGTCAAGAGGACCCCCTACACCTTGCCCCATGCTACTAGTAAGAAGCATGGGGCTTATCACCATGGACAAGGTATAGGTGAGTAAGGGCATTCCCATCCTTTCCCAACCCTACGTCACTAGTAAGAGATGCAAGCTCATCACCGAAGGTTGGTAGGGCAAGGAAATGTGTAAAAATAAAATTTTCTATTTGATCTATGTTTGACTTATATATTTGAGAAAAATGTCAGTATGTTCTTATTTCCAAAGAGATATGCATATGGGATAGATGTGACACTATGAAGCTTCTAGAACAGACCATAGGCAAGACACCTATCCTAGGAAGAAACCAAAAGTGAGAACAAGCATGCAGACCTTGGTATGGTTACCGTTAAGACTTTGTCATATCTAGCTTTATTTGATGAAATGATTCGAAAAATGGTGATGATGTTATGAAAATGAAGAAGTATGATTGGAATGATTATGCCAATACCATCAGAAGTTTGTAATGAATTGCTTTGAGAATAAGTTCCTTGATCACAAAATTGTATGAAACAAGTGGACAAAATGAACCTAACTACATGAAGATGCAATGTAGATATAATTATACAAATAGTGTTGGTTGCTTATGCATAGAATCATTTAAGATGCAAGGAATTGATTGTTTCATTGAATTCCTCACCTTCCAGTGTACATAAGAGATATGCACCATTTCCATAGTCTTTCGTGACTCGGTATGGGCCCAACCATTTGGGCGAAATTTCCTTCCTTCACCGGTCTTTTTGTCGATCCGGTTGTCTAGTCTTAGAACTAGATCTCCTTCATATATATCTCATTCATAGACCTTTTTGTTATCTTTGCCGGCACATCCGGTCAGCATAAACTCTATGCCATTGTTCAATGTCTAACTTGGCCTCATCTAGGCTTTCTAGTTGGGAGAGACGTGCTTCTCTATAAGCTTCTTCATCCAAAATCCCTTGTAATGAGATGCGGAGACTAGGTATTTCAACCTCAAGTGGGAGAACTACTTCTGCTCCGAATACCAATGAGAAAGGAGTTGCTCCTGTGGGTGTTCTTATTGAGGTTCGGTGGGCCCACAAGGCTAGGTATAACTTTAAATGCCAATCTCATTTATTTTCTTTTACCGTTTTAAGGAGAATAGCTTTTAATGTTTTGTTTGTTGCTTCAGCTTGTCCATTGGCTTGAGGGTAATACAGGGAGGCTGTATGATGGTTTATTTTAAATTTATTGCATAGCTCATGGACTTCGTCATTCTTAAAAGAAGTGCCATTATCTGAGATAATGATTTGTGGGACACCATACCTGTAAATGATCTGGTTCAAAATGAACTTGGCGATCACGGAACCTAGTACAGTGGTAAGAGGCATAGCCTCTACCCATTTAGTAAAATACTCGGTGGCCGTGATTATGAAGTTATGGCCATCTGTAGATGAGGGAGAGAATTTCCCTATCAAATCTAGGCCCCATGTAGAAAAGGGCCATGGAGTTGCGATTGGTTGTAGAGCTTGTGTCGGCATGTGAATCTCGTGGGAAAATTCTTGGCATTTATGACACTTGCGTACAAACTCTCTTTGCGTGCTCTAGAGTGGGCCAGAAATAGCCCATCTGATGTATTTTGTGAGTGGTGGCATGACCACCGAAGTGGCCTCCACATATTCCACTGTGAGATTCATGGAGAATCTTCTTGGATTCTTCTGTGTCAACACACCTTAGAAGCATTCCATCGAAAGCCTTACGATAGAGCACTTGTTCTATAATAACGTATTTAGCTACGATAATGCGTAACCACCTTCTTTGTTGTGGTGTAGCACCTTCTGGATATGTATGGTCCATGATATAATTAATAATATCAGTATACCAAGGACATTCGAGAGATGGGAGGTCTAGTTTTGATGTAATATATGCATTCATCGGGAAAATCTAGATCTACTAGATCACCTCCATCTAATGGGTTATCGGCTAACCAATCTATAATGATTTGTCCCTTAACGGACTTCTGGTTTACAAAAGTTAATTCGAATTCACCCATTAAGGTTATAAAGCATCCCTTTTTTAGACAAGGACCCTTGCGTGAGGAAAGTTCGTAAATGGTCTGTTTTTACAATGACCCTTGTTTCTTGATTTAGCATGTAATGTCTTAAGCATTTGGTTGCGAAAGACTATGGCGAGGCATTCTCATTCTACTTGCGTATAACGTGTTTCATAATCGAGTAATGTTTGGCTAATAAAATAGATCACACATTCTCTTTGTCATCATCTTCTTGGGCTAGCATGCAGGCTAGCGAGACATTGGTAGCTCGTGAATATAAGATTAAAGGGTGGTCTGGCTTAGGAGGCATTAGCGTAGGTGGTGACAACAAGAAATGCTTAACTACTTTGAAAGCCTCATTGCAGTCTTTGGTCCAATCGATACTACTCTTTCTTGAGTAGATTGTTGATTGGATGAATGGAAAAAGCTTAAATCTGGGATGAATCTTGGATTGCACCGAGTTTCCCAAGAAATGACCTGATTCCAGATTCATCCGATGGTGGGATCATTTCAAGAACAACCCAGATTTTAGCTGGGTCTACATCGATCCCTCATGATGATATAATGTAACCTAGGAGCTTCCCTCCTGTCACACCAAATACACATTTTTCTGGGTTTAGTGTGACTCCGTATTCTATCAAACGTGAAAGAATGATGCGGAGCACTTCGGTGATCACAACACTTCCTGGCTTTAGCTAACAAGTCATCTACATAGGATTCCATGATTTTGTGAATAAGATCATGAAATATATATGTCATTTCCCATTGGTATGTAGCGCCAGCGTTCTTGAGACCGAATGGCATAACAACGTAGCAATAGGTTCCCCAAGGAGTTATAAATGTGGTTTTGGCTTGGTCTTGTTCGGATATTCTGATTTGATTGTATCCTGAGAATCCATCCATGAGAGACAAAAGCTCAAATCCAGTTGTTGTGTCAATGATGACGTCTATGGATGGTAATGGGAAGTCATCCTTAGGGCACGCCTTGTTAATGTCTCGAAAATCTATGCAAATGTATATCTTCCCATTTTTTTGAGAATGGGAATGATATTAGATACCCACTGAGAGTAATCGACCGGTTTGATGAATCCTACTTGGAGGAGTTTCATTACTTCTTCTTTCACCATGAGAGCTACCTTGGGTTTCATTGGTCTCGATTTTTGTTTAATTGGCTTTGCATCTGATTTGGTGATGAGGTTATGTACCGCGATGTGTGGTGCAACCCCTGTCATTTCTTTATAATTAAATGCAAAAGCCTTTTGATGTTCTTTGAGGATTCGAGTGTGTATTTCTATTTCTTCTGGAGTTAACGAAGATCCTAGTTTTAAGATCTTTGGTTCTTCCTCCATTCTGATGTTAATATCAATCGTTTCTTCGATTAAAGAAGTGTTACCTTCTTCAAACTCAGGCGGGGCTGGAGGTAGTTCCAGATCTTCTCCATTCTCTACCACGTATATGTCGAGTTCCTTTTGTGGGGAAGCTCTATCATGGGATTTCCAAAGTAAGAAGATGAATGTGGGATTAAAGACAAATCTACCACGTGATGGGTGAGATGTAACTGCTGCATAGGTGTTTAAGTAATCAAGAGTAGCTCTATCACTATCAACGTGATCTAAGCTAGTAGATTTGTTCTCAGCTATGTTCGTTAAAAGAGGGTTTGACATTTTCTTCACTAATGGTTCAGTGCGAAGGGATACCATGAAATGGGTGTCCTCCAACTCACTGCTTGGAGTGAAACGTGAAGCTGAGGTTGCTATCGAATCTGCGAGAAGATTTTGTTCTCGTGGGATTGCTTCAATTGATATGAAGTCAAACTCTTTGCTCAAATCTAATACTGTTGTTTTGTAGAGTTGTAAGTGTTCAGCTCTAGTCTCATACACCTCAGAGACTTGGTTTGCTACTAATTGAGAGTCTCCTAACACCACGATGTCATTACACCAGAGCCTTTTAGCTAGATGAGGCCAGGAGGAGGAGCTTCGTACTCGGCGCCATTGTTTGTACATTCGAAATTTAGTTTAAAGGTGAATGGTAGGATTTTTCCTTCGGGTGAAGTAAAGATCACACCTGCCCCAACCCCATAATGACATCTAGCTCCATCGAAATGGAGAGTCCAATATTTAATTGGGAAGATGGACATTGGGACATTTGTTCCATCTATTTCTTCTACTTTGGTTACTTCTACCATGCAGAGTTCTTCTGTTGGAAGAGAACCAACTCCTAGGGTATATCCCATGCCTACAAAATCAAATGGTAGGAAAATTGGTAGATCCTGTTCTAGCAATTCGACAATTTTTGCAGTAGTTCCTAATGATACTGTTTCTACAATGTTAGCCTCATCCTTGAGGGCTGGGATATTCTTGATTAGGTTCATAACTTCTAACTCCATTGTAGGTACCAACTTTTCTTCCGGTTTTGAGTCGGTTGGTTTATTAAGTTGGTTTGTTGGGAGTTCAAACTCAGAGTGAATGCCTGGCCTTTTCTTTAGGTCTGCTAGGTGTATATCGAATGGTTTTGGATCACCTTTTTCTATGAATACCTTTCCTAAGTGCAAGAATCTTACTTCTTGAAATAACGTAGAAGGGATTGCCTTCATACGGTGTATCCACGGTCGTAGAGGATCATATTATAGTTGGTTTCCCGATCTATAATATAAAACTTAGTGAGGATTGTTTTGGGTCCTAAGGTGGTTTGGTAGTATTATAGTTCCCGATCGAAGTGGCTTTAAGGCTATCATAGCCTCTTAGCGTATTCAGTCGTGGAACAATTTGTTTCTCCATACCCTAGCTTTTGAAGGAAAGAGAAGGGGACTATGTTAACTGCTTGCCCCATCATCAACCATTGCATTGTTTAACGTAATTGTTATAAACCCACACTTGCAAATGTAAGGTTGGATCACCTCTGCGTGCAATCTCAGCGTCTGTTGGCATTTTGTTTATTTCGAATATAAACTCGGTATCCCTATCCGGCTGCCCCGGAGGGTGGATATCAAAGTCTATATGGTTTACCTGTGTTTGGGAGGTGGAGTGATGTTAATTAAATGACCTAAACCTAATGCTTCTAAAAGAGCAGCCCTGTGGGTAGGAGAGTTCTTCAGTAAGTCCAAAAAGGAGATGTGAGAGAAGGTCTTTGTTAGGTCATTAATTAAATCATAGGCACCTACGGGTTTTACTAATATTTGTTGGATGTTATCTGTCTCTAGCGGGTAACTTGGATTTGGCTGAGAGGAATACTCTCGTGTCCTTGTTACAGCTTCTACGTGTAGTTCGGTGTCTAACTCCACTAAACCGACTATCTTGGGTCGTGGCTGACTTCCTAATTGTGGTGCAACTGGTGGATTTAGTGAAGTCGAGGCTTCATGATCATTGTTTCCTGTCATTACACTCTTGTTCATCCCATTTGGATTTAATTTGTTGTTATTGTGATTTGGGAGTGGATCGTTGAAGATCTTGAGGGGTGCATTTTGAGGAGACTGCTCCCGTAAAAGTATTTGGCGCTGGTGATGCAGGATCTGCTAAGAACATATCTATGAAAAGTTGTCTTTGTTCTTGGAAAGCGTTGCATGAATTTATTGTAATCACGGCAAGTCCTAGTGTCATGGCCTCAAATTTTGTGGAAACCACAATACGAGTTAGGATTGTAATTCCTAGGTTGTTGGTTTGGCACATATTGTGGTCCAAAACTCTGATTAAACCATTGACCATTAGGATTTTGTGTTTGTTGTCTTTGGTTTTGGTTTTGGTTCTGATATCCAATTGAATTTTGACTTGGACCATGTGTTTGCAGGTCCTTTGTTGTTTTGTTGTTGTTGTTGTTGTTGTGGATGATTAAAATCCACTGTATTGATTGTTGGGGTAAAGTTGTTGTTTCGTTGATTGTTAATCGGTGGTGGAGCATTTACAACATTTTTTTTTTTTGTTTGGTCGGTTACTCCATCTGTGGTTACGCCATGATTTTTGTTAAGGATTTTAGGTCCTTGATTGACATTTGTGGTAGTAGGATAAGTCGTAGTATTCTGGTTGGGGGTGATTAGCCTCCCATTTGTTCCATACGTCTTGCGACCACTATCTATTGCCACTTGATCTATTCGGAGAGCGCTCTCAAGTACTTCATCGTAAGTCCTTAGTGGGAACTTTTGGACTTCTTCCTTTACCTCTCTGCTGAGAGAATGAAGGAATAAATCACATAGTTCCATTTGGTCCATATTTGGAGCACTTGCCGAAGAATAAAGGACTATACGCCATCTTTGGATGAAGTGAGCAACAGATTCATTGTGTTCTTGTTTAATGTGCAAGAACTCCCTGATTCCTGTTCTCAATAGTTTGTTCATGTCAAACACCTTGATGAACTCTGAAACGAGTTGTTTAAATGAATGTATGGAAGCTTCAGGTATTCTATAATACCAATCGAGGGCAATGCCCTCTAAATTTTGGGAAATATTTTAGCAACAACCCCATCCCAAGGGAGCAGTTCTCGAATGGTTGTGGCATAGGCCTTGATATGTGCATTCGGGTCTCCTTCCCCTTTGTATTTGGGAAAATCGGGAAGAGGTCTTGGAAGCATGATGCTTCGTATAGTGAAGTCTAAGGGTTCTTTCAAATATTCCTGATAAGTCCCTATCGCATAGGTTTCGACCATCGATGGTGCCTGCTGAGGGGGTGGAGGTGGGATGGTTTGTTGGTATGGCATGGCATATGCATTTGCAGGGGCATAAGGAAATCCCTGTGGTTGAGTGAACATGCCGGGAGAAGAGAACATATCTCCTTGTGGTGATTTGGAATATATGTTTAAGTATGGAGGAGTATTGCCCAGGAATGGATTATTTTGTACTAGACCGGGAGGTATCATATTTTCCACCGGAATGGTGTTAGAAAATGCGGTTCTAGTTGGGGTTTGTTGTGAATACTTGAGGAGGCATGCCCAACATGCCTATTCTGTGAGGAGGTCTACTTGGCTAGGGATGATGTGGAGGATTGGAATTTCCTACCTGCATGAATTGAGAATTTTGACTTGCTTGAGCAAGTTCTAACCCTCTAACTTTTTCTACTAAAGTTGAGATGACTTCATTTGGTGAAGTCACAATATTTTTCCTTAGTGGCATTTGTTGTATATCTGAGGTTGTATAGGCATGTGGTACCCCACTATGAATTGATCATTTCCTGCCAAGTTTCCCCAGGGCATTTCCTATAGGTAGTGGCATGGAGGTGTTTTCTTGAAACGAGACCTCGGGTTGTGTTTGTAAACTTCCTATAGGTGGGTACATACTCTGAGAGAATTGTTCATTCCTGGCATAATGCATTGAATGTTCATCATCTAAAAATGGATATGGATCTGATTGTCTACTAATTTGTGGTCTAAGCAATACCTGAGGAGACGAACCAGATTCTCCTGTAAACGTCATGGCGTTTGAGCCTGAAGGCTCTGGGTGTTGCGTTTGAGTGAGCTGATCCAACTCCTCTATTTGGAAAGAAGAACTATATCTAGTCCTTGGGGTGGAGTTTGTGTTGACAATTGGTTAGTTGAATAGTTGTCACCCCATGCTGAGAGCGAGGGTGATGGTTGTCTATTCAATTGATCGTAATATGCTTCAAGACCTAGGAGAGGTCTGCCATATGCATCGAATCCCGACATATTCGGGGGTATATGAATACCCACGAGAATAATGGGAAAGAGTGAAGGTGGATGGAAGAAATATGAAACACTAAAAGGGAAAAGGTGAAGCAAAACGTTGGGTTCACCAATTTTGTTGGTGAAGGCGATGTGAAAACTAATGAGGTGGAAATGAAAAAGTATACTATTGAGAAGAAAACAAGTAGAAATATGACTCCGAATTCACGTCGGGTTCACCAATTTTGTATGATGGAAAAGTGACAAGCGAGCATGGGAATCTACAAGTAACTCTTCCTCACACCCGACCTCCCGAGGTCATGCTGAGATAGCCGGTGGGGATGGAATATACGTGGGATGCAGACAAGCTAGTTAGGTAATCTTATGTCTTCGACACACACTAATGGAATCTGTGAATCTAAGGCAAAGAAGGCCCTCCTAACTTGAACTGGCATGATAGATCGGTCGGCGAGGATGACTGCTCGAAGGCTCCAATCAATATCGAGCTCTGGCGTGATCCGATCTATAGGTTGTGGGATACGGGGAAAATGACTTGGAATTGTTTCGTGTATATCTCCAGATAGGGTCATAGGATGGATGATGGATATAGTGGATTCTATGGTGATTCTCTGGTCTAGTCCAGAAATCCTTAGCTTTGTTAGCTACTATATCTAACAAGGATAACTGTGATGATGATTGGTGGAAGTGGAGTGGATCTAAATACTAATGTGTGTAAACCAACATCAACGTGTCAGATTGACCATGGACTCGTTGGGTTGTGGGATTTGTGGATCACAACCATAGATTCGTGGTTGTTGTGGACCTCTTAATGGTCATATGTGGAATCAATCCTAATCCCTAATATCCAGTAGTCGTATGCCTTTTCGGCCTCTATATTTAGAACTACAAGTTGTGCAATCTTCTCAGAGTACCTTACAGGTGTTCTAGCAACCTGAATTCTTAAGCTAGTGTCTATGTCAGTGAGAATGTCTCCTACGTCTGGTTGTGGGACCAAAGGGTCACAACAAATGTTTTCTCTCTTTCAAGCCCTTCTACAGTCATGTGGATATTTATCTAGGGTAATCTGTAGTTTGGCTGGTTTGACCAAAACGTGTGTGCTTGGTCATCTTCTATGTTTAACCCTCTTAACTGTGAGCTGATCTGTTGTAAGTCTGTTGTTGTTTGGAAGACTTGGATTCTAAGATTCTGATCTATATCAGTTATTGTTGTAACAAGATTGGGTTGAGGCACGATTGGCTCGAATACGTATTCTCTGGGCTCTCTAGGTCCCGTGATTGTCATGCAAAAGAAATGATATAAATCTAACTAATGACAAAAAATAAAATTAACTATGTAAAGTATATCTCTATGTATATAACTTCTTATTTTTGTGTTTTTGATGAACTATTTGAACAAATTGAAAGAGCAATTATTTAAAATATCTAGAAATTGACAACTAAACTAATAACAAAATTAAAACAAACAAAGCAGCCGAGTATAGCTACTTGCCTGTGTAGTTGTAAATCTATTCTAAATAACTAGATAACTGATCTAATCTATTTGAAAGACTCTCGATCCTACCTCAGAAGTGAGGAGTGAATCATAGTTTCTCAAAAACTATCAATCCCCATAACTTCCCGCAATATCGAAAGTGAGATTAACTAAAATGAAATGATTGACTACTCTATTTGATATGTTTTAACTAGAACTTTGAAAGCTTGAACCTGGATTTTGCAGAACAGTGGCGAATCCGGTTGTGTGTGGCTTTGTCCCCTCAGTGTGATCTCCTCGTTCCTTCGTGCTCACGTGAATCTAGAAAAGCATGTGATGTTAGCATCAACAAAAGTTGGTATCGAAATAATGGCAGCTTAGGATGCAGACTGAATACAATGCGAGTAGGAGAGGGATAGCGCAAGAGAACAGAGCTTGGCTTATGTAATTCCTAGCGGGATTTATTGCGAGTCATACAACATAAAACATCGTCTAGAACACAAAAACTATCTTTTTTGATGAACAAAACCTGCTGACTTTAATGGCTTCCTACTTAAAAAATCAAACTATCCTATTCAATGATTGCATGAAATAATAACAACACTAGCACAAGAAGATTATGTGGCTTCCTAACAACAAAACAACACTAACCATGCATGCATGACAAAATAAAACTATGAATCCTAAGCAAAATTGAAAGACTAAGCTATTGAAATGAGAAATTGAGAGGAAAATTTGAGGGGCCATTTGCTTGAGCACAAGCCAGCTATTTATAGAATTCCCATTTACCCAAAGGTGAAAACCAAATTGAACTCTTTAACCATAAACAATGCAAAAACACTATTCTAGGGAACCAGAATCATAAATACAAGCAAAGGGTGAAAAAAAATCATAAATACATTGAATTTTACGTGAGTTAAAAAAGAACATTCTGGAAAATGCGTGAAGGACCGCCACTTGAGCGGGTGGCGGTTATGGGACCGCCACCCTGCAGGTGGCGGTCACGAGACCCGCCCGGCGGGGGCGGTTTCATCAATTGAAGACCAAAACAAAGAAAAGGAGGGGAGAAAGAGAAAAAAAAAAGCACACGAGGGCTAAGCGGGGCATGCGGGATGTTAACACATACTTGGAGAATATATACATCTTCTTAAAAACATCCCACCCGAAAGAAGTCACAAAAATCACACTATTAGAGGATTGACAGTGGGCACCCAACTAGTTATCTCTGTCCAATCATCACCTCAGAGAAAGGCCCGCCCCCGCCAAAACATAACCTAAAACCTCACCTTTAGAATTTACTTCTTCGTAGGAAGCCTTCCCAACCAAAAATTTGTTCTGAATTCATGAGTCAGTCCTTAAATAGCATAATCTAAACACACTAAATTCACTTGTAGGATTACATGTTTTTCTTAGCTTTGTTCTTGACTTGCGTTTTGAGGTGTGAGGTCGTATTCTCCATTTTTCTTTCCTTTCACACTCCATAATCATAGTTGGTGTATTCCAACTATTTCTGAGTGTGTCAGGACTCATTTTTACCATATCTAAACTTCTAGGTTGGTGTCTCATTCAACTTTAATTCACAAAAAGAAAATTTTCTTCATTCTACAGATTTCACAGTAATGGCATCGGTTTACCTAACCGGTGTCGGTTCCCTGTGCTTTTGGTCAGTTTACCCAAAGAGCACTCATCTCATCTTCTTCTCTATTTAAAATCTCTGGATGTCACCATATCCTCTGCATTCTGATATTATTGACTAAATATAGCTTCCCCATTTTCTATCTCACTTGCTCAAATCAAGTACTTTCCCACGATGAATCGCATTGGTTATCTTGTGGTATCATTGGTTGGCTTTGACCAGTGCCGTCCATCTATTTTGATTTTTAATCAAAGCACCTGCCAATTCACCTCTCATAATCAATTATTTTCCATCCCTACTATTTTCTATTTCATTTACATAATACAGTCTTACCAGGTCAACACTTATTCACATGGTGTTGACTCACAACCAAACTAACACCCTTATATTTCATGCTAGCCATCAGCCACTCCCACCTAGTCCATCACTGCCATCCATCCTATCACCTATGGATCTGACTCAACTTATCCCCATTGCTACCGATGACAAGGAATTCGCAAGACTCCTTGATCAGAACCTTACGGCCCTACAATACTATCTCACCCACTCATCCACCCAAGAATCCTCAGGACAATTAATATATGACATGCCCATATCTATCCCTCCTTCTCTCACCCCCACCTCTGCGTCAGCTAGCACCAGCTCGGTGCTACCATCATCCACTTTACCACCTGTGGTGTCTCAGCTAGGTCCCACAATCGCTATAATCGTAATGCGTCTATGTCATCTGCTGCACTGTGACGTCGGTGGTTCCTCCGATAATTGCCTTAAGTATAGCTACATCTCGCATCCACTACCTCACATATACCTATTACATCACCACCACCTATGGTGTCAGAAACTTACACCCCTTTCCAGAACCTTGTCCTTTCTATCCCATGCAGTCCTTATCCCCAACTAGAGTTATTCAACTACCCCACCCACTTGCACATATTACCAACAACCCCAATCTCATCTATCACTTATTCGGATATGTGATGCCTACTTTTATTCCTCATGTGTAGTTCTCATACTCAGCACCACCATACACTAGCATACCACTCACCTCATACATTCAACATCAACCCCTTTTTTCTACAGGGGCACCCATTCATTACAACCTACCAACGACCTCATTAAGATGATGATGGAAAAGATGCTGGACCTTAGAAGCATATTTTTCCAGCTCCCATAATTCTTTAACTTATGATGAAATCAGAATGACCTATTCATCCATCTATTCCCATTCGCCCTACCTTGTGCATTGAAAATGCCTAAATTTAATCGCTTCAATAGTAAAGAAGACCCGCAACAACACTTATGGTCGTTCAAACATGGGTGCTACCTAATACTCCACGATGATGCTTTGCTCCTATGAACCTTCCCAATGTCCTTGACATGACCAACATTGGATTGGTATAGTGGAATACCTAGACATTCCATTTATTCCTTTTATCAAGTAGCCCAAGATTTCTTAGACCACTTCTCGATCAATGTAGTCAAGAAGGTCACCATGATCGACTTTGTATTCAACATGATAGTATGAAGATGGATCTATCACAAATTTTGTTTCTTCTTTGTGAGTATTATCAACCAAGTAACGCTCCAACTACCTCAAACTAAAGTTATTGAGTTATTCACTAAAAATTATGCTAGACACATCTCACCAACTCTACAGGTATAAACCTTCAACCTTTGACGAAGCGTTCACCATGGCATGAAAGATGGAAATTTGCACCATTAAAGAAAAGAAAATCCAATTACGAAACAAGAACACCCTGTTCAAATCAAACGATTCTTCTTCATCTTCAAAACCTCAAAATAACTATTCAAAGCCCAAAGGATCTACCAACATGGTAGTCCTCAAGGTAGGACCATCTCATCCTTCTAATCAAGCCCAACCTTCTTCCAATCTTTCCCCTCCAGGCCTTTCAACTCCGGTGGGAGCAGCAGAAGTACACTTCAATTAGAGAGCCCTATTCTTCAGTCTTGGAAAAGCTTCTTAAAGCTAGAGCCATTACACTTCCTCCCATAAAACCTCATACAGGTTTCGATCCGCCCATCCTATGCCTGCATGGTATAAAGAACATGACTACTGTAATTATCATCGTGTCAAAGGCCATAATGATGGTAACTGCATAAATTTCAAGAACATTGTCCAAGAGATGATAGATAATGGATACCTTGTCATGGACAACCCAAACGCGTTAGTAAATCAAAATTTACACATCTTTAAAAATCCGTTCCCTAATCATAAACCATCGTCTAATCAAAATAGTGAACCTTCATCCAATGACAACAATGTCCGTGAAGTCCACACAGTTTTTTATATCATACCAACCATTCCTCAAATCCCACCTATTTCATCTATTGAGGAAATTATGGCACGAGATCCTTTACCCAAAAAGGAGCATAGCTCTTCTACTCCTTCACCCCTAGAGGAGTCCCCTTCATCTATCCCTTCTCCCATGGAGAAACCCACACTTTCTATCGATGTCATTTAACCATCTACCTCACATTCTATCGAACATTGAACGCTTTTAATTCTTCCATCCACAGGAGAATCATCATCACCTTCTCCTCCACCAAGGGAGAAGTCTACATCACCCCACCTATTATCTCTCCTACCCATGGGAGACTTGTCAGACATGCCACTATCTATCGGGGCAATCTCCCTCAGCATCCCAAAACCCCATTGACATGATCTCTACTCTTTTACCTATAAAGTTTGAGGCTATCCAATTCCCTATCTCGTAGACATATTTTACAAGGATTGCCACCAAACCAATTCCATCTTCTTCTTCAATAGTCCCATTTTCACGGTTGGCCGATCACTTGGATTACGTCGATAATTCCATGCTCTAGGGACATCTTCACTCCCCTTTTTGACCCAAATGCAAATTTTTCCTAAAGATACTTCCACGATCTACCCAAGGGTATTTTTGGCAATCGATCAACATTGACCATGCCTATTGAAATGAATTATTCTTCATCATCTCTACCTACATCTAAACCTCTACCCACAACTAAAGCCATTCCCAAACCTAAAAACCTACCCACACCTCTCTCCTCACCCATAGCTAGACCCATCACTACCTTGGGTGTCATGCCGACATCAAGCCTTACTCACCCACCTATCAAATTAGACTTAGCAGCATCATCTCAAATCCGAACAACATTATTCCTTTGCCTAAAAAGAAAATCCAATCTTCTAGGTCACCTTCCCCCTTTCCATCCATCCTAGGGCCTCATCCATCAACCCTGATCAAATAGTCTCCTACCCAAGGCCAGTCAAAATCTAAACAACCCACTACTACATCACGAGCCTTCGTTACACCTCATTCACCCAAAAACCAAACACCCTCACCCTCACCCATACACTTCTTGCCACCTATACCTCCACTAAGTACTATAACCCTAACCTTGCCTATACGACTTCAACCCATACCGTCTACCCAACCTCTACCAACCACCTCCACTACAACTTAGTTGCCCCCATGGGTAGCCTATCCTCTTCCACCATCTACTTTTCCTTCTCGCATCCCATACTCTTGTGTCACCTTTACCCAAAGGTGCAACCCAAAGATAAGAATCCACTACCCTCCAATAAGGTAGTCAATCCAACAAAGCCTTTCATTGCTATCTCTTCTACACCACCTTTACCCAAGTAGATGTCAACAAAACATAAGAAAAAACCGTCTACTAGACCAGTGAGACCAACCCCTTCCCCCAATAAATCCTCTACCCTCACAATCATCCACACCTTTACCCAAACCCACACTCACTTCCCATTGTGATCCGTTAGTGGGGTCCTATGCCAACATTTTAACTAATCTCTTAGATACTTCCGTCATCACATTACCGTCGCTTCGACCTTACAATCCTCTCAAACCCAAACCAAAAGGGTTTGATGAAACAAATATTTTTGCCTATCATCGTGTGCCAGGACATGATGTCGAAAATTGTAAGGCTCTGAAGACCGTTCTTCTCCAACTTTGTCCTCCTGAACAAAATTTTGACGATGATGACCTTCTTGATGAGGACCATGCTCCACCTTCACCTGTCACCACACATCATCATCCTTCACGGATTTAGTGACCAATATCTCCATCCCCACAACCAATTTATCCACCTCAAAAATTTGAGAACAACATGGTCCGTATTAGAGAGTTGGCCAAATCACCACCCAAATGTCAGTGCGCCCTACTCATTTCACAAGGATCTTATCCACCATTAGGGTTTTGTCCCTCATGTCGTTACACCTTTCATGGCACACCCTCTCCATCCACCTCCCCTCAGATTAACATGGTTCACATTGCCACCCATGCTCAGAAAGATAAAGGAAAAGAAAAATCAACTAATCCATCTACCAACCTTGTTCTGATATACCATCTCCGCACCCACACCCAAAATCACCATTCGAGGACCTACATACCCTATCTCTGACGGGGTCACCCATCGTGCAATGATAAAATAATTACATTAGTCCCCTCTAAATATGTCTTTGTATGATCTCGTCCAAACTTCTGAATCTCATAGAGCCCTTATCAAGGTTTTACAATCCATTGAAGTTTTACCCAATGACCACACACCAGTGGCCTCCATTATTACCCCTCACCACGTGGCCTGGATAACCAAATCATCTCCTTATTCTACTCTCATTCCCACTCCTCAAGTCTTCACCCTCAACTTCTCTCGATGAGGAGATTGTACCTCTCCACCAAATGACCACCGATCTCGCCCTTTTCATTTCCATCTATATCGATAACATATGGGTATGACGCATTATGATCGATGGTGGTGTTAGCATTAACATCATCTCCTCCCATGTGCATAATCAAATGCACATCCCTTCTAATTGTATGCATAATAACCCCGTTATGCTGCGCTCCTTCAACGACGCCATTACCTCCACCTCCACCACGGGGGTTCATTAGCTAGGTAATATCCTAGCACATGGGTTCATATTGAGGTAATTAAAATTAATAAAATTAAAGTCGATATACCGGTAGACATGAGTGGGTGAAAGGGTTTAATTTATTAATATTTTTAATCAAGTATTGAGGGTAGGTTAGAGAGGTGGGCTAAAGGAAATGGAGGTTTAATTTCAATATAAAACTAAAACATTGAACCCTAGTTTTTAAAAGTCAATACCTTAAAATTGTAAAAGGAGTTTGGTCATAAATCAAATTATAATCTCTTTTTAATAAAGAAATCTTAATTAAGAGATTATTAACAAAGAACTAATAAGATGGTAGAAAACTAGGATTGAATATGTTTTTCAACACAAGTGATATTATTTCACCATCTTAATTATTTGAAGAACTATTGATAAATGATTAAAACTTAACATTTATAAGGTGATTGGTAATATGTATTTAATGGTCAGTAGACACTTAAATTTGGTTACCCAATTTAGTGTCCCTCTCATTCGTTTACTCCTCTTAGGTAACCCGGGGCGTTTACGTCACCATCTATCCCCTTGGGATATTATCCAATTTGTGATTTAATCACTTACTCTAAATTTAATTCATCCCATCATATCTTGCCCATGAGTGATTAAATATTAAATATTTAATTACGCTTCTTCCCATGCATCTTAATCACTTATCCACCCCAAATTTATTCTATCTATGTATCGCATCTATTTTTAATCTTCCATAAGCGGGATATTTTCCCGTAGTCGGGATAAGTCTTATCTTTCTCGAATCAATCAATTTGGCCATCTCGGGAGTCTTTTCCGCGATCGGCGCCGACCCATATGGTCGGCGCCGATTTTCTAGGAGCGGCGCCGATTATAAAAGCAAGTCCAGAACTCAGTTCTAGGGACGGAAGAGACCGAAAGAGACCGAAAAGAGATCACGAACAGGCGAAAAAAGGAAGCACTTACGCACGAACAGAGAGCGAGAGAGATACAGGGTGTGAGAAAGAGAGATCTTTTTAGCATCAATTGTCTCAGATTAAGACAGATCCTGTCCAAATCAATCCCTGAGAGGAGCACCGTTACTCTGTCCCTGTCACGACCATCTATCATCTGGTGACTCTGTTCCAGTATCTCGCCAACTTCGGCACATCCAGCAGACCACATTCACCTTCCAATTCCCGAATCTTGTCGCACATTCACTGGTTGATTGATCTGTCTCCAATCGACGCCGATCTTATCCAGTCGACGCCGATCCTCTTCAATCGACGCCGACCAGTCTCAATCGACGCCGATTCTACCCAGTCGACGCCGATCTCTCTGCTGATAGGTAAAAGGATACAGGTAACACAAATCCAGCATTTATTTCATAGTTCCCTGTTTTCTGTACTTTCTGTCTGCTGTTTAGATTCTTATTACTGCAATCAGAAAATCTAGTCTTTATTTACATCTTTTATTATGTATGCTTCTTTTCTTAATTGAAAACGTGGACTGACATCCGCCGAGGAAGCTTATCGCTTCTCGGACCCGCTTCTCGGGCAGTCCACTTAAATATCTTTTAACGTGGTCTTTTTCTGTCAAGCATCGGTGTTTTGCAGATTATTCGGATCTATTGTGCGAATCGCTCGTGTGCGCCCGTCTTGTCTACATCGGCTTCCTCATCCGTCTACATCTTCGGATCTTATCCATCAGGTATCGATTTTATTGGAGTTTTTCAGGGTTTCTGTGTTTAGTTTGGTGCATTAACTTGGACAGGTAACAAGCGCGAAATTCTTGATCTACATTCTGGCACGCCCGGTGGGACTCAACCAAAGTCCCTTATTGGTAAGTTCATTTCTTTTCTAGTTTTGAACTTTGTTCCTTTTCTTCACTGATTTCTATCAGTCCTATTTGAGCATTTCTGTTCATCATTTCAATCTTGCTTTTAGGTGAAATCATTATCTTGAAATTTTTCTATTTCCTTAAAATAGAAATTTTTCGTTTCACCATTATCTGGATGTATCTTTCCGGATCTTGTTTGTTGTTTGCTTGATCTTTTCTTGCGGAGCACTTTGCTTGTTCGTGGGATTGTTCGAGGGGAAGAGCTCAACAACGCGCTTTTTGAAGTCCACACACCTTGGAGAGCTAAACCTACAGGTATTCCTCTTTTTCGGTGTTTTCTCCTTTTTAGGATTTCTTTGTTGGTTGTCTATCACATCCAAACACTTCAGTTTTTGGTGCTTAAAAAGAACCTAATCGCATTTGGGGAAAGAATCTGTTTGGCTTGTTTTCATCGAAATCAAACACTTCATTTTTAAGTGCTTAAAAAGAACATTTTCCTTTGTCATTGCTACATGCTTTTCACCTAGTTTTAAATAGGCTGGAAAAATTGATCAAAATCGGTAGTGACACTATTTGATTTTTATTTTTCACCCTTGCACACAAAGCCAAAATCACTAGGTATAAAGCATCTAAACAAAACTCCTTCCCTGGCCTCGCCTACTTGGAAGTGATATCCAAGAGGAAGAGCCTACGCGGTACTCGGGCCGCGCTATAAATTCACGAAAGATTTTGGTATATATTGGCAAAGCACCCGACTCCCTTATCGCAGCGGTGTGTGAAGTGCGGGGGTAGGCCCCTATATCAAGCCACGTACCGGTCTTTTACTGAAGTGCCTTCGGGACTCCTCACCAAACATTACCCAAACCATCCTTAGTTTGGCTATACGAGTAGTTCTGTTCTAAAAAGCCTTCCCCTTCATTTTCTTTTTTTTTTAAAAGCATCAAAATTTAAAGGAGATAATCACTTGTTTGCTTGAATTGTTTGTGCATTAGTTAGGACAATCTTCTTTCTTGCTTGTTTATGGCGGTTATCACCCGGTCACAATCTAGGAAAATGGCCCAACGGTTCCTTCTTCCTCCGAAATCACCACCGGCGTGGATGTTTGGCACCCTCAATCTTCCTCGGGACCCATTTGTTAGTTGGTTCCCCGTCATGGTCGTATAATCCCTTCTATCAAACCAAAGCGCCTCCATCACGTCCAGCTTCTCCTAGTCCCTCCGAGATATCATCTGGCTCGGAGTATGTTCCTCGCGGGGATCCTGAATTTCAGGCTTTCCTCGATCGCAATCCAATAGCCCTCATGGACTACCTAGTACACAAGTCGATCCAAATATCTGACCAAGACCCACCAATCCGACAAGTGTACGATTATCCTCGTGGATCATCCCAGGCCTTTTAGAGCAGTTTGCACCATCTCTCTTGCCTCGAGCCACGGAGAAGGGCGAGGCCCCTATGCCTCCCTTTTCTCTTCCACCTACCATGTCGACTAGTTCTCAATTAGTCTTACCTATCCCTAACACCGCAGTTACCTCGAATATTCCACAACCCATTTCTGAGAGGTCTTCTGCCTTGGCTATAATGAATGCGTCTGCACACCCACACATTGCCGTCAATTCGTCTATGCCCTCCATCGTGTCCCAAGGTCAGTATCACTTCATGAGCCAACCCCCTCCGAATAGTCAGTTGGCTCCTACTTCTCATCCTCTAGGGGGTTTTTCTTCTAATATTCCAGCAACTGTGACCTTCGCCCATCAGCTAACATCGGCACCCTTAATACCTAACCCGGTAGTAGAAGGCCCCTTTCAGGTCTTGTTCCCCAACATGTCCAATCCAACCAACACCCACGTTCCTCAATCTGTCCCGATCCAATCAACAAACATAGGAGTCCACCAATCACAAGCTCCACCCGTCACCCAACCCTCATTTTCTCATCCACTCATTATCTCACAGCCTACCTATACGCAAGCTACTTCACAACAAATACCCCACCAAGTGTCACCCAGAACCCCTGGTTATTCCTCTTACCACCCCACCAATCAACAGATAAATCCCCCATTGACACCTCACCAACATCCACCATCTACTTCTTATGTGCCTCCTCCCCAATCCGACGTAGTTCAAATTCTCTTCAAGAAAATTGCAGACTTGGAAGCCTCCACAAAAGGAGCCCGTCCTTCATACTCCTTTGAAGAAGTGTGCAATGAACCCATTCATCCTTCGGTGGCTTTTAAGCCTTATCCTCCCCAATGGGAACTTCCCAAATTCTCAAAATTTCATAGTCGGGAAGACCCCCAACAACATCTGCGAGCATTCAAACATGCTTGCTACCTCATCGTCCAGGATCAGGAACTCATGCTCCGTACCTTTCCTATGTCTCTAGCGGGTCCCGCTTTGGACTGGTACAATAATATTCCTCAACATTCCTTATTTTCTTTCTCTCAATTGGCCCAGATGTTTGTTGAAAACTTTTCAATAAATATTGCGCATAAGATCTCAATTACAGATCTTTCTGACATTCGCCATTCGACGATGAGTCTATTCATTGCGAGACTTTGTCGCTCGTTGGAGAGGGATAATCAACCAATTGTCTTTCTCCCTTCCTCAATCCCAACAGATCGAGTTGTTCACCCGATCTTGTGCTAGTCACATTTCTTCCACGTTAAGGATCCAAACTTTTCATACCTTCGAAGAAGCCTTCACGATGGCACGCAAACTCGAATCTCGTGCCATTGAACAAGGAAAGCTAAAACTTCGCTCCAAATCTAAACCAGATTTCTCTCGGTTCACCAAACCAAATTCTTTCCCTCCTAAAGATAAGAATCAAGGGTCCACAAATGCTATCGTATTAAAAACATCAAGAACCGATAGTACTCATAATCAACCACCACGAAGAGACCCTTCATCTGCTCGAAAAGGGGCTTCATCATCTCGATCCTTCGCTCCATTGGGGGAATCATATACCTCCATCTTAGAAAAAATGTTGGAAGTTCGCATGATCGAACTTCCACCCATTAGGGATATTGACGAAAGCCGAGAACGCCCATTCTGGTATAGGGAAAACGATTTCTGTCATTATCACAGAACCAAAGGTCATGACATCGAACGATGTCAGACTTTCAAAAATCTTGTCCAAAAATTCATTGACAAAGGCGAGCTCATTCTAGATAACCCAAATGCTCCCCCAAATCAGGCGCTTGATGTTTTTAAACAACCCTTCCCCAATCATGCCCCAAATCATAATTCTTCGGAATCTCAAAAACCAAACACCCACACTATCAACTTCATTTCTACTGAAGAATCCGCTTCTGAAACCACGTCATCTACAAACGCACGCAATCGAATCAGAACCCTCTTCCACTCCACCAATCACTGGAATTCCTCCATCTTCAGATAACCCACTTTTGAATATTCCTACATTGCTAAGCACGGAGTCATCTCTCTCCGCTCCTTTGTCCGATCTCCCATCCATACCCGAGACAGTGTCTTCCTCATCTGTCTCATCATCAGACATCCTTTCAATGCTCGAGGCAATTACATCCCTTCGAGTTTCCACTACAGACACATCTACTTCTGTTGCTCCCATTCCCGCTACAACTATGCCCTTGGTGAACATACCTATAATCGTGCCGACTTCGACGGAAGTGTCTTCGACTTTGACTCTTCCTATCTCTTTTCCTACAGTAGTTCCACCCATGATCACTACACCAAAAGTGGTCCCTTCGCAAGGAACTTCTTCATCACTTACTTCTTCCATCACTAATGTTACTTCACCTATTAAGGAAAAATCAAAAGAAGTAGCACCAACATCTATACGCTCGGTTCCTGAACCTAAACCGAGACAACCAAAATCTAACATTATACCATCAGTATCTCCCCATTTGCTTCCTCCGAAAAGGTTACAATCACCTTATGCCGTTGAAGTTGTCACCATCCCTGAAAAAGGGAAGCCCATATTTCGGACCATCAAGACTCTTGGTGCTCTTCCACAAAAATCTCTCTCCACGCCTCATAAACGATTGGATTTGCCCGCTGAGAAGGCGTTTTCTTCTACACACTTATCAAAACCATCGTCTTCTTCTACAACACATTCCTCACCAATACTCCGAAAAATAGACCTACCTACTAAAAAGACGTCACCTCTTCTATCAGGATCATCATCTTCATTACCAAAAACCAAGACACCCTATATTCCCCCGATTTCACCTACTTTGGGAGCTTCTTCCTCTTCTAAACCGACATTATCTAAATCATCAGTACATCCGACCAAGCAACCCCCTTTGTCTCCAAAGACCGCAAAATTTGTCACATATCCATCATCTTCAAAATCTATTTTAGGGGCTCCTCCTCCACCAAAGTCAATCATGTCTCACTTGCTCCCATCTCAAGTGCCCAAGACTGCTCCTCCAAATGTCCAAACAAATAAGAGGATTCCTAAACAAACTGTTAAACCTAACATGCAAGTCCTCTTACCTCAATGATCGGTTAATGTGAAAGAACCATCTTCATCATCTCTATCCTCCTCTTCATCTACCGGATTCTATACGAAATCCTTCATCAACTTATCCAATCTTCATCCATAACCCTTCCTCCGATTAAACCTTATAACCTAAAGGAGTCAAACCTACTGGTTTAACTCGATCTGATTTATGCTTACCACCGTACTCGGGTCATGATACTGAGGGATGTAAGGCTCTTCAAGCCGTTGTCAAGAACCTTCTAGAAGAAAGTGACCTTTTGCTGGAGGAGGAGGAACAAGTACCTCCTGTCACCTTAGCCTCATTTGAGCCCCAACAATCCACTCAGATCTCTGGTGGTTCCACTCCACTTGATCTTCCACCTTCTCAAATTGACACAATCCATATCGCCACTAGAACCCAACACTATGATAACCCATCTTCATCTTCAGCATCTCGACCACGGGTTGTCATTTCTGCAGCCCCTGAAGGCGTTTCTCCTTCCTCATTAGCCCCACGACCTAAGGTCTCTATTCGTGCTGCACCTCGGGCTCAAGTTCCCGTGTCTGTTGAGGAGAGTGTTATGAAACAACTCACCCAGGCTCCGGTCAAAATGTCTCTTTTTGACCTCATCCAATCCTCTCCACAACATCGCCAGGCTCTAATCGATAATCTGCGTCGCATCGCAGTAAATTCCGATGAGCCCCAGCCCTTCGAGTTGGTTGTTGGATTGAATGGACCATCAACCGCCATTTCTTTCGAGGATTCGGAAGTTCCTCCTCTTTCTTCAGAGGATTTGGAGGCTCCCCTCTTTATCACAGTCCAAATCAATAACACTACCTTAAAACGTGTCATGATCGATAGTGGAGCTGCACTCAACGTCATCTCCTCGCACACGTTTGAGCAACTTAAGTTACCAAAGAATGTAGTGTCTCCCCCGCCTTTCGCCCTTCGATCATTTAACGATCAGCTAGCGATCACTTTAGGAGCGTGGGTCTTACCCATTCGAGTAGGTAAGAAGCTGCTTCATGAACTCTTCTACATTGTCGAAGGAAAATTCCACTATAATATGATCCTTGGATGCTCCTGGATTCGCGCAATGCATTGTGTCCCATCCACCCTCCATCGATGCCTAAAATATCAATATGAGGGCAAAATATATACTCATCCAGGAGATCCTTTTCCTTCCGCACAATGCGACATGACCACAAGATCTGCCCCTTTAAAAGAAAATCCATGTTCTCCTGACGGGGCCTCATCTTCTTCTATACCTGCAACCAAACTACCGGATTTACAAAATCTAGAAGAGACATTGCAGCGTTTCTCACTAGGAGAGCTTCCTCTCTTTTCTTTTGATGCCCATCTCAAACCTAATGAGTATGGTAGACCAGACAAACAACCTGAATATCAACCAGGTCTCGGTCGCATCGTCACCATTGGTCTGCCCAATCAACAGACCAATTTCATCTACGGTGGTCTTGATACGCCTTATTATCACCCGGATTCTCCTCCTAGAGCCAAACCTTACCTAACAGGGTTTGATTATCTACAGAATCCCACGTTTGCAAAAACTTATCTATATCGATGCGCGTGGAAAGGTTTTGGCCTGGGAAAATATGAACAAGGTATACATGACCTCAAATCCATTCCTACTCTCATGCCACATCAGAAATTTGGTTTAGGATTTAAACCTCTTTCAAAAGCCACCGTCACTATTCTTGATGAGCCTCTTCCTACTGAAGAACCATCTTCCCCCACCAAGTCAGAAGCATCACTTGATGTGGACGATGACATTTCCATCCCACCTAACTTTTTTTTTGATCAATACCATTTCCTTAGGGCCGTTAGCCTACGAGACTAACAATCGGTCCGCTTCTATACCATTAATCTTCCCTGAAATAGTTGGAGACGACTCTCCCACTATCAACACTATCCACTGTGCGGATGATGATTCTGTCCTCACCTATCTAGGGGCAGAGGATTCATATCTTCCCAAGACTATTCCTTCTGACACGTCTACCCTTCTCAACGAAGCCACTATCGACCTTAATATAGGGACTTCTGAAGACCCTCGCATCATTAAGGTCGGCCAATCCCTTAATCCACAGGAATTAGGGGACTTTACCGCTTTTCTTTCCAAACATCGTCAAGCCTTTGCTTGGTCATACGAGGATATGCCAGGACTCGATCCCGATATTGTGGTTCACAATATCGTTACCCTTCCCAACATCAAACCAGTTAAGCAAAAATTGCGTAAGATGCACCCTAGAGTAGCCCTTCTTGTCAAAGAAGAGTTACAATGCTTGCTCTCGGCTAGCTTCATCCAACCCATCGATTATCCGCAATGGGTGTCCAATGTAGTACCGATGAACTAAGGCTCTTTGGGAAGATTCGAATTTGTACCGACTTCCGGGATCTTAATCTTGCCTGTCCAAAGGATGATTTTCCTCTTCCTAATATCGACCAACTCGTAGACTTAACTGCGGGCCATGAGATGCTTTCTCTTATGGATGGTTTCTCTGGATATAATCAAATCCTCATCGCACCAGAAGACCAACATAAGACTTCCTTCATAACTCCTTGGGGGACCTTTTGTTATCGTGTCATGCCTTTTGGCCTTAAGAATGCGGGAGCAACCTATCAACGAGCAATGACATACATCTTCCATGATCTCTTACACAAAACTGTGGAGGATTATGTTGACGATCTCCTCGGCAAGTCCAAGCATCGTCAAGATCATCTTTTCATCCTTGCACCTCTCTTTGAGAGGCTTATCCGCTTCTGTCTTCGTCTAAATCCAGCTAAGTGCGTGTTTGGCGTTCTCACTGGTAAACTTTTAGGTTTTATCATTTCCATCAGGGGTATTGAAGTCGACCCCGCAAAAATAAAGGCTATCCTTGAGATGCCTCCCCCTTCTAACTTGAAGCAACTCCGCAGTCTCCAAGGACGTCTTCAATCGGTGCGTCGTTTTATCTCCCAATTGTCGGACCGTTGTCAACCTTTTCACCATCTTCTCCGTAAGAATGTTCATTTCGAATGGGATGAGCATTGCCAAAAGGCCTTTGATGATCTCAAAACTTATCTTCTTTCTCCACCGTGCTTACACCTCCACGCGAGGGGAGCCTTTCTATCTTTATATCTCTGTGGTGACCATGCTCACGGGAGCCATGATCTCGCATCGGAACACTTGTGGTAAAGAACAAGCTGTCTATTACATCAGTCGCACCCTCCATGAGTATGAGACACGTTACTCCGAAGCTGAAAAACTATGTTGCGCTCTCTTCTTCGCAACTTCTAAGCTTCGTCATTATCTCCTTAATCACAAAACTTATATTGTCACAAGTGTCAATCCCCTCAAGACAATCCATGCAAAACCTTATCACAATGATCGCATCACTCGTTGGCTTATGCTTATGACTGAGTTTGACCTCGAGTTTATCCCGCAAAAGGCTATCAAGGGTCAGGTTATTGCAGATCAATTAGCTGATGCTCCTCTTCCGGACACTCAAGACCCCCTTGCTCAATTCCCCGATGAGTATATCCAACAAATTGATTTTGGTCTATCTCCATTTAAAGTAAAGCTCTTCTTTGATGGATCCAAATGCCGTGCAGGGGAGGTGCGGGTTTCGTGATGATTCCTCCTTGGGAACGCCTATCCCGATTGCACACAAATTGAACTTTGAGTGCACCAATAATATGGCTGAGTACGAAGCTCTTGTCTTAGGTCTTGAAATGCCATTAATCTCGCGCGCTCGTCATATTGACATCTTCGGTGATTACGAACTCATCGTTAATCGGTCACGGGTGTCTATCAATGCAAGAATGATATCCTTCAAAAATATCGTGACATCGTTCTTGCCCAACTCCAATCTTTCGATAAGTTCACTATCCAAGCCATTCCTCGTACTGCAAATCGATTCGCGGATACCATGGCCTCTTTAGCCTCCCTTATCCCGCCTTTTACCGAAGACTCGCGTCTTTATGTGGGTGTCAGTGCAACGATTAGATCAACCATCTCATCTTGGGCAACTAACGTCAATCAATGCTTTATCACCCATACTCGGGATGAGTGGTATCAACAGATTGTTGATTATCTATCTCATTCGATCCTTCCTCCAAATCGACTTCCATGGTAGAAGGTCTTTTGTCCAACGCGCTTGATCGCTATACTATCTGGCGGGATTCTTTACAAACGCGGCTTTGATGGTATTTTGCTTCGATGCCTCAAAACCCATGAATCATCTAAAGCTATCCAGGAGGTCCATGACGGTATCTGTGGTGGACATTTTAGTGGCTTAGCTGTAGCCAAGCGTATTTTACGTTTGGGATATTATTGGCCTTCTCTTAATCAAGATTGTTGTGAATACACTAAGAAGTGCGTCAAGTGTCAGCAACATTCCAATCTCACGCACATCCCTAGTCAGGCTTTGCAACCTGCGGCGGATTTGTGGCCTTTTTCGCAGTGGGGTCTTGATCTTATTGGTCTTATCAATCCCCGTTCTTCACAACGTCATCATTCTATCATTACTGCCACTGAGTACTTTACTAAGTGGGTAGAAGCTATCCCTCTTTCTTCAACAAAGGCTAAGCCCATAGTTGATTTCGTCTATCAACACATCATTTGTCGCTTTGGCGTTCCACACAAGCTAATCACAGATAATGGTAAATCCTTCAAGAACGCCGATTTGCAAAATCTCTGCAACGCTTTCAATATCAAGCTCAGTTTTTCTTCTCCATACTATCCTCAAGCTAATGGTCAAGCCGAAGCGTCCAATAAAACTTTACGTAGTATCCTCGCAAAGGTAACTAGTCGAGCTGGCAGGGATTGGCATTTACATATCCCTTTTGCTCTTTGGGCTTATCGGACTAGCATTCGTACCCCTACTGGTGCTACTCCTTTCTCTCTCGTCTATGGATCTGAGGCTGTCCTTCCTTTGGAAGTCCAAATCCCATCTCTCCGTGTTTCTCTCAGAGAATTTGTCTCCGATGAGGATTATCGTCAAAATCGTCTAGCACAACTTGAATTATTAGATGAGCGGCGTCTTAACGCTCTTGAGCATCATCAAGTCTATCTTGAGCGTGTCAAACGTGCTTCTGAACAAGCACTTACGCACACCGTGACTTCAAAATTGGTGACCTTGTTCTTAAGGAAAATCAAAATGCCACTACACTCGAAAGGAGTCAACGTGGTAAGTTTGCTCCCAACTGGATGGGCCCCTACATTATCACTCATAAATATGGGTCTGGGGCTTATCGTTTATCTTCTATGGATGGTGTACCTGAAGCGGAACCTCTTAATGCTTTGCATTTACGGCCCTTCTATTGTTAAAATCTATCTTACACAAATCTAGTCGCAACTCAGATCTTTCATCCGTCCTAATAACCAGTCATCTACTTTCGTGGTGATTCGAAATTGTGTGGTTCTCCGCTTATTGCCTCGTTTACCTTAAATATGAGTATCGCGGCTCTACTCATTGCACGTTTCTTTTGGATATGTTCCTCCTCATGGTAGGAATACCTTAATCACCACTTCATCTGTCCCAAGTACTTATCTTAATCGGATCTGCTCGGGGCATGAGTACATGTTCTTCTATGTTCTCTTCCCCTCCATCTGATCTATCTAGGTCTAAACTCAGCTTCTTCCAAAGAGTTTCAAAAAAAAAAAAAAAAAAAAAAAAAAAAAAAAAAAAAGATGCTATCCAAAAAGATAGACTGATCCCTCGAAGGACAACTATCCATATATTATCAAGTGAATCAAAAATTCTAAAAATATAGACCATACCCTCGAAGGATGGCTATCATTCAAATTCAAAATACAGACCGCTCCCTTGAAGGACGGCTGTTTCTCAAGGAAATATTCAAGGCTTCTTGTAATCAATCAGCCTTCCAGTCAGTTTATACACTTGTTAGCATCACTGAAAGACTTCCCGCATCGATCAGTCTTTCCATATCAAGCAAACTTCCCGCATTGATCAGTTTGCTTTTCTGTCAAAATCATGAAGCTGAGATTTAGGACCTTTTGTCGATCATATGGAGAATCCTATTTTCCCACTATGGACATGTATTTTGTCCCTTGTAAGTTCCGACAAGATACTTACTTACTTTCCTTTCCGTTTCTATCCTAGATCTGGTTTGCGACTAGTTAGTGTCAGGTTTATTTTAATCTTATATAGGGCCTTGTATGCTTGGTCTTTCGGTTTCTTATCTGGATTTTATCTATGGTCGGTTGGAAGTCCGACTTATCATTTCCCTTCTTTTCCGAGTGTCTTCTCTTCTAAGTCACGGTTGTTTCCGCTTTCATCTTTGGCTCTTGCATCCTGTTAAATTGACATTTCACATGTTAATTCAATCACAATTTATCTTCTATCAAAATTCCTCTTATCTATCAAGACATCTATCTTTATTCATTTCTCATTAAAATTACATCTATCTATACATCGAACACATCTATCTATTTATCCATCAAAATAGTTAAAATATGTACATCTAAGGTACATTATATCTAGTCTATATATCACATCCATCAATCTATCCACCAACATGTACATCCAAGGTACATTATATCTATCTATCAAAGTTATATCCACATCACATATATTTCTATCATCTATCAGTCTATATCTATCCAATCACATCTATTTTATCCACATATCAATCTATCTAATCACATCTATTTCTATCATCTATCCGTCTATACCTATCCAATCACATCTATTTTATCCTCTATCAGTCTATATCTATATCCATCCATCCATGTATATCCAAAATTAAACGCATGAGTACAATTATATGACAAATAACGTGATCAATCTATATATACATGTGTGTTTATACAAAAATGGGTGGCTTCCAATCAAGCCATCTATACTGATGCCTTCCATCGAGGCTACATCACTATCTGAAATACAAAATCTATCAAGTCTCTATATGGTAAAATCCAAGCGTGGAGGACACTATCTCCTCCACCCTCCTCTCTGCCACTGGTGTCTCTCTGGCCGGCGCTATCGAGCTCTCGATGCACCTGCTGCTGGAGGTCTCGGCCCACCCCGATCTCTCCCAGTACTCCCTCCACCCGAGGCTCCGCTCGCCGTCGCCGTCGCTGCTCTCCTCCTCGCCCCGTATCGAGGCACATCACAGGCATCTTTGCGCTAGGGCATCCTCATAATATCTCACCTCGTGAAGGAGAGACGAGTACGTGCTCGGGCTCACGGTGCCGGTGCTCGTAACAATCTTCTTTGGTCTTTGCTTTGAAGCTCTTGGCGCTTCTTAGTGGTGCCCCTCCTAGAGTCATACCACGTGTGCCGACTACGATGTGGCACCTGTCTCCCCATACTTGGCCCTGAGGGCCTCCCTGTGCCGAAAGTAGCGGTCCCTCTTTGGATCGCTGTATCTCGCTCTGGCGGCGGTGTCTCTCTCCCACAATCGGGGCATCCCTCTCCTCAGTCAAATCCCCAGTCTCCTCCCGAGCTACGATGTGTACGTGTGAGGGTGGCATGCTCTCCCTCTAATCTGTCCAGCGTAGCAGCTATGTCCTCCTCATCAGCATCTATAGAGGGCGGGAGATGTCGTGGAAGCTCTGTGTCGTACCATGCTGCGTAGCCCTCATCCACCTCGGCGTCATCATCAGCATGCTGCGGAGGGTGGGGCCTCTCTCAATGGGTGCAGGATCATCGGCAAATCGGCAAATCCGTCTGGCTCTTTATCCAAACTATCTCGATATCCGCATACGGTGTGTGTAGGTGGCATGCCCTCAGCCTCTGTACTAGGCCAAACTCCGTCTCAATCTTCTGCCAAGTCTCGATCCGCATAAACGGGACTCGCTCCCATGATATCTCGGCCTCAGGCCACTGACTCTACTCTCCTGCAGGCTTCCATGATGCTCAAATCACAAATCGCCCCCGCTTTCTCGAATCATCGATCGTCTCGTTGCGAAATAAATCGATTTCCTCCGGCGTTTTCGGTCGCTCATATTTATATGTGTTCGATGATTGGTTAGGCGCGCCCGATTTTTTGGTCGACGCTGTTTGTTTTGATCGGGCACCGATTAGTTTGGTCGCCCGATTTTCCATATATTTTTGCCACAGTGTTGATGCTTGGCTTATTGGTCTATCTGATCATTGTGATGTGCTGAATTTTTCCTTTTGACGCATCTTTTAGATATCCTTGTCTATTTCGGGTTTGTTCCCTTTGCGTGGAGCACTCGCTTTTTGTTTGGCCGCTTAGAGTTACGCGGGTCTGTAGGCACTAACGTCGTCTGCTTTGCAGACCGTCTAGTTGTCCCTACCAATGTGTCTCTCTTTAGATGCTGACTGTTTTGCAGTTCTCCTTACACTCATGGGTCTGTAGGCACTAACGTCGTCTCATGAGGAGACCGGCTAGTTTTCCCTACCAATGTGAGTTCCTTAGGTTGCTGCCTTTTTATTTATTTTTGTGTGTCATCAATGATCAGATCTACTCCAGACATCCGACTGGGGCATCCTGCGTTTTCATCTACCTCTTTCAAACTCGGGATCGTCTGTTCTATCATCCATCCCATCCCTAGTTTGAGGGGGATCACATCATCACAAATTCTTCCCTTCTTCCATCCCTTTGTTTTTGTCTCATAACCTTGCTTATCGCAAGTTACTTGACAAAAAGGGGCAAAATGTAGACACTTAAATTTGGTTACCCAATTTAGTGTCCCTCTCATTCGTTTACCTGCTTAGGTAACCTGGGGCACGTTTACGTCACCATCTATCCCCTTGGGATATTATCCAATTTGTGATTTAATCACTTACTCTAAATTTAATTCATCCCATCATATCTTGCCCATGAGTGATTAAATATTAAATATTTAATTACGCTTCTTCCCATGCATCTTAATCACTTATCCACCCCAAATTTATTCTATCTATGTATCGCATCTATTTTTAATCTTCCATAAGCGGGATATTTTCCCGTAGTCGGGATAAGTCTTATCTTTCTCGAATCAATCAATTTGGCCATCTCGGGAGTCTTTTCCGCGATCGGCGCCGACCCATATGGTGGCGCCCGATTTTCTAGGAGCGGCGCCGATTATAAAAGCAAGTCCAGAACTCAGTTCTAGGGACGGAAGAGACCGAAAGAGACCGAAAAGAGATCACGAACAGGCGAAAAAAGGAAGCACTTACGCACGAACAGAGAGCGAGAGAGATACAGGTGTGAGAAAGAGATCTTTTTAGCATCAATTGTCTCGAGTTAAGATGAGATCTGTCCAAATCAATCCCTGAGAGGAGCACCGTTACTCTGTCCCTGTCACGACCATCTATCATCTGGTGACTCTGTTCCAGTATCTCGCCAACTTCGGCACATCCAGCAGACCACATTCACCTTCCAATTCCCGAATCTTGTCGCACATTCACTGGTTGATTGATCATCTCCAATCGACGCCGATCTTATCCGATCGGCCCGATCCTCTTCAATCGACGCCGACCAGTCTCAATCGACGCCGATTCTACCCAGTCGACGCCGATCTCTCTGCTGATAGGTAAAAGGATACAGGTAACACAAATCCAGCATTTATTTCATAGTTCCTGTTTTACGTACTTTACTGCATTGTTTAGATTCTTATTCTGCATGATCAAAAATCTAGTCTTTATTTACATCTTTTATTATGTATGCTTCTTTTCTTAATTGAAAACGTGGACTGACATCCGCCGAGGAAGCTTATCGCTTCTCGGACCCGCTTCTCGGGCAGTCCACTTAAATATCTTTTAACGTGGTCTTTTTCTGTCAAGCATCGGTGTTTTGCAGATTATTCGGATCTATTGTGCGAATCGCTCGTGTGCGCCCGTCTTGTCTACATCGGCTTCCTCATCCGTCTACATCTTCGGATCTTATCCATCAGGTATCGATTTTATTGGAGTTTTTCAGGGTTTCTGTGTTTAGTTTGGTGCATTAAAAGGAGTTTGGTCATAAATCAAATTATAATCTCTTTTTTAATAAAGAAATCTTAATTAAGAGATTATTAACAAAGAACTAATAAGATGGTAGAAAACTAGGATTGAATATGTTTTTCAACACAAGTGATATTATTTCACCATCTTAATTATTTGAAGAACTATTGATAAATGATTAAAACTTAACATTTATAAGGTGATTGGTAATATGTATTTAATGGCTTCAAACTATCTTTCGAGAGGAAATTCATATTAAAAAAATTGAGTGAGAAATATGATATATTTTCTGTTTAATATATTAGGGTAGAAATAAAAAGGGGTAAATAAAATTGTAATTAAAAAATGGGTAAGTAAGGTAGATGGAAAAAGGGGAGTATTTTCATTCTAATAATATTTTCATTGTGAAGATGGGAGGGCCTCCCTCCCAGATTGAGCCGTGCGCGGACCACGATTGGAAAGAAAACACCGAGCTCGGAACATTCTTCGCATCGGCGGATTCACCAACTTTGTGGAAAGAGTGCAAGGACATGATCAAAGCATCTCTGTTCGCTTTGCCAAGGAGTGGAATGAGAGGACGGTCGACTATGGAGGGCAGAAAATTCTTATTAATGAGGAACTCATAGCCAGGCGGCCCTCGGCTTGGAAGGATACCGCTTCTTGAACAAGAGGGTTATCGAAAGAGGTTGAGAGAGAAGATTTGTGGAGGAGGAGGAGAAGCTTATATTCAACACCGCGGGTCTGCTTGTTAACTCAATTCCATCTCCGTATGATGAAGTCACCCGCATGATGATTCGCTTCATATCCTTGGAAGGCAGGTTTGTTACTGTCCCTGCCAAGCACCTTGTCTTTTTGAATCACTTTCGTAGGAGTAGGTTGGTTTGCTTCCCTCACTATCTGTTAAACTCTCTTGAGCGCTCCATTTTGGAGTTCCAGAAGCATACCCGTGCGGTTCCCTTACACCAAGGGCTTATTTTGCTTATTCACAAGCACTGCCTTATTAAATTCCCCGGTCTCCCTTCCTCTCCTGCCCAAGCTTTGTTGGGCTTCGCTCTTTGATCCTGTCTCCCCTGCTGCCCCTGCTGCTGCCCCCGCCTTCGGTGCTGCTACCCCCTTGCCGGCTGCTCATGCTTCTCCTTCTTTTCCTCCTGTTGCTGCCCCTGCCACCCACCCTGTCTCTACCTCTAAACGTGTCACCAGGGCTTCTAGGAGACTCAACCTTGAGTCTACTGCTGAGGGGGATGAACCTTTGGAAGACATTGCTCGTGATCTGCTGAACATTAGTAGTGCCAGTCCCCAGGCGGCACCAACGGATAACCCTTCTAGGAGATTGGAGGCCTTAGAGGCTGAGCTTAAATTGCTGAAGGATGAGGTCAAAAACCTTGCTAAGCAAAAAGGCAAAAAAAGCATTGAGGGGGAAGGGAGCATTGGCAATAGCCAGATTGATGACATATACAAAAAACTGACCTCCTTAGACTCCCGCCTAGGGAAGATGAAGACTAGGCATGAGTATAATATTGCAGCCTTCAGGGCCATCGAGGAGTTCATCGAAGGTCATGCAAGAAGTGTTTCACATCTTAGCGGTGTCCCGGCTACACTTTGGGGCAATGAGAAAGAGAGCAAAAGAACCAGAGAGGAGCTCGATAAGACGGATGCTGCTCATATGACCACGTTGGGCATGTATCATGCTTGGAAAAGAGTAAAGATGAGTATTGATCAAGCGGCCAAGAAGTAGTCCCGACTACTTTTGCTGGTCCTTATTGTTTTTATTACTGCTTCTTGGCTGTAGGCTTGCTGTTTTTTTGCCGTTGTTTTGCTGTTAAGTCTCGTTTGTGTAGTCAAGCTTCGGGCTTCGATGTTCTTTCTTTGAACTTTTGTGCTTTGCTACAGCCTTCTCTGCTCCTCTCTCTTATTCCATCTTTTAGGCCTTCTTTTGTACACAAGGGTATAGTCCCTTTCAAAAAACTATTTACCAATATTAAAAAAATATAACGGAGGGGTATTATCAATTGAACAATTAGAGGTAAAAACTAGAATTAAGGGTATTGTTTAATACTCTCTGAACGCATACGTGTTATACCATACTTTTACTAAGTGAACCCCCATGCTCCACCCTTGGTACCATTATCCTTCATGTTTGCGTAGGCCCTCACACTATCCCGGAACTATTCTATGTCTTAGAGGAGAGTTACAATATAACCTATTGCTCAAAAGACCTTGGATTCACATCATGGGTTGTGTCCCTTCAAATTTACACCACTTTGTGTAAAATTAGAACATGAAGGACATAATTATACCATCCCCGCCGACCCATTGCCATTCAAAACTTGTAACATTTTATACCAACCCAACGATGTACTTGTACCAGTCAAGACATCTACCACTACCCCCACTTCTCCTTCACCAACGACCCCATCCACCAATGCTTCTGCCACCTCTCCCACATCTAAATCTTCTATTCTTACTACCACCTCGGTCTCTGCAGTGACCCATCTACTTCCCAACCAAGCGATACCCCTCTTGTCCATCATCTAGTGAGTCGTATATCCCCATACACCCATATATCGACTACTAATCCAATAGAAGGAATTTTCAAGGCCTCACTGCGGGGAGTACCTCCTATACAATATCAACACATTTCTCACTCCACAAGAGTATGGAAACATGTGCCAAACTCCTAGCTATGACTACCATGTAGGTGAGGTTTTTCTTTATGGTCCTCCCCACCTTTGCACTAATCTAACATATGGAGGACTTGATCTGCTACTTATTCACCCGAACCTCCATCCCAAACACAATCATTTTCATCGACCTCCAATCCTTTACTAACTGCAGTTTCTCCCACACCTTCCTTCACTATTGCGCGAGGAAATGTTTTGGCTTTGGTTTTTACAAATAAGGCCGCCATCTTGTCATTTCATGTACCACCTGTAAAAACAATGATAACAATGGTATTGGCTTTGCCGCACCACCCTCCAAGAAAGCCCGCATCAACCTTATTGAGGAAGACAAACCTTCTCCACCCCATTCACCAACATCACCACCTTCACCCACGGAGTCCATAGATCCCAAATCTATTCCTCCTATTTTTTTTTTTCGTAAACACAATTTCCCTGGGACCTCTAACCTATCAACACGATAAATAGGTTCCTTATTCTCTTCCCTTCATGTATTCTCGCATGATCACCGATGACACACCTTCTATTAACATCATTCAATGTCAGGATGATGAGTGTATCCTCACCTATTTGGTGCGGAATATTCTTATATTCACTGGTCGTTACCCTCTGAGACACAAACCATGTTGAATGAATTGACTATCAAAATCAAAATTAACACTTAGGAAAACTGCACATTTTAAATATAGGTTAGTCTTTAGATGCTTATTGAACATGAAGCTTTTACCTCTTTCCTCTCGGGACCATAGCAATAGTTTTGCTTGGTCATATGCCGATATTCCTGGTATTAACCCAAAAATTGTGGTCCACAATATCGTAACCATTCATGATGCCAAACCCATAAAAATGTTACAAAAAATGCATCCTCTCATTGCTCTCCTTGTCGGAGAAGAAATCCAAAACTTCTCTCGGTTTCCTTTATCTTACCCATTGACTATCCCCAATGGATTTCTAACATCTTCCCTGTCATGAAAGTGATAGGGGGACTCCACATTTTCATGGATTTCCGTGACCTCAACCTCGCTTTCCCCAAAGATGATTTTCCTCTACTAGGTATTGACCAACTAGTTGATCTCACTGTGGCCATGAGATGTTATCACTCATGGACGGTTTCTCGGGTTATAATCAAATACTACTTGCTCTAGAAGATCAACACAAAACTTCCTTCATCACTCCTTAGGGGACCTTTTCTTTATCGAGTCATGCCTTTTGGCCTTAAAAATGCTTTGGTGCTACATATCAGTGAGCCATGACTTATATCTTCCATGACATCATGCATCACATATTGGAAGATTATGTAGATGACCTTCTTACCAAATCCAAACATCGGGCCAAACACTTGATAGTCCTTAAGGTCATCTTTGACCGCCTCATCAAGTATTGCGTTCACCTTCAACCTAAGAAGCGTGTCTTTGCGGTACTTTCAGGAAAACTCCTTGGTTTTATCATTTCTTTGTGTGACATAGAAGTCAATCTTGCTAAAGTAATGTCTATTCTTGAAATGCCTCCACCTAATAATCTCTGTCGCCTATGAAGTTTGCAAGGTAAGTTGCAATCTATTCGTCATTTTATCTGGCAGCTTTCTGACCATCGTCAACCATTTCATCATCTCCTCAAGAAGGATGTCTCATTAAAATGGGATAATGAATGCTATAAAGCCTTTGACACCTTAAAACAATACCTCCTTCAACTCGCCAAAGTGCTCATTCCTCCTAAGGATGACCAACCCTTTTACCTATACATTTCTACCACTGACCATTCTTTAGGTGCCATGCTCGGTCATCGTGATGAGTGGCACATGGAACAAGCGGTTTATTACATAAGCCATACCATTTTGGAATATGAAACTAGGTACACCCATGCTGAAAAACTTTGCTTAGCCTTAGTTTTTGTCACCACTAAACTACATCATTACCTACTCAACCAAAAACCCTTTTCATCACTAACACTGACCCTCTACATTATATGTACACCAAACCCTACCAACATTAATGTGCAGCACATTTGCTCATGCTTCTTGCTGACCTTGACCTCGAATTCATCCATCAAAAGTCTATCAAAGGCCAAGCCATCGCTGACCAACTGACAGATGCACCTCTTTCCAAAAATCAACCCTCTAACTTTGATTTCCCTGATGAATCCATTGCTACCCTCTCCTTGGATGATACCACTTACCAAATGACCCTCTTCTTTGATGGTTCCAAATGTCAGTGTGGGGGTGGTGCTGGTGTTATCCTCATTCCTCTTGGTGGTGAACCCATGCCTTTATCTTTCAAACTAGATTTTGATTGTACAAACAATATCGCCGAATATGAAGCACTCGTATTAGGTCTCTAGGATGCTTATGCCTTAGATATTAAGTCAATAAATATCTTTGGTGATTCCCAATTGGTTGTAAATCAAGTCAATGGTATATACCAGTGTCGTAATGAAATACTGCAAAAGTACAAGCATCATGTAGACATAATTTTGACTACCTTTGACCGTTATGAACTTCAAACCACCCTCATTCTACCAATAAATTTGTAGATACCATGGCTGTTTGGCTTCTCGAAACATGCTTCACTGTTGACTCCAAAATCTTTGTCACAATATGAATGTTGCAATCACCCTCTTATTTACCTCATGAGGTCCACTCTGTCGAAACCGTTACACCCGACCCACGTTACCTTTGATATAAGTAGTTAGCGAGACTACCTTTCCCTTTCTATTCTACCTCATGATCTCACTCATAATGGACAATGTGCCTTTCTTAAAAGTGTCTCTTGTTATGTCATCATGGGTGGTCTCCTTTATAAGTGTGGCTTCGACGGTATTCTCTTACGATGCCTTAAAATTTCTAAAATTCCTTACACCATCAAATAAGTTCACAACAGAATTTGTGGAGGCCACTTTACCGGTTTAGTCTGTCACTAAATGCATTCTTCATCTTGGATATTTTGGACAACCCTAAATCCGAGACTATTGTGACTATGTCAAATGTTGTGTGAAATGCCGCAACATGCCAATCTTCATCACACACCTAGTCATTCCTTACAGGTTGTAAGAGACCTTTGACCTTTCTCTCAATGGGGTTTGGATCTTATTAGAGAGATCAATCCTCATTCATAATGCCATCAATGGATTATAACTCTATCTTGAATATTACACTAAATGGGTAGAAACCATTTCCCTCATTTCTACAAAAGCTAAGAAGATATGTGAATTCATCAACCATCACATCATTTTTTGCTTTGGTGTCCCTCACTTGTCTCATCAATGATAATAGAAAACAATTCAAAAACAAAATCCTATGAAAGTTTTACGACACTTTTAGCATTCAACTTAGTTTCTCATCACCTTATTTCCCACAAACAAATGGCCAAGTAGAATCAACCAATAAAACCTTGAACAAACTTCTAATGAAAGTAGTTGATGATCTTTGGGAAGGATTGACATACGCACATTCCCTTCACCTTGTGGGCCTATCGCACTAGTATTCAAACTTCAACTACTGCCACACACATTTTCTTTGGTCTACGATACTTAGGGTTTTCTTACCTCTTGATGTCCAAATTCCATCTCTCCGCATCTAACTATAAGACATGCTCAACGATGACGAATTTTTCTAGGACCATCTAGAACAACTTGAGTTAGATGAATGTCGTTTCAATGCTCTTGACCATCTCCACATTTACTAAAAACGTATGAAATGTGCCTTCTATGACAAACGGGTCCATGAACAAACCTTCCAGGTCGGTGACCTCGTCCTGAAGGAAAATCAACATGTAACCAAAGAAGAGAAAAGTAAATGGGGCAAATTTTCTCCTAATTGGCTTGGACCCTATATTGTTACTCATGCCTATGGATCATGTGCTTATCATTTGTCTTCACTTGAAGGTAAACCCAAACCTGAGCCCCTCAATGCCTTGCATCTTAGACCATTTTATTGTTGAAATCAAGTCCTATATCACATTATGTCTATTGACTACTTGTCCCTTGAGCATCATTCACCTTCCATGTTACCCGTTTTGAGGATCAACAACTAAACAAGAATCATGTGATTACCCGTCACCTTTCAGCCTTATCTTCAATATGAGTACCACAGCTCTACTCATGGCATGATTCTCATGGATACTTTTCATCTTTTTCAAAGATGGAATCCCATGGTCGTTTGTCACTTGAAACTACCTCTTTCATAGTTAGCCTCTATGTAATATGGTTTTGTCTTCTAAACAAGAACCTAATATTCCTCTATAGTCTTGTCCATGACTTAAACGTCTAAAAATAAAATGGGATTCAACTCCTTGAGTCAAACTTCCAGCAAACAGATGACTCCCTCAAAAGGATATCTCTTATCTCGCTGCTATAAATAGATTGCTCCCTCGAAGGAAAACTATATAAAGTCATTGCAAAAATACAATAAAATGTTTAGAAGCTTCCCGCATCGATCAACTTCACGAAGACCTCAAGGAGATAATATACTCATCCCATATAGACTTCCCACATCAACCAGTCTATCAAAAATAAAAACAAATGAAGAAAATGATAATTTTTTTGTCATGGACTTGCCTATTTTTGATCATGGGTTTCTTACTAGGTAAACATGCCATCATACACTAAGTTACGCTAAACCACCCACTTTCACCTCATTGCCTTTTCACCCTAATTTTCTCTCTCTCAAGGGACTTGTTGTAACTATGAAATTTTGTGATCATGTGACTTTATTCACCCTTGAAATAGTCCATCATGTAACGCCTTTAGGGTCTTACGTTCATAAGCCCATCTTGGGTCAGGTAGACTCCTTAGGGTTCTTATCAATTAGGTGGATCTTTCACCACTTCTTACCATTTGCCTCCCTCATTACTTATTGATTATCCTTTACATGACTAGACCATCGAAACCTACATGTTAATTTTTTTCACTATCACCTAAGACTCAACCATGCCTATCACCTAAGACTAAACCATGCCAAAGACCACCTAAGACTCAATCATACCTAAAACCTACCAACCCATTCCTCTACCTCATTACATTCTTCCCTAGCTTATGAGAGAACTACATCGGCTTGAGGCCCCTTTTCTCCGGGGCTATGTAGGTAACACTCCTAGGGCACGGGGCCCTTGGAGGTTAGCTCGGCCACTCTTTTCCCTAACCAATTTCCCCTTCATTTTTGTATTCACATTCTACCTTAGTTTCCATTTTATATCAACAATTGGAAATTAAACCAAACAAGCACCAATTAATAAACATTTTTACCACATCATAAAATCATTTCTTTATCATTTTTACATTTCCACCATAGCAAATATTTGGAAATTTAAACCATAACATGCATATACATCGCCATTTGTCTCCCATGTTACCAATAACTTGGAAATTAAATCAAACACTAAAAACACACCTAAGTGACTTGACTCCACCATGCCTAACCCAACCTGACTCCACCATGCCTAAATGACCCGACTCCATCATGCCTAAACCGACTGACTCCATCATGCCTAAACCGATCGACTCCATCATGTCTAAACCGACTCCTACATTACTGTCCCTATCTATATCTCTACCCGTGTGGCGCTTTGTCTCAGGAAATATCGGCTGTAAAGCCACCACCTATGCCTGTAATGTGGCCACCTGTGCGTTAGAATTTGTCAACTACCCCGTAAACTCCGTAATCTAGGCCAGCCGTAAGGGTGGCAACCTATCCCTGCAAAGTATCCCTCTAAACTATAAGGGTAACCAAGTCGGGCTACTTTGGCCTAGGTGGTGTTGCTCGTAGTTGGACTATCCACCACTACCTATACCTATCTATAACCCCAACATCATCAATCTGCCGGTCCACTGTATGCTCCTCATGCACGGTCGTCGTCAATGGTCGATTGTGGTAGAGGCATAGGCCTCTCCACGTCATCCCTCTTGTACTGAGGGAATGATGGTGGCACATCCTAGAGTAGCCCAAACTTTGAGTCGACCACATCTACAGTGTATCATCTTATGCTCACCGCACGACGCCTCAGTATCCACCTAAGTAGTCAGTAACTCGTCCAACTCCACCACCATCTACCTATATGAAGGGAAGCAAACATACGACCTCCAAATGATGTCAACACCAGATAATCCCTCCAATGCCCACCTATAATATGCCACATCGTGAGTAGCCACAACCTGACCCTGCGCTCTCAAACAGGCACCCAATGCTCAGTATCCAGCTCAAACCAAGCCCACATTGAACACATCCGGTAAATGGACATACCAATTGGACGCACACATATAATGTACTCATATGCCCATTAGTGGAGAAGAAAGGTGTAGCACAAACCTGAACCTCATCCGCAACCGCCGTAGACCCATAACTCCCTGTATAGCTACACCAAGTATGTTGGTGCCCAAGAAAACTAGGTCCTATCCTCCATCATGTCATGGAGAACCCCCATCAGTGCCCGTGGGAATCTCCCACCCTCCACATCTGAAAGTGCAAAACAACACACTACCTCCATAATCAGGACCACTAACCTCATCTCCTCAGGATGGGCCACGTACATGTCTCCATAACTCAGGATCGTGCTATGAAAACTCATCTTTTCCATCCCCTCTCCAAACACTGTCAACATTAGCTCCTCTGATGCCTATGAAGAAATGGAGTAAACCTACGTCCCCACTTTTGGTAACCACAATATCATGTACACATCCTCTAGGGTGAATGTGATCTCACTCACTCGTCGCCAGAGATGAAATGTGTTGGTCATCTTGAATCCCATCTCTCAGCCGATGAGTGTGACCATCAAGCTCGGATCTGAACTATGTGTGTATCGTCGTTTGACCCCAATAAGGCTGAATTTTGTAACATGACACCACTCCTCTCGCCATCACGCTCCCTCATACTGCTAGTAACAAAGGTGGTACTCTATATCTCATCTGCAACTAGTCCTAACCTATACCCAACAAATCATTCCATTGTTAAACCTTCACCATACCCAACACATCTCTTCCCGACAAACCTATTCCCAAGCCATTATTACTTATTATATCCCAACCCTACAAATTACCCCTTTTTACACCCATCCAATCATACCTTTTACACCTATTACCCTACTCATTCTCCATAAACTTGCCTTTCCATCTAATTGCCTATCTTTTTCTTCCACCTTACCTTACTTCTTGATCTATTTTTCCCAAAATTTAACCAACATCGGTCACTTCTTTTCGACATTGGTCCATCATGACCAAAATGGCACCAGTCCGCTTACTGCTTGATTGATGCCACCAATGATTGACAAACCACCCTTCAATTAACTTAAGTTGCGTCTTAGGAGTTGTTATTCTACCTATACCTTGGCCTTACCTGTGCCATGACCTATTTGCCTAAACCTGACCTACTTGGTGTGATCATTGACCTCATATACTCGCTATACCTTACGATGCTTTATTACCTATGTTATTTTAGCCTAACAACCATACCTTGCCTATTGCCATGCCGTTTATCCTGACCAAACCTTTGGTGTACGAACATACCTAAACGTTCCTACATTTGACCTAAGTTGTGTTTTTGGACCATATCCTATACCTTGGATACCTGAATCACTTCACCCTTGTTTGGATAAACCTATCGACCTTGGACGATGTAGAGTTTGCAAGCTCTTCAACCTGGTACCATGTTGCAATCTATACATGTGCGTGCATTTGATTTCCATTACCCATGACCCGATTTTGACCCCGGCCTATTACCTATTACCTGAGTTAACCATCACCCTTTCCCTTAGTACTCAAACCCTTCCCCATCTACCTTCACCACCTACACATTTATCAAACCAATCACCGATTCCTTATTATACCTCATCAATGACTGGTTTGAGGGGATCACCTTAACCCACACATGGGGCAATCACTTCTGTTTTTGTTAGCGTTGCTTACCAATGCAAGCTACTGCAACAAAAAGGGACAAAATGTAAACACCAAAATTGGGTCACACTCCCCTTGGTCCCTTTTCGAATAGCCAACTTAAACATATTCACCTAACCATGACCCTTTTACCCCACATTAATATTAGTTTAATTATTTATAATTAAAGTAATACTCATCCTCACTTCATTCATTATTTAATTACCTTAATTAAAACTAATTTCCACCTCACCTAGACACCTCACCCCACCACCTCACCTAGACACCTCATCATAAACCTATTCTTAGCATGTTTCCCTTTTACTAGGACTCAATATTCACTCACCATAACTAACTAAGACTTAGTCCTACCTACCTTAATTAACTAAGACTTAGTTCAACTCTCCTCTAACCACATTCTCAATTATCTAAGCGTAAAATCATGTTTTGATCCACGAGAATAGACAAAACTGGTCAAGATATTGCCAAGTTCTATCATTTTTAGTAAACCTAGGATTTCCCACCTTAACCGATGCGGTCAACCCTAAACCGACGCCGGTCACCCTAAACCGTCGTCGGTTACCATATATTCATTTTAGTAACCTTGTTTGAGAGGTTGGCCACATTCTCGAGTTTTAGAACGAAGGAGATCTGCATGCAAGCAAGAAATAGAGCCCTTTCACACATCCAGACAACCATAGCCAGCACCAAGACGAATCTAGAGGTATTTGCATCCACGGTAGAATTCCAGGAAGTACTGCCATGGCATTGAGCAACATCCCATAGATCAACTATCACCATCATCGGCCATAAAACCTATAAACACCAGTGAGTGTATCTCTAACCTGCATCATTTCATACTTATTCAGATTACAAACTTTCTTCATCTCTGTTTATCAGCATCTATTTGCATTTTTCATCCCACCCTTGTTACCTTCCTGTGAATCCAACCATTCCATCACCCATAATAATTTAATCACCTATACTTGATCCCTAAATACCTCTGAGTACCCCCAACACCGTTGCAAACCTAGCCATTTTCCTCACACTCACTGTCTTACCTCAAAAGTTCCCAAAACCCAGTTTATTGAATTTCTACCATCCCACCTTAAGTCATCAGGTTCCCTCTTAACCGTCATCGGTCATACCTCACCGATGTTGGTCTCTAGTATTTGGTAATCCTGCCAATAACAGAAACTTAAATACCTACATCCAAGAAACCCAAGCTACCCAGAATCGACCCGACTGTTCCAACACCTTGATCACTACCCTACTTCCAGATCTGATCATAACCTAGCCTGTTATGTTAGATTTTCTTATTGTATCTGGATGAGATACCTAAATCATATCAAATACAATAGGATTTTATTTATTTACGCTATTTATTACATTAAATTATATTAAACAGTGGGTTGACTGCCACCAAGGAAGTACCACACTTCTTGGATCTAGCACATGCTAGGCAACCCACTGACATATATTGTTTAACTCTCTTTTGTGGTCTTGTTGTGTATTTTAGGTAGTTCCTACTAGCCAAAAGTAAGCTCTCACTTTGTCAGCATTGGATCAATAAGTCAGAACGTGTGCACGACCTTTAAACCGACCATCACAATAGGTATTCCTCCTTGACCCATCACCTTATCTATTTCATCAAATCCATAAAGAAAACAATGAAACAAGTGGCTTTGGTTGCTTTCTTTATTTAATTAGCTTTTATTTACTGATTTTCATAACATTAGATTAAATTAGAACATTCCCCATTTTAGTTAATCAGAATGTCCATCCGGAGATCTTGTAATTGTAGCTTAGTTAGTGGATATATAATACAATCGATGATTGATATTTATTCATTGTCATTTTCATTATATTTATATTCAACACATGGTGTTTATCCTAAAACTTAGTATTAGAAATAGATGGTATATTTGACATATACTTAAAAGCTTGTTAATTTTTAAAGCTTGACCTATTAGTCCTTTATGATATGAAATAATTCACCAAAAGTTTGAAAACATGATATATTCTTATAATGGATCAAGTAAATTGTATGTGAATATATCATGTATCTCAGTATCTACAAGTGAATTAAATTCATCGTAGTAAGCATTATCTTGTATCATTTACACATAGGCACTAACAATATCATTATGATATTTTTTAAATTTTAACATTTGAGTAATGAATAATTTCTCACCAATATATAGATTAAAAAGTGTGCTAGTAGTTTTAATCAACCAATGGATTGAAGGCCTTAATAGATTGAATAGGTAGATCATGGAACCATTATAGGCCATAATCTTTGAGAATTTTTAGGAATAACTTGACAAGGATATTATCAATGTAGGCATGATATAGGGATATTACGTAAGAGGAGAAAATATGTTGTTCTATATATCCTTTACCTTCACAAATGGGAATTTTAGGAGTGACAAAACCATATACGTAAAGGATAGGAATCCACCTCAAGTTCAAATTAATTATGAAGTTAAGAATGGTAATCCATGGTAAGAGAGTTCTTAAGCACACAATGGTGTAATTTTAACACACTAGCTTATAGATTCTGAACAATCTACATGATGGAATGTGCATTAGATGAAGTATGTAAGGGTTCATGTTTGTGGACAATGGGTGGTGGAAGAATAGTGGTAGTAAATACAATAGATACAAGACTTTCTTGAATGAACAGATGTTCCCCCATACTAAGGGTCTATGTAAGCATAATAGATGTAGGTTGAGGATCTTGAAAAGTATCTTCCACTAATTAAAAAAATTATTTTCCTTTTATACCTTGTTAGAAAATCATTCTATGTTATTTCCTATTACATAACCATTTCATTCAATGTAATCATTCTTAAAAGTAAGAAGACATTTCATAAATCCTATACATTAAAATTTTTTTGATTTAAGTACTTGACGACTTTAAACAATTACATCAAACCTGTATAGTCCTCCCACTACAATTTTTTCATATTTCTTTGTAGCGATCTTATAATTTTTTCCATATCGCTTATTAAATTATACGAGTTTTGTGGGTGAGTGGTTGAGAAATAACTCATTATTTAGGGTTGAACTACGAGTTCTAGGTTTTCCATCCTATTTTCTATAAACCCTAAAATTGCACCCTTTTTTCTATAAACCCTAAAATATTCCTAAAATTACATTTAATATTAAATAATTACTTCTTCTTCACATTGATATTGATATTGATAATTACTTCTTCTAAATCGTTAAAGAAAACATTGGGTCCTAACATGATCTTATTAAATTATATGAGTTGTGCCAGAAATAACTCATAATTTAGTGTTGAACTAGGAGATCTAGGTTTTCCATCCTATGTTTTAATAAACGAGATACAATTGCATAGTATTTTTCTATAAACCCTAGAATATTCTTATAACTATATTTAACATTAAATAAATAATTCTTCTTCACATTGGTATGGTCTTCCTCCTTTGATCAGACAAACCGTTCACCTCGTTCCCCAAGTCACAAATAAGCATATGCATGGTATTTCGCGCTTCTTGTACAAGTAATTTTTCAGTCGTATCGAACCTTACGAATTGGCAGAAATTTGGTTCTTAACCAAATTATTTGCAAATTGGGGATGGAGCCCTGTACCTTGAACAATTTGAAGAAGAGGATTGGAGCAGTGAGGATCGGTTGTAGATAGTGGCGCCGGATATAGTGTAGTCTCTGGGTTTCTGCTTCTGAAGACAGCACAAGAACTTCTTCTTGACCTCCAAGAGAGGATATTGGCCTGCCAAAGTTTTGATGTGTGGGGATTCTATCTGCTTCATGAATGGCAGTACATCTGGACCCTTGATGAAGCTCCGCACATTCGTGGGCATGCCAGAAGTCCGTTTTGAGATTGCCCGCCAATATACACAAGCTAACAGAGCAGCGATGGGAAACCCGCAATTCAAATATGTTGATCAATTTTGACAACTCCACCTACTTGAGGTACAGGGCCCCATCCGCAATTTGCTAATAATTTGGTTAAGAACCAAATTACTGCCAATTCGCAAGGTTGGATACGACTGAAAAAATACTTGTACAAGAAGCGCGAAATACCATGCATATGTTTATTTGTGACTTGGGGAACGAGGTGAAAGGTTTGTCTGATCACCTGTTGCGGTTGCTGAGTATACTTGTCGAATTCAATGTTCCTGGCTGTATTGAAATACTGTTTGAATATGGTTTATTTCAAGTTTTTGAAAAGATGGGATTGGAAGACGTGACGTTCCAGCGACGATTTTTGGGTCTGTTGAAAGCTGGGATGCTTGAAGTGGCAGGAGGTAAGATGATTGTGGTCAGATCCGTTCGATTTAAATTGGTAGCAAATTGTATTTCAATCGCTTCTTTCTTTGAGGAAAGCTATGACCAACCACGTATTGATTTGTGTACAAATTTCTTACCTGTGAAAACTTGAAGCATACAGTTCCTGGCTGGACAAACTGCGGTGTGGCTGTAATCAAGCAAGTCAAGAATATTTAAAGTTTTTTTATTTAGCAAATCTTTCTCTCCCCACGATGGGTCCCATAGTGAAACGAATTCAACGATGTTTCAAATGCATATTAAAGATGCATATTAAGAATTCTAAATTCTATTTTATGTGGAAAATTTCCTTTGTACATTATAAATTCAATTGAAATAGAGAACTATATCCATAGGTGCATGCGAGACGCCGATAGACATATATGAGGATATATTGGAATGACTACATTTATATTTGGATACGATTAATATGAGATATTATATATTTTAAGATGGGCCCCATAGTGAATTATCGATTTCAAAAATGTTATGTGAAATTATTCTATATATGCCATAAGCCTTAGCAATATTATTTAACAAATGCTATTTTTGTAAATCTATTATATTAACAAGTGAAATGATACAACATTATTCACAAAAATTCGGGTGGTATGGAAGCACGCCCCAAAGCCACGAGTCCAAATTAGGCCACCACCGTAAATTGCTGACCAACAAGGGGCATATCTTGATCATGCCATCTAGATCCTTGTAGGTCCTTGCCATTATCCGACACATCCCATCGAGATCCAGGTTAGCTTCCTTCTTGATTCATCAACAGTGGCCCAGTGGGCGAGAGATATCTTAAAAAAAATATCGGGCGGGCGGAAGGCTCCAACCATCATGAGTGCACGACTGAGGGCAACCGACGAGCCCCAACCAAGATGATTGGGTGGAGGAGGGGCATCCCAACCCCTGTGGCAAGTTGAAGGTGGAGGAGAGAAGCTCCTCCATGAAGGCTGACTATGTGGGGACCAACGGCCCTCGACTAAATGAGCGATGTTGCGAGCCACTTCGTTGATCGCCACCTCGAGGATGGCTTCGCTGCACCGCCAAGTGGTGGGAGCGAGTGGGAGGGGGATGGACTCACGGGCAACATTACGAGGGCATTGCCCCAGTGCTTAAGGAGAGTGAGATGTCTCAAGTGCCACCTTGTGATGCTTGGATCTGCGAATAATACATTCACAATAACCACATAATTGTTATAAATAGAAAATTGTTGGTCAACTTCAACATTAGAAAATAAACAAGAATTCATTTATTTCCAAATCCAGAAGAGAATTTACCTCTCTGAAAGCATGCCAAATTTGGGAAAACTTGTGAGGCATCCGGGATTGTCTCCTAGAGAATATCTTTGCCAGTGTGAAGCATTTGAGATGGAAGGTAAGGGAGAAAGAATGAATCTAATTGCAAGGCCTTTTGTGCTTTGCAAAAATGCTAAAAAGATATGTGAAATAGTTTCCAAGTGACCACATAAGGGACACTGCAAACTAAGGTGAACCAACCACACCAATAGGAAGACCTTGGTGGAGGATACACCACAGAAAGTGAGCAATTTTAGGTTCGACATAGGTGGACCAAACATTATCGAATCTCCTTCTCTAATTGGATGGAGAGGAATGTAACCCCAATGTGAATTAAGCTTGCCAACCATAGGCAAGTGAGGTGAAAATCCATGCATATCCTTGGTCGGTTGAGTAATTCCGAAAGGGGTGTCCATGAACCACTTCTAGTCTGTCCACCAAGGATGAGATGGGAGAACAAAGATCTTATGGATCATGCAATCTGACACAAAGGAAATAATGTCGTTGATGACATCCTGGTCAGACAGTATCACCTTGAATTGGTCTTTGACCTCATTTTAGGGATGCGAGACTAAGTGCACTTACAGAAAAGGTCCTAGATAGTGCGAATGCCTCTCTTGAAAAGGCGCAACACAGGAATCCAAGAAACCTCTGCAAGACACTGATCTTGGAATTGAATGACAGGAGACCACCACAAGGAGTGATGATTGAATGAAAGTCCATCATGGAAACCATTTCCCTTCCATTGAAGCCATGGTTTGATCTATTCTCAGTCTTTCCAAATGCTTTTGAGCACAAAAGTGCCAACCACTTTGATGGAATGGGGGAAATGATAAGGTTAGAGAAGCCAATACCTATTCAAGCCGAATGGCCATAGGAAGAACCTTCAACAATGTAATTTTGCAGCAGAACCTTCCATGCTTCTTCTCCTTCCATGATGTGAATTATCCATTTAGTTCGAGAGCTTGTACTTAATGTAAAATGTCAATAATGCATAGCCCTCTAGAATCTCTGGGAAGGTAGTAAGTCTCCCATTCAACTCTGTGGAAACCTTTTTGAGAAGAGGCATTTGTCCATAGGAAAGTTTTGAGCAATCTTTCTAGTTTTTGCACCGATTTTTTGGAGGTCACCCAACAGAAGGAATAGTAAATATGTGTAGCTACCAACACTTTGGAGCAATTTTGGAATTTTCCCGCTAGAGACAAGGATTATGAAGCCAGTCTAGCTTTTGAACCACCTGTTGAACAAAATACTACCAAATATCTGCAGGTGAAGCTTGAAAAGTAAAGAGAATACCAAGAAATTTAAAATTTTACCATGGCCTAGCATTTTTCAGTCATAACCATCCATCCAAGGGGGCGGAGGGAGGAAGGAATGTCCACAACATTGAGTTTTATGCCTTTGAATGGATGAACTTGATGCTAAACAAAAAGTTAACATGCACTATATAACATTGCTAATGTTGGATTATTCTTCAATAAGATTAAGGAAGGAGTCATCTGTGAAATGGCCATTAAGAAAATGAGAGCTATTGAAAGGAGGAAGTGTAATTCCCTTAACAAGCCCTTGGGATTGCGCTTTAGCTAATGGATAACCAAAACCTTCCGACATAAGGACATACAGGGGGGAGCCAACGGGATCCTTGTTAGATGGATCTAAAAATGCAAAAGGGGTTGAGTTGTGCCCGTTAATGGTGATTTGAGGAAGCATGCAAAAAAGCATCTTAATAAACTAAATGAAATTGGGACCAAAGCCCAGGATTGAAGCATGACAATGATGAAATGCCACTCTATCCGGTCATATGATTTCTAAAAGTCAATTTTTATTAAGAGGATTACTGATTGGATTTGTACACCCAATCCATACCTTCCCAGACCATGATGATATTTTCAAGGATATAATGCCCTTGGATAAAACCGGTTTTCTTTGGCAGACAATGGTAGGAAGAATGTGACATAGTCGAATGAAAAGAGATTTGGAAATAACTTTATAAGACACATTAAGCAAGGTTATGGGATGCCAATTTCTTATCAGCTTGAGATCTCCATGCTTGGGAATAAACTTGATGTTCCCTTTGTTAATAAAGGGGCCAAGCAAATGGTTGTGAAAACCTTCCATGTAAACTTAAAGCAGTCAGGGCCACCGTTCCCATAATTCCTTGTAAAATTTTTATGGAAAACCATCATAAGTCGGGGCCTTATCATTGGCCATTTACATGACCGCTTCTGTAAGTCTTTAAGAGAGAGAAAATGATCACATGTAATTTTTGTGTTGAGAGAGATTGCATGGTACTACGGCCAATCATTGATCCAAGGTAGTTTTCCTCTATGTTGAGGGTGCTTAGGCTTGGGAGAATTTCTTGTAATGATTGACAAAGGCTTGCAACATGAGCTAGGGATCCATGAGATGAAATCCCCATCACAAATGGCTCAAATTTTCTAAAAGGAATGTTTGGATTTGAGGGAAAGAAAAAATTCCTTCAAACTCTATCCCCAACCTTAAGCTAGTGTAGGCGGGAAAACATTTATGTGCCCCGAGCATTATAGTTTTCTACAATTTGAATTTTTGACAAAGTTCATGCCACCTAAGTTATAAAACTTTTGAAAAGTTATTTTCCTCAAGTGTCACCACTGATAGATCGAGAGTGGAAGAGTTAGTGGAGTATGTGGGATGTCGGATGTTGGCCACCTATCGACCATAGATTCTAAGGAATCTAGTTTTCCAAGTCATTGCATCCTCCCACCATTTAGTTCAGCTAGACAACAAAGGTGGATGATAATTTTACATGTGATGTGGTTGGGGTTAAGTTCCACACTTGTTTGATGTGATTGAGAGTGGGGCCATGTTCCATCAATGCTGAGTTGAGAAAAAAATTGGCCTTTATAATTAAAAGACTTCTTAGCTTGCCAGTGATATGAAATTTAATAGGGAAGTGGTCAGAAAGGATGAAATATGACATCACTTCCACATGCAAGGAATAAATGTTGTCAAACTCAAAAAAAACTTGAGATTACAACATGTTTGTGTTGAGTCATTTGAGATCCCGATCCAATCCACCTCAAAGATTGGACTAAGAGAACTATGGTACAAGAGGTGGGCCCACGCAAGGCATTAGGGTCATAAAACTAAATTTATTGTGCATATAAAATCCACAACTCCCTTTTTCCATCTATCCATCATAGAGGTAAGTGATCGGGCTTATCAATGGGTAACTCAACCATATTGAAGTCACTACAAATGAACCAATAGGTATAAGGGATTTCATTGGCAACCCATCGTAAATATCACCCCTTTCTACCACATCATTCGAATAATAAATGTTGATGAAACCAAAAGGGTGACTTTCAACATTAAAGAAGTCCCAGATGACTTGAATGGTGGGGTTTGTGTCATGATCCATAAATAAGGTCCACCATTTAGGGAAAAATAGAAAATAATCCCCCATGATCGCTAACATGATTACTTGTAAAAACAGGGTGTTAGGTCGAATGAATTTGCAAAACCATTGACGACTAAAAACCTGCAATTTTAACTTGTTGGAGACACAAAACATCCAGGTTGGAAATTTTTGGGAAGCATCACAGAAAAAATACTTTGCAATTGGATTATGTAAGACCATTCACATTCCATGACATGCAATTCATGATAAACATGGGTTAAGGGCCATACCGTCAACTTCTAATCCATCTAAGGCATCAAAATAATTTTACGAGGTTACGAGTATTGTTATGCTTCATAAAATCCTATAGCTCAACTTTTCCTTTGTATAAAATATTCAATATTATTCTCCTCCTCTGTTGACTCTACATTGTGAGTTGGGCTATGCTCATGAATTTCCATGGGGTGTTGAGAGGACTTGAGTCCTTTTAGATGAGACATGTGAATCGAGTTGTCAAGAGCAACTGTGAAGTCGAAAAATCGAGGAGTTTTAGATGGAGTTTGATGGGTCCATGAGAACCATGGATGATTTGGGAATGATGGAGAACTTGGGTAAGGGGAATGAAGATTCATCGAGACCTTCTCCGAGAGCACCGTGTAAGCGAAGTATGTTCCTTAACAATTGGATCTTTAGAACCATTGTTGTTAATTAATTTAATATAAATTGAATTAAATATAATTGTAGAGTAACTATTATAATGAATGATGTAAAAATGCTAATATATATTAAGACACAAGAAAACAAGCATATACAAATGTAAAACCTTAAGAAAGAGGAGGAGATAGAGTGACTTAGTTGATTCTTGAGTAATCTGGAAGTGATCTGGGTAGGTGAATAGTTAAAACATAATGAGAAGAGTGTCATTAATTCTTGTTGGAGAATCTGAGACTTAGGAATGTGCCAGACAAGAGTGCCCATGGGAGGATAAGAGTGTCTAGGTGCTAGCGTCCGTTCGGGCACTAATGTCGTGTGAATGGTCCGAATATGGTCTCTTATATGTAGGAGAATTTTTTTGTTAGTCCCTATTATCACTTTGGTTTCTCTCCTCGATCACCGAATGTACGTGTAACCTTACAAAAAAGTTGTCTACAATACATTTCCAAAACCACATCAAATATAATAAAAAATATTCACAATGAGGAGTTAGAATGACCTTAATAGTCACCTAAAGAGTGAACTTAGTACCATGCATTGCACTACATTTCAAAATCCATGTAGTTCTTTGTGAGAGTGTGTGTAATGATTCCCTAAGACGCCCTTGTGAAAGTTGCACAAATGATAGCGGGCATGATCTAGAATGTAGCAATGTATATAATGTGTGTGATGAAATAGAATAAACTTCCCTTCCAATGATGTGTATAAAGAAGAATACAACCCTTGTCCCTTGAGTGAGTGTGCTAGATGGATGCTTTTGATGCTTTTGTGCCTTTGGATGCAATCTTAGGTGATAATATATAATGCTTAGTGCTTGGTCCTTTATTTTGAAAACATAATTATGTATTTATATGATTCCCTTTTTTGAATTTCATAATTGAAAATGAAAGGCCAACCCAAAGTAGTAAAAAGTAATTAAGAAGAGAAAGGGGTCCAAAAGGATAAGAAAAAGGTAAATAAGGACAAGAATGCCCAGGAGGACATGGTTCTTAGGGTGTCCCAACTAGGAACTAGTGTCCAAGTCCATATAAAAATAAAGTGGTCAAATGCCAACAAGAGTTACAAGATATATAAAGCTAATAAAAGTGCAAAAGACAAAACAAAAGGCTAAAGGGAGTTGTCAATTACTAGTTTTCTTGCTTAGGAATCATGTAAATGCTAGCATGCTTTTAAGACCTAGAAATGTACCCAAGTGCATAGATTTTGTGTCTAAATTGTAGATCAAGAATTTACGTGCTTGTTACTGTCAGTTAATGCACCAAACTAAACACAAAAACCACGAAAAACCTCATGAAATAGATACACATGAAGATGTAGACGGATGAGGAAGTCGATGTAGATAAGGCAGGCGCACCACGAGCAATTCGCACAATAGATCCGAGTAACTGCAAAACACCGGTGCTTGTGAGAAAAGATGGCGTTAGAAGATATATGGGTGGATTGCGAGAAGCGGGTCAGAAGCGATAAGCTTCCTTGGCGGATGTCGATCCACGTTTTGATAAAGAAAAGCGGCATACATGATAAAAGATGTAAATAAAGACTAGATTCTCGATTGCGGTAATAAAAGCGAGAACACGAGCAATGAGACGAAATGAGAAAACAAGGAAGCGAAAATAATGCTAAATTTGTATTACACGATCTTTTACATCTGCGAAATCAGCGTCGCCCCATAGAATCGCGGCCCCCAGATTTGTCAGCGCGGCCCCAGGGTGTCGCGCGGCCCAGGGGGTGTCGGCGTCGGCCAGATAAGATCGATGTCAGCCCGAAAAGCGACCCGACCAATCGGGGCGTGTGCGATGAGATTCGGGAGCGGAAGGTGAATGTTATGCAGCAGGATGTGCCGAAGATGGAGAGGCAGCTGGAGCAGAGTCACCGAGATGATAGATAATGGTGTATGGTGTTGATATGATATGGGCGATGCAACGGTGCTCCTCTCGAGGATTGATTAGGGCGAGATCTGCCTAAGCGAGACAATTGATGCTAAGAAGATCTCTCTTTCTCACTCTCTGTTCGTGCGTAAGTGCTTCCTTTCACTCGTTCGTCTCTTTTTGGTCTCTTCGCTCTTTTGGTTGATCCGCCTTAGGCGAGTTACAGGACTTGCTTTTATAATCGGCGCCGCTCTGAAAATCGGCGCCGACCATATGGAGTCGGCGCCGATCGCGGAAAAGACTCCCGAGATGGCTAAAAATGATTGATTCGAGAAAAAAAGACTTATCCAGACTACGGGAAAATATCCCGCTTAGGGAAGATTAAAAATAGATGTGATACATGGGTAGAATAAATTTGGGGTGGATAAGTGATTAAGATGCATGGGAAGAAGCGTAATTAAATATTTAATTATTTAATTACTCATGGGTAAGATATGATGAAATGAATTAAATTTAGAGATAGGTGATTAAATCACAGTTGGATAATATCCCAGGGGATAGTTGGTGGCATAAACGTGCCCCGGTTTACTAAGCACGTAAATGGGTAAGAGGACACTAAATTGAGTAACCAATTTTAGGTGTCTACATTTTGCCCCTTTTTGTCAAGTAACTTGCGATAAGCAAGGTTATGAGACAAAAACAAAGGGATGGAAGAAGGGAAGAATTGTGGTGATGTGACTCCCCCTCGAACTAGGGATGGGATGGATGATAAAGCAGATGATCCAGAGTTTGAAAGAGGTAGATGAAAAATGCGGATGCCCAGGTTGGATAGGCTGGAGTAGAGTGATCATTGAGGATGCATTAAAAATAAACAAAGAAGCGTGACCTAAGGAACTCACATTGGTAGGGAAAACTAGCGGTCTCCTCATGAGGCAGCGTTAGTGCCTACTGAGACCCGCGAGTGTAAGAGAGAAGCTGCAAAATAGTCGGCATCGAAAGAGACACATTGGTAGGGACAACTAGGCGGTCTATGAATCGGGGCGGCGTTAGTGCTGAGACCCGTTTAACTCTAAGGCTGCCGAGAAAAAAGCGAGTGCTCCACGCGAAAGAGAACAAACTCGAAATAGACAATGACATCTAAAAGATGTGCGAAAAGACAAGATTTAGCACACACAATGATCGAGATAGATGAGAAAGCCAAGTATCAACACTATGCCAAGCAAGCAGACGAAAAAAATCGGCGGCGACCAAGCGAATCGGCGGCGGCTAATGCAAACGGCGTCGACCCCGAAAAATCGGCGCCGACCAATCGAGCGCATATAAATATGCGAGCGGAAGCGTGAGCGATTAATTTTCAACGCGTGGCGATTGATTAAGCGAGAGAATAGATTTGAAGCGCGATGGAAGCCTCTGCAGGAGCGGACGAAGCGCGAGAGGACACGACACAGGGTAAGTGACCATTCTTGAACCCCTTACGTTATATTATTATTATTTTTTTTTTTTTTTTTTTTTTTTTTTTTTTTGTTTGATTTTTATTTGGATGGATATGAGGCGAGTGTCAGTTTCCACGTCGGCGGGAAGTCGGCGCCGATTGGTATAATCGGCGTCGGCTGGTTTAATCGCGTCGATTAGTAATAATCGGCGCCCGATTAAAATGAACAGCCGCCGATTTTATCAAATCGGCCTTGCGCCGGCCCGATGGAAGTTCATTGATTTGTATGATTTGGGAAGATGTGATTTATGAAAATAAGAGACTAATTATGCTTTTGATATCGTGGATGCGAGCACGAGAGACCCTTCACATGAGGATGCCATCCGGAGCTATTAGAGCGATCTGCTGATGTGACGAGATGCTGGTGGCGGCATTTAGAAGCTGGGCTGGCTCGGGGGCTTTAGATATTATAGGCGAGTGCCACGGGATGTGGAGCTTATGCGAGCATTGGTGCGGCAGTGGGGCAGCCACACGTGCACATTTTGGTTTTAGGGCGGTGAGATGACTATCACCCATGAGGATGTATCTGAGATCCTCCGATTCTGGATTCACAGGGACCCGGTGAGATCACACCCCCAGAGGCGCGGCGAGAGGCCCACAGTGCGGTTGTACGAGAGACGAGAGCCGAGATGATGCGGAGATAGTATACAGGGCGTGAGATATCCTCACGGTCTGAGCAGAGATAGCCCTCGGAGCAGGCGGATAGCCCTGATTCAGATGGCCATATCTTATTTTGCTCTGCCAGACTCAGGAGGTGGGAGATTCCCATTGCTACTGCTAGGCTGCGTGTGCGACATCTTGCAGTATAGACAGATTTTTGCTTTCGCTGATGCCCTGATAGCTCAGATTTATTATGAGCTATGGATGTACCTCTTGAGTCGGAGGACGAGGATCGATGTCGACTTTGTGCTCCATTCTTTGGCGTATGAGCACATAACGGTGATTAAACCATCCAGGCTTCCATGGATGCCCGCGGCGATGGGGGTGGATTATGGATTTCGGAGATGGCGGGCTGGCATGGCGCGCGAAGATCTGACGGAATCAGCCAGTGGTACTCTGGCGTTTGGGCGCTTACACGCTTGAATCGGTTTATCTGGAGGCCATATCGGGCATTTCCGATATGGGTTGGTCGAGATGCCCACTTGGTAGCATTGAGGCGGAGTCGGGTGGTGAGAGTCGCGAGACCCGGATATGTGGGGCGAGTCCCATTCATGCGAATCTTGAGGCGATTTGGTCTAAAATCTGAGGCAGTCACCGCCACATACACACCATATAGGCGGGATGGCGAGAGACGCAGTCTGCCGATTTTGATCCCGGCCGACCCAGAGAGAAGCTCCACCCTCCATAGATAGTGATGATGACGGGGGGTGGATGAGGCTCGCGGCATGGTATGACCGAGCTTCCACGACATCTCCCGCCCTCGATAGATCTTTGGGGAGGAGGACATAGCTCTTTATCTTGGGCCAGATTAGAGGAGAGCATGCCACAATCTGACACATCGAGTAGCTCTAGAGAGAGATAGGGCCTTGGCGAGAGAGAGGATTCCACGGTGCGGAGAGAGACACCGCTCGCGAGGCGAGATACGGTGATCATGGCCAGGGACCGCTATTTTCCGGCATAGAGAGGCCCTCGGGGCCAAGTATGGGAGGCAGTGCCACATCGAGTCGCACACGAGGCACGACCACAGGAGGCCACCCCAGCGGCGCCCGGCGGCACACCGGCGGCCTCGTTACGAGCACCGATGCTGCATGAGCCTTAGCACGTACAGTCTCTCCTTCTTTGAGTGAGATATTATGAGGATGCCCTAGCGCGCATGCCCGAGATGTGCCTCGGTATGGGGCGAGAGGAGAGCGAGGGCAGGCTACGGCGGCAGTGGAGCCTCGGGCGGAGGGAGCAGGAGAAGATCGAGGTGGGCGAGACCTCCGGCCAGCGAGTGCATCGAGCTCGATCGGTGGCGGTCGGGAGAGGCGGCCCGGTGGAGAGGAGGGTGGAGGAGATAGTGTCCTCCATGCTTGGATTTTACTATATAGAGTTTTGATAGACTTTTGCATTTGTATAGTGATGTAGCCTCGATTGGAAGGCATTGTATAGATGGCTTGATGGAAAGCCACCCATTTTTGTATAAACACACATGTATATATATAGATTCATCATATGATTTGGCATCTGATTGTACTTATACTTTTTGGTTTTGATATACATGGATAGATGGATATAGATAGATGTGATTGGATAGATATGGTGATTGGATAGATGATAGAAATGATGTGATTAGATGATAAATGATAATAGATGTGATTAGATAGATTGAAATGTGGATAGAATAGATGTGATTGAATAGATATTGATATAGATTGATAGATGATAGATGGATGTGATGAGATAGATTGAAATGTGGATAGAATAGATGTGATTGGATAGATATAGATTGATAGATGATAGATGGATGTGATTAGATAGATTGAAATGTGGATAGAATAGATGTGATTGGATAGATATAGATGGATAAATGATAGATGGATGTGGTTAGATAGATTGATTTAATTTTGATAGATGATGGGAAGTATCTTGGATGGACATAGCTTTTAAATATTTTGATGGATAGATAGATAGATGCGTTTGATGTATAGATGGATGTAATTTTAATGAGAAATGAATAAAGATAGATGTTTTGATAGATAAGAGGAATGTTGATAGAAGATAGATTTTGATTGAATTAACATGTGAAATGTCAATTCAACAGGATGCAAGACAAAGAAATGGAGAATGCTTATTGTAAGAGCAAAAGATGAAAGCGAGAATAACCGTGACTTAGAAGAAGACACTCGGAAAAGAAGGAAATGATAAGTCGGACTTCAACCGACCATAGAAAGATCCGAGATAAGAAACCGAAAGACCAAGCATCTGAGGCCCTATATAAGATTAAAATAAACTGACACTAACTAGTCATGAAACCGGATCTAGGATAGAAATGGAAAGAAAAGAAAGTAAGTATCTTGTCGGAACCTCTGAGGACGAGAATACATGTCCATGATAGGAAAATAGGATTCTCCATATGATCGACAAAAAGGTCTAAAATCTCGGCTTCATGATTTGGGCGAGAAAAGCAAAGCGATCAATGTGGGAAGTTTGCTTGATATGAAAAAAGCGATCGATGCGGGAAGTCTTTCGGTGATCTTAACAAGTGTATAAAGCCCATTGGAAGGCTGATTGATTACAAGCCCTTGAATATTTCTTTGAAAACAGCCGTCCTTGAGGAGCGGTGCGTATTTTGAAATTTGTATGATAGCCATCCTTGAGGTATGGTCTATTTGCTTTTTGATTCACTTGACAATGTATGGATAGCTGTCCTTGAGGATCGAGTCTATCTTTTTGGATAACATCTTTTTTTTTTTTTTTTTTTTTTTTTTTTTTGAAACTCTTTGGAAGAAGGCTGAGTTTAGACCTAGATAGATCGGATGAAGGGAGGAGAACATGGAAGAACATGTACTCATGCCCAGGCAGATCCGATTAAGATAAGTACTTGGGACGGATGAAGTGGTGATTAAGGTATTCCTACCATGAGGAGGAACATATCAAAAAGAAAGCGTCACGATGAGTAGAGCCGCGATACTCATATTTAAGGTAAACGAGGCAATAGGCGGAGAACCACACAATTTCAAATCACCACGAAAGTAGATGTAGTTATTAGGGCGGATGGAAGATCGAGTTGCGACTAGATTTGTGTAAGAGATTTTAACAATAGAAGGGCCGTAAATGCAAGGCATTAAGAGGTTACCTTGAGGATACCATCCATGGAAGACAAGCGATAAGCCCAGACCCATATTTATGAGTGATAATGTAGGACCCATCGATTGGGAGCAAACTTACCACGTTGACTCCTTTCGAGTGTAGTGACATTTTGATTTTCCTTAAGAACAAGGTCACCAATTTTGAAATCACGGTGTTGCACATGCTTGTTGTAAGCACGCTTGACACGCTCGAGATAGACTTGATGATGCTCAAGAAGCGTTGAGGCGCCGCTCATCTAATAATTCAAGTTGAGCTAGGCGATTTTGTGATAATCCTCATCGAGAGACAAATTCTCACGAGAGAAACACGGAGAGATGGGATTTGGACCTCGAAGGAAGGGCGGCCTCGAGACCCATAGGCGAGAGAGAGAAGGAGTAGCACCGGTAGGAGTACGAATGCTAGTCCGATAAGCCCGAGAAGCGAAAGGGATATGTAGATGCCAATCCCTACCCGGCTCGACTAGTTACCTTTGCGAGGATATTACGCGAGTTTTATTGGAAGCTTCGGCTGACCATTAGCTTGAGGATAGTATGGAGAAGAAAAAGCGAGCTTGATTTTGAAAGCATTGCGAGAGATTTTGCAAATCGGCGTTCTTGAAAGATTTACCATTATACGTGATGAGCTTGTGTGGAGCATGGCGACAAATGATGTGTTGATAGACAAAATCAACTATAGGTTTAGCCTTTGTTGAAGAAAGAGGATAACTTCTACCCACTTAGTAAAGTACTCGGTGGCGATAATGATAGAATGATGGCCTTTGTGAAGAGCGAGGATTGATGAGACCAATAAGATCAAGGCCCCATTGTGAAAAAGGCCACAAATCCGCGCGAGTTCTGAAAGCTTTGACTAGGGGCGTGCGTGAGATTGGAATATTCTTGACACTTGACGCATTTCTTAGTGTATTCACAACAATCTTGATTAAGAAAGGCGATAATATCCCAAGCGTAAGATGCGCTTAGCCACGGCTAAACCACTAAAATGTCCACCACGAGATCCGTCATGGACCTCTGAATAGCTTTAGATGATTCATGGGTTTTGAGGCATCGAAGCAAAATACCATCAAAGCGCGTTTGTAAAGAATCCCTTTAGGATAGAATAGCGATTAGCGCGTTGGACAAAAGACCTTCTACCATTGGAAGTCGGATCTGGAGGAAGCACCGAATGAGATAGATAATCAACTATCTGTTGATACCACTCATCCTGAGTATGGGTTGTGACAGCATTGATCGAAGTTAGGCTTTGTTGAAGATAAGATGGTTGATCTAATCGTTGCCTGACCACATAAAGGCGAGTCTTGATAAAAGCGGGATAAGGGATCTTGTAATGAGGCCATGGTATCCATGCGAATCGATTTGCGATACGAGGAATGGATTGGATGGTGAACTTATCGAAAGATTGGAGTTGGGCAAAACAATGTCGCGATATTTTTGAAGGATATCATTCTTGCATTGATAGACACCCGTGACTGATTAACGATGAGTTGAGAATCACGAAAGATGTCAATCGGCGGCGCAAGAGATTAATGGCATTTTGAAGTCCTAAGACAAAAGCTTCGTACTCAGCCATATTATTGGTGCACTCAAAGTTCAATTTGTGTGCGGCCCAGGATAAGCGTACCCCGAGGAGGAATCATCACGAAACCCGCACCTCCCCCTTGCTGGCATTTGGATCCATCGAAGAAGAGCTTTACTTTAAATGGAGATAGACCAAAATCGATTTGTTGAATAAATTCATCGGGGAATTGAGCAAGGGGTCTTGAGTGTCGGAAGAGGAGCACTAGCTAGTTGATCTGCAATAACTTTGACCCTTGATAGCCTTTTGCGGGATAAACTCGAGGTCAAATTACATCATGAGCATAAGCCCGGCGAGTGATGCGATCATTGTGATAAGGCTTTGCATGAATTGTCTTGAGGGATTGACATTTGTGACGATGTAAGTTTTGTGATTAAGAAGATAATGGCGAAGCTTAGAAGTTGCGAAAAGAAGCGCAACATAGTTTTCAGCCGAATGCGTGTCTCATACTCATGGAGGTGCGGCGATGTAATAGACGACTTGTTCTTTACCACAAGTGTCCGTCTGAAATCATGGCTCCCGAGCATGGTCGATCACGAGAGATATAAAGATAGAAAGGCTCCCCCTCGCGTGGAGGTGTAAGCACGGGCGGAGAAAGAAGATAAGCTTTGAGATCATCAAAGGCCTTTTGCGATATGCTCATCCCATTTGAAATGAACATTCTTACGGAGAAGATGGTGAAAAGGTTGACAACGGTCAAACAATTGGGAGATAAAGCAGCCTTGCGATTGAAGGCGTCCTTGGAGGCTGGAGTTGCTTTAAGTTAGGCGGGGAGGCATCTCAAGGATGGCTTTTATTTTTGCGGGGTCCACTTGATACCCACGATGGAAATGATAAACCTAAAAGTTTACGGTGAGGGCGCTTGAACACGCATTTAGATGGATTTAGAAGCGAAGACAAAAGCGGATAAGCCTCTCGAAAGAGAGAGTGCGAGATGAAAAGATGCTCTGGCGGCGTTTGGATTTGCGAGGAGATCGTCAGCGTAATCCTCTGATTTTGTGTAAAAGATCATGGAAGATGTAGGTCATTGCTCGTTGATAAGTTGCTCGGCGTTCTTAAGACCGAAGGGCATGACACGATAGCAAAAAGGTCCCCGAGGAGTTATGAAGGAAGTCTTATGCTTTGGTCTTACAGTGCGATGAGGATTTGATTATATCGAGAAACCATCCATAAGAAAGCATTTCATGACCCTTGATTAAATCTACGAGTTGGTCGATATTAGGAAGAGGAAAATCATCCTTTGGGCGAGCGATTAAGATCCGGAAGTCGGTACAAATTGAATCTTCCCGGTAGCCTTGAATTCTTGGTACTACATTGGACACCCATTGCGGATAATCGATGGGTTGGATGAAGTTAGCGAGAGCAAGCGTTGTAATTCTTCTTTAACAAGAAGGGCTACTCTAGGGTGCATTTTACGTAATTTTTGCTTGGTGGTTTGATGTTGGGAAGGGTAGCGATATTGTGGACTCTGATATCGGGATCGAAATCTGGCATATCCTCGTATGACCAAGCAAAGGCTTGGCGATGTTTGGAAAGAAAAGTAGTAAAGTCCCTAATTCTTGTGGATCGAGGATTGGCCGACCTTAATGATGCGAGGGTCTTGAGAGTCCTATATTAAGGTCGATAGTGGCCTCGTTGAGAAGGGTAGGCGTGTCGAAGGAATGGTTTTGGGAAGATATGAATCCTCTGCCCTAGATAGGTGAGGACAGTCGTCATCCTTACGGTGGATAGTGTTGATAGTAGGAGAGTCGTCTCCAACTATCTCGGGAAGATTAATGGTATAGAAGCGGACCGATTGTTAGTCTCATAGACTAAAGGTCCCGAGGAAATGGTATTGATCAAAAAAAAAAAAAAGTTAGGTGGGATGGAAATGTCATCGTCCACATCAGTGATGCTTGGTTTGGTGGGGAAGATGGTTCTTGATAGGAAGAGGCTCATCGAGAATAGTAGCGGTGGCTTTTGAAATGGGTTTAAATCCCAAACCAAACTTTTGGTGTGGCATGTAGAGTAGGAATGGATTTGAGGTCATGTATACCTTGTTCATATTTTCCAAGGCCAAAACCTTTCCACGCGCATCGATATAGATAAGTTTTTGCAAGCGTGGGATTACGTAGATAATCAAACCTGTTAGGTAAGGTTTGGCTCTAGGAGGAGAATCAGGACAATAATGAGGTGTATCAAGACCACCGTAGATGAAATTGAGTGCATTGATTGGGCGAAACCAATGGTAGCGATGCGGCCAAGACCTGATTGATATTCGGGTTGCTTGTCGGGTCTACCATACTCATTAGGTTTGAGATGGGCATCGAAAGAAAAGAGAGGAAGCTCTCTAGTGAGAAGCAGCTGCGATGTCTCTTCAGTTGCAAATCTGGTAGTTTGGTGCGAGTATGGAAGAAGATGAAGCCCCATCTGGAGAAGATGCATTTTCTTTTAAAGGGCGAGACCTTGTGGTCATGTCGCATTCTTGCGCGAAGGAAAAGGATCTCTGGATGGGTGTAGATTTTGCCCTCATATTGATATTTTAGGCATCGATGGAGGGTGGATGGGACCTGATGCATTGCGCGAACCCGGGGGCGTCGAGGATCATGTTATAGTGGAATTTTCCTTGACAATATAGAAGAGTTCATGGAGCGACTTTTTACCTACTCGGATGGGTAAGACCACGGTTCTAGAGTGGCTGCTTGGCTGATCGTTAAATGATCGAAGGCGAAAGGCGGAGGTGACACCACATTCTTAGGTAACTTAAGTTGTTCGAATGTGTGGGAAGAGATGGCGTTGAGAGCAGCTCCACTATCGATCATAACACGTTTTAAAGCGATGTTATTGACTTGGGTGTGATGAAGAGAGGAGCCTCGAAATCCTCGAAGAAAGATGAGAATTTACTGAATCCTCAAAAGAAATGGCGGTCGATGGACCATTGATCAACAACCCACTCGAAGAGTGGGGGCTCATCGGAATTTCTTTGCGATGCGGCGCGATTATCGATTAGAGCTGGCGATGTTGTGGAAGGATTGGATGAGGTCAAAGACATTTTGACCGGAGCTTAGGTGAGTTGCTTCGCGACACTCTCCTCGCGGATACGGGAACTTGAGTCAGAGTGCGGCACGAATGGAGACCTTGGGTCGTGGGGGCGATGAGGAAGGAGACACGCCTTGAGGGGCTGCGAAATGACAACCCGTGGTCTAGATGTTGGAGATGAAGATGGGTTATGATAATGTTGGGTTCTAGTGGCGATATGGATTGTGTCGATTTGGGAAGGAGGAGATCAAGTGGAGTGGAACCACTTTAGAGTGCGAATGGATGGTTGAGGTTCGGATGAGGCTAGGGTAGCAGGAGGTACTTGTTCCTCCTCAGCAAAGAAGTCACTTTCTTCGAAAGGTTCTTGACAACGGCTTGAAGAGCTTTACATCCTTGATGTCATGACACGGAGTACGGTGGTAAGCACAAATCGAGATCGAGTTAAACCGGTAGGTTTCACTCCTTTGGGGTTATAAGGCTTAATCGGAGGAAGGGTTATGGTGAAGATTGGATAAGTTGATGAAGGATTTCGGTGTAGAATCCGGTGAGGCGAAGATGAGGATAGAGATAATGGAGATGGTTCTTTTACCTTAACCGACTGCCGGGGTAAAAGAACTTGCATGTTAGGTTTAACGGTTTTATTAGGGATCCTCTTATTTGTTTGGACATTCGGAGGAAGCGATCTTGGTGCTTGGATGGGAGTAAATGAGACATGATTGTCTTTGGTGGAGGAGGAGTCCCTAAGATAGATTTTGAGGAGGATGGAGATGCGATAATTTTGCGGTTTTGGAGACAAAGGGGTTGCTTAGTCGGTTCACGGATGATTTAGATAATGTCGGTTTGGAAGAGGAAGAAGCTCCCAAAATAGGTGAATTTGGAGGAAGATAGGGTGTCTTGATTTTTGGTAACAAAGATGAGGATTTTGATAGAAGAAGTGGCATCTTTTTGGTAGGTAAGTCTACTTTTAGGGATGTTGATGAAGAAGAAGATGATGACTTTGATAGGTGTGTAGAAGAAGATGCCTTCTCAGCGGGCAAATCTAATCGTTTATGAGGCGTGGAGAGAGATTTTTGTGGAAGAACACCGAGAGTTTTGATGGTCGAAATATGGGCTTCCCCTTTTGAGGATGGTGACAACTTCAGCGTCATAAGGTGATTGTAACCTTTTTGGAGGAAGCAAATGGGGAGATATTGATGGTATAATGTTAGATTTTGGTTGTCGCGGTTTAGGTTGAGGAATCGAGTGTGCAGGTGTTGGTGTTACTTCTTTTGATTTTTCCTGAATAGGTGAAGTAGTATTAGTGATGGAAGAAGTAAGTGATGAAGAAGTTCCTTGCGAAGGGACCACTTTTGGTGTAGTGATCATGGGTGGAACTACTATAGGAAAAGAGATAGGAAGAGTCAAAGTTGAGGACACTTTCGCCGAAGTCGGCACGATTATAGGGATGTTTATCAAGGGCATAGTTGTAGCCGGAATGGGAGCAGCAGAAGTAGATGTGTCTGAAGTGGAAACTCGAAGGGATGTAATTGCCTCGAGCATTGAAAGGATGTCTGATGATGAGACAGATGAGGAAGACAACTTTGTCTCGGGTATGGATGGGAGATCGGACAAAGGAGCGGAGAGAGATGACTCCGTGTTTAGCAATGTAGGAATATCCAAAGATGGGTTATCGAGGATGGAGAATTCAGTGATTGGTGAAGTGGAAGAGGGTTACGATTCGATTCTTGCGTTTGTAGATGATGTGGTTTTGAAGCGGATTCTTGATAGAAATGAAGTTGATAGTGTGGGTGTTTGGTTTTGAGATTACGAAGAATTATGATTTGGGGCATGATTGGGGAAGGGTTGTTTGAAAATGTCCAGTAACTTGATTTGGGGAGCATTTGGGTTATCGAGAATAAGCTCGCCTTTATCGATGAATTTTTGGACAAGATTTTGAAAGTCGACATCGTTCGATGTCATGACCCTTGGTTACATGATAGTGGCAAAAATCGTTTTCTACGTACCTGAAAAGGGCGTTCTCGACTTTCATCAATATCTCTAATGGGTGGAAGTTCGATCATGCGAACTTCGACATTTTCCTAAGATGGAGGCATATGATTCCCCCATGGAGCGAAGGATCGAGATGATGAAGCCCCTTTTCGAGCGAGATGAAGGGTCTCTTCGTGGTGGTTGATTAGGAGTACTATCGGTTCTCGATGTTTTTAATACGATAGCATTGGTGGACCCTTGATTCTTATCTTTAGGAGGAAAAGAATTTGGTTTGGTGAACAAGAGAAATCGGGTTTAGATTTGGAGCGAAGTTTTAGTTTTCCTTGTTGATAGCACGAGATTGAGTTTGCGTGCCATTGTGAAGGCTTCTTGAAGGTGTGGAAAGTTTGGATTCTTAACGTGGAAGAAATGTGACTAGCGCAAGATCGGGTGAACAGCTCGATCTGTTGTGATTGAGGAAGAGAGAAGGACAATTGGTTGATTATCCCTCTCCAACGGCGAGCGAAAAATCTGCAATAGACTCATCGTCAAATTGGCGAATGTTGTAAAGATCTGTGATTGAGATCTTATGGGCAATATTTATTGAGAAGTTCTCAACAAACATTTGGGCCAATTGAGAGAAAGAAAATAATGAATGTTGAGAATATTATTGTACCGTCAAAGCGGGACCAGCCCAGAGACATAGGAAAGGTGCACGGAGCATGAGCTCCCGATCTTGGACAATGAGGTAGCAAGCATGTTTGAATGCTCGCATGAGATGTTGTTAGGGTCTTCCATTATGAAATTTTGAGAATTTGGGAAGTTCCCATTGGGGAGGATAAGGCTTAAAAGCCACCGAGAAGGATGAATGGGTTCATTGCATACTTCTTGAAAAGGAGTATGAAGGCGGGCTCCTTTTGTGGAGCTTCCAGTCTGCAATTTTCTTGAAGAGAAATTGAACCACATCCGATTGGGGAGGAGGTACATTGGTTTGTCCTATATGAAAGCAAGTAGTGGGTGTTGTTGAGGTGTCGATGGGGATTCATCTGTTGTTGGATAGGATGATAAGAGGAATAACCGGTGTTACAGGTGACACGGGTGGGGTATTTCTTTGTGCGGCTTGCGTATAAGCGAGTGCGAGATAATAAGTGGTTGAGCAAATAAAGGTTGGGTGACGGATGGAGCACAGTGATTGGTGGACTCCTATGTTGGTTGATTGGATCGGGATAGATTGAGGAATATGAGTGTTGGTTGGATTGGTCATGTTGGGAACAAGACACGAAAGGGACCTTATTGCTGAATTAGGTATCGAGGTGCCGATCTTAGAGGATGGGCGAATGTCACGATGTTGGAATATTGGAAGAAAGACCCCTAGAGGGGCGAAGTAGGAGCCAATTGCTGTTCGGAGGGTTGGCTCATGAAGAGGTATTGACCTTGAGAAGCGATAGAGGCATAGGCGAATTGGCAGCGATGTGCGGATGTGCGAGCAATTTACTATAGCAAGGCGAAAGACCTCTCGAAATGGGTTGTGGAATAGTCGAGTCGAGGTAGCTGCGGTGTTAGGGATAGGTAAGACTAATTGAGAATTAGTCGACATGGTAGAGTGGAAGAGAAAAGGGAGGCATAGGGGCCTCACCCTTCTCCGTGGCTCGAGCGAAGAGATGATGTGCTGTTGCTCTAAAGAGGCACAGGATGATCCGCGAGGATAATTGTACACTTGTCGGATTGGTGGGTCTTGGTGAGATATTTGGATCGACTTGTGTACTAGATAGTCCATGAGGGCTACGGATTGCGATCGAGAGAGCACGAAATCGAGATCCCAGCGAGGAATAGACTACGAGTCGAGAAGATATTTACGATGGGTAGGAGAAGCCGGACGTGATGGGATTGTTTTGGCTTGATGGAAAGGATTATACGACCATGAGGGGAACCCACTAACGTGGTCAGGAAGATTGGAGGGTGCCGAACATCCCACGCTGGTGGTGATTTCGGAGGAAGAAGGAACTGTTGGGCCATTTTCCTAGATTGTGAGCGGGTGATAGCCGTCGCCAAACAAGCGAAAGAAGATTGTCTTAACTAATGCACAAATAGTTCAAGCGGCGCAAGTGATTATCTCCTTTAAATTTTGATGCTTTTAAGAAATGAAAATGTTAGGGAAGGCTTTTAGAGCAGGAACTACTCGAGATAGCCAAACTAGGGATGGTTTGGGTAATGTTTGGTGAGAGTCCGAAGGCACTTGATAAAAGACAGTCGTGGCTTGATATAGAGGCCTACCCCGCACTTCACACACCATTGCGATAAGGGAGTGGGTGCTTTGCCAATATATACCAAAATCTTTCGTGAATTTATAGCGCGGCCGAGTACCGCGTAGGCTCTTCCTCTTGGATATCACTTCCAGTAGGCGAGGCCGGGGAAGGAGTTTTGTTTAGATGCTTTATACCTAGTGATTTTGGCTTTGTGTGCGGGTGAAAAATAAAAATCAAATAGTGTCACTACCGATTTTGATCAATTTTCCAACCTAATTAACACTAGATGACAAAGCATGCGGCAATGAAAAAGAAAGGGTTCTTTTTAAGCACTTAAAAGCGAAATGTTTGATTTCGATGAAGACAATTCAAACAAGTTCTTTCCCAAATGCGATTAGGTTCTTTTTAAGCACCAAAAGCGAAGTGTTTGGATGTGATAAACAACCAACAAAAAAAACCTAAAAAGGAGAAAACAGAAAAGAGGAATACATGTAGTTTTAGCTCTCGAGGTGTGGACTTCAAAAGCGCGTTGTTGAGCTCTTCCCCTCGAACAATCCACGAACAAGCAAAGTGCTCCGCGAAAGGATCAAGCAAACAACAAACAAGATCCGGAAAGATACATCCAGATAATGGCGAAGCGAAAAATTTCTATTTTAAGAAAATAGAAAAATTTCAAGATAATGACTTAACCTAAAAGCAAGATTGAAATGATGAGCGAAAATGTTCAAATGGGGTGATAGAAATCGGTGAAGAAAAGGAACAAAGTTCAAAACTAGAAAAGAGATGAACTTACCATAAGGGACTTTGGTTCGGTCCCCGTTACAGTGTGCGAGAATGTAGATCAAGAATTTACGTGCTTGTTACTGTCGAGTTAATGCACCAAACTAAACACAAAAACCACGAAAAACCTCGTGAAATAGATACGATGAAGATGTAGACGGATGAGGAAGTCGATGTAGATAAGGCAGGCGCACACGAGCAATTCGCCTGATAGATCCGAGTAACTGCAAAACACCGGTGCTTGTGAGAAAAAGATGGCGTTAGAAGATATATGGGTGGGTGCCCAGAAGCGGGTCAGAAGCGATAAGCTTCCTTGGCGGATGTCGATCCGTTTTGATAAAGAAAAGCGGCATACATGATAAAAGATGTAAATAAAGACTAGATTCTCGATTGCGGTAATAAAAGCAGAACACAGGCAATGACGAAATCGAGAAAACAAGAGGCGAAAATAATGCTAAATTTGTGTTACACGTGATCTTTTACATCTGCTGCCCAGAAAAAATCAGCGTCAGCCCCATGTAGAATCGCGGCCCGATTTGTCAGCGGCCCCAGGAGATCGGCGGCGGCCCCAGGGCCCGAATCGGCGTCGGCCCAGATAAGATCGATGTCAAGCGCCCAAGCGGCCCAGACCAATCGGGGGCGTGCGATGAGATTCGGGAGATCGGAAGGTGAATGTTATACATAGGATGTGCTTAGAAGATGGAGAGAAACTGGAGCAGAGTCACCGGATGATAGATAATGGTGTATGGTGTTGATATGATCGGGCGAGTATACGGTGCTCCTCTCGAGGGATTGATTAGGGCGAGGATCTGCCCTAAGCGAGACAATTGATGCTAAGAAGATCTCTCTTTCTCACTCTCTTCGTGCGTAAGTGCTTCCTTTCACTCGTTCGTCTCTTTTCGGTCTCTTCGCTCTTTTGGTCCCGCTTAAGCGAGTTACAGGCTTGCTTTTATAATCGGCGCCGCTCTGAAAATCGGCGCCCGACCATATGGAGTCGGCGCCGATCGCGGAAAGACTCCGAGATGCCTAAAAATGATTGATTCGAGAAAAAAAGACTCATCCAGAGCTACGGGAAAATATCCCGCTTAGGAAGATTAAAAATAGATGTGATACATGGGTAAAATAAATTTGGGGTAGATAAGTGATTAAGATGCATGGGAAGAAGCGTAATTAAATATTTAATTATTTAATTACCATGGGTAAGATATGATGAAATGAATTAAATTTAGAGATAGGTGATTAAATCACAGTTGGATAATATCCCAAGGGGATAGTTGGTGTATAACGTGCCCCCCTCACTTTATGGGTTACCTAAGCACGTAAATGGGTAAGAGGACACTAAATTGAGTA
>CM031243.1:10259357-10432422 GCA_018340775.1 Taxus wallichiana var. yunnanensis
TATCTTCTATTAATCAGCTGCTACATATTGTATTCAGACCAAATACTAAGGCTATTATATAGCCATAGAAATATAAAACCAACCTCCTACAAAATAGGAAGTCATACAACCAAATATCCCGTTAATAACTTTACGGGTACAACCAACCTATACAAATATATTGTTGTTGAAACAATATGTGATAAGAATATAACCTAAATATTTACCTATGGCAAATATTGAATATGTGAGCACTAGACACATTCCTAATATCCAGCCCAACTTTGGGATCCATCTTCAGGAAGATTGTAGAATGCCTGGATAAGTGAAGAGTTCTGATATTCAATAAATACCGAATGTAAACAAAGAGACTTTTGGGTCAGCTCTGTATATATGATTTCGATTGGTTCTTTCCTCTTTTTTTTCGACAAAAGGTAAAATATATCAAGTAGGGGAAAAGAGGTACAAAAATGACGGCTTATATGAAAAATCAGGTCATCAAGAGAGCAGGAGCGTGAGAAGATTACATCAGTTTGGCAGTGCTTTGAAGACAAAAGCATGCTTCATATACATTTGTATAACATTTATTATACAGCTATTACTATGTTTAGCTTGGATATATACATGATGGTTCATACCATTGAGAAGTCAGAGTAGCATTACAGGCAACAACTGTACATATTGTGTTTAAATTTGGTATACCGGCCATTATATAATATTTCTTTCTCCTGTAGAGGCCAAGAACCATACAAAAAGATTATGCAGACTTATACACATTAAATGATGCTGTTGTGAGGCCCAAAATCAGGAAGGTTAGAGGAACTTTACTTGTTGGGGGAGAAAGCATACCAGGTTTGTCCCAATGTTGAAGCTTGTGGTTTGAAGAGAGATCTTTGCAATGCCTTTCCTCTGGTGGTAGCTTCTGTAGTGCTTTCAGAAGCAGTGGCTTGTCTTTTTGCAGGAGGATGAGCTATCTTTGCATGTTTTTGAATAATATCTGTGATTTATCTTCTTGCAATTTCAGAGAGCATGATGGTGTCGATTGCTCTTAAAATTTGTTCATGTTGTTCACAATTGTCCCCATTCTATACATACAATTGCTTAAAAATTTATTCCCTTATTCTGCTTCAGGACACTGTGCGGAAGCCTATTTTCATCTATGGTCATTACTTCCAGAGTTGAGCATATTTCCTTCCTGATTCTATGGGTATTGTGACAATTCTCTTTCTTCGAGGGAACTGAATTGCATTGCAGCAGTTGAGGAGTCTGAACAGGAGGGGATAATCCATGAGTGGGAGAGGCAAAATATTTCTGCCTTAGAATTTTTAGATGGTTAGGCTTAATACCTAACCTATTGAAGGATGAGGCAGGCTAGTAGGGATTCTTCCCATCCTCTTGCACAATTCAGACCCATAAAGGACTTGGGTAGCAGCTTGAGGGTTGGGATATAGAGAGGTAAGTTGAGAATCACGTCTATTGTCAATTGCAGTAGAAGACATTGCCTGTATCGGATTGAGTTCCTTTGGATGATTTGTTACTTGCTGAAACTGATGAGCATGCTTCTCATTGTTGACTGCAGAGATGATGATAAGCTTCTCAGCATCAATATGAATAGGGCGTTAAAGATGATCATCCTTTCCTGGCTCTTGCTTCCTCTTTGCTGACTTTTTGGAATGGTTTTCTTTTCCCTTCTCACTTTTTTTCTTTTTCTTGTATTAACATGTAGAGTTTTGGACTGGAGTTATGCTCTGTAGTTTTGCTGTTGTTTTCCCTTATATGTTTAATCGTAACCTTTTCGTTCTCCCCAAGTTCCCAACAGCTGAGCGATTAAGATGCACTTAAGAGTTGTTTGTTGAGTTTAAATGAATAAGATCACATAATCTCCTGCAGATGCCAGAAAATAGATCTATTGGAATTGATGCCAGCTGTCAAAACTGCATGGTAGAGGGGAAGTTTATCTCCTTGGCTATTAATGCTTGGCGGGCTTATGGTTAGGGCATAAAAGCTAGAGGATTCTTGTGCTTTTGCTATTCTAACATACAATCATTGTTTTCTTCCACTTGTACCCACTCGACCATTACTTTAGTAAATTGGGATATTTTTATCTTCATTTTATTGATAGTGAAGATCAAAGTGCAATCAAAAGCTCAGTGAAAATAAAATAACGTGGGTTGTGCACTTTCAGATCCCTCAGGTTAAAGTCTTGAAAATCTATTTTTAGCAGTTTTGACAGCTTTTGGTATTTTGCATTTTTGAGGGTATACGGAGCATTTCTTGGCTTTGGATTGTATGATGATAGTGGAGTCTATGGTTGTAGAAACTTATTTCGAGTTTGCTCCATCATATTTCTAATGGTTCTTGCAGTTCGCAAATCGGGTCAATGGGCTAGGAGATATGATCCCGACAAGGAACACTTAAAATGATAGTAATAGGATAAATTTTGGATTTTTTCTAGTTGTTTTTTCAGCTTCACCCCTAAGGTGGATACATGATATCTCCATGTAGGATGACCTTTTGGTTCCCATCCAAAACCCTTCATGTTCTATTTTAGCAATTGTTCAACTTCTCCATTGTATAGCTATAAAGTAGCTTGTTTTGAATAAAGAGATAGATTTCGGGCATACATCTCTCTTATGGAGTTTGCCAATTTGTATACATTCAAAATTGCAATAAAGTTATTTTGTTTCTACAACTCTTTCATTGTGAATTGATTGCTTGTAATACATTAAGCACCATCATTAGTGTGATAGTGTGTTGTCGAACAAGATTAGCAATAGATAGCAAGCTCGTTCCACTCTTGCATGTCATATCACAAATGGTCAAATACCAGAAGCACGGTCTTGAGACTCGTGATCCTTCAAATTACCTTCCTTATCACTTCAAATGACCTCAAGCAACAAGAGGAAATGGGAGATCCCTTCAAAGAATTACTTGATGAAGCCCTGAGAAGTAGAGGAAGGAGATGATGGCACAATTTCCCAATGTTCTCTCACGGGTCGTCCCTACAACTACACCCACCTTCGCAACTATACCCCATGTCAAGTAAACCCTTCGAGAGGTCCAACACCCTTCAAGGTACAAGTAAATTTTGATATTCCTCAGTTTGAAGGAAAATTTGATGTTGATGAATTAGATAAATGGCTCAACCAACTAGATTCATATTTTTTTGTCAATAATTTCTTTGATAATGAAAAGATAACATTCACACTCTTGAAAGCTTCTTGCATGTCAAAAATGGTGGGAATCATATTGCCTACAAGATGATGATAATGAGTTTGTAATTGTCAATATAGAACCCCCAAAAACATGGGACGATTTTGTAGAGGCTATCAAAGAAGAATACTATCTAGTGAAGAATTATGAGGACCAGTTCAAAAACTTGGATGGTTGCACTAGGGGGTTTAATAAACTAGTTCAAAATCATGGACCGGTTGCACTAAGGTTCTCCATGTTAAACAATGCAAGACTACACTCAATGAGTTTCATACCCTATGTGGTGTGAAAAGTTGTAATACACATGAGAAGCATCAAATTCTCAAATATTGTAGCGGGTTGCGATATTACATCCAGGAAGAGATGGAGTTTTCGCAGACATCATTACTACTTAGGGGAAGCCTATTGATCTATGAGTCAAGATTGATGAAAATCTAGGCGTACAGAAAGGAAAAAGATTCTTTATATCCAAAGAAAGGAAAGGCACACCAAAGTAGCATGGAAAGGATGCACCACCACAAAAAACATGTTAAGAAGCAACCACATGGAATGAAAGGCCACGAGCGGGTGGACAAAAATGTGGTGTGAGAAGCACAAGAGCAACCATCTACTATGACCCCAATTGAAAGGAGGGTTTAGTTTAAGCCATTAACAAAACTTTTTAAGTCATGGGAGCTATATGCAGGAGAAGCCTCAACAAAACCCCATGTGCATGAAGAAGGGGAGCAAATTGTAGATGCCAGATCCATATACCACTGATTTAGATCACTTGCATTAACAATGCCTCCACAAAAGAGGATTTTTAAAGTCCACTATTTCACTTGCGGAGATGTGGGTAAATGGAACAAATTTCACTTTATCTTAGATAGTGGTAGTCAAAAGAATTTGATATTTGCAGAAATAGTCAAGAGGCTAAATTTGGCAACAACTCCTCACCCTCAACCATAATCTGTCGGTTGGGTCAATCAAGGAAGAGACATCCGTGTGAATCGACAATGTCGTCTTCCCTATTCAATCAAACCATTCAAGGATGTGGTGGTATGTGATGTTGCACCCTTGGATGTCACACTCAATGTGCTTTTAATCAACCCTACATGTGGGATCGATCATGGTGTCTATGGCAGGCCAAACCTAAGAGTGCCATCATGCTCTAGGTCATAAGCGTTACTGCATCCCGGAGGTCAACCCTCTGCTACGTCAGTGGCCTTGATCAATGCAAAATAGTGTCGAGGTTGATTTCTCAAACTAGGACCTTTGTCCTACTCATGATCAAACTTGAGGATAAACAAAAGTTGCAGCGACCACAAGAGTTGTCACACCAAGCCAAACAATGCAACGAAAATAGATGGATCAAATGATATTCAAATACACAGATGTATTCATACCACCACATAGTGTACCTTTGCATTATTAGGTGAAACATCCAATTGACTTGGTCCTAAACCCCATTGCCAAATGGGCCTTTGTATAGATGCTCAATACTTGAGAATGAAGAGATCAAGCGTCAAATTCAGGAGCTGATTCAAAAGGGGCACATCCGACCAAGTGTATCACCTTGTGGAGAGCCCGATTGTTCTTTCCCAAAAGAAAGATGGGATGTGGCGACTTTGCATTGACTATCGAGCCTTGAACAAAATCATAGTAAAAAACAGATGCCCACTTCCATGGATTGATGACCTCTGGACCAATTCAAGGGAGCTAAGTTTTTCAAAAAGATTGATTTGAAGTCAAGGTACACCAAGTTCCCATCGATCCAATAGATGTTTGGAAAATTGCCTTCAAATCTAAGGAGGGCTTGTTCAAATGGTTGGTCATGCCATTTGGGATTGACAAATGCACCAACAACATTCATGAGAATGATGAATGATATACAACCATTCATCGATTCATTTGTGGTTGTGTACTGGATGACATTTTTGTCTTCAATAAGACATGGGAGGACCATGTTCAACATGTCCAATAGGTTCTTCAAACCTTGTGTCAACATAAGCTCTATGCCAACATAGAAAAGTGTTCTTTTGGCATGGAAAGTATCCAATACTTGGGTTACATCATCAACAAGGATGGTGTGCATGTGGACCTAGAGAAGATCTAGGTCATCCGAGACTTGGCCATCCTCAAAGACTCTCATATAAATTTGAAGTTTCTTGGGACTAGCCAACTTCTATCACAGGTTTGTACTTGGTTTTCTCACATTGCATGGCCTCTAAACCAAGTAAGACACACAAGGAGTGAAAGCAAAGTTTGTATGGACAAAGGCACAATAGAAGGCGTTTGCATGGATGAGAGACTTTATTCAACACCAGTCCTAGTATTTTTGGATCTACAACAGTCATTTGAGATAGAAACAAATGCTTTTGAGTATGCACTTGGAGCAGTCCGCACTCATCATGGGAATCCAATGGCATACCACAATGAGACCTTCTTTGACACAATGCACAGGTATTCAAAATACAACAAGGAGTTGTATGGCATTGTGCAAGCCTACAAACAATGGGAACATCTATATTTAGGGGAAAAGAGACTATCATACACATAGATCACAAGCCCCTGCAATTCATGCAGACCCAAGGCAAGTTGCAAAATGATCGTCACCAAAGATGGTCCACCTATCTAACAATAGTTCCATCTCAACATCTTACACAAGAAGGGAGTTCCTACTAAGTTGCTGATTGTTTGAGTTGACCCTTAATTACCTCATTGACAACAATTCTTGACTCATGTGGGCATGAGACATTAAAATGGCCTCAAATGTATGAACATGACCTTGAATTTTCTGACATATATCAGAGATTGAGTGTTGGAAAAATGTTTCAAACTATCATCTATAAGAAGGGGTTCTATGCCACATGGGACACCTTTGTGTTCCTATAGGGAGTGTCAAAACTGATTTGGGAGGCTCACTACATTCAGGTTGTAGGTCACTTTAGGGTAGAGAAAACAATGGTAGTCTTGCAGTAGAAAGTATTTCTACTATCGAAGCTTCGTCATGATGTCACTAGATACATCAAGTCTTGCACAACTTGCACACATTTGCACAATTGTGAAGCCATCAATCAAAAAGGGCCCTTACACTTCTCTCCCAACTCTAGGAACACCGTGGGAGTTTGTCTCAATGGATTTCATGTCAGGTCTCCCTTCCACCAGGCATGGCCATGATTGTATTTTTGTGGTGGTTGACAGTTCTCAAAAATGGCAATCTTGGCACCTTGCAAAAAGGGATCTTAGTGGAGGAGACTACAAAACTCTTCTTTGAGCATGTGTGGGTTCATTTTGGCCTACCAAGAAGCATCATGTCAAATAGGGATTCCAGATTTGTGGGGATCTTTTGGTTTGCACTATGGTCCATGATGGACACAAAATTGAACAAGTCCATTGCATTCCACCCCAAACAAATGGATAGATAAGGTATCAACTGCATGATTGTGCATCTTCTTCGGATGTATCACTCCAAACATCCACACATGGGATGAGAGTCTTGTGTATGTCCAACATAGCTACAATCGAAGCTCTTCATAGCTCCACGAAGCATAGCCCATTTCAGGTATGTCTCAGAATTCCAGCCATTGGCTCCCATTGATGTAGCATTGCCCATCATGTTGGAAGAAGAATTTTCCCATATGCAAAAAGAAGTGGATAAGGAAACCAAATTTGTGGAACAAATTTGACACATCCAACAACAGGTTCATGAGATTCTAAAAAGGACTAGTTAGAAGTACAAATTGTGTCATGATGCCCATTGGGTTCCTCGTCAGTTCCAAGTGGGGGACAAAGTCTAGATACATCTTTAGAAAGAGTGATTCAAGGGTCCATATAGGAAACTCAAACCTTTGTGATATGGGCCATACACCATCACCAAACAAGTTGGTGAGAATGCATTTGAGCTTAATCTTCCACCCTACCTTGGGTTGCATCCAGTTTTCAATGTTGAGTTGCTCATTACTTTCCACCATTTGGATACATCATCATTGATGAGTAGTTGCAGTAGTACAAATTTGAACCTATACTGTGCAACACCAGTGAACTCTAATCAAATCATTGATAACATGTGGTTAAGGACATGAAACATCATCAGTATCACACTTTACCAAGTAGTGAAGGTAGGGCAGATGGCACACCAAGGGAAGTGGTTCACCAAGAACCAGATTGAGAAAGCATTTCCACACTTGGTCCAAAATTTAGGAGTAATGGGGTCCATTGCTTCTTCACTAAGGAGGAATGATTTAGAACAAGATTTTTTAAAATCTACTTTTAGAAAGTTTTGAAAATCTATTTTAGCAATTTTTGACATTTTGGTATTTTGCATTTTTGAGGACATTTGGGGTATTTCTAGGCTTTGTAATATATGAGGATTGTGAGTCTATAGTGAAGTGACGTTTTTTGAGTTCGCTCCATCATCTTTCCAATAGTTCCTATTGTTCACAAATCGGTCAATTGGTAGGAGATATGACCCCAATAAGGAGCACTAAAAAATAATAATAGTAAAAAAAGGATAAATTTGGGATTTTTCCACTTTCTATCTTTTCAACTCCACCCTTCATGGATACATGTTCTTCCATGTAGGATGACCTTTCGGTTCCCATTTGGAACCCTTCATGTTCTATTTTTAGCAATTGTTCAACTTCTCCATTGTATAGCTATAAAGTAGCTTGTTTTGAATAAAGAGATAGATCTCTGGGCATACATCTCTCTTATGGAGTTTGCCAATTTGTATACATTTTGTGGTTTTAAAAATGTGGTGCTGAAGGGGGCTTTTGAAAGTAGTCATGCCTAAGAGACATTTGGTGCACAATGTATCTTGAAGATTGATCTCAAATACGATTATCACCAAGATACAATGATTTGAATGACTTCGAAAGACTACATTCAAAACAAAAGAAATCCTATACGAGTGGTTAGTCATGCCTTTTGGCCCAACCAATGCTCCAGCCACCTTCACTAGGCTTATGAATGACATGTTTACTTAAATGACATCCTCATCTACAATAAGACATGGGAAGAGCACATTGTGCATGTTCAGAAAGTCCTCAACACACTTCGTTTGTGAACATTGAGAAGGTTTTCAATGCACTTCACACTAACAAGTTGCAGAACAACTTAGGTAAGTGTACTTTTGTGTTAGTGAAGTTCAGTATTTGGCATACATCATTGATAATGAAGGCATTCATGCGAATCCGGAAAGGATCAAGATCATTTAGAATTGGCCAATCCCTCACTATCTCACAAAATTGTGAAGCTTTCTTAGATTTGCCAACTTTTACTGGCAGAGTGTGCTATTCACACCTCAGCTGAACATTGATTTTAGTTATGCGGGCTAATTCAATTGTCCAATGGACACCTACACAAGAACAAGCATTTGAAGAGCTCAAGTCAAAGCTATGTTCAACTCCTATCCTCACACTGATTGATATCAATCAACCTTTTGGAATCTAGAACATGCATCTGATTTCACTTGAGGCTTTAATCACTCAAGCGCACCCAATTGCATATCATTCAGTGACACCTGAGATAACATATGAGAAAGAGCTCTATGAATCATCCATGTAATCAATCAATGGTGACACTATCTCCTTAATAAGGAAAGTGTCATTCATTCATATCAAAACCTCATTAATTTTTGCATGCTCAAAGCAAGTTGGAGAATGTTAGGCACGTGAAGTGGATGACTTACCTACAACAATTCCAACCTGTGATTAAGCACAAGAAAGGCAACACAACATAACATTTGACTATCCGAGCAGGCCTCGAATCACCTCACTTTTCACTTTGCTTAACCCAAGAAGTCACAACACCATGGATTGGGTCTCTCACTACATTACAAATCCATATTTTGCACACATGTAATGCCCTTTCTCAAGGACAACGGTAGGTGAATTTTGTTTGCAAAACTAGCTTCTATACAAGCTTGGTCATGTGTGTTCCTTCAGGGCACCTCACACAAGGTTATTTTTAGAAGCACACTACTCCAAATCCTCTGTACATTTTGGGGTAGCAAAAACATTGGCAACACTTCAACAACACTTCAACAACACTCCTATTGGCCCAATATGTGCAAAGACATTGAGGCTCACATCAAATCTTGCGTTGCTTACAACATAACCTAATCTACCAATTCAAAGTTGGGTATGTACATGCTCTTCTGGTTGCATCCGGCCCATGTAGCCTATTAGCATGGATTTTCTTTTAGGTCTATCAAAAACCAAGCACCAACACAATTGCGTTTTTGTTGTTGTGGACTGGTTCTTGAAAATGGCAAGCTGTTAACATGCGAAAAGTAATCAAAATACAAGAGAACCAAATTGTATTTCTAGCATGTTTGAATGCACCTTGGGGTACCTCTCTCCATTGTATTTGATCAAGATGTTTGGTTTGTTAATCATTGCTAAGCAAGCTATGTGGGAGATGCTTGACACACAATTGGATGGGTATACAATTTTTCAATCCTTAGATTGATGGTTAGATTGAAGCGGCGAACACCACACTTAATTGCTTGAATGCGAACATTTCTCATTCTTGCACTTGGGATGACAATTTACCATTCATCGAATATGCTTACAAGATGGCTCTTTACAAGAGTACTTGGCGTAGTCCATTTTAGACATGCTATGGATTCCAACTTGCAGCTCCGTTGTACACCACCTTTCGCGCACCTACAATTCCAAAAACTAGTGCAAAGGCCAAGGAGTCGAACAAAGTAGATAATTTCCTTCAACATATTCAACAAATGCCCCAACAAGTTCAACATATTTTGGAATGCCTGAAATAACAAATCACCATATATTAATATTATTGAATGTAAGAATGATTACATTTGTAGGCCTATTGATTTTCTTAAGATAAGGAGTCAAGCCTTATCACAAGCCATTGCACAATCCCTATTTAGTGGGAATGAGTTGTTATCACAACTACAACTCATCACACACACATAAAACTTCTCCTCACACAAATATCTAACAAAATTAATCATAATATTACCTAACTAAGTGCCTCACAATATGTGAGTACTAACATAACTAGGACTATTTCTAACATTCCCTCCCTTAGTACAAACATACGGAAATGAACCAATATACATGACTTGGAACACATGACGTGACACAAACTTTTGGATGGGCAAGGAACCCATCGACCTTCTATCAACCGCAAATAATGAATACGGGATTCATTGACCTTTCACCGCCAAAGTATGAACAAGCAACATATCAACCTTCTATGGATCAACTATCCAAGTTACAGGGATCATATCAACCTTCCATACTATCTTGTTACGCATTCGTTGGTTCACAATCATATGCATATATCGGTTTACATTTATTCAAACCAAAAACAATGAAAATAAAATATAGAATTGAGGACTAAGTCCTCATTGTTGTGTTCTGACCATTGTACATGATGTTTTCCCCCATTGGTGAACATTGAACAACATAGGCGATCACCATTGCCACTAGAAACCATCCTTGACGTTAGCTGATTTGGTGTAAATGCATTGCGGCTTGCCGCTGTTGCAGTACACAGCCTCTGAGTTAGCGGCAAAATCGAGGATGTTGTTGGGCCTCCTTTCTCCGTTGCCTCTGACCTCCAAATACGGCTTAGCTTCACAAGCTAGGCTTGATTGCACGTTTCCAAATTGCACATTTATGAGAAAAATTCACACATGAACTAGGATGTCGAGTTTGTTTGAAAATGCGTCCTTCATAGAGAGTTAAAATTTGACCTGAAAATTTATAACACAGACACAACTTGGCTCCTCTTTTGTTTTGAAACTTGACTTCCACTTACTTTTCTTGATGACACACAAACCAACTCTAACCCGTCTATCGCAACATTTATAGATTGACTCACAACCTAATGAGTGTATTAATTAATTTTTTTAAAACACAATAATGTAAAGACTATTGATCACCCACTATTACAAGAGACTTAATTAAAAACCGTATAAAAACTTTTATACTTAACAAATAACAATATCTATTAACTGTAACAAATCACTTTCTATAAACATTAAAAGTGAATTAGAGACTCAAGATTAAAAAGCAAACTAAATGAAACAAATAATATAATGGAAACTATTTGCTAAACCTAAACACCTATCTATATATACAAACAACTAAATAAAATAAAGGCCACATATGAGTGTTGGTTGCCGTATGCATGCCACTTCTCCAAGCTATTGCAAGTCCCTTCTACCATGCCATAATATTTGCTTGTTTTTTTCTTTTCTTTTTGTATAATGAAATGGCTGGGCACTTTTACGCTGCATGCTATTGGAGTGCTGGCCTGAGGCACTTCTTGTCTACCACGCAGCCATTTAATAGATTTAGGAAACAATCACAACCACAGCTTATAGATCTGCTGCTCATGCAGATTTACTGCGTTTTTAATCGCGTGGGCTTCTCAAAACATTGTCAATAAATGTAGACTTCAACCATTAGCAATGCCTTTTCCTCTTCTTTTTTCCAGCACATTTCACACTTGTACTAAGACAGAAATAGAAAACACTAAACAGAAAATCTATATCCTCAGGTGCAATTCGACGCTACCCATGAATTCTTACAAGTCATGAAAGGACAAAAATAGATTGGTTGTTTATCCTGGCAAAAATAGATTGATTAAGAAAAATACAGATCCAATGCCTCAATGCTCACCACTGGCACTCTCAATCTTACAATACAGATTTCCAGCGCTTTAATGAACTAAAGTATCTGACAAATTGGAACCCTATGGCTGCAACTAAAAGACTTTTTTAATTCACTTCTACTCTGCAGGCACTTTATTTTCTTGAGATGCCTCAAACAATTTCTCAACTCTAATCTTAAGAAAACTCACATGTGCAAACTATTCTAAGATATAATTATTTATTAAATAAATGAATCATCGGCTGGGGCAGACGAGCATTTGGAAATGCCTCAAGTTCCCAATTAACACACCATCTTGCACTCACAAGCTTTCACTCTCGCACTCTCTTAAGATACCCGCTCTAATATCAAATGAAATAACAAATCACCATATATTATTGAATAAGTGAATGATTACATTTATAGGCCTATTGATGTCCTTAAGATAAGGAGTCGAGCCTCATCACAAGCAACTATACAATCCTAATCAGTGGTAACGAGTTGTTATCACAACTCATCACACACACATGTAACTTATTCTTGTCACAAAAATAACTATATAATAATATTAACTATTAGAATATAAGGCTTATAAATTTGCGTTAAGTTAATATTAGTCAAGTGTTAACTAAAAAATGGTTGTAACCACTTCAACCATTTTGTAACCATCTCGCACATAATAAAATGGCAAACACAATGAATAATGTGTGCATTCCGGTTTCTCTTCATTCGTTCTTTGTACATTATAATATTTCTTTATTTTTTCTCTCTCCACATATTCTAACATTGGTATTGGTGCTCGAAGGGATCTGCAAATCAAGGAGAAAGAGTAGGAAGAAACATTCAATATATTTTTGAATGCATCTAGGGCACGTGATAGAAGTTTTAAGCTTCAACAAGTTTTAGTTGGCAAAGGAAGAACATTTAGATTATTTTTTGTTCAAAGCATCTAGGGCACGAATAAAGTCACGAAAGCACAAGTCCACAGTGGCAAAGACACAATTGTGAATCACAAGTTTCGGGAGAATACACAATTGTGAAGGTGGATGCGAGGGCTGAATAGTGGTCGTGATGGCTAGAAAGATCAAAACAAGATCAAAGAACAAAAGATTCTGAAATGAAATCAAAGAACAAGCAAACTAACTCACGAATACTAGATTGTCATTGTAAATCCATGCTGTGGTCACAAATCACAAGGTAGGGCATGCATGGAAATCCCGTCTTTGTCACATTCACGAACTAGGGCATACATATTATATATTACCCGCCTGTCTGAAAGCACGTGAGACTAAATCATGAACAAAATTAGTAACTAGTCGCGACTTTCCTAGGGCACATTTGTAGTTGCATTCTTAAAATATAAAGGGCATGGGAACATTTTTCCTATAATACAGTCCCAAGAGGGAATCGTTCAGGAATTTAAGTTGGTCTTGATGGATATTGAATCTTGAATTTTGTGACAAGCCAAAGATGTTACTCTTGGAGACAATGATAAAGAATTGTGAAAAAATTTACATTATCAAGTTATTGAAAGAAATATTCTTTAAGAGATGGATAAGATTGTGAGGAAAAAGATGAAGGGAAAATTCAAAGACAAACCAAATGAATTTAATGTAGCCATTGCTGAAAATCCATTGGATGCTGAAAGTGATGAAAAACTCATTGATATAAAATACATATTTTAAAAGAAGCCCGACACTTTGAAGACAATAAGGGATCCAATGTAGGTAAAACTCGGCATGGATGGTTGCCCAAATAGTTTGGGAGTTTGTGGATCTCGAGAATTAACCCTTACGAGGGTCATGAGATAACTTGATGGAGCACTATGGGAGTAGCTCAGTATGGATGGTTGTCCAACAATTCGGGAGATTCTGTAATTTGGGAGTTTGGGGAGGTGGAATCTGGAACTCGGGAATTCATCTTGGGATTTACACCTTTATGAGGGTTAGGGAAGCAACTTGGAGTTCTACTTGGTCAAAACACTATTGTTTTCAAAGGGAAAAGCTTTTGAAGAATGCGTGGTCTTGTTTGGTTCTGTTACTTTAATCTTTTGTTAGTATGTTCTATAGTGTAAGCCTTAAGATGGGGTATTGGAATATAAGGCTTATAAATTAACGTTAAGCTAATATTAGTTAAGTGTTAACTAATAAATGGTTGTAACCACTTCAACCATTTTGTAACCATCTCACACATGATAAAATGACGGACACACAATGAATAACATGTGCATTCTAGTTTCTCTTCATTCGTTCTTTGTACATTCTAATATTTCTTTATTCTTTCTCTCTTTGCATATTCTAACAAATCCTAATATTACCTAAGTGCATCACAATATGTGAGTACTAACATAACTAAGATTATTTCCAACAATGCCAACAAGGAGTGGTGTGATGCGTCTTGCACTCCTTACACGTTCTAGATTGGTATAAGGTTTGGATTCACCTTTAGAAAGAACAGTTCAAAGGTCCTCATTGCAAGATCAAATCATTTTGTTTATGGTCCATACACCATACTTTGTAGTGTTGGTGAGAGCACCCTCGTTCTTGACCCCCTTAGTGCTTGGGAATGCATCTAGCATTCAAGGTTGAGCTTCTCAAGCCTTATATACCACCTTTTCCTAAGCCTTTCCAACACAATCAGTCCTATAATCATTATAAAATCATTGACACCACCTCCACTCACATCCGACATGGTGACCACAAGTTGTTATGAGTAGTGTAGGCATGACAATATGTTGATCGGGTCAAGTCAGTGTAATATCCCCTTCTCAGTCGAAGACCTTTAGCCCAATTTTGTTTCCCAACGGCTAAAGGGTGATAAAAAGGGAAACTTATCATAATAAATTAATTATAAAAGTGCAATATAAAATCATATTATAAGCACTTTATATTAATTTATTAATGATAAAGTCAAATTAAAAATAGAAAAGAAAAATATAAAGTGATAAAGTAAAATAAGAAAAAAAGAAATGTCACTTTATAATTATTATTCTCCCCTAGGAGAAAATGCGACCCCTTTGGAGGATGAAAAGGGTGAAAAAAACATTAAATGCGGGAGGTGAAATTTGATTGGAAGATGAGGGTGGCTATTTGGCCAAGTTCATCTATAAAAGCAAGTCTACTTGCTTGTTGAAGGCATGCTTTTCTATTTTACACAAAATCTGATTTTTGTCTGAGCCTAGAGCTTTTACAAAATATTTCTAAGGACGAAAACCTTTAGAAATAATCTCTTGAGGAAAACCCTCTAAGGGATCTAGTAGAAGGACGAAAACCCTTCTCCTAGTTGAGAGGATTCTCCACACAGAGGTTTCCATTGCATATCAAAGAGTTAGCTGATTTTCCAATTATATTGAAGGCTGAAATTGCAGATCTATACAGGGGTTTGAAGAAGAAGAATAGTTGTGTTTTCTCTTTATTTCCAGCCCTTTTCTAGGAGTGACCCACTTGGAGAGCTGGTTTGAGGGTTTCGGAGCTGTTTATGATCAGATTTTTATTGCTGTTCGTATATCTGATTTTTAGAGATCATATCAGCTATTTTACATAATTTTTGGAGTGGAAGAAATGGTATTTACAGTTGTGTCTGAGGGCAACTATCTGCAGATTTTAATAAAATAAATTCAGCCTGTTTGAAGCTCAAATCTGGTATTTTCTTCATGATTCTATCATTATAAATATTGCTGATTTGTTTCCATTCAAGTTTCAGTGGTTTTTATTCAGATTTTGTGGATTTTCATCTCCATACCAAGTCGCCATTTATAGATAAAATTCAGATCTGCATTCTATAAATTTGATATATTGTCTATAATCTGTATTTGGGGTTTGGGATTTGCCTAAAATCCAGTTTGGGGGTAAAAATAGTCCAAGAGGTGGAAGAATATTTCCTCTATTATACAATCTTGTTCTCAGATCCTGTTATCTTAGGTGGGGACTTTAATACAAGCTTGAATATTCAAGAGAAACAAGGAGGTAATGCCTAGTTAGATGCCAACTTGGATTTAATGTCCCAATTTATCCAAAACCATCAATTGGTGGATGTTCTTACATCTAATGGTATGATGACATGGTCTAATAGACGGCAGGGTTAGGATTGCATCTTAGAAAGGTTGGACCGATTTTTGGTTTCTGAAGACTGGTGGTTGAAGGCTTTTGTTCCTAAAGCCATGATTCTTAATAATATTGGCTATGATCATTGACCGGTGTGCCTGGAAATGGGAAAAACAACTCCTTGCAAGACCCCTTTCAAATTTCAATTGATGTGGCTCCGACACAAAGACATTGCTAGATATGTTCAACAGTGGTGGATAGAAGGAAATCCCAGATCTGGTAATCCTATGTACAGGTTTGTCAAGAGACTCACCTTCCTCAAATTCAAGCTTAAAGCTTGGAATTGGAATGAGTTTGGTGACATTAAAGAGCAAAAAAAGAGGATTCTCTTGCAATTGGAAGACATTAATGTTGTGCATAGACAATTTGGTTTATCTCCAGAGCTTTTTAAGAAAGAATGTCTTCTAAAGGCTGAATTACAGGAATGGGATACTAGGGAGGAAATAATGTGGAAACAAAAAGCTAGGATTCAGTGGCTAAAGGAAGGGGATAAAAACATTGCCTTTTTCCATAAATTTGTTTTAGCTCGAAGGGCCCACAATTATATACACTCCTTTACTAAGGATGATGGCTCTAAGGTCCATTCCATACTTGGGATGCAACAGTGGTGGGCACAGTATTTCCAGAAGTTGTTTACTTCTCAATCCTTGGTTATGGACTCACAACAACTTCTAAATGTTCTTCCTAATTGTGTTTCACAACAGGATAATGATTACTTGACTCAACCGGTTCTGAGAGGAAGAACTCCACGGAATTGTTTTCAATATGAAGAAAGGTAAAACCCTTGGTCCTGGATGGCTTTCCTATTGAGTTCTTTCAGACTTTTTGGGACATTATTAAAGGAGATCAGTTACAGGTGGTTGAAGAAGTTAGAATGACTAATAATTTGCTTCAGGACATTAATAAGACGTACATTGCCCTGATCCCTAAGGCAAATGAGGTGGAAGAGGTCTCCATTACCAGTCCTATAGCCTTATGTAATGTTTTGTATAAAATCATCACTAAGGTTATAGCGGAAAGACTTAAGCCCATTCTTTACAAGATTATATCTTTAGAACAAGGGGGCTTTGTTCCTGGTCGCCATATCCATGATGAGATTGTGTTAGCTTAGGAAATTTTGCATTCTATGGAGGTTCAGAAAAATCCAGCTATGTTTATTAGATTAGATCTCTCCAAAGCTTATGATAGAGTGGATTGGGGCTTCCTTTGTAAAATCTTGGATTGATTTGGGTTTTCCATGAGATGGATTCAATGGGTGAAGACTTGTTTCTCTTCAGTCTCTTTTGTTGTGTTGGTGAATGGGTCTCCCTCCACTTTCTTTGGCGTTTCTAGAGGTATTAGGCAAGGAGATCCCTTATCTCCCTTCCTATTCATAATTATGGCTGAGTGTTTGGGTAGACTTGCTAGTAAAGCCTGTCAGGAGAAAAAAATACATGGTATTCAATTGGCCACAAATAGTCATCCGCTTTCTCATCTCCAATTTGTTGATGATTCCACTATGTTGGGGAGGGCTACTCAACAAGAAGCTAAGCAATTTCAGAAAGTTCTTCATACTTTTTTAGCTGCTACAGGTCAGACTATTAATCATGGAAAGTCTAACATTTTCTTTTTCACTGCTCGAAAGACGAGGAGAAAATTCTGAGAATTTTCCAGTTTCAGAAAGGAAGGCTCCCGTGTCAATATTTGGGGGTTCCTTTAGCTTCCAAGAAGTTAAGAGATTGGCAGTGGTTAATCAACAAGTTTGAACACAAATTAAGTAAGTGGACTAATAAATGGCTTTCCTCTGGAGGAAGGATGACTTTGATTAAGTTGGTCCTTCAAGCTATGCCAATCTATGTTGCCTCGGTCCTAAACATCCCTGGTGCTATTTTGAAACATGTGGATACTATTTGCCAGAAGTTCTTGTGGAGTGGAGTTCAAGATAAGAAAAAGTGGTCATTGGTTAGATGGGATGTTCTTTGCCGGCCAAAAATGCTAGGAGGTTTGGGATTCAGATCTTCGCCTAAGCAAAATAAGGCTCTGCAGCCAAGTTATATTGGAGAATGCTTGTTTATCCTAATGATTTATGGGCAGCCATGTTCAGAGCCAAGTATGCTGAGAATAAATCTCCTGAGAAAATTATTAGATCTATCTTGCCCAGGGGATTGATTCTTGGGATGGGCAAGGCCCCTATCATTCATCAATATCCCCAACTCAAACCTATTATGGAACAAATGCAGAATCTGGGATGGGTCAGGGTAGCCCATTATGGTAAACCAACTAGTCAGCTATGGGAGATTGGGAATTCTTGGATTCCGCCTGAGGAGTGGCCAATTGCTTTGGATCACCAAGTGCGGATATTGCTTTACCATATCTTGAAAACTCGTCCTATTTCTTCATCCCCAATCCTGATAAGCTGGGATGGGGAAGGGACCCTACTGGTACTTATTCTGTTGTTGCTTGGCTATGCCTTAATGAGAATCCTCATCCTCTTCAACATTTGTTCAAACACATCTGGCATCCGGGTATGTGGCCAAAGGTCAAGTTTTTTCTATGGCTTCTTATACACGAAGAGTTTTAACAGGAGACCGTCTTCTAATAAGAGGTTTGAATGTGCATTATGCCTTCAGGCTGAAGAGTCCTCTACTCATCTTTTTTTCTCTTGTCCTTGGGTTATTCGTTGTGGCAACTTCTTGCTGCTTTATTTAAGATGCACTGGACAAATTTTGATTCTCTTGATCAGATTTTTAGAGCTTGGCAGGAATCCCTCCCTAGAGGACAAAATCTTCTCCCTGTTCTATGGAGTGGTATTTCTCTCCTTCTTTGGAATATTTGGAAGGAAAGAAACAATAGAATCTTCATGCAAACTAGTAAAGATAGCTCTTTTGTGTGGGAGAAGACCAAAATCAACATATCGGAAAGCCTGAAACATAAGATATCTTTGCCTCAAGATCTTTCCCCTGAATGGGAAAACATTTGTAAGCAACTAAATATTGATCCTAAGGATGTTTCTTGTCCTAGGAAGCACAACAAGAACAAAGTCCCTAAGGATGGCCAGTGGAAGAATCCTTCTCTAGGATATGGTAAGTTAAATATGGATGGGGCTTCCAGAGGTAATCTTGGGAAAGCTGCTATGGGAGGCATTGGTAGGGATGTTGAAGGTGGGGTACAATTCCTTTTTGCTGAGAATCTTGGCTCTACTACCAACAATTTGGCAGAGGTGAAAGCTATTTACAAAGGTATGCAAGAGGCCTTGAAAATTGGATGGCATAAAATCCAGGTTGAATTGGATTCCCAAATTATTATTCACCTGCTCTCTGATGATAGATTGGATTCCTCTCCTAATTGGCGCATTGCCAAAGAGGTGTGGAAGATAAAACAACTAAAAGGTCAATTCCTTGAGGTCCAATTCAGTCACATTCCTCGGGAAAGAAACAAAGTTGTTGATGGACTAGCTAATTGGGCTCTTGACAACAAGGACCTGTTTTGTTATGGATTGCCCCCTCCATGGTGGTCCAATAAGATTCAGGAGGATATCAGACTTATTCTTAATCTTGATTCTTTGTCATGATGGTTTTCTCTGCTTTTCTGTTGTATAATGCTCAAGCTTGGGCTAATAGCTTTTAGGCTTGGCATAGCCGAATATGTAATTTTGAGCTTTACATAATATAAGGTTCTATTGTTGGTTTAAAAAAAAATAGTCCATTTGGGAACATTACGAGTTGGACACACTCCAACAGCTCGAGTGCAATTTTCACAACCGACCACCCACGTAATGGGGACCATTGCTTTTCAAGAAAATGCAAATGATCGAGCATCTCCATCTCCCCACGGGTGACTTTACATCTTCCCAAGCGGTTCACACACCTCTCCCAAGCTTTCCAAGGCATTTGCACGCTTCACAAGCCTCTTGCACAGTCCTTGCAAAATCCTTTTGTTCGAAGCTTCCACTCATTTTGAAATGTTTTCTTTGTCGCATAAGCTTCCCCTTGTTGCGAAAGCTCTTCTTTGCTACAAAACTTCCCTTCATTGCCTTGCCTCTACTTTTTGCAGCTTGCAACATCTCATTCGTGGAAAATAATGCTGCGAATCAAACCATCATTCCTGGGTTCCACGTGCGCAACACAATAAAGCATTTGCCACTTTAGAGTTCATGTTAGAAGGAAGATCCAAACATCATCCTCCAATATTGGCGCGATCATGGAAGATGAATTGCTTGAGCATATAAATGGTTCCAACTTCCTATAACTGATGATGTAAACTATTGTACCATATTCCTATTTTCATTTGAAAAGGATGGCAAGATAGGATATACTGATACAGTTTTGCAACGTCCTAAATGCCATTACAATCCTTCTCAAGATTCAATATAAAGGATATCCACTGTTTTGCACTTATATTGTAAATTTCCATTCCTATTCTGTTCATAGCAATAGAAGGGTAACCCTACGTGCACTTAGTCACAATTGTGTAGTTGTTATTCCGCATTTTCTTGTCTAGAAGACATTACATGTTCTATAATTTGCAACTATGATGAAGTAGGTCCATTTAAGCTAGCTAGTTGTAGATTTTCCTCTGTGCACCTCTAGGGATCTGCAAGGATCAAATGGCGACCCCCTAAATCCCTTTGCAAAATAAATCATCTCCATGGGGTACTGATCCATGAAGTTGTGTGAAATCGTCAAATTCTTCCTGAAGTGGCACAAAGTTGGAACCAAGGAAACTTAGTCTATGGCCTCAATAAAACTGTTGTTAATGATGACCAGCTTGAGAGGATCTATTTCAGGAATAGAGGTAAGATGGTTGTATGTTTGCCCATTCCACTAATCATCCTAGAAACATGCAAAGACCCCCTTATTTATTTGCCTTTCTAGTTTAGACTTGAGCGGCTCAAGGCTACTTAGATATGTTGCATGCAACAAAGTCATGCTTATAGGTTTCGGAGGAGGATGATAAAATACCGGACCCATAAAGATATTTTTGTCTTATTGTTGTGGAGTAGGGGCCCGACCCTTTTATATAGAGTCCAGTCCAACTTCATTAGTAAAGCCTTATTGAATAAACCTAGGTTTTGAGATTTATGCCTATTTCCACATTGGGTTGTATTATTCGAGTCCATGATACAAGTTGATTCCAAACAAAACAATTGTATTGGTTATGTTTAGTTGAATTCAGTCTTATTCCATTGCCACTGAAACAAATAAACTCAAACAACTGATCCTTAACTTTGAAATGTTGAAAATTCCTTTACACCATGGTAAGCAGACTCTGATCTTAAAGCACCATCAACTAGATAGCTCAAAACTGAAAGCCAATCAAAACTGCTGAACTTTAAATGCTAGAATCTACAATCACATATAGTAGAGACACTAACTGAAAAATACTCAGATCTGTTCCAAATCACATCACTGTTTTATTAATCAGAAAAACAGAAGCTACAATGCTTTGGAACACACTAGAAAAATTGAATGAATAAAACACCTACACTAGGCCTTCTTTTATAGCTGAAGAAGAGACCCTAAAAATAGCCTGGATCCTAAAATTAAATCAACCCTTGACCTAATTTTATCCTAGGGATCTGCACCCTTAAATAGACAAAGTCAAACTTTACAAAAGCAAATTGCTAAATAAAGAACTGCTTTTCTAAAATTGGAAAACAAACTACATAAAAGCAACTGCTAAATTTGGACAGCCAAGATTAGGATTGCTGTTCTCTATGACTGTATGCTCTGCTGAAGTGTGCCTAGGTTCCACACGTGCGCCTTGTTGGAGGATGCATTTTGAAATACCATAATCTAATACTCCCTCTTACCAAGGAATGTGTTCTCCACCAATCCTAGTCTCTCCCGAAACATCTCGAACTTCCCGTCAGCTAAAGGCTTCATCTAAATGTTTACAACTTGCTGATCTGTCGGAACATAGTCTAGAGCAATTGCTCCCTTCTAAACTGTCTTTAAGAAAGTGATGTCTGATGTCAATGTGCTTGGAGCAGTCATGAAATACTGGATTCTCAGAGTTTGATACAACTCTAATTGTCACAGTAAATGATTGTAGGCTCCATTTTCTCACCTGTTAGCTCTGCAATCAACTTGCAAAGCCAAATGGCTTCACAACTAGCAGTGTTGGCTGCCATGTACTCTGCCTTTGTTGAACTCAATGCCATTGAAGTTTGCTTCCTGCTGAACTAGGATATGACTCCTGAACCCAAACTAAAGCAACATTCTGAAGTACTCTTCCTGTCACCTGCATCTCTTGCCTAGTCAAAATCAACGAAGTGATGCAACGTCAACTCATCATCCCTTGCATATCTTAGACCAAATTCTACAGTACCCTTCAAGTATTTGAGCACATGCTTTGTGGCAAGTGGCAACCCAGTGAATTTTCCTTGGCTCAACGAGGAACTAGCTCAAACTGTTCTCTGCAAAACATATATTTGGTTTGGTATTAACCAGATACATCAAAGACCCAATCAACTGCATGTATTCCAAAGGATTGACCAAATTTGAATCCAAGTCAACATGTATCTTTAGATTCAGTACCTTAGGAGTGGTGATGGTTTTGCAATCTGTCATCTGTACTCTTCAAAATATCAACTATGTATTTTCCCTGCCCAAGGAAAACCTCACTTGTCTTCTGCCACACCTCTAGACCCAAGAATAGTACATCAATCCAATGTCATTCATGTCAAATACTCTCTGTAAGTATCAAGTCATCTACATACAGGACCAAAACCAACAAATCATATCCATCAAATAAATAATACAGATTGGGATCTGTAGTTGTTTTGGTGAAGCCCAAACCTAACAAGTACTCATCAATCTGGAGTACCAAGCATGGGGTGTCTGGTTCGGCCTCTAAAGAGATTTCTTCAACTTGCACACATGGGTCTCTCACCCATGTACCTCAAATCCTCTCGGTTGATTAATGTACACTTCTTCCTCAATCAAGCCATTCAAAAAAGCTGTCTTAACATCCATCTAGTGTAACAACCTAAGTTGCCACATTTGCGAATTAGGAAGATATTAATTCGAAATTCGCCGGATTAGAAAAGGCAGCCAAAAAATTGTTTAAATTCGATTTTATTCGTATTAAATCCGGACATAATTTTTATCCAAATCGTTGTAAATTGCGGTTGAAATTCCTGCAAAAACATTGTAAATCGTGTTAGGGTTTTTAGTTTATTTTATTTTAGGTTTTCCGCCTTAATCGTTGTCGTTTGTGTATAAAACCTCTTCTACTTGCACTAATCTTCTCACACTCTCTTCACTTGAAGCTTGAAGCCTGTAAGCTTGAAGATTTGTAAGTCTGTGTGGTTCGATTTGGCAGCGTGAGTATTCTGAGCAAAGCGAGACTGTTCTGCGTGAGTATTCTGAGCAAATCGTGACTGTGTAAGGAGCAAATCGAGGCTTAAGTTGTTAACCTGCAAATCGCGTCCACCATTTGGGAGTGCAAGCTTGTTTCAGCCTTCAGGAGCCTCGACGATTCAGCGGGCAGAGCCAGAGGCATTTTGTTAAAGCCTCGGTTTAACGTTATATTTGTTTACAAAATTTTAGGGTTAACATTTTAGGTTTTAATATTCTAAAGATTTAATATTTTTAAATTTTAATATGTTAAAGTTTTAATGTTTAATTTTTTTACATTTTAATATTTTGAAGTTGCGTTTAAATATTTTAAAGTTTTAAAGTTCTAACTTTTAAATAATATAAAATTCATTATTAATATTAAACATTATAACATATATTGAATGTTATATTATTTAATATTAATAATGGAAAGTGTTTAAAGTTATTTAATGTTATATTAGTAATCAGCTGCAAGCACATGTTTTTGAAGTTTTTGATTTCAATCACATTATTGAAATAGCTACTTATGAAATGTGATATTATCTCTCTTTTGAAATGTGAATTTATCTTTCGTTTTTATATATTTAATTAAAATGTATATTTCTCATAGTCGAATTTAATCATGAATTTAATCACTGATTTTTTTACCAATGATTTTTCACGAATTTAATCATCGGTGAATTCGAACACGAATTCGAATGCGGCAACTTAGGTAACACTAACCAAAAATAGTTGCTAAAGACATAATGGACCTGATAGAAGTATACTTGGCAACTAGAGCAAAGGTTTCCTCATAGTCAACTCTCTCTCTTTGAGAGAATCCTCTAGCTACAAACTGAGCCTTGTACTTCTCTATGCTACCATCAGTTGCATGCTTCACCTTGTACAACCACCTGGAATCCACCACTGATTTCCTCGCTGGTCTCGACACTATTTCCCACACATCATTTTTTACAACGGAGTTTACTACACCATGGCATCCTGCCATACTTGCTACCTCCTCATAACTAGAAGGCTCTACATGAATGATGGAAGACATCAACGCAACATAACTAGGAAACTTTCTAGGAGGATGGTATACTGGAAACAAAGTCTTTGGAGCACCAACTTGCACTTCTGCTTCTTGTAATGTCTGCTGAAGCCACTTAGGCTTCCTGGCTGTCTTGAGGGGTAAAGCTGTCTCTGTACATGTACTAGAGTCTGCCTGATCTGAATGTGTACTCCCTAAAACCTGAGGATTGGCACTTGGGGAAACAAGTGTTGTCTCCTTAACTGTTGCTGGAAGCTCCTGGGATCTGGAAGACCGTGCATCCTCATCCACCTTCACATCCCGACTCACTACTATCTTCCTCTGAGATGGAACATAGATCTTGTAAGCCTTAGAGGTCTCATTGTAGCCAACTAGAATACCCTTCAAATTGGAGGGTTCAAGCTTTGTCCTCTTCTCCTCTGGAACATGAATGAAAATTGGACTCCCAAATACTCTAAAATGAGAAACATCCAGTTTCTCCCCTATAAAAGCTTCCTTTGGAGTCTTGTCCTTCAACACTCTATGAGGACACTTGTTTAGTATGTAGATTGCAGCACTACAAGCTTCTGCCCAAAGAAACATATGCAAATCTAAGTCATGAACGATAGACTTAGTAGTCTCTACTATGGACTTGTTTTTTCTCTCTATAACCCCATTCTGTTGTGGGTTGTAAGGCACTGTAAACTCCCTCAATGATCTGTGCTTCTTTGCACAAGTAATCAAAGTCATTGGAGGCATACTCCTCGCCATTGTTTGATTTCAGTACCTTGATCTTCCTTCTTGTTTGGTTCTATAAAGGGCTTCAAACTTCTCAAACTTGCCGAAGGCCTCATCGTTGGTTTTCATAAAATAAATTGAGATATTTTTGGAAGAATCAATGAAAGTAACATAATGAAAATGAGCACCCTCAAAAGGATGATTGAGAGAGATCAGGTGCAAAGAGAAGCCCAAATAGTTCGTAGGCAGGTGGGCTTCCTTGGGATAGGACAATTTGTTTGAATGATATTGTGGAAAAATTATACACGGGATTTGTCAATGTTGACCTTCCTTCCAAAAAGGAACTTGGTAGGTATTGAAAGTTGCCTTCATGTTCCTTATCTCTTGAGTGATCAAAGTATAGAGGTATTGGGCAGCATGTGATTGAGACCTTCACTCGTGATGATAAATTGGGCATGTGAGAGGGATCACCTTCTAGTAAGTTTATGGAGAACAGGAACAGTTAACCAGTCACCACACTTATGGTTATTGAGAAGGTTAGAAAGTAATGCAACTAGCTGTTGGGTATTGAAATTCTGTGCTATAAACCAAAACTCTGAATAATAAGAAGAATATGATTGCAATTACACAAATCAAAGGCCTTGGACATTCCAATTTTTGGATAATCCCAGCATTTAATCTCTTATAATAGTGGATTAGTTTTCTTGACAATGACCTGGTTGTTTGTGATTTGGCAACCCTTAATGAAGGCAGATTGTGTTGGAGAGAGCACTAAAACTTGGAGATGATTTTGTACATTATGATGCTTATAGATATGGGGTGGAAAGCATTTAAGGTTTGACATTAAGTTTCTTGGGAAAGTAGTTGCATTGATGCATTTTTTTCCCTGGATTCTCTAACTGCGTCCAACAAGTCCTTGATCACCTCCCAAAGTTCTTGGAAAATTGGGATGGGAGGCCATCTGGACTCGAGGCCTTGTTTGAGTAAATGAGAAACTATATCTTTGAGGTTTTCAGAGAAAGGAGCAGTAGGGCTATAGAACTTTTTAAAAATTGAGCTGCAGTCTGATAAGCTTTTCTCTTCACTTAATAAGAGTTGGGAGAAATTGTAGGCCACAAAGAGAATCTCTTCATTTTACTTGATGACCTCCCCACCCAGAGGCTGGATCTTTTGGACTACATTAAGAATTTGGTGTTTGCATCACCTTCTTCGATCCAGGTAGCCCGGGATTTCTAACACCGAAACTCTTCTTCCCTGTTTTGCAGTTTGGAAAGACCGGCGATCAACTGTTCTTGCTTTTCCATAGCTTGAGTGAATTTTTCAGTTTACCTTTGATCTCTGCTGTTTTAAGAAAGATATTGCCGAGCATACTTCTGTCCTGATCTTTGAGCTTTTGTTTAACAAATCGCGCTTCTTGAAAAGTTTGTACGTAGCATCGCCACAAATGTAGGAATCCTCCCACTACTACTTCTGAATTCAGACAGATTTAAGGATTGGGTAGCAACATATTTTAAAGTAGGGGTGTGTAATACATTGATTTAGCTGAACACACAGTTGGATGGGCCTGTGGTCTGAATGAGTAGTGTCATGGATATAAGCAGCAATTTGCCACTAATGTTGTACCTGCAATTCAGACAATAAGACACTCAAATTTTTCACTATCTTTACAAGCCTAAGACTCCGGGCGTCGAGACGTAGGGACAGGGTTTCCGAGATGGCAATGTTTTTCAAAATTTGGGGACGGCTGATAAAAATATATATAATTTATTAATTTTACAAATATAACATGAATAATTCAATAAACTAAGACTTAAAATTGAAAGTTTGAAGATTGAAACCATTAATGATTAATCCAATTATTCATCACATAAGCCAAGGCCCAAAATGCTATATATTCAATGTTCAAAACTTCAATATGACAATGAAAGTTGAAAATTAAAAACAAGTCTTCAATAATCAACATGAAAAGAGTACACCTACATATGTTATCAAATATTATGTCATAGACTCATAGTCATATAACTCAAAAGTACATATATCATTATATGATATTACATAACCAAAATGACAACTCAATAATCACTATCAGAGCCCTCTGAAGGAACACTTGCGAACCACTCCTCTTCACTAGAAGTCAATCTTCGTCAATCTGCCTTGAATCCTCAGGATCCACATCCCACCGTAATGCTGGGGTCTCCTTGTACATAGGTGTCTTGCAAAGAATAAAAAAAAAACTAAATAAAAAGAATAAAAGAAAGTATTAAAATTAAGTTTTTTTAGTTTTTTTTTTATGTTTTAATGTTGCACGGCATAGGTGATGCCATGATGTTCCCGGGACGTCCCTCGTACGTCCCGGGGACGTCAGGGCCTCTCCTACGCCGTTCCCTAACTGCTGCTTTACCGGGATGTCCTGGGTGTGTCCCCTAACCTTAGGGGATGTCCCCCTTTTTTTTTGGAATTTGGGACGCTTGGGAAACATCCCGTCTGTGTCCCGGACGTCCGGATGGCTAGAAAAGGGGGTGCGCGCCCCCACGTAACACTGATGCCAACGAGTGAGGTTTTCAATAAAATTGTGAAGAAGTTCAGCCATTCTAGGGTGAATGGAAAACCACATTTTTTTTTATCTGCTGATTTGATGATATTAAAATCCCCACCCAACAGGATCAAACTTTGGCTCTCTGTTTCTGACCATGCTGAGATACATTGGAAGGACAGTTCTCTTAACTTGCCATATAGGTGAATATATACTGATGCTACCTAGAAATCTATATGAAATTCAAAGGCGTTGAAAGAAGCAAAAACATACCGGGGATGAGATTGGGAAGAGTGGAGTGAAAACCTCTTGGGTTCCTAGAGTATGACAGCTCACCCAGACTTATATAGATAGCGTCGATTCCTATATGGGGCATGGATTTCCAGGAGGAGATGACCATTTTAGAGAAATCAGCTCTGTTTATTCTGGTTTCTTGTTAAAGGAAAACATCAGATCTGAAAGATTTAATATTATGCCCAAGAAACTTATGTTTTGACAGCCTCTGGGCCTCTAATATTTCAATACATCAGTTTCATAGAGAGAGGGTGTGTTTTGTGTTGTCAAGGACCTGCTACAATGTTAGTTCTCTCTCCTTGCGGACATTCTTGCTTTTCCAACTGAGTTTCATCTAGTGTTCCATGGGGATGTGTCCCCTGCTCTCTGGGTCCGCCTTGGACATTTTAGGGACATAGAGATGCAGAGCATATGCTCCCCTGTGTCCCCTTTTTCAGCATTTTTAATCACATCTCTGAGATGTTTTGGATTTTTTCGGTGGCCCGGGGACATTTCCTGTTTTAGAGGGGTTACTTGGGGATGTCCTGATGACCCTAGGACATCAAGGAACATCCCCAATTTTATGAAAATGTTCTCGGGATGTCCTGATGTCCCCAGGACATCAAGGAACATCCCCAATTTTCTGAAAATGTTCTTGGGATGTCCTGCGTCCTGACATCTCCCATGTCAAGAGTTAATTGAAAACCAGAAAACATATATTCATAATTTAAAAACAAACCTTTTTTTCATGATTATTGATAGTATAACAAACAAATATGTATGTTTATAATTTTGTATTCGTATTTCTGTGTTTCACTCAGAAATTGATCTCCATTTTCAATGGTGAATGTTGAATGTGCATCGTCCAATGTTCAATGTGATAGGTGTTAAATCTTATTTGAATTTCAGCTCTTTAGAATGCCTAAAGATGTCTAACAGATCAATTATTCAGTTGAAAATCTATAAAATATATATTTTAAAAATAATTTTCATGTATATGAATATTATTTGCCATCGCCTGGCCGTACCTCCTGTCTCCAAGATCTGGGAATTTTTTTTTGCTATTCTAGAAACGTATCCCCATGTCCCCCTTCCCACTGTCCCAGAAACTCTGAGAAGCATAGGTGTTATCATCAGCTACTGAACTAGAGACAGAAACCGTGTGTTGAAGCATGTGCTTACTATTTTTCTCAAATTTCTTTGCCATTGTAAGCAGAAGATGAGATTGTCTCGAAAATTTGGAATCCTAAAAAAATGTTCTGGACATTAACATGAGTACTGGGATAATCAGAAAAAAACATGCTCAGAAGGACAAGCTCCATATCTTGAGATTCTTTGTGTTTGCAAGGGGCTGAATTCAGTTTGTGCACATTGCTGGAGGTGGTACAGTGTTCTCAGTCATCTGAACGTCATTTTGATTTCGAGCAATACATGCATGACAATTGAGTTAGTCTGCCGCTGTCAAATTCTCCATTTATAGTTCAGCAATGATGAGGGGCAAATGAGACCCCAATGTGATGTCTCCTGTCTGTTCACACACCTCTCCTTGAAGCTCAAAATTACAGATCTTAAGCACTTTCCCACCAATTTGGTGCTTTTTTGATCTGTAATGTTTTGGACAACCTCGATGTCTTTATCAATTGCATTCTTTGTAAGTAACAGCACCGCACTAAAACTCACCAAAATATTGTTACTGTCTATTTTGAGGTTCTTAATATTGCCAACAAAGAAAACTGAATATATTACTGTCAACCACAAAGGTTTAGCTTCTTGGCCAAATTACCAGCAAGGTTGTATGTGGATGATGAGTCTGATACTGTTTGTTCACTACAGGTCCCAAAGGAACTCCTTGGTGGATTTTTGGAAAACAGTATATTCTTTAGATTATGGGCACAACTTTTTCTTAATTGATTCATCTATAGAAAATTCTTTAGTGGATTTTGTTACTTCGCTTACCAGCTTGCTCATTGGGCTCCCATCAAACTATTCGGGCGAGGACTAGAGTACATACATCACCAAACTTATCGAGGCATCCTCAGTGAGCGCCAGTTGATGTTAAACTAGCCTCTGATATAGTTTTGGGTTCAATAATATATGTCACCAGCCAAAGTCCATCATATCTATCCTACCCAAATATCAAGATCAGGCTAACTAACATTTATCTACATAGATTGAGTTTTCTAACAGGCCTTAACATTAGGTCAATCAGTGTTTTCACATCACTATTAAATGAGCTCATGATGGTTGAGCTATATCAAGATTGCGTCAGTCAGTATTCTCTTTGGTTTCATCACAAGAGTCAATTGCTAGCAAAGAACTTATAGACCTTAGGCCATGCATCGAGGGCTTATGTATGCATTATTGCATATGTTCATTATATAAGTCTGACGCATAATTAATATAGTGTAATTGTTGCATAAAAATCGACAAGCATTGGTAGAAATAATGTCAGATAGTGTCTCGGTCATCATTACCAATGCAGATAGCCATTTCCATAGCATATCCTTCAAAATAATCTTCAAACAAAACTTACATTTCTGTTTCAAGTAGCTATAATTCTGTAGAATAAGGAACATTTTTGCAGTCAGACATCAAAAAACTTGTGGATAAATGCCTAAGGTCCTAAAGGATAGTTGATCATGCCCTCAGATCTGTAAAATCACGATTGTGAGACTATCATTTGTCTCTTCATAAATTTTTTTATTCCAATATCCTGTTTATTTGGTTGTCTTGCTAAATACAATGAAATAAATTTTCAATATTTCGCATCAGAATTTTACCTCAACATTTTCTTCCACCAACCTTTTCTCATGAATGACAATCTATGCCTTCTTCCTAAATCCTTACAATATACCTACTAAAGTAGAACACGAATAAGACTTTTTGAGAAATAAGATGCCGAAGTAAACTAACTTGAGAGTAGTAGTCATATTCCAAGGGTCTATTTAATTTGTTATCTAGAAAGTTTCAGACTATAAGTCAACAAAGCTATGCCTGAATCATGCTTAAAAGGGTATGAAAGTTATGGTGTTATGGCATTTCAATGCCGTAGTCATGAAGTTATGATGGCTTTGGTAAGATTGAAATACACATCATGCAATTTTCATGCCTTGTTCCACAAAAGCTTTCCGCCAGTTATCTGGTTTGAGGTTTTTGAGTCACATATAGATTATAATCAAGTCCATGCTTTTATTTGGATAATTTTTGACATATGTTTCCAAACAGTATATAGGAAAGCTGCTCTCTTTTCTGTAGGCAATATGGTGTTTTGCTAACAACATGTGCACCATGATATTTCTTGAATTAGCTCTCCTTGACATGATGATTAGTGCACCTAATAATTTAACTTTGAAAGGTTGATTAGCTGATTGTTATTATAGTTTTAACATTTAGTATACATTGTAGATCATTTCAATATACTTTATTTTATGGAGTATCCTCTGTCCTTGTTTCTTATAAATAGAAAGCTCAACTAAGTATTTGTTGTTTCACAGACAGACCTGTAATTAGTGATTACCCATTGGAGATGGTACAAAAATGCTTAGAGCACAGAAGACACTAGAGGCCTAAAGTTTGGAAAGAAACACCCAAATAATTTGTGAGAAGCTTAAATTTTTATAATGCAACAAACCTAAGAGCATATATAGGTTACTGGCCAGTTATTGCAATTGCATATCATTCTAGATGCTCCCTTTAGCAATCATATCTGTCTTCAGTTAGACATGCAAAGTTATTGGAATTCTGTAGCATATCTAGAATAATGATAACTCCTATGAATTTTTTTTATTTTATTTTATGGTCGTATGCTGAAGTGGCTAGAAAACCTGGTTTAACATGTCTCTTATTTTTCCTTTTCAGAGTTTTTTTGTGCATTTTGATAAACACTAATTATACTTAAATGTAATATGGAAGTGATGGTTTCTGTTTCATTCATAAATGAAGTTTTTGGTTCCAGGCATTTTATGGGGTCCTTTTGCATCGATTAGCTTTGTCAGCTCTAGTCATCCAAACTTTGGTGCGTAGCTTTGTTTTTAAATCTTGGACTGTCAATTGTTTTAAATATGGTCCACAATTACTATCAAAGTACTTGGAGCTGCGATAGGTAAAGGATGGAAGATTTGCTTGCTTTCATGTAAATCCTTTTCTCTTTGTAATATGCTATGCTGGACAAGGTATTCTTTATGTTTTTATGTACAGTATATTATGTTGGGCCATGTAGAGGCTTTAGCGACGAGATAGTTCATCTAACTTTACAAGTTTAAGATATAAATAAATCCAGTTTTTGCAGCTATACAACCAATGATACCTTGGCTGCTGTGCAGGTAGATGCTGCAGATGCTTCTAAAAGGGTTCCAGCGAGTTTCAGTGTGAAAACTCGGATGGATATACAACATCAAAATATTGCATAGATTTAACCGATAAGAAAGAATCTGCTTCATTAGCTGTTAGTCCTCCCCTAGATCAGGGTGGAAACATTGGAGACATGATGCAAACCACACAAAAGGACTTCGCTGATGGATATTGTACTGATAATGCAGAGAAGAAGATTGGGTAAGTATATGGACCAAGTTCTTCGATTCCATTAACTTTGAAATGATTTTGGCTGGATCTCTAAATTTGGGTTGTGTTCGTTGGCTGCTAGTCCTTTTCAAGATCAAGGTGAAAGCATTGGAGATATAACGCAAAGCTCACAAAACAATTTCTCCAATGGAAATCGTACTGATATTTTAGAGAACAAGGATAGGTAAGTATATCAACCTAGTTCTTTGCTTCCATTGACTTTGAAGTGGTTGTCAGCCGAATTTTTAAATCTTGGGTCTTGCTTACAATCTATATCTGCAGGACATATACAAACACCACGAGTTCTAAAGATCCAGAGAAGCTCGAAACTAACACAATCTTGGATTTTTCAATAATATAGTAAAAGGTTTTTCTATTTATTGAAGAAGCAAGCAAAGAAGCCTCATGGAAAATAACAAATTGTTCTGAGATCAACAACCTATTTTTCTTTTTGGGGAAATATAATATGTTTGTTTAATGTTTCCTGTAAGCCCAGCTTTCTGGTTAGAAAACTGCAGTAGGTTGAATTACCCTGTGATGAGTGCAAGCATGGAATACTCTTGTCATTGATTTCTAATGTTTCTTGCATTGTCAATGTAAACTTCCATGCTGGTTAGAATCGACACGTGTGTATGTAGCATTATTCTATTATTACTAAAAGTGAGCTGCACTGAATTGCATAATATATCCATTTTTGTTTGACAAATATGGTTCAGCCTATGACGGGCCTTTGTCAACCTCTAGATCTGTCTCTATGGGAAACAAATTCTGTCCAAAAGCCTTTACAACAGAATTTTCTCTTACAGCTTCTCAATCCAATACTTAGCCTGTTATATGCATTAGTTACTGACACCAAACAAAAACATCCCGCCTACTGGTATATGGTAACCAATCTAAAAAAGAAATATGACTGCAAAACTAAGAATCAACACAGAAGAACTACATGGTAAAACAGTAGATGCTTCCTCTTAAAGACACCTTGGGAACACAGATTCCAGAAAGTATGTAATATAAAAAGAAAATGCAATACATTTTCTTTCAACCTATGTACTATATAACGATATTGTACAACTACACAGGTATTTGCGAGTATAATTCAGTACATGAAATTGTATCAAGTCAATCAAACAAAGCTGAGGACTACTTCTGAAACTAAATAATGATAGAAACAATCTTCCAAACAAGTAAAACACACATTGATAGGTCCTACCTGCCCTTTCAATTGTCATCTTATCTTGTCCATGTAAGGCAAGTATTTGTGATCAAATAATGAGTGTACAAATTATTTGATATAATTATTATAAAACTAATTTGTTTGTAATGATGTATACTACAACTCAATGCATTGGTTTAATTATACTGGAATATGTATAATACTAATAACCAGAGTGACCACGTTAGAGCTCTAGTTCGACGAGGACAAATATTGTGGGAATATGCCCTAGTCAAAGATTCCAAAAATTAGCAATAAAAGTCAACTAGTGCATCTCGCTCTTTTATTGGACAGCACAAATAACATATTATAAAATTAAACAGTACCATTAACAATAGTTGGATGGACCTAATTGGCTGGGCAAGCAGCGGGAACAATGAGTTTCACATTGTTGTCCAACGTACCATTTCCACGAGCTCTTGAGCATCTGAAAGTGGCCATGGGGTGTAATTCAAACATATAATTGTGAATCACATGACACACTTTGATACTATGGACCCAAGCCCACTTGCTTGTATACTTCAATCTTTGTCCTTATATTTACTGTAAATTAAAAAAATTCACCTCTAAGTGAATCTGCAAGGTGTGGTTTATGCCTTTAAGTGTCATCATAGAATAGACTACTAAAAAACAGAGTTTGTAAAGCGAGGATGACGAAATGGAGCAGAATTCGGTGGATGCAACAAGGAGACAATTCAATCAAGGCTGCATTGGCTTCTCTAGGAATCCTTTTGCCAACCTTTGAAATCCCGGCCATTTAAATAGAGGACAAATACCTTGACCCAAAGGCAAAATAACTGTAGTTACGTGAGGCTTGTGGATGACAATTCTTTTTTTCAGATTTAGGGGATGACTGTTAAAATAATATATCAAGATAAAAAATACACAAATAAATTAACAAAACATCTTAAACAAATTTAAAATAAGTAGTATACTTAAATCATGAAGCTCCATGGAGTGGAATCCTTAGGAGGAAATACTTGGGTAAAGATGAACATGAAAGAATTCATACAACCAACAATTGTACAAGAGGCGTTGCTATTTGACAATTCTCAGTAGGTTGTCTCACCGATAAAACCATGTCTAAGATGGAGCATGGTAAATGGTTCCAAGTCCTAAGTCTTATTTTTGACAAGATGTGGATACTTGACATACCACTAAACATAGTGGAAAAAATTAGACCATTAAAAAGTTTGCCATTACATTACTCAAAAAGAAAGTCCAACAATATTGCATCTTCTTAGTCAATGGGTGGAATGGGAACAATTTAGTTAATGTTGTTGTAGAAGAACTCGATGGATAGATTAGTTCCTTCTACAAGGTTTGAACACATGAATAATTAAAGGACATGAAATTGATATGGGAGGCTCAATCTGGTCAATATACTCGAAGGTTATTATATAAGAGAACTCAAATATCAAATTTTCACATGAGATTTGGCATGTCAAAGGACTTCCTAAAATTGATACCTTCCTTTGGTTAGTAGCCCACAATAAAAGTCTAACACAATCAACACACCTAGAAAAGGCCATCGGGGCCCTCTCGAAGTCCTTTGTGTTGCAATAGAGAAGAAACAATTGTACATCTTTTGATCCTTGGAAATATTGTGAAATTGATATGCAAAGACTCTAAATTTGGTCATGCAGTGTCTCATAAGGCTATTATATTTCAATAAGAGAAACTAAACAAAAATATCAAGTTTCCACACAACAAGATTTGGATAACAAAGGCCTTCCTAAAGTCGATACCTTCTTTTCCCTATCAACTCGTAATAAATTTGTAACACAATCAACACTTGTTAGATGAGGTTACCTCGGGGCCTCTAGAAGAACTCTTATGTTGCAAAAGTGAAGAAATTGTTGCATATCTTTTATTTAAATGTGAATGTTGAAATATGGGGTTGGTGTTTGAACAAATTTTAGATCTCAAGCTCATTCCCGAGAAGATCCGATGGGAATTACATAGTTATGGTAAGTCAAGCTCAAATCACAACTAATTCAACAAATTGCTTTAACTATTTTACGCGAGTAAAACTTGACCTAATTGATTATTAAATAAATACGGTAAAATAATAATTTGAACCTAAGTTAAGGTTGAATTGGATACTTATGAAGAGAACAAAATATATGGCTACACAATGCACAATAGAAAGATTAATCATGTTTATGCGTGGAGTGACATAGAATGCATGCAAGTGTTTGGAACCAACTTAGGAAAGTGTCGTCAAGCTCTTTGATGAAGGAGTCTCGTCTCAAAATGTGTTTGGCCATTACCATTGGAGCAAGACAATATCTTCAAAGTAAGTCTTCCGGTAGTGTCTAGGGAGGTTTGAAAACCGTTGAGATCACTCACCTATGTTTGCATCTTAGTTTTGAGGTGTTCGGGCCTTGTAATTAATGTGATGAAGCGTCAACGATCTCTCATTCGTCCAAACCCTAACAATGCATGCGCAACAATAAAGCTTCTTAAAAATGGGTTAGCTTTTAAGGTTGGATTGACTTTAGCACACCCACATGATGGCTAAGCATTACCTGCATTACTCGAAAGAGGAATCAATTTGCATGTCGTTCTCTCACCTATGTGAGTGAAACTATGAAGATCACGTGCAATATAAATGTGATCCTTTGAATTTTGACATTTGGACCATACAACATTGTCTTCTTTGTATTTCAGATTTGGCTCAATAGACTACTCTAGGGTCTCTCTTTGAAGCTTTGATACATGTATATGCATTTTGTATAATAATCTCCAAGATGTGTGAGAGTGCCTTAGGTGCTTGCGAGGTGTAAGAGGTGAAAATGACCTATGGGGTCATTTGTATAAATAGATGACTCTTTGTTAATTTTTGCTATAGCTGCCCCATAAACATGCTTCCTCGACGTACTAAACATGTTTGGAGTTGTGCATCTACGTAATTCCCACATTTGAAAAATAGTCATTGGTTACTCCATGACATTGCCAAAAGAGGACACTACCACAAACAACAATGTTTAAGGTTTCCAACACTATCTGGAGGATGGAAACATGGACTTGAGAGATGGAGAATGCCTCTTGAGGATTTATAAGGTGTTCTTGTATAGATTGAGCTGATCTTGAATATGTCTTGCTAGTGGTTAAAGGTAAGTTAGACAATGTAAGGGTAGACAAAAACAAGGGAAGTGTGCTCAAGGGTCGAGATATATATCAATTGTCAAAGTGTGTAAGTGAGTGGTAAGAATTAAAGTTGGTAAATTTCAAAGACAAAATTTGTTAGGAATATCTTGTTAGTGTTCACATGTTATTGTGTTTGTATGTGGTGTGATGAGTTGTAATAACAACTCATAGATATTTGTTAGTGGGTTAATAATGTATGAGGTGTGAGAGAGCTTCTAGGATATGTTACATTCTATAGTTATAATGTAACTATGAGTGACTTGTAACTCACAATATTAGTAGATATGAGTGGTTGAAGGAGATGAGTGCGATACCTAACTTATAGTAGATCAACTCACTATATATCTAATCTTCTCTTTCCACGAATATGGATATCTCAAGTTTATTGTGGTATTATTGTTTGCACTCCGACCAACATCTACGTTTTGGTATTAAAGCAAGGGATCAAGTTACTCAAAGTTTGATTACTGTATTAAGAAATCCACTCCATTTCTGTGTGATGTGAGAATTATTTTCATAGCGGAGGATGTCCAAATAAGAGTCTTGTGTTAACCTTACCATACTATGATCCATTCTTTGTATGTATTTTCATGGAAATTAAGGTTTATTCATGGGATTTTAGGTTTTCAATAAAGATTGGGTGTTTTGTGAGTAGTTCTACATGTGTGGGGTGCATCTATTTCTAATATTATTGTGTCAACTAGTGTAACTCTATACACATACATTTGCTCTACTCTTCATGGCATCGACAACCCACAACTATAGATTGTGGGAGTTTGATCACATCTACAACTCAGTCACCATCATTCTCGATTCAAAATAGACCCATTCTACCCGGTTGAAGTCCGAATTGGTAGATTTGGGCTTGAGATCTAGAGCCACAAGCATGCGGACGGTTAATAGCTGAAATCCATTGACAAGTTAATTAACATTTGCTATTTGTTGACCATGTAAACTCTTTCAAGCATCTATCGTCCACCTCGATCTCATGCGCCACATTTTCCAATGTTCTTGTACATATGAAGCACCATTGCGTATGTGCGTTTGCTTTTGGCCATATCTTTCAATGCTTTGGTCAAGCAACGCCAAGCATCATTGTTTTGAAATCCACATATGTCTCACCTATTCAATTGCTTCTTGATCGTCTGAATAGACTTCCCGATAAACTTAAACACAATCAAAGCAAGCTTTTCTTTACTTTGCCTATCAACCTATAAAAATGAGCGACAATAATTTGCAAGGATATTCATCACGATTAATTTTCCATGCCATCTTTCATGCATTGATGCCCACAATTATTTACTAAGTCTCAAAGTCTTTTAACATTACTTTGTTATTAGTTAGTAAAGTTTCTAGTCAATGTTTACTATAGTATATTGAATTCAATTTTTAATGATCTTTGTAATGCCCCATCCGGGACAACTTTGAAAAACTAAACCAAAGTATAGCAAAAATTTTAGGGTAAATTTTTTTTTTTTTTTTTGAAAGGGGTTCTTGAACATGCTAAAACCAATGATACAAATCCGATCTCGAAATTGTTTATTTTAACTAATTTGGTTAACCCTGTTACTAACCACTAGCCCACACAATTTTCATTTATTTAATTATTATTAGTTTTAGCTAAAACATCTACTATAGACTAAACCCCCTCTTTTATTTTGTCCACATTCACTCTTCTTTTATTATATCATGGAATCCCCACAAAGTTCCCATAACTTGGAAAGTGTAGGGAGAAATATCCACCCTTGGATGCTTTTACTTTCAACCCTCGATTTAAAACCCTAAAATTTCTTCATGTTACTTTATCTTTCATTTGACTTTCTTTCTTGTTTTCTTTTCCTTTTTTTTTGTTCACATTTGTAGGTTGAAGGAGAGAAGTTATGGAGTTTATTCTTTTCCTTTGTTTTTGAATACCCTTACTATATTGTTCTTTGTTTTAGAATAAATATTTATTTATGTATATGTATATATTTATATTTATTATTTATTATTATACTTGTAGTGAGGGCGGATTTGTTCTTTGCTTACATGAGAATGGGTGAAGGCGTGGAGGAAGGCAGGTATGGTGTTTTGAGGGTGGGAGTCGTGTGTGTGTGAGGGGCGCGGCGGGGCGCATGTGTGCGGGGAGGACGACCGGGGTTGGGGCGCGCAGGCTGCGTGGCGGCGAAGGGAGACCATGGGGAGGCGCCGTGTGCGCGGGAGCAGCGTCAGAGGCGGGGTGGGGCGCGGCAGGGACGGGGCGAGGTTGTTACCAGGTGGGGCGGGACAGCCCGCCCGCGAGGACTAGCGGTGGGGAGGTGTTTGTGGGGGTAGCGCCCGTGAGCAAGCAGGGGGTGGGGGCCGAACCCCCGCCTTCCGCCCCTCCCCAACCAATTATTATATATATTTTTTGCGGGGTGGGGGGGGCGGGAACCCCGGCCCTCCTCCCCACCCCCCACCCCCTCCGCCTCCGCCAACACTTTTTTTTTTGTTTATAATTAAATCATTTTTTTTTTGTTTGAAAGTTTATTAACATAGAATGTGTGTGTGTGTGTGTGTGTGTGTGTGTGTGTGTCTATTGCCATTTAAAAATAAAAATAAAAATTATACAATATTACATTTGTGATTTAATACAATATATATATATATATATATATATATATATATATATATATATATAACAAAATGATGCAAATAATAAATTACAAAATATAACAACTTAAATGGGTAACAATACTAATGTAAAGGTAATCCATGAACTATTATCTTAAAGAAAAGAACTTGTATAATACTAACCTATAATACTTTTCCAAAGGGCAGATCCATTTCAAAAGATAATAATTTCTTCCACCAATAAATACCAAACTGTTTTTTTTTTTTTTAACAACCAAGATTTCATTTCAAATGCAAACTTTCTTACATGTTACCAAAATTTATTATCACAAAGACTCATATGTCTAGATGCCCAAGATGCATAAAGGAGCACTATACAAACTTTATTTACCAAGTAGGAAAAGGAAACACTAGCCATAATGTGGTACCATTTACTCCATTCCACCTTTTGCTAAAGATCTAAATATATATGTAATTTCCTTTCAACAAACAAGAAGAGAAAACACTTCTTAATACAACAAGACTCTCCTTTTCATTGAGAGTAGTAAGTTTTACATATTACATACAACTTTACAAATATAATCAAGAGAGGGATAAACACCCTTTGAACAAAACATGCTTCCTCAAACTATATACACAAATCTCAAATGGGAGGTTTACAAAGGAACTCACATCCATATTTCTACAAGAATCATATGCTCATCAAGAAACAAAACCCTCTTCCAAAAATGAAGAGAGACATAATAAGTCCATGCCTCAAGGATGCTCCAACAATCCTCAAGATTAAGGCTCCAACTTTCCTTCCACGAAGTAACTAAACACAAAGGGAACAAGGCTTGTTTAACCACCCAACCATAGGCATCATCACATGCCTATCCCAAGGTTGGGATGCATGCTAGCCTCCCCCAAGCCCAAGGGAAAGAGGATAACTACCAAAACTTGCACAAGATGGAGGTTACACTAACAATAATGCAAGCACACAAAATAAGACAATACAAACAACAAGACTCCAAAATTTACAAGGAGGAGAACCCATGTTCATCCTCCAAAAATGGGGAAGAGAGGAGAAAGTTCTCCAAAGATTTTATTCCAAAGATTTCTTGCACAAAGCACAAACTCCATACCCTCCTTATTGCTCCTAATTACAATCCAAAATCCTCCTTATTCCTCCTCCCTTTCTCCAAGTCCTTCTTGGAAGGATTTTCAAACCCCAAAGGGGTTTCCTTACCAAGAATGGGGAAGGAGATTCAAGCCAAATGAATCAACTTCCCCACCTCAATCATTGAGGGGAAAATAATAAGACCCTACAAGGCTTGTCCATCAAGCCTTGAGGGTTGAGAGGGAAAATTCCCTCTCTCTTCCCCCACACTCCAAAACTCCATCATGCCATATGATGGAGGGAGTAAAACAAACAACAATCAAATAACAAAACCATGCAACCCAACTAACAACTAAGATAAATGCAATACAAGCAAAATACATAAGAGCCTACCTCAAGGAAAGCTCTCCAAAAAGCTCTCCAACTTCAAATTTCTCCACACCTTGACTCAAGCCAATCTCCAAGCTCCAAAATCCACAAGCATCCCAAGCAAGAAGTTTCAAAAAAGTCCCTCTCTTTTCCCATGAATGGGAATTTGAAGAGGAGCAAGCAAGCATCCTCACAAATGAGGGGGTGACATGTGTCACCCCTCTCCCTCATCAAGGTCAAAGATGCCAAAACAAAAGAGAGAAAGGGTAAAATTATCTTTTTGCCCTCTTCTCCCAAATTCCCCTAAATGTTAGCAAGACAAAACTAGTGGAACTTTTGATAAACACACAAATCCACATCCCTTACATGGATGTGACTAAACAAGAGGTAAAAAGGGAGGGAAAACTCCCTCTAGCCTTGAAAATAAGCCCCCTACCCATTAGGTAGGGTCCAGGGCTCATTTTTATGTTAGGGGACTCCCAAGCTACTGAAGGGGTCCCCAAAAATGCCCAAAATACCCTAATTTCGGGTTTTGCATTTTTGGAACAAGGGTAGAGGGTGTGGGGACCACCCAAGGGTCTCACATGTGACCCTAAACCCTTGTGATTAAGTGACTCATTAAACAAAATCTAAAATTTAAATGAAAGAGGAGTTATTAACTCCCAAAACAAGTTTACAACTTCACTAGCAACCCTAAACAAAATTAATAATTCAAAGCACAATACATTACATAAATTTGGGGTCACTCATAGTGCCCAAAATAATAATCATCTATCCTAAGGCTTCACACAGTGAACATGGCTAGGACTCAGCCCGTGGGCTGCTTGTGCAAGATTGAGTAGCTGGCCTGAATCCCACGTTCTCCTGTAAACCTGTCACCTGCACACTCATTGCACACATTAACCACACCTATCTCGATACAAGATAATTCAATGACATAGTAAGATATCAATGCATTCTAAACTAACCTAACATCCTACTGAAATCAAGATGCGACAACGTGCACAATTATACTCAATATTCCAAAAGTTAGACAAGATGATACGTGACATATAACCATAGAATTCCACATGCAACATCTATCCATTATTATAATTATGTTCCAAACACAGCATCATAACCATTAGTATCCATGACATAACAAGAAAATGCGACAATATAGAAATTAAGCTAAATTGGCGTTATACGCCTAAATGTCCACACATGTCTAATAAGATCAAATATTTAAATATAATGTCCAAGATATAACCAATCACCACAAAAACATGTCTATGAGCAAAGAAACAACAAGCTCTTGAGTTATAAAAGTGTGGGCACTACGGATGCCAATTATGTCTATAGATTTCATTTTTGTGTCAATATGTGGTATAAAAGGTTTTAATGTGTTAGTAACTTTTTGTCCCATATTGTTAGGTCAATAGTTTCGTTAGCTTGATTAATTAGTTTTTAATCATGTTGGTTTAAAGTAGTGTTTAGCATTGTTTTTAGGTAATGTATTAATTTACTTTTTCTCTATATTGTTATTGTTAGTCACTTGTCTTGTTAAAATCAAGTCATATTGTGTTGTCAAAAGTGTAAAAGTAAAACAATATATGTTAGTAGTGTTATTGTACATTTTAGTCCAACCCATGTGCCAAAATTGTAGTCTTGTGTTAACACTCACTTTGTGTTATCAACATTGTCCAAATATAAATATATATTTTACTTCGTGGACGCATTTTCAATGTTTCCCAATGTCTTGAAAGTCAAATTTCAATTTTGAGTGGGGTTTTCATACACATGAGCTTCAAGATCATTTCGTAAGTAAGTAGCCAAGAACACTAAGACAAGAGGCAATAGAGGAAGGATGCCAATCAACGCCTATCGTTAGTTGTTAGTGCGGGACCACACATTTGATATAGTGGCATGTTGTTTTTAGTAGTTTTTCATGTTTTGTGTGGTGTGCAAAATAAACCCCTATTGTAAATAGAAGAATATGAGAGTAAATGACTACAATGATTTTGTTGTGTACTACTTTAATGATTAGATGGTGAGAAGCCCAACACTCATTGAAAGTGAAAGTGGGAACAATTATTTCTCATATGTAGGTGATTATTGGATGTACGTGGTTGGTCGGTGAAAAGTCCAACATTCACTAGAAGTGAAAGCATGAGCAAGATTGTGCTTATGTATGTACGTGATCACATGAAACAAATATTACGAGTAGCATATTGCAGACCTAAAACATGTATGGACATGCATTTCTAGTTCTAGTTCTTGTGGTGTGATTACTCCCCATGTTCACATTAAGGGGGAATCTTAAGAATCTTTGTTAGTATTTACATGTGTGTCGGTATGTGGTGTGATGAGTTTTAATAACTCAAATATTTGGTAGTGGGTTAATAATGTATGAGGTGTGAGAGATTATAGGACATGTTACATTCGATAGTTAGAATGAAATTATGGGTGAGTTGTAACTCATGATATTATTATATATGAGTGGTTACGAGAAGATAAGTGTGACTCATAACTTAAGGAAATCAACTCACTATTCGTGAAATCTTCTTTCTTTGTGAATATGAACATCTAAAGTTTATTCGGCATTATTGTTTGCACTCTTAGTCTAGCATTGAAAATGTTATATTAAAAGGATAAATGGAATTTTGTACCCATGATAAGCTGTGATGTGTGTTGAGAGGTGTAATTAAAATGTGCCATTTATCCCATATGAAAGTCTCATGACAAACATCTATATATTAATGTCTCATAATGATAAACAAATTGAAATATATGAATCATCGAAAAATATTGAAATTAAAAAATTAAGGAACATATATAGTAATGGTATGTGAACCACGCCGCCACTTGTTGAACTTGATTTGGGAGTGTCTTGGAGTGAATATGCCCCAAAATATATAGTCGTTGAACCGAAGAGTTGAGGAGTGTAAATAACCCAATTGAAATTGAAGAAAATTGTGCTAGATGGTGAGTTGCAGACGTCTCAACCACATTGTCCTTGGTATCCGAATAACCAAACTTGTAATGGAGATGAGTGATTCAACCTTACTCTCTTATTGGCTAAAGAATCAAACAAGGGATTGTAATGATAATGTCATCTACTAGTGGAATACAAAATCAAATCCGTAAGTAAAAATGAATCTCCTGCTTTGCATACAAAAATAAACCAAAACATGTGCTTATGTAGGACCAATGCTCACCATCGATTTGAAGCTTAGAACTAAAATGTGTTTAAATAGATAAAATACATGCACCAAGTGAATAATCTTTCCTTCCATGTGAATGTGCCTCCTCAAAATGTGAATATCCTCACTACTTTATGGTTGCGCCTTTTCAACTAGGGTGAGTGAACCCTTTTTGTAGCTTCTGTTTGTGGAGGAGATGGAGGTATCCTTCCTTGTGAAATTATTAAGAAGACCTTGAATAAAATATGATCAATGCAACAAAACCTAACTCCCACGAGTTGTCACTCTAGATAATGGAGATATTTTTAAGCAAGGTTCGAACTACTAAAGACAAATGAAAACCTTATTGTTTCGCATGTTTTGGTAGTAAAATTTATGCATTTGTATACACACATGACAAACAAGGGTAGTATGGGTATGATTGGTTATTTTAAATGAATTTTGGTGGGAGGTGAAGCAGGATAAAGTTGATTATACCAGATCTTTGGAGGGACTTTACAATAATGAGCAACTTCACAACAGAAAGCTTCAAAATAGTCAAGATGTTCCTTCAACCAGAAGGTGTGCTTGATGGAGGCCCAAATCAGCACGTTTTCACATAATCTTTAAGATTCCAATATGAAGGCTCGAATTGGAAAACTCAATTAAATACTATAGTTTCTTATTAACCACGCCTAAGGTATACCCGAAGACTTACAGACAATCTTTATCAACAAATGACAATGAATTGATTTTAAATCATTTTATCTCATCCAAGATGAAGGCTCTTCTTAAAACGAAATTGCAAATACCATTAAACCATCACGAGGACGAGATCTGTGTGATTTCACAAAAAAATTAGTATAAGATTGCAATAAGAACAAATAGAACTGTTTTACGAGACATTATGAAACAAAGTAGACACTAATTGCTTAGAGTCAACACAAAATAACTCAAATTTGATTTAAACTTATCGAAGGGAAATTTTCTAGAACAATCTCGAACTTTGTCAATGGTTGTACACTCATGACCACCTTGACATGATCAAGTTTAATCAAAAGAGATTTACAAGTTTCTCAAATAGTCTCTCGAAAGATGAGATCTATCAAGATTTTTCTTAGAAAATCGGTTCGACCTCTAACACTCCAAACTTCCAACCTCCAACCTTTTCACGGCAAAATTCATGCCATTTATAACATTTTACAATAGAGTTTCCCCCAAACCAAAGACATTGAGTGTACCAAAGGTGCTCGCCATGATCTTGATCGTGATTCCCATAATCAAATCGTAAAAAGTTGTCGTGCTCAAGGGTAGATCTCTTGACGTCACCCGCATTCAACTCCTTCTAGTAGATCATTTTTCCCTTTACTCGCCAAACACTTCCGCTCCTAATCTGCCAAATATGGTTCTTCACGTGCCTGAGGAAGAAGAAATGGAAGATTAGATCGAGCCTAAAGGTCAAATTTCATCTTAATGGTAAAAGACGTCCCCATATTTTTCTCACCAAACCCATATATCAACAGGTCCTTCACGTGCCAAGGAAAGAAAAATCGGGCCAAATTTGATAATCAGTTTACATATTAATGGTGAGAGACGTTTACAAACCTTTCTCACCAAACCAGGATACCAAATTAATGTTCCTCTTCATTAGGCGTGCAAGAGACTCCAAGAAATGATAAAAAAACATAAGAATATGTATCCCCAGAAGCGTCGTAGCAGAAATGGCAAAAATCTGATACAGATGCATAGTTGTCGTTGATCTTTCTATTTTGAATTTGGACCGTCCACGTGGGAGATCCAATTTTAGAGTAGGCCTGCGGGTTCCCTTTTTCCTTTTATAACTTTTAGAAAAATGTAAAATTTTCACATTTTTCTCCGCACCTCCGCCCTTGAGAAATGAGCCTGACACGTGTCCTAAGGTGGGTCCCAAAAGAACCACAACCAAATTATGCTATTTCACCTCCTTTTTGGAAAAGGAAAATTTTCAAGTTTTCCCCATGAGCTCCACCCTTGAGAAATGAGCCTGACACGTGTCCCAATGTGGGTCCCATCGGAACCATGCTTCCCTTTTCACTTTTAACTCCTTTTTCCACAAAAGGAAAATTTTCCAATTTTCCTCCGAAGGTCCACACCTCCGCCATTGACTGGAGCAAGCTTTGACCTTTCTCCATCGGGCCCATGGGTTATTTTGATGATTTTAGTCATTTGAATATCAAGGGCAAAAAATCCAAGTTGCCCCTGATGGCCCACCTCCCCGCCTTTTGACATTTTCAACGCCAACTTTGACCTCCTTCTTGTTGGGCTTGCGGGCCATTTTGAGATTTTAATCCTTTTGATGACAAGAGGCAAAAAATCCAAGTTACTTCGATGGTCCGCTTCCTTGCCCCTTTGAATTTTCAAACCGCCACGTGTCATTATGGCGCATCTTGAGATGGTCCCCAAAAATTGAGACCTTGAATGAGTGCGGGCTCACCACGTGTCTCGGGCCCTTTTAAGAAGTTATTGAAAACTCTAAGGAAAGAAGACTCGGCGAGACCTCCACGTGTCGTTATGGCGCAATCTTCAAAAACCTTAAGGCTTCAAAAATGATTTGGCGGGGCACGCTTCCATTTTAGAATTTTACTCCATTTTGCCAAAAGGGAAAAACATCCAACTTGCCTCCGAAGGCCTACATCTCTGCCTTTAACTTTGCCATGTGTCCTTTTGCGGGGTCAAGGTAAGACTTTTTCCTGTCACTTAAAATTTGCTTTAATCAATGCTTGGTGGGGCCGTGGGGCGGGTTCAAATTTTTTCCAAAGTAGCCAAAAAGAACAAGTTCAAAAAAACAAACCCACCGTGTACCCATCCATTGGAAGAAGCCACGTAAGCACCAAAAAACCAATCATATTTGAGTCGACTCACGGGACCAAATTTGCCTTTTAAAAAAAAATCAAAAAGTGATAAGTGAAAGCATTTTCCCGCCGTGCCCCGACCAACCAAAGGAATCCATTTGACCACCGAACGCGAGGAATAACTTTGGCAGAAAAAGACACTCATCGATTGTAAAAAACACAAAAATTCATCACTCATGCCTAGAACTCCGATTTTTCGCTCATGATGAAAATTTTTCGAAACAAAACCAAGTGAATCATGGTTTCGAGCATCTTTCAACCATGGATTTGGATTTTCAAAGGCATACAAACACAAATTGATCATCCTCGAGCTTCCATGGTGAGGAAAATAGGAAAAAGCGTAAAAAGCCCATGATTTTGAAGAAATTAGGGAAAAACAGGGCAAACTCGGAGACTTCTTCAAGGAGGGACATGACAATGGATTTCTGAAACAACTCGAGGCATTCAAATGGAGGTAAAAGCTTTTAGAACATCCACATCGAGAAACAAAAAGTTTCATAACACGCAGAGCAAGAGGAAAATTAGGGCAAAATGGTGAGATGTCAAAACGAGCACCAACACCTCCTTCAAGTAGATGTTTTATCAATTCAAATTTATGGGTATAAGACTATAGGATGTAATTAATTAATTCACTTTTGAATTAAATAAAATATCGTAACTTGTAAATCATTATGTAAAACCATGAGTGAACTTGTTTGGGGCGGGTTAGGTTCAAAGTAGTTTTATAACTACTTCTTAAATAGGTGCGTATAAGAGGTTGAATTGTAATTGTAAAAAGGGAACTTTTTTGGAAACTCTCTATTTGCTTCTTTGCTAGAGAAATATTGTTGTAACTTTGTGTACACAATATTTCTTCTTGTTCCATGAATACAATGATTTTCTTAGTGCTACATTAATGCTCATCAATTATAAAAGCTTTTATCCTATTTATGATTAGATGATATCATTAATGTTGTTGACCCTTCGATCTACATTTGATGCCACGATATTCGACTTTGTGCTAGTTATCAAGGTATTTGGACTTTTTCCATATCCACACATTACGTAATGCCCACTTCTCTTCAACACTAAATGAACCATGATTATCTTTTCCGAATTGTTATAATCGTAAACCTTGTTGCTTTATTCTAATTAGCATACTAATAAGATGTGTGGGGCATCATGACTCCATTGTGTTTTGATTATTATTATTTTAACTATATGTCGTATTGTGGACCCTGATGGGCATTTAAGGATAAAACAATTAGCTAGAATGTTTGCATTGTCGTAATTTGATTGTGATAGCATTACTCTTCGATATTGTTTTGTTGTATTTGGTTTATCTCTTTGACTGGACACATAGACACTATTGTGCTTTATTACCGGTAGATGTTAATAGAAAATGACATTTACACGTTGTGATACGGGAATTGAAGGATAAACATTATTGTAACCAAACTAATTAACTTTTGATAGACATTCAATATGGAAGAAAATGATGTGTTGTCAAGATAAATATATGTTGATATTTTGAATCATTTTCGTATGGATTTTTATTATGATGTTCAAATTTATTTTGTGATTTATTTAATATTGAGGATTGGCGAAATTGTGAATGAGTGAAAGTATTTCTTTAATCTGATGATCCAGTTGGTCTTTGATCTTAGTTGCAAACTGATGTATGAGTAGAATCGAAATGTTGAAAATGGGAATAATTGTTAAATTACTTGGTCTTAGCAATAGTAGTTATGATTTTTGATGTTTGAAATTGATAGTTAGATGTAAGTGTTTTATTACTTTGACATCGTTAATATGGCCATGAGGCCAGAGGGGTATTGTGTGTTTTGCAGGAAAACATATCACAAAAACTAAGGGGGATTGGAGACCAACCACATTGGAATTCTAGGTGAATTCAACAAGGGTCACCATGGCAACATGTAATTGTGTGTGTGTTGGAATTATTGTTAGGGGAAATTGTGACCAAGGGGTTATGTGTTATCTTTTATTATTTTCCTTTAATTGATGTTAGTATGTGATTTTAGTGATGTAATTCATTGTATTAATTATTTGGAATTTGGGGTATGTATTTTAACCTTTATTATTAATGGGTTGTAGTGTCTTAATTAAAGCTAATTTAATCTTGTCCTAAACTAATTATAGATGTGACCAAAGGAATTTATTTATTAGACTATATTTCTCTTGGATTTTGTGTTGAAAGTTGAGTGCTTGGGGATCTTGAGTGTTGTACACTCTACCCCTTCATGGAAATTCGAATTTGGCCTTAGAGGCCAATTTTGGAAGCTTGTGGGACAAGTCAAACTTGTCCCACACCTCTTAAATGGCTATGCCAACCCTACCTATGGGTTGGGGGTCAAAATTAGACCCCTTTAGGTGTTTTGGGAAGACAAAAAGGTAAAATATTATTTCACTTTCTTTCATGTAATTAATTTTGTCCTTAGGAGGTGTGGGCTTGGATTGTGTGTGCAAGTAATATGTCATTTCTTCACCCACTTATTAATTGTGCTTTGGAGTTTGAAGTTTGACTTTTGAGGTGGAGTTGAGGATGAGTGATGTGGCATCCTACATGGAGCCACCTCACCCTCCTCTCTCCCTTTTCTATTTAATCAAGTTCTTTTGCTTGATTGGGGGTTACTTCATTCTTTTGTGCTCTTGCATTTTTTGGAGTTAGAGGATTTTGGGAGTGCTTTGGTTCTTTGTGAGAGCTTGTTGGTGATTGTGGATTTGTTGGAGCTTCTTGGTGTTTGTTTGGGCTTGAAGAAGCTTGGTGTATGGCTCTTGGATCAAGCTCTACCATGGAAAGGTAGGAGCTAAACTCTTGTTAAATGATTTCTTTTATTTTGTATGCATATGTGCTTGTTTTGAGTGTTTTGGAATGCTTGTTGGGTGCTTGGGTAGATTTCCTAAGTGTGGTGTAGGAGGGGACTATGGGGAGATTTCATGTAGGGAGGCATAAGAGTTTATTTCATGTTTGGAGGGAGTTTGGGTTGAGTTCCCCACCTTGGACAAGAAATTGCTTGCATTTCTTACTTGGTTATTTTGTTGAGGGAGCCATAAGAGATTGTAGGGAGGCATAAGAGAATGGGGGAGGCATAAGAGGTTCTTGAGGGAGGCATAAGAGTGTGTAGGGTTTTGAGATGTTTATTGGAGGTTTTTAAGGTGGGCACTCATTTCCCATTGGGAGGCATAAGTGACCTCCCCATAGGTTCTTGCTCCTTTGGCTCTTGCATTTTGAAGCCTTGTATATTTTGTTTGTTCTTCTTGTGATTGAAGTATTGAGTTGTTTGTGTTTTGGTATGGTTGTGAAATCTTGGATTGTGATGTGGAAGCTTGTTTGTTTCCATGAGTTGAATCCATTTTTCATTGCAATGTGGTTGGGGCTCGGGGCCAATGAGGAGGATGGATTCTCCTCCTCATTGGAATTCTTGGTTGGGTGGAGAGTGTTGCCTCTCCCCCTTTTTGTGGTGATAAAATGAAGCTTGGTGGAGATCTTGTTGGTGATGTGAAAGTTGAGCTATTTTGGTGTCTACAAGAAATCAATCCTTCCTTGATAGAGTCTTCTTGTTATTCCCACTCAAGGTGGAAGATTTGTAATATTGTATTTTGTTTAAAGGAGATGTAGCTTTGTAAGTTGTAATATTATTTTGAAAACGTTCATTGAAAATTTGTAAAACTCCCTTCTCATTAAATTATTGTATGGAAAGAAAAAAGAATCAAAATGGGAAGTATTGTGTAAAGTTTAGTGGAAAATTGTTTGTGTGAAAAGAAGTTCTTTGTTTTAAAAATAAATGAGACATGCTCAATGGAAAAGAAATTTTACTTGTATTGTGAAATTGTATCATTGTAAATAAGAAAGAAGAAATATAGAAGTTGTAATATGTAAAAACATGCATGCTTAGTAAACTTGAATTAGAATAAAGTGTTATAATAGCTAATTTGAACATATAAGTTGTAGTGAAAATGGAAAGAGACAACAAATTTGAAGTATATTATTATGTTGGAATATTACATTATTGTAGTAAGGAAAAATAACAATACTAAAGTAGATTTAGATCTTTTTACTCTAGGAATTGAAAGAAAATTAGTTGAACAAAATGATTCATTGTTGTTGCTACTATTGAACAAGAAATGCTTTAAAAATAAGTAATTTTAACAAAAGAATGAATAAATGAAGCTAAATCTTACAACTGGAAACTTTAGGCATATAAAATCAAGTTCAGAAGGTATTTTAAAACATTTTAGCAACTTTTGTTTTTGGAAGAATCTCGGGTTTGATGGTTCTGTTCTAAGGAACATGACCGCCACCTTGTGCAGAGTGGCGGTCTCGTAACCGCCGCTCAGGAAGGTGGCGGTCTCAGAACCGCCACTTCTCCGTAAGGCGGCGGTTCATGGTTTTTCACCTAGGTAGGGTGGCGGTCCCAGGACCGCCGGCCTTCTCTGGGCGGCGGTCCTGTCACTTACGGAAAATTTTCTAGTTCCACGTCTGTGTAATTTCTAACTTGTAATAACTAAAATTTTAAGCATGTAAATTTACTAAGGACACTTCCAGCAAACAAACAATGGCAAATCTCATGGTTTTAAGCAATAAAATCTTCAAATGGTAATTTTAAAACACTCTTTTTCATTTATGTTAATGGGGGTAGGGTTTGCCCCAAATAAAGAACCCCAAATACAAATGGCTTGAAATAAAAACAGTTTGGAAAGGAAAACCTCCTTCTATCCTTGAATGAAATAGATTACAATAATAAAAAAATCTACCCTAAGCTTCCTCTTGAAGAAAATCCTCCATAGTTCTTCCTCTCTTGCTCCCATGGCTTCCTTCTCTCCAACCTAGCAATTTTAACAAAAGAAAATAGACCAAATGAGAAGAATAGAATAAAGGAAAGGTTTTAATAAGAATTCATAAGGATTTCTAGGTTTAGTTTGGAACCCTAGGATCTAATGGCCAAGATTGGTTTAATCTAAGGGTTGAGGATCAACCCTACTTTTGTTTGGTAGGAATATATTTTATAGATGTTTAAATAAATTGTAAGGGTATGTGTAGATGAATGAATGGGGCCATTTATTTACCTTAGTGTGCAAGTCTTTTTCCTAGTTCCTAGTATGTTTTAGTAAATTAATGAAATGTGGGATATTAAAGCTAATAGGATAATGAAACAAAATGACTAAGTATAAGGTTGACCATGTTGGGATTAATCATTGATTAAAGAGAAGAAATAATTTAACCAAGAAAAGTAAATTATGGTACCTTCCTAGTTGAATGTTAATTAATTGAATTAGAGATAAATAAATAAATTTAATCTTTGAACTAGACCTGGTTCCCCTATCGTAGGGTTGAGAATATTGGTGTAAGAGAATTTAATGTACCCTAGTGGTTGACACCATTGTAATCTTATAACTTAATCAAAAAAAATTTCTGCAACTTTTGGGATAAGTATTTAAGGTTTCAGCGTGTTCCTAGAATGTCATTTTTGCGGGCGTTACACTTGGTATCAGAGTGAGGTTTCAACACTTGGACCCTGGGCTGACTTTGAAAATAGAAACCAGTTAGCAAGACTTGAACCTCCGTGATTAAAATAATAATAAAATAATAAGGTTGTTCAAATTGTTGAACTTGCCTAGTGGCATTTTGTCGAACCTGGATAACTAAAAATGTTAAAATTAAATGGATATTCTTACGAAATTTTGATGTAACAAGAACTTGTTTTGCATTTGAAGATGTTTTTTGATGAGTACTCACTTTTGCTTTAGTCGTATGATGCGATAAACCTCTTGGAATATTCCTTGTTGGAATGATATATTGTATGGTGTGAGTCTTGTGGTTTGGCTTTTGTGGTTGTGTGCTGGGGTCAGAAAGAGTAAAATAGAAGTTGTTTAGTCATCTAAAGTTCCCCTCTTTCCTTCAAGTGGTTGGACGAAGTTAGTTTGGGTTGCCACTTTGGCGACTTAATCCCCGTATGAGTAAGTGAATATTAGGTCTTGGTGTCACTTTTGATCCAACCTTGCGTATGCATTCTTATAACTGAGCTCGAGGTATAGTCGAGGTAAAGGGTGAGTGACTATGATGTGGACTTCTGTATTTTTTTATTCGTAAACTTGTGTTATTTTATCAAGGACCAACACCTTATTTTACGATTGGATTGAGAAGCTCTGAGACTCTTTTAGTTATTTATTATTTTTGCGAGAATTTTCAGACATTGCAATGTGGCTACTTAGCCACTTTCCTTGATTGCCAATATTTCTTGGATTTTACTTTGACTAGTGACTCAGCTCGTTTATCTATTGGCTACTTAGCTAAATGTTATGTGACTCTTTCTTACATGTTGTTGAGCTAGTTCTACACTTGTTTATTTTGTGACATTCCATCGTATGGGGTACACCCTAGGTGCCTTGAATGTATTCTTAGGTGCTTTAAGTTATGTCTTGGTTTTGGAAAGACGGAACCCTGAGTGTGCCTAGGATCTTGGAGTGACTCTTTCATTACTCAGTCTTCTAGAGTGAGAGATTTCGTGGTGTAGTGCGGTCTTGTTGGTAGTTTGATAGCTATGGTGGTGATTCTCTTACAACCTGGTAAGAGCTTTCCTCCTCATCAGAGTAGATGTGTTTGGTTATGAGCTTATGGTTTGTGTGAGGTTAGATTGACTCTTGGTTGACTGTATATTTTGCTGATAAGTGTTTGTTTGGTAGTGATGTTCCATGATGGCATGCTAAGTTTTATCATGGTTTCCTTGTTTCTTTATAGAAAGTATTGACTTGTGGATTATATGCATTTTGGTAGTTATGGTTAGTGTTAGTGCTCAAAATCATCTCGCCCCATTTTTCCATTAAAAATCTATCAATTTACGGTCTCTGTCACATTTTATCTTCCCGTATTATGCCTGAAAAGTATCCACCTTCCTTTTGTTGCCGTAATCAGTCCTTTCCTGGACGAGGATCACATATAGATCCAAAATTGTTTCCTTGTTTCTCTGTTCATTTGAAAAGGTCTGTATTTGGGTGTAAAAACTCAAGTGTCCTATTCTTTCCATTTTCCACAGTGGGATTTGTTGTCCTTGTCGTTTTTGCCCTAAATACTTGAAGAAAAATGAATGGATGTAGCTCGGAGGAATGTATTTGAGCCTTATAACATTTCTAAAAAAATTGTCCTTCGAGAAAATTTCATCTCCGGGCTCAAATGGTCATTTTCCCTCATTTTACTGCCGGTTTGTGGTGTTTCTCCCTCAAAGTTACATCCTTGCATCAATAGGAAATGTGGCCTCTTTTGGTTAGATGCGACTCGACAAGGTACTTAAAATTTTTATGAATCACCTCAACTTAAAAAGAACCAGTCTACGTGGAAGAACGATGCTCATTTGAAGATTTGCTTTTTGGTTAACTTGGAGTTACGCCAGGAGGACACGTGGAGGTTTCCGCTGCTTTTCCCGAACTTATAAATTTTTTTATGCAATTGGTACAGTTTGGTGAAACATGGACATGTGGTGAGATTGCGCTCATTCAATGTCTCAACTTATGGGGACCATCTCAAGATGCCATTGTGACATGTGGCAGTTTGAAAAAAAGTCAAAAGGTGGGGAAGCGGACCATTGGGGCAACTTGGATTTTTTACCTCTTAAGGATTAAAATATCAAAATGGCCCGCAAGCCCGACAAAAGGGAGGTCAAGGTTGGCTTTGAAAAGTCAAAGGGGTAGGGGAAGCGGACCATCGGAGGTAACTTGGATTTTTTGCCTCTTGTCATCAAAAGGATTAAAACATCAAAATGGCCCACAGGCCCGACAAAGGATAAGTCAAAATTTGATGGGAAGGTCAACGACGGAGGTGCGGACTTTCGGGGGAAATTTGGAAAATTTTCCTTTTGTGGAGAAGGGAGTTAAAAGTGTAAAAGGAAGCGTGGTTCCACTGGACCCACATCAGAAGCTAAAAGTGGAAGGGTGGAGCTGCGGGGAAAACTTGGAAAAATTTCCTTTTCCAAAAAAGAGGTGAAATAGAAAATTTAGTCATGCGGTTCCTTTGGGACCCACCTTAGGACACGTGTCAGGCTCATTTCTCAAGGGCGGAGGTGTGGAGAAAAATGTGAAAATTTACATTTTTCCAAAAAGTTGTAAAAGGAAAAAAGGAACCCGTAGCCCATTTTAAATTGGATCTACCACATGGACGGTCCAAATTCAAAGTAAAGATCAATGACAATCTTGTGCATCTTATTTGATTTTCCCCCATTTTTACTAAAGGCCCTGGAGATGTGAGTCTTCATGATTTCTTGATATTTCCTACACGCCAAATAGAGAGGAGAGTTAATTTGATATCTAAATTTGGTGGGGAAGATCTGGGGACGTATTTTACCATTAAGATGAGATATGACCTTTGGGCTTGATCTGATCTTCCATTTTCCTTCCCGGCACGTAAAGAACCAAATTTGATAGATTAGGGGTGGAATTAGGTGGCAAACAAGGGAAGAGTGTTCTACTAGGTGAAGAATTGAATGCGGGAGATGTTCGAAGAGATCTACCCCCTGAGCACCTGACAACTTTTTACAGATCTGATTCTAGGAATCACGATCGGGATCATGGCGAGCACTGGTACACTCAATGTTTGGATTTTTTGGGGGAAAAACTCTATTGTAAAAATGTTATAAATGGCATGATTTTTCCATGAAAATGGTTGGAGAGGTTAGAGTGTTAGAGGACGAGATTAAATTCCTAAGAGAAAATTTGAGAGAGCCTTCTTGCAGAGAGACCAATATGAGATAACTAGTAATTTCTTTTGTGATTAGATTTTCTATTATGTCAAGTTGGTTGTGAGTGTATAGCCATTGACAAGCTCTGAGAATGTTTTGTGTAACTTTCCCTTGCTGATGAATCTAAGCAAGTTTGAAATCAATTTGTGTTCATCTTGGAGCAATTAGTGTCTGCTTTGTTTCAGAATGTCTGCAAGTAGTTTTATTCATTCCTATTGCAATCTTATACTGAAATTTTTGTGAAATCACACAGGATCTCGTCCCTATGATAGTTTAATGGTATTTGCAATTTCATTTCAAGAAGAGCCTTCATCTTGGATGAGATAAACAAATTTAAAATCAATTCACTGTCATTTGTTGATAAAGATTGTTTGTAAGTCTTTGGGTGTACCTTAGGCATGATTAATTAGAAATTGTAGTGTTTAATTGAGTCTTCTAATTCGAGCCTTCGTATTGGGGTCTTAAAGATTATGTGAAAACGTGTTGATCTGGGCCTCCATTGAAGCACACCTTCTGGTTGAAGGAATGTCTTGACTATTCAAAGCTTTCTATTGTGAAGTTGCTCATTATTGTGAAGTCCTCCCAAAGATCTGATATAATCAACTTTATCCTACTCCACCTCCCACCAAAATCATTTCAAAAAAATTAATCTTACCCATACTACCCTGTTTTGTCATGTGTGTATACAAATGCATAATTTTACTACCAAAACATGCAAAAACAATTAGGTTTTCATTATCTTTAGTGGCCTAAACCTTGCTTAGAAAATATCTCCATTATCTAGAGTGACAACTTGTGAGAGTTAGGTTTTGTTGCATTGATCATATTTTCTTCAAGGTCTTATTAATAATTTCACAAGGAAGGATATCTCCATCTCCTCCACAAACAACAGGCTACAAAAAGGGTCCTCTCACCCTGGTTGAAAGGCACAACCATAAAGTAGTGAGGATAGGTCAAATCCTCTTGAGGGTGCTACCCATTTCTCCACATCTGAGTGACAAAGAGCAAGCTGCATTTCATCCTCAGCTACAAAAACACACTACATGCTCTGCTTGTCTCTAAGCTTCCTGCCAAACTTGTGATGCTTGCTCAACTTCTGAGGGAGAATCAATTTGGGTACCAACACCCGATTGGTGCCGTTGCCAGGGACATAGTGGTTATAGTTCATATTCAGACCCTAGTAAACACTTCTTATATGCTCTAAGTGCTAATACATTTTTTCAAACATCATCTTGTGTTTAGGCTTGTAAAAGTATTCAAAGTTACAAGTGTTGTGTGTAATTCTTTTAGTTTCCACACCTAGTGCACTAGCTTTCATTGATAAATCTGGGTACAGAAAAGTCAAATCATCCCATTTCCAATTTCTAGTATTGATAGACATTTGACAGATCATATTTTAGTGCATTTTCACAACTAAGGTGGAAATCCTTAGTGGCGACTCCCTGTTGATCTGATTCTTGATGAGTACTAGTGTCTTAACCTTTGTCAAGTGAGTTTTGTTACTAATCTTTGCAAAGATGGAAGGAAGAAGATATTTATTTTAGAGATCCTGCTAGACATTATTTCCAGAGCTAGGAAAAACAAATTCAGAAGGAAGAAAATCCTGGAGAGTTGTTGGAGATCAGCAGACAAGAAAAGGGATCTCCATTGATGAAAGTGATCGACCTATCATTGAAGACTTTCCATTCAAGTGCTTCTGAATCTAGGTAGCCTCTTTGTGGAATTGAATTCTCCAACTGGAGAGGGGCCTTCATTTGATTTTGAAAATTTTTCTTCTCATTCTACCCCTGTCTTTTCAAAATTTGATAGGGTTTTCCAAGAAACAAGGCCTTTAGGGGATATCCATTTTGAAAGTTATACTCCTGTGTTTTAAAGACCCTATACCCCTTATCAATTTTTTTCTCCTCCAGGTCACCTCCTCAAAATAATATGGCCTAGCCCCCACCTAGACCTCCATTTGTTGTAAACACCTTTGGTCTTATAAATTTTATAGGGATGGTTGGTTATCCAAATGCAGTTCCCTAGGATGTAAGAAATAGATTACCAAAGTTTCAAGGAAATAATGCTATAACTGGTGATCAACATTTAAAACTTTTTATTAATATGATGGAAGATTTTGAGATTGAATATGAAGATGTATATATCAAATTGTTTATCCATACTTTGGAAGAGGATGCAAGGGACTGGTATAAACTTTGCCAGATAATTCCATTGATTCTTGGACAGAGATGAATAATGCATTTAGATTACAATATGGTGATAGAATAGACCTAGGTTTCTTTTGTCAGAATTTAAAACATCAAGAAGAATCCTAATGAGTCAAGACATGATTTCAATACAAGGTTTAACAAGACCTTGAGGATATTTCTTGTTAGCTTATGTGATGAATCATGTTTGATCAAGTATTATGATGCATTTGATAAAAAGACTGCTTACTACTTGAAGGACAAAAACCCTACTAATTTGAGGTAGGCCTTCACCATGGCTCTGCAAATTGAAAACAACATCAAGGTAATTGGAAAGCCTCCAAAAAGGGAGGGTGTGAAACTAATTAATCCAGAAAATCCTCAGGCAAGTAAGGTTGCTGATTTGGAAGAAGTTGTGAAAACTTTGGTAAGGGGTCATCAAAGAAATATCATACAAATTAGCCCAGGAGAAAAAGGAATTGGGTAGAGTTCACAAGGTCAACACAAGCAACAAGGTCAAGACAGTTTATAAATCATCATAGAAATGATCAGATATGATGATAGAGGCAAGGGACCTGTTGGATTTGGAAATAAACAGTCCCAGGCTAGGGAAAATAGAATGGTACCTAATCCTTTGGCTTCTAGAGTTTGCTTGTTGTGGAGGAGACAGATGTCATTGATTGGTGTGATAGATGTTTCATGCCCCATGCTCCATGTGAGGAAGATCAACAAGAAGAAGAAGAAGCTGATGATGATAATGATGATGATGTTCATGCATGATGGGTTGCTCCACAAGCTCACAATAAGGGGAAACTTCAACTGAAGTGATAAGTGCTAGAACTATTGCTGATTTTTGGGATTGCATCCACCGGGTACCTATTTTTCCTCCTCTCATACTTTAGAAGTAGATACTTGTATAAGATTTTGAATTTCCCAATAATGACTTTGAATATTTAAGAGGCTTTAATGATAAATAAGTATGATGGAGGAATCCCATCTGAGGAGGATAGGTAGTTATTGATGAATGTTGTTGTGTCTCAAGAAAAGGAATACAACACAAGAAGTAGGGTTTTCAAAGGGACATGGCCTCAAGCCAAGCCAAAAACTCCATTGCTTTCAAATATTCCTAAAGAGGCTCCTAAGAAAGATGCATCTGCCAAAGGCCTTATTGTCCCACACAAAACTCATACCTCTCCTCATGCCCAAACTATCAAAATTCCTGTGTCATCTAATGAGTGTGTCAATCTTCCTTCCAATGTTGCCTTGCCAAAGTTTTCCCCTTATGATATTGCCCAAGTCTTGAGTCAGATCAAGATTTCAGTTCCAATTGTTGAGTTGCTTAGGATTCTTGAGCACAAGAAAAGGGATTTTGAGTACTTGGGGCTGAAAGAGGAGAAAACTGCCCTAGGTAGAAATATAAACATTGTGGAGACTCCCCCACTCATTGAAGAATTAGAAACACCACCAGCGGCATTGGAAGAACTAGGTTAACCACATGAGGTTTATTTGGGGACATCCTTGGTGGAATCTCAACTAAATGTGGATCCATTCTTCACCACTCTGATCATTAAAGATAGATTGTTACACAACTGTATGTTTGACTTAGGGGCATCATGCAATGTTATGCCTCTAGAAGTCATGAATGAGTTGGATATCAAAGTAACAACAACATATGGGAAGTGTACTACTATGGACTCCAGAGAAGTGCCAGTGGTGGGATGTGTGAAAGGTTTGGTGGTGCAACTTGTAGCTTACCTAGGTAAAAACCTGAAGCTTGATGTTGTTATTGTTGATTGCCCAACCAAGTGGGGTATGTTGTTATCTAGAAAATGGGCTACAAGTGTTGGTGGGAGTGTCCAAATGGATATGTCCTATGCCACCATCCCAATTGAGGGCAACCTTATTAGGTTATATGGGGAAAATAAAATGTTGCACCTTATTGAAGATCCCAACAATGCATCCTATGAAGTATTGTACATGAGTGTTGATGCTGATAACTTTGTAGGATTTGCTGATGGAAAAGAGCACAAAATTGAAGAATGCAAGTGTCTTGAAAGGAAGGATCTCCTTGGACTTTATTGTTTGATGGAGCTTGCTCCAAGTTTGGAAATGGTGTTGGTGTTGTTCTGATCTCTCCAGGCCAGAAGAGTTTGTTTTTTTTCAAACTCAACTTTGAGTGCACTAACAACATTGTTGAGTATGAGGCACTCTTGTTAGGTCTAAGGATTGCTTGGAAATATGGCATTAAAGACATCATTGTCAAAGGAGACTCAAAATTAATTGTAAAGCAAGTTAGAAAACTTTATGCCACAAAAAATCAGCGAATGAAACAATACAAGCATGTAGTTTGGGACTTGATTGAGATGTTTGATTCATTCAACATTGTGCATCATGATAGGAAGTTCAATGTTATGGAAGACAAGATTGTTGTGTTGGGATCTTGGTTTGATAATTATGCAATGTCCCCATATTGTGAATATGATGTTGAAGTATTGACAAGGCCATCTGTCCCTGACAACATTAAGCATTGGCAAGTTTTTGATGATGATGCTCAGATCAAAAGATTTCTGCAGAACAAAGGGGAGTTTGTTGACCAAGTGTATTGATTGGGAGCCAATGGTGTGTGCGGTAGAAGGTAAAGAGACTTTGTTTGGAAAGGATGTCATTCAACTAAAACTAATACCATCCCTAGAGGATTGGTTTCTCTTGAATCCAACTTTGATAATGCTGATTGCATTATTAACAGATGCATATGTCAGCCTCGAGGGATGTTGAGGAGCATGACCTTGACACAAAGGAGAAGCCAAGGAAGATTTGGTTGGGAAGCAATCTCAGCAAGGAAGAAAAATAGTCTTATGTCCAATTGCTGAAAAAGTATCAAGATTGCATGGCTTGGACTTATTCTAAACTAAAGGCATATAGAGAGGATCTGTTTCAACATGAGATTCCCTTGGAATATAATGCAAAAAATTCAGGCAAAAACAGAGGCCAATCAATCCACTCCTATCTCTTAAAATGTAAGAAGAACTAAAGAAACTAAGGGATGGAGGGATTATTCAGCCCACAAGGTATTCTTCTTGGGTTGCAAATCTAGTACTAGTTAGAAAGAAGAATGGTGACATCAGGCTGTGTGTGGATTTTAGAAATCTGAACAGAGCATCAATGAAGGATAATTATCCTTTTCCAAACATGGAAAACATGCTCAGACTAGTGACTAGGTCTAAGATGCTTTCTACCCTGGATGGTTTCTCTGGGTATAACCAAGTTGTGGTGAAGGAATCAAAAAGAATTAAGACAACCTTTACCACCCCATGGGAACTTATGTATATGTCAGGATGCCCTTTGACTGATGAATGCTAGAGAAACCTTTCAAAGAGCAATGGATGTTGCTTTTGCTGGTTACATCAATGATTTTATTGCTTTCTACTAGGATGATGTAACTATGTTTTACAGAAAGAGAGGTGATCATTTGTAACACTTGGAGAAAATGTTGATAAGATGTAGAGAATATGGCATTTCACTCAATCCAAAGAAGTGCCATTTTGGGGTGTAGAAGGAAAAATTTCTTGGTCACATTGTGTCACAAGAGGGGTGATGATTGATCCAGAAAGGGTAGAGGCCATCAACAAGGTCCCAATTCCAAGAACCAAGAAAGGAATTCAGTCCTTCTTTGGGTAGATAAACTTCATCAGAAGATTCATATCAAACTTTGTTGAGTTGACCATTCCAATTACTTCCATGCTAAAGAAGGACCAGGTTATTAAATGGGAGGAGGATGTCATTCAAGCTTTCAATGGGATCAAAGAGGCATTAAAGCATGCCCCTATTTTGGCAGCCCCAGATTATAAGAGGCCTTTCCAACTGTTTTCTTTTGCCTCATAAAACACTATTGCATCTGTCCTGTTGCAAGGATGATGAAGGGGCTGAGAGGCCAATTGCCTTTTTCAGTAAGGCATTGTAGGGGGTTGAGCTAAATACACTATTATGGAGAAACAAGCATTTTCCTTGGTAAAAGAAACAAAGGTTTTCAAGCCTTACATTTTGAGCTCTAAAATTGTTGCTTATGTTCCCCACACTATGGTGAAAGACATCTTATCAGAGATGGAAGTCTCAAGAAAAGATGCAGATGGGTGAACAAGTTGCAAGAATATGACATGGATATCCAAACCACGAAGTTGGTGAGAGGTTTGGGCTTGGCTAAGCTTATGGCTTGAGAGAAACTTGCAAACTATTGAGGTAAATGAGGTAGAAGAAGGAAGGGTAGATGTTTTTGAAAAATTGATGAGTTCTGAGTGGTACAAAGATGTAATTTTTTATCTTAGACATTTATATTGCCCTAAGTATTTGAGTAAGAACCAGAAAAGGGCCCTTAAGTTGGCTTCCCAGAAATATGTCATTACTGATTATGGGTTAGCTTGGAAGAACCCTAAGGGAGTTCTCTTAAGGTGCATTACTGAAGATGAAGCCCCAAGATAATTGCTGATCTTCATGGAGGAGTTTGTGGGGGAATTTTGCTGGAAGAGTCACAACACACAAGATCTTGAGGGCTGGTTATTGGTGGCCAACTCTCTTCAAGGATACAACTCTTTTGGTTAGAAGATGTGAGAGTTGCAGTGCTTCTCTAGAAGACTGAAAGCTTCAGGCTCCCTTCCTTTGTAGCTTGTATCAATTGAAGCCCCATTCAAGCAATGGGGAATGGATTTCATTGGTGAGATTTCAGACCCTTCAAGTGCTGGCCATAAGTGGATTCTTGTAGCCACTAATTACTTCACCAAGTGGGTGGAGGCAATCCCCACCAAGAGAGCAACACACCAAATTGTCATGGACTTCATGTTGAACCATATCATCTGCAAGTTTGGGGTGCCAGTCAAAATTATTGCTGATAATGCCATGAGCTTCAGAGCTAAACCCTTAGTGGAAATGTGTAAAGAATATGGGATCAATTTGACATATGCTTCTAATTACAATCCCCAAGGAAATGGACAAGTTGAGTCCAGTAATAAAAATTTTCTGAAGATTATCAGAAGAACCTTGGAGCTGAACAAGAGAAAATGGGGTGAGTAGTTGAAGTTTGTTGTCTGGGCTGACCAAATTACTATTAAAAGAGCCACTGGAAAGAGTCCATTTGAGTTGGTGTATGGAACTCAGCCCTGGTACCCCTACATATGCAATTATCCTCATATCAGTTCATTCAACAACTTGGAAGATCAAGAAGTAAGTCCATATGATGCCCGCATTAACCAGATTGTTGAACTTGATGAAGAAAGGAGGGCATCCCACCAAAGGCATGTAAAGTTCAGAGAAAAGAAGAAGTTGTTCGAAAAGAAGGTCACCCCAAGATATTTTAATGTTGGATATCTTGTGCTGTTATTTGGGATAGCAGGCATGAAGATAAGGGCAAGCATGGAAAATTTGACGCATTATGGATGGGCCCTTACTCCATTGATATTAGGATTGGTGAACATACCTTCTTCTGAAAGACTTGGATGGGGAATTGCTCGAACTTCCTGTTAATGGTAGGCATTTGAAACATTTCTTGGATTGATTCCCAAATCAAGGTGAGCATCATCTGTACAGTGTATAGTTTGTTGGTTTGTTTTCTATCTTTCATTTTTTTGTTCGTTCTGGCCCCTGGTGGCCTATTTTTGCTGGTTTCTTGGTTCATTTTTGGGGGATGGTTCTGGTTTTGTGCTTTAAAGTGACTCCTTTTCCCAATGGATATTTTGGCACTTGGTCTACCTTTGTTCTTGTGGCACTCACAGGAGTGCCCATCCCCGAGTCGAGCCAATGTTGGTGCTCAAAATTGTCTCGCCCCATTTTTCCATTAAAATCTATCAATTTATGGTCTCTATGTCACATTTTATCTTCCCATATTGTGCTGAAAAGTCTCCACCTTCCTTTTGTTGCCATAATCAATCCTTTCCTAGACCGAGGATCATGTATAGATCCAAAATTGTTTCCTCGTTTCTCTGTTCATCTGAAAAGGTCTGTATTTGGGTGTAAAACTTGGGCTATCCCATTCTTTCCATTTTCCACAGTTGGGATTTGTTGTCCTTGTCATTTTTTCCCTAAATACTTGAAGAAAAATGAATGGATGTAGCTCGGAGGAATGTATTTGAGCCTTGTAACATTTCTAAATTCTCCATCCTTGGAGAAAATTTCATCTTTGGGCTCAAATGGTCATTTTCCTACATTTTACGGTTTGACAGTGTTTCTCCTAGTCAAATTTACATCCTTGCATCATGGAAATGTGGCCTCTTTTGGTTGGATGACTCGTGGGTACTTCAAAATTTTATGAATCTCCTCAACTTAAAAAGAACCATGTCTACGTGGAAGAACGACGCTCATTTGAAGATTTGCTTTTTGGTTGGCCTTAGAGTTGCACTGGGAGGACACGTGGAGGTTTCACTACTTTTCCCAGACTTAGACAAATTTTTATGCAATGCAATTTACTACATTTTTGGTGGAACAGGGACACATGGTGAGCCTGCACTCATTTAGGTCTCTTCGCTTTTGGGCTCTATTTTGATAATTTTGCCATGGGACAAGTAGAAGCTTCCGCCGGGTCTTCCCATACTTAGTCTTTTTTCAAAAGGATTTGAGAGGCCTAGGACACGTGGAGGGACCGCACATGTTTGAGGACCGACCCTTGAATTTTATTTTAAAGAAGCGCCAGGAGGACACTTAGAGGCCTCCGCTAACTTTGCATTTTTCTTGGACTTTTCAACGACCAAAGGATATTGCCTTGGACCTTGACACATGGCACCTTCCGATGAGCTTTAAGCCTTCAAACAAATTTTTTTCTTTGGCAGACATGTGGTGAGCCCATGCTCATTCAAGGTCTCAACTTTAGGGATATCTCAAGATGCGCCATTGGACGCGTGGTGAAGTTTGAAAAGTCAAAAGGTGGGGAAGTGAACCATCGGGGGCAACTTGGATTTTTTTCCTCTTAAGGATTAAAATATCAAAATGGTCCCAAGCCCGACAAAGGGTAGTCAAGGTTGGCTTTGAAAATTCAAAGAGGCGGGAAGTGGACCATCGGAGGCAACTTGGATTTTTTCCTCTTGTCATCAAAAGGATTAAAACATCAAAATGGCCTACAGGACCCACAAAGAGATAAGTCAAAATTTGAAGGGAAGGTCAACGGAGGTGCGGACTTTCGGGGAAATTTGAAAATTTTCCTTTTCCAAAAAGGAGATTTAAAAGTGTAAAAGGAAGCGTGGTTCAACTTTGGGACCCACATCGTGTCGTGCTAAAAGTCTCAAGGGCGGAGTGTGGGAAAACTTGGAAAATTTTCCTTTTCCAAAAAAGAGGTGAAATAGCAGAATTTAGCCAGCCCATTTTTAAATTTGGGAACCACCTTAGGACACGTGTCGATGATCATTTCTCAAGGGCGATGAGGTGCGAACAAAATGTGAAAAATTTACATTTTTTTCCAAAAAGTTATAAAAGGAAAAAAGGAACCTGCAGCCCGTTTTGGTTTGGATCTCCCATGTGGACTCCTCTGTCCAAATTCAAAGTAAAGATCAACGATATCACTAGTTTGCGTGGGGAAGGTCTCTAATTCCCCCATTTTTACTAAAAGGCCCCTGTATGATGCGAGTCTTTGTGATTTCTTGATATTTCCTACACGCCAAATGGAGAGGAGATTTAATTTGATATCTAAATTTGTTGGGGAAGATCTGGGACGTATTTTACCATTAAGATGAGATCTGACCTTTGGGCTTGATCTGATCTTCCATTTTTCCTTCCCGGGCATGCAAAGAACCAGATTTGATAGATTAGGGGCAAAAGTAGGTGGCGAACAAGGGAAGATTGTTCTACTAGGTGAAGAATTGAATGCGGAAATGTTCGAGAGATCTACCCCACACACCGATGACTTTTTATAGATATGATTCTGGGAATCACGATCGGGATCATGGTGAACTGGTACACTCAATGTTTGGGTTTTGGGGGAAAATCTCTTGTAAAAATGTTATAAATGGCATGATTTTTCCGTGAAAATGGTTGGAGTGTTAGAGGATGGGATTAAATTCCTAAGAGAAAATTTGAGAGAGTCGTCTTCCAGAGAGACCAATCCGAGATAACTTGTTAATTTCTTCTATGTTATATTTTCTATCATGTCAAGTTGGTTGCGAGTGTACAACCATTGAAAATCTCTGAGATTGTTCTATGTAACTTTCCCCTGTTGATGAATCTAAGCAAGTTTGAAATCAATTTGTGTTCATCTTGGAGCAATTAGTGTCTGCTTTATTTCAGAATGTCTACAAGTAGTTTTATTCGTTCCTATTGCAATCTTATACTAAAATTTTTGTGAAATCACACAGATCTCATCCTATGATAGTTTAATGGTATTTTCAATTTCATTTCAAGAAGAGCCTTCATCTTGGATGAGATAAACAAATTTAAAATCAATTCACTGTCATTTGTTGATAAAGATTGTCTGTAAGTCTTCGGGTGTACCTTAGGCATGATTAATCAGAAATTGTAGTGTTTAATTGAGTCTTCTAATTTGATCCTTCATATTGGAGTTTAAAGATTATGTGAAAATGTGTTGATCTGGCCTCCATTGAAGCACACCTTCTGGTTGAAGGAATCTTGACTATTCTGAAGCTTTCTGTTGTGAAGTTGCTCATTATTGTGAAGTCCTCCCAAAGATCTGATATAATCAACTTTATCCTGCTCCACCTCCCACCAAAATCATTTAAAAAAATTAATCTTACCCATACTACCCCTGTTTGTCATGTGTGTATACAAATGCATAATTTTTACTACCAAAACATGCAGAAACAATCAGGTTTTCATTATCTTTAGTGGCCTAAACCTTGCTTAGAAAATATCTCCATTATCTAGAGTGACAACTTGTGAGAGTTGGGTTTTGTTGCATTGATCATATTTTCTTCAAGGTCTTCTTAATAATTTCACAAGGAAGGATATCTCCATCTCCTCCACAAACAACGGAGGCTACAAAAAGGGTCCTCTCACCTTGGTTGAAAGGCACAACCATAAAGTAGTGAGGATAGGTCAAATCCTCTTGAGGGTGCTACCCATTTCTCCACGTCTGAGTGATAAAGAGCAAGCTGCATTTCATCCCCATCTACAAAATGACACACTACATGTTCTACTTGTCTCTAAGCTTCTACCAAACCTGTGATGCTGCTCAGCTTCTGAGGTAGAATCAATTTGGGTACTAACAGTTAGATTTAAGCCCATTCAAGCAGTGTGTTTAATTAAGTGTGCTTGTCTTGATCTCATTGACCTATGAATAAGGTTACCCTTGTCATAACCCTTTAGATTGTTATGAGTAAAATATTTATGACATATTAATATTTGGATTATGTGGAGACACTTACATATGTTGTTGGGCCTTTTGAACCTTACTCTTAGAGATGTTAGTTTGGAAGATCTTAATTTATTTTAAAAAATCTCGGTGGTGCTTATATCGTGCTTCTTCTTTTAAAACTATAACTCTTGGTCATAGAGTCCATGTTTGGATAGATTAATTGATTGTTCTCTTGTATTTGATGTTTTCTAATGGAATGTGGTGTCCTTGGAGTAAAATTTGCATAGTCATCTTGTTGCTTGGCTGGTAGTATCTTGTGGAAATATGGGTGTTGATTTGAAAACTTTCCTTGTCTTATTATGCAAGTAAAATGTTTGAACCTAAACAACAAACATTGTTAAACCTTGTAAATTCGTAAAAGTAAATATGCCTCTTTAATGAGTCTTCCTTGTAACTTCATTTGAAATTTGTAGAGACCCACTAGAAATGTTTAATGATGCTTGTAATTATTTGGTAAACCCTTGAAATATTGGTGTGGTACATGTTGAATGATAGATTCCTAGTTCTTACGAAATTAATGATGTGTTTGCTATGTTGAATGTCTCTTGTTCCTATAGAATTAAAAATGTGATATGTTGATTCATCTCTCTCTCCCATAAAAGTAATAATGTGATTTGGTTGCCTCTTCCTTCTCATTAAAATATATTTGGTAAAATGATTAATTGATCATAACGAGACCCTAATTGAGGAACTTGGATTTTGAGACAAAAGTAAATAAATAAAATGGAACATTAGGAAAAAGAGATGTTTTCTTGATATAATCTTGGTAGATTAATAAAATAAATCAAACTATGTGGAAAGAAAATAGAAAGGAAATTTTTCTCATTTTACCTTCCTTAGAAGTAAAATAAATGTTGTTTCGCCTATTCAGAATGGCGAGAGATCATGCCACCTTAGTGGTGCTCCTTATAACACAACTTGTGATGTCATAATAAAAGGAAGTTTTAATTAAGAAAACTTGTAAGGATTGTGTTTAACAAGAAAACTATAACTTTGGACTTAATAAGTCAATTTATAAAACAACTAAGATTTATGTATTAAGTACAATGTATAGTTGAACCTTTAGTTCTGCCACCTACCCAGGAATTGTGAAACACCTTGTTGATAGTGATGTGTTTAAATTACGTAGTACTCCCTTGTTCATAGATGTATGTGCCTTTCCCTTGTAGGAATTTTGGTTCGTCGTAACCTTGTTGCCTCGTATCTCGATGAGTGTGAGTTGTGGCCTTTAGGATTGGGTCTTATCTCTTGTTTTTAAGAAAACAACCTCCTTGTGTGTTGATTTAGTCCTTGGTGACATAGGTCATTGTAATTTTAAGGAAACATATGTTAAGGATATGAGATAACTTTGAGAAATCCTCTTTCTTCTTTTTCTTAAGTCACCTTGTGGTTGTTTCCCTTTTCCATTGGGAAGGGAAGTGCAAGTTGTTTTGTAAGGTTTTTATTCACTTTTGGTATGATGCTCTTTTGGGCTGTAGTTGGACCCCCTCTCATTACTTGTTTCTTCTCTCTAGCTCCCTTGAGTGCTCTTTGGTGTTATGACTTATGCATGTGCTCTCTTATGGCTATTTCAAACTTGAGCAGGGTTTAAGATAAATAAATCCCTTTGTGTTGTGTAGAGTGAGTGGTGCCTATTGTATTGATATGTTAGTCCTAGTGTAAATTTCCTTCTAAATGTTTGACATTTCTAAATCAGGTTAGTGTTGTGTGTTCATTCTTGAATGTAAAATCAAGTTATATAAAACCGTAAAGGTCATGTTTTCCTTAGTATTTCCAAAAAAATAATAATTGTACCCTCTTGGGTTATAGAAGTGCTTCCCATGAATAGTTTTCTTGATGGTAAATGTGTTGGCTAACTTAAGTGTCCTTCCTTGTTGTTAAACCTCTTCTTGTGTGATCTCAAAATTGTGAGACCTTTGAGTAGACATGTTTTCTCATATAAATTGATAGTCGTGGTTGTTATGTGCTAGCCTTGTCTAAAAAAAAACTTTGAAAGCGTAACTTAACCTCAATGTAAGCCTTAACTTGTGTTGTTGTAGTATGTGGGATCCAGGGAGACAATCTGTCATTTCGAGTTCATGAAATTCTCCCGGTTATTTCTTTTCTTGGTGGTTATTTTTGAGACTCCTCTGACCATTTCATGTTTTGATGTTATATGTTGGAACTTGGTTGACCACGTAGAGTTTAATCTATAGAATTACATGTTTGCAACCTTACTTAAAGAAAGTTTAGGAACTCACCCTTTTCAATCTCCCTTCTTCTTGTTAAATCGCATTGGACCAAACTTGAGTTCTGTAGACCCACACTTGTTGAAAGAAAATGAATTCCACAAAGGGTGTGACCCTATTTTTATTTTGCTTTGTTCCATAAATCTTTCTCCGTGACTTCCGGGAGGAAGTAAAATCTAAGAGGAGGGGATGTAATGCCCACTTCTCTTCAACACTAAATGAACCATGATTATCTTTCCAAATTGTTATAATCGTAAACCTTGCTGCTTTATTCTAATTAGCATACTAATAAGATGTGCAAGGAATCATGAATCCATTGTGTTTGATCATTATTATTTTAACTATATGTCGTACATCTTTGTGGACCCTAATGGACATTTAAGGATAAAACAATTAGCTAGAATGTTTGCATTGTCGTAATTTGATTGTGATAGCATTACTCTTCAATATTGTTTTGTTGTAATTGGTTTATCTCTATGACTAGACACATAGACACTATTGTGCTTTATTACCGATAGATGTTAATAGACAAAAAACATTGACATGTTGTGATACAAGAATCAAGGATAGAAATTATTGTAACCAAACTAATTAACTTTTGATAGACATTCAATATGAAAGAAAATGATGTGTTGTCAAGATAAATATATGTTGATGTTTCGAATCATTTTCGTATGGATTTTTATTATGATGTTCAAAGTTATTTTGTGATTCATTTAATATTGGAGGATTGGCAAATTGTGAACGAGTGAAAGTTTTGCTTTAATTTGATGATCGATTTGGTCTTTGATCTTAGTTCTGTACTGATGTATGAGTAAAATTGAAATGTTGAAAATGGGTATAATTGTTAAATTACTTAGTATTAGCAATAGTAGTTATGATTTTTGATGTTTGAAATTGATAGTTAGATGTAAGTGTTTTATTACTTTGACATCCTTAATATGACCATGAGGCCAGAGGGGTATTATGTGTTTTTCAGGAAAACATATCACGATAAACTATGGGGGGATTTGAGACCAACCACATTGGAATTCTAGGTGAATTCAACAAGGGTCACCATGGCAACATGTATTTGTGTGTGTGTTTGAATTATTGTTAGGGGAAATTGTGACCAAGGGGTTATGTGTTATCTTTTATTATTTTCCTTTAATTGATGTTAGTATGTGATTTTAGTGATGTAATTCATTGTATTAATTATTTGGAATTTGGGGTATGTATTTTAACCTTTATTATTAATGGGTTGTAGTGTCTTAATTAAAGCTAAATTAATCTTGTCCTAAACTAATTATAGATGTGACCAAAGGAATTTATTTATTAGACTATTTTTCTCTTGGATTTTGTGTTGAAAGTTGAGTGCTTAGGGATCTTGAGTGTTTTACACTCTACCCCTTCATGGAAATTCGAATTTGGCCTTAGAGGCCAATTTTGGAAGCTTGTGGGACAATTCAAACTTGTCCCACACCTCTTAAATGGATATGCCAACCCTACCTATGGGTTGGGGGTCAAAATTAGACCCCATTAGGTGTTTTGGGAAGACAAAAAGGTAAAATATTATTGCACTTTCTTTCATGTAATTAATTTTGTCCTTAGGAGGTGTGGGCTTGGATTGTGTGTGCAAGTAATATGTCATTTCTTCACCCACTTATTAATTGTGCTTTGGAGTTTGAAGTTTGACTTGTGAGGTGGAGTTGAGGATGAGTGATGTGGCATCCTACATGGAGTCACCTCACCCTCCTCTCTCCCTTTTCTATTTAATAAGTTATTTTTCTTGATTGGGGGTTACTTCATTCTTTTGTGCTCTTGCATTTTTTTGGAGTTAGAGGATTTTGGGAGTTCTTGGGTTATTTGTGAGAGCTTGTTGGTGATTGTGGATTTGTTGGAGCTTCTTGGTGTTTTTTTGGGCTTGAAGAAGCTTGGCGTATAGCTCTTGGATCAAGCTCTACCATGGAAAGGTAGGAGCTTAACTCTTGTTAAATGCTTTCTTTTATTTTGTATGCATATGTGCTTGTTTTGAGTGTTTTGGAATGCTTGTTGGGTGCTTGGGTAGATTGCCTAAGTGTGGTGTAGGAGGGGACTATGGGAGATTTCATGTAGGGAGGCATAAGAGTTTATTTCATGTTTGGAGGGAGTTTGGGTTGAGTGCCCCACCTTAGACAAGAAATTACTTGCATTTCTTACTTGGTTATTTTGTTGAGGGAGCCATAAGAGATTGTAGGGAGGCATAAGAGAATGGGGAGGCATAAGAGGTTCTTGAGGAGGCATAAGAGTGTGTAGGGGTTTTGAGATGTTTATTGGAGGTTTTTAAGGTGGGAACTCATTTCCCATTGGGAGGCATAAGTGACCTCCCCATAGGTTCTTGCTCCTTTGGATCTTGCATTTGACGCCTTGTGTATTTTGTTTGTTCTTCTTGTGATTGAAGTATCGTGTTTTTTGTGTCTTGGTATGGTTATGAAATCTTGGATTGTGATGTGGAAGCTTGTTTGTTTCCATGAGTTGAATCCATTTTCCATTGCAATATGGTTGGGGCTCGAGGGCCAATGAGGAGGATGGCTTCTCCTCCTCATTGGAATTCTTGTTGGGTGGAGAGTGTTTCCTCTCCCCCTTTTTTGGTGATCAAATGAAGCTTGGTGGAGATCTTGTTGGTGATGTGAAAGTTGGAGCTTTGTTGGTGCCTTCAAAAATCATTCCTTATGATAGAGTCTTCTTGTTATTCCCACTCAAGGTGGAAGATTTGTAATATTGTATTTTGTTTAAAGGAGATGTAGCTTTGTAAGTTGTAATATTCTTTGGAAAAAATTCATTAAAAGTTGTAAAACTCCTTCTCATCAAATTATTGTATGGAAAGAAAAGAATCAAAATGGGAAGTATTGTGTTTAAGTTTAGTGGAAAATTGTTTGTGTAAAAAGAAGTTCTTTTTAAAAAAATAAATGAGACATGCTCAATGAAAAAGGAAATTTTACTTGTATTGTGAAATTGTATCATTGTAAATAAGAAAGAAGAAATACAGAAGTTGTAATATGTAAAAACATGCATGCTTAGTAAACTTGAATTTAGAATAAAGTGTTATAGCTAATTTGAACATATAAGTTGTAGTGGAAATGGAAAAAGACTACAAATTTGAAGTATATTATTATGTTGGAATATTACATTGTTTTAGTAAGAAAATAAATAACAATACTAAAGTAGATTTAGATCTTTTTACTCTAGGAATTGAAAGAAAATTAGTTGAACAAAATGATTCATTGTTTTACTTACTACTATTAAACAAGAAATGCTTTAAAATAAGTAATTTTAACAAAAGAATGAATAAATGAAGCTAAATATTACAATTGGAAAATTTAGGCATATAAAATCAAGTTCAAAGAAGGTATTTTAAAATATTTTAGCAACTTTTTTTTTGAAGAATCTTGAGTTTGATGGTTATGTTCCTAAGGAACAGGACCACCACCCTATGCAGAGGTGGTCTCGTAACCGCCGCTCAAGCAAGGCGGTGGTCTCATAACCACCGCTCCGTAAGGCGGTGGTTCATGGTTTGTCACCCAGGTAGGGTGGCGGTCCCAGGACTGCGCCGGCCTACTCTACAGGCGGCAGTCTGTCACTTACGATGGAAATTTCCAGTTCCGTGTCTGTACATGTAATTTCTAACTTGTAATAACTAAAATTTTAAGCATGTAAATTTACTAAGGACACTTCCAACAAGAAAACAATGGAAAATCTCATGGGTTTAAGCAATAAAATCTTCAAATGGTAATTTAAAAACACTCTTTTTCATTTATGTTAATGGGGGTAGGGTTTGCCCCAAATAAAGAACCCCAAATACAAATGGCTTGAAATAAAACCAGTTTGAAAAGGAAAACCTCCTTCTATCCTTGAATGAAATAGATTACAATAAAAACTACCTTAAGCTTCCTCTTGAAGAAAATACTCCATAGTCCTTCTTCTCTTGCTGTTATGGCTTCCTTCTCTCTAACTTGTAATTTTAACAAAAGAAAATAGATCAATGAGAAGAATAGAAAAAGAAAGGTTTTAATAAGAATTCATAAGGATTTTTAGGTTTAGTTGGAACCCTAGGATCTAATGGCCAAGATTTGTTTAATCTAAGGGTTGAGGATCAACCCTACTTTTGTTTGGTAGGAATATATTTTATAGATGTTTAAATAAATTTAAGGGTATGTGTAGATGAATGAATGGGGCCATTTATTTACCTTAGTGTGCAAGTAGTCTTTTCCTAGCTCCTAGTATGTTTTAGTAAATTAATGAAATGTGGGATATTAAAGCTAATAGGATAATGAAATAAAATGACTAAGTATAAGGTTGACCATGTTGGGATTAATCATTGATTAAAGAGAAGAAAGAATTTAACCAAGCAAAGTAAATTATGGTACCTTCCTAGTTGAATGTTAATTAATTGAATTAGAGATAAATTAAAAATATTTAATCTTTGAACTAGACCTGGTTCCCCAATCATAAGGTTGAGAATATTGGTGTAAGAGAATTTAATGTACCCTAGGGGTTGACACCCTTGTAATCTTATAACTTAAAAAAAAAATTGCCGCAACTTTGGGAATAAGTATTTAAGGTTTCAGAGTGTTCCTAGAACGTCATTTTTCTAAGCGTTACATTCCTAAGCAATAAAATTTTGTGGTTTTACATTCATCATTGTATTATGCCATTTGTGCCGAGATAGAGAGTTTCATTTTGTGAAGTTATCTGATTTTAATATGTTGTGGATTTCTCATTCTTCTCTTTTCTCCTTTTCTCTTTTTTTCCTTTTCCAAAATTTTTGCACTTTTTTTCTTTTTGGTTAAAAGCACCAAAAATACAAAAATCCCATCGTATGAGGGAACTATCCCTCTCAAATGCAGAGGAACATCACCTTGTCGATATGTGATATTCCCTAACTGTTACTAGTTTTTATGTGCTTTCATTAGGCATATTCAATGACATAAAATCCAACCAACAATTTTTGGTGACTTTGTTGAGGATTAAACTTCTGTCACGTTCATTCCCCATATCAAGGAACCTTCCCAGGAATGAAGGCAAGATGAAAACACTTATTGGCTTGTGTCATAAGTGAAAATGATAGTGATGGGGAAGAATACGAATATCTTCATGTTCAAAATGTTCAAGCTCTAGACAACCTAGAACATGCCCAATTTTTGAGGAATTTCTATGGAGGTATGAATTCACAAACATCACTAAGGTTATCTCCAATTATGACTAAAATTATGCAACCAATTGAACACAAAGAAGTAAGGAAGGCATTTCTAGAAAAGTTATAATATTCCACATGCAAATAAGAAAGCCACTAGTGCACCTATATTATCTGCAAAAATGAGAAGAATAGTGCAGGAAAGGATAGACAGAGTGGAGGGAATTGCTACATATGATGATCAGAAATTAAGTATTTATGGCTTAAGTTTCAAAAGAGTGTTGCAAGAGGAAAGAAAATGAAAATTGCACCTTTAGATGATCACAAGTCCATACAATTAATGAAATAAGTCAATGAAATATAGGAAGTTGCATGCATATCGGAAGGTAAACCAACTTGAAGAAGAACCAATGGATGATTTCAAGACACTTAATAATGAGGAAGAAAACATTCAAACTCCAAAATTAGTTCATGAGGATTCTTCACAATATAAGGTTTTATTCCTCAAAGATACTTTAATCTCACTACTGAATGCCCTCTTCTTGCCCCGTGGTGATTATCAAGTTAACATTGCTTTGGATGATAAAGAAAACAATCAAATCGAGGCTTCATTTCAACATGAAACATAGTTCTTAGAAGATATAACATGCATAGAAAGTGAAAGCCCTTGTTTTGAAAGAAGTGACCCTATTTTGGTTGAGTTTGATGCTCACCATGGAGACATAGAAAAGGTTAATCTCTCTCCTTTGTTGGAAGAGCTTCAAGAAAATGAGATCAAGGTAAATGTTGATGATTCTCTTGTTGTTTTGGATTCTTTAGATGATAAAAAATGTTTGAATTTAAAGAGGAAGAAACAAATGAGCTTAGTGATCCTCCTCCCATATTTTTGATGAGATAAAAACACTAGAGCCTTCTCATAGTCTCTCAAAACAAGTAGAAAATGGAAATCAATGTCTAGAACCTTCTCTTTACAATAATGATTGCATCAATCATGTTTCAGCCCATCCTTTGGAATACAAACAAGAGGAAGATGATACAATTTTCAATTGTTTCTTAGCTTCTCTTACAGATATTGAATTCCTTGTTTATCCCGAAGATAAATCAACATTGCAATTTATGCCTAAGGATCACGATCTCTTGGAAGTGGTAAGTACAAATGCTGATTTTGCAAAAATAATAGGTTTTTTTTTTTTTTGACAAGATAAGAATTGCAAAAATGGAAGAAGAAGAAGATGATAAATTTTTCAATGGTCATATCCCAACTCCTCTTGAAATAGACTCATAAGGAAGATCATGTAAAAATTCATGATTCTCATGGGATGTGTCATGATGATTGCCTCAATTCTCACAAAAATGTTATCAACACTTCATTAGGGCAGGAAGTTGGTGCTACAATGACCAATATTCCTCATGAATCAATATTTAAAATTTTAGTAGTTGGAAAAGATCGAAAGGGGTCAATCAAGGGTCATACAAGTCATTGTATGGTTTCATTCCTCCACTTTTCATTGCTAATAAGTAGAAGTTTTAAATAGATATCAAGGTCCACTTGAACTGGGAAATTTCATAATGGAGTATCAATTTGTGGATGAAATACTTGCTTCTATCCTTCTCTTCAAGTCATGCCATGCTCCTATAAAGGTTTGGTTTAAGAAATTGATCATCTTCAGAGTTATGGAAGTTTCATACCTTCAGTGCACTGTTTCACCAAGGTACTTACTTTTCTCATCTTGTTTTTGGGTTTGTGTAAACCTTGTGCATCCTCTCCTTCGTATGTAAATAATTTTTCCTCCTTTGTACATACTTTCCAATTTTTGGCTTGTTTTCCTTCCTTTTTCTCTGTGTGGGTTTGTGTCTATGTTCGTAAAAGTGCAACAGAGTGAGAGTGTCTCCCTGTATTTGTGTTTCCCAATGGATAATGCACTGGTCTATTTCAAACCTCGAGATTTTGGAGTCCAAACTATATCTAGGAAGATGATGGAGCTCTGTGACATTTTGTAACCTTACGGATGACTATAATATACTTTGTTATGATATAATGTCTTTTATATGCACAAAACCCTATGTAATCAAATGAAATCACCCAAAACACCAACCATGAGAGAAACCCCTAAAAGGTTAGTTCTTAGGTTGAATTACAATTTTACACCAATTTCATTGGATATACTACAAAGAGACATCAAATGTCAACATAATTATCCACCTATAGATGTGAAACACACACACACACACACACACACACACACACACACACACACACACACACACACACACACACACACACACACACACACACACACACACACACACACACACTATAGTAGATAATCTAATCACTTTATAATGCTTTGTATTGGTTTTCTTGTTTATTTTTTTCTTGGATTTTGATGGTATATGGCTTGAGAAGATTGATTATTGAACCTAGTTTGAAGTGCTTCAGACTTATATATGGTCTCCTCCTATTGTAATCCAATGCTATAGGAAATTTAGAAGTTTTCTTTCCTCTTGGATGATATTTAATTAAGGATCTCTTGAAAGTTAAAGGTGAGTATATGATTGTATTTGTCTCGCTTATATAGGGTTTTGTAGGTTTAATTTTACATTAAGACCGACTAGTGAGGAAAATACAAATCCATAAAAGATATAAAATTTTAAAAATGACCATTAGAAGGCATTTGATAAAATGCTAGTTTCGGACCAAACCATTTAATGATTTGGCTTTGAGAGAGATGTGGTAATGTAAAGTTTGATGCATGATGATTATGATTGATAGACTAATTTAGGATGATGTGATTTTTTTGATGAATGATTGAGTAGTGAAATGAGGAGATAAATTATTGTGATAGGGATAAATATATAACAATTAGGATTGGAATGGGTGCACAAGTCATGATTTAGGGATCAATATGATATTGACATTATCAAGTGATAAATTACCAAATTCAAATGTCTTCACTTAAGCTCAATGTGTGCTATGAAAAAGCAAGGATGAATTGTAAATATGGAGAGGTTAGAAAATAATATTCTATATTGAGGTGTAACATGCCTCAAAGTATCTATGCTAATGTTAGATACTAAAGATAATGTGTATGCATGTGTCATCATGTAGGGTAGCTAATGTGAATCTTTAGATCACGATATGATGAAGAATCACACAGAGATCCTCTCATCTTTGTAAAGGAATGGGGTATAAAATTTTTTAATGTGAGAAGCTCTCCCTTTAGGGGTCTACATAGGGCTGTAAAACATACTTATCCTCATCTCTTAGACTACATGCTTAGAATGTGGAAGTAGATTAACTAGGTTCACACTATATATATTAACAATGTGTGAATTTAAATGGATGCAAGTATCCAACATCCTAAATGTACCTCCATACCATGATTCCACATGAAAAAACATATGATTCCATAATACCTACTATTTTACCATCCGGTACCACTTTCACATGCAATTAGTTACAAAAAAATTCATATAGACTAGTTGTATGAATTCACAATAATGGGTTTTGGGTTTGAGTCACAATGTTGTTTTATAATGTGAAAACACATTACATTTTTAAGAATTAATCTTCTAAGTTTATATGCATATGTGAGGGCAGTTGGTAGGAATATGGTCATGGATGATCAATGATACACGTAAAAATGTGTTTAGTGCAATTGGTATATATATATATATATATATATATATATATATATATATATATATATATATATATGCTTCCCATTTAAATAGTCCTTTACGATGTAACAACTAGTCTTAAAACATACGAGCTATGTGTATCCCTTTGTTGGAATTTCCAATTTAGAAATAAGGAAGATAAAAAATATAATCCCAAATGAATATGTAATGTCCTATAATATCTCCATGAGAATATATACATTTATATCTACAAAAAGAGTAGATGCATGATAATGAGGGTCAAAAGGGGGCTAAGCGACCACTTTTTTTTCTTTTGAAAAATAGATATATGTAAACGTGGAGAGACTTTTATAGGTACCTAGTCAAATAAAATTGTGATATTGTAAAAAGATAAATTATGAAATTTCAAATCTAGTTTCTACATATGTAATTTTTCACAATACCAAAAAGAGAAAAGTATGCCAAATTTATGCATTTCTAATAGTGACTAATAAGTTTTGTGAAAATATAGCAAAATATTATGTTTACAAAGACATGTTTTTGAAGCAAATGAATGAATTTTTATAGGAAATTTCATACATTCAAAGGATGTTGGAGATTGGTAATAATTTTTTCATGTTTTTTCAACTCATATAATAATTTTAAATAATTTTACAATTCAAAAAGTAGGAAAAATGAAAACATAAGTATACTGACACACAATATTTTGAGCTTAACTTCATAGTTTTTTTGGATTGTAGCAAATCTTGTGTAGATTGTTGGGGTATAAATTTGGTATCACTTGGTTAATTTTCAAAAAAATATTAAACTATTAGTAACAATACATGAATAAATCATAATGAGTTACATTATATATAAATTATTTAATAACTAAAAATACCAATATAATATGTAAAAATCCTATATTCTACAACTAGATTCTCCCTCTACAAACTCATATAATTTGTTTTTGAAAATACATTAAGGTAACAATTTTTTTGTGCCTACGAAGGTGAATAAATATTATAAACTATCCAAAAGGCATGGTGGCTTGTCTAGTACAGGTCCAAAGCTCAGGTTCGATTCCCAAGCCAAAACCCAAGGCTATTTGGGAGGGAAAAAAGTAAAAAAAATGTAAAGAACACATGTCCTTTGCAAAACATTAAAAATAATAAAAAGTAATTTTACAAAGGGCACGTGCCCTTTGAATTTTTATTATGTTTTATAAAGGGAACATGCCCTTTGTAATGCAAAGTGCGAGGGCCCTTTCTATTACATATAACATGTACCCTTTGTAATACAAATGTCACACACCCTTTGTTTTACATAGGGATTATACCCTTTTGGTTTGGATATTCCAAACCTATTTTAATGATTTTTTTACAAAGGATGTGCAACCTTTTAAAAGGGCATACACCTTTACGAAAAATAATAAAAAATGGCCAAAATGGTAATACACGTGAAGTTGAAATGTAAGGTATAGACTAAAGAACCTATCCTATATACCCTCACCATCCATATCATCCCTCCCCACAATAATAGTTTTGACATCAAAACATTACAATATATGAAAATACCAAAAATAAATAAATGCAAAGTGAACATGCAATGAAAATAGTATTATAGATGATTCAACTTGTTGAAGTAGAGAAGTCCATCAATAATGACAATAATGAAATGAAATTATATATAGCTAAAAGTCACATAATCAATAATGCCACTAAGAGTGTCTACATATAGTATGGAAATCAATCCACTATAGCCATCCAAGGGTCTACACATACAAGGTATGAAAAATGGTCATATGTAGATGATAATAAACTTTATTTGTAGATAAAATAGATACATGAGATGCATAATTGATGTACCAAAGGATTTAAAGTAGTGTAGAAATATATCAATTAGCCAATTAAGTAATATACAGTTTCTAAAAAAAGACACTTGAGAGAAAATCATGAATCTTGAAAATTGTACTCAAATCCAAATTTGAGATAGCCGAGAGCTTGGAAAGGCCAACATTAGAACATGTATGTTGGAATTTAATACCAAAAGAAGTAGAAAAAAATATAGGTGTTGTAAGTGGAATGTGATCATTCTAATGTATATGAAGAATACTCACGGATATATTGAATTAGATGTGTATTGGGAAGGAAAGATGAATGTCAGTTTATACCAAATCTAATAAAGAGACTTTATCCCATACTTCTAAATGACTTACGATGAAAAATATCCTTTTTATTTTATTTAATTTTTATTTTTGAACTTTTAATTATTATTATTATTATTATTTTAGATAGATAAATGCTTTTGATCAGAGCTATGAACCAGAGTACATTCAACCAAGATATAGCATTTAAGCTCAATAATTAGTGAACCAAAATCCACCTCTGTTAAATCATCCTACCAGCTGCCCACCTCGGACATTACCACCCCAAACAAGGATTGTGCCTAAGTGGGATTTGAACCTGGGTGGAGCCGGATACAACCATCCATCTTAACCACTCCACCCAGACCCCATCGACAAAAAATTGGTTCCTTAAACACTTTTATTATACTAGAGCTATGAACTGGAGTGGTGGAGGAGTATTTTCTCTAAGTGGGACATGGGGTGGGCTTGGGTCCTTAATGTTCACCGAGCGATTTAAAATGAACGATAACTAGATCGTACCAAGCCAAGAACACATATGCTAATCAAACACCACGATCTATAAGATGAAAGCAATTCACCAGAATAAATTTACATAAAACCTTTGCAAAACAAATGAGTAGAAATATCATATATTATTATGGAACTTAATGAAATAAAATGAGAATGAGCCTTGTTTATATAGGCAAGGAATAGAAATATAAGAACTAGTCAAGGTCATAGATCAAGCCATAAATCAAAGAAATAACCAGTCATCAAATTAATTAGTCAAGACCATAGATTTAGGAGATAACTAGACATCAAGGATCTAGTCAATACCATATATCAAGGAAAGAACTATACCTAACAATTAGATAATATCTCTTAATATCTAAATAAGATAAAAGAAATATCCACAGACATAAGTGGGTGAGGATAAATACAATAAAGGTAAATAAAGTACCTAGGTGAACATGAGCTAAGGTAAATACCTACTCTAACACCCCCTCAAGTGAAGATAGGGGCCAAAATAGAAGTGGCATGTCCACGTATGAGTCTTGAAACTAGCCCTACGATGAGGTACTCATGTAAAATAACTGAGAAAAAATGACAACACAAGGTACCCAAAACCAGTAACAACAAAGTAGAGAGAGAAAAAAACCCATTGCAAGGCATCCCAAGAATCTCGGCTCAAAAATTAACCTACAATGCCAAGAATTTTGGTGTGCACTGTGGTCTAAATCCACTTCTCGATCACAAAACTCAAAAACAACTGACACTGGCTTCACCAGAATAGCTCCATACAAGGAGACTATCAACAAAGTGATGTCGAAAGTGCAAAAAAACACCAAACATAATTTGATCAATTACTGCAAATAGGTGTGCCACGATCCAAGAACAATAACCAAAGCAACAAGGAAAGGACACAAAATCTAGAGTGTCATGATCCAAGAAAATCCAAGGTAATAAAGCAATGACACGAAACCCAAAGAAGCAGGATAAACACCACACTCTCCCATACTGCTGAATGGGTGGAGTGACGCTACAAATTGTATGAGTCTCCCAAAATCAAGTACTCGAACAATGAAAAATAACATTGGAATTCACCGAATAGATCCCCCAAAGAGATACTGTCAACATGCCAAAAGTATCGAAAACATAGATACAAAATCTCTCAACAAACAAGAGAGATACACTACACCTGCTAAAGAAAAATGCTAAAAAAAAGAAGCATTACAATGCAAAACGTATAGAAAGTGGAGCAAGATGTAGAATGGTGGAGGAGCCATGCCTATAGATTCCTCTAAACGAATTCCTATGTCACCGCCACGAGTGATCAGATATCCACCCCAAATCAACACATATGGATGAAGAAGATGCTTGCATATGACTTGGTGTAAAATGCACAATGGGTGCATGCAAAGGAACATTAGAATGTGTGTCAGGTTGATCATGTCGACACCTAAATATACATTTCTCAAGCTTGAGTGAAGGTGCATAACTCATGTGTTGCTCATGATCCTCGAAATTAGTGAGCGAACAAAAATAGGAGCTCTATTAATGTGTGATCCCAATGAAGTATCTTCTCGAAAATCAATGTCATGGCGAGAATTCCACTTAACATGTGGAATAGGGGAAACAATACCCTGTGAATGTCTGTCAATACCTTCACCAATGAAACCCATAGAATGGAGCATGTGAGAACTGAATGTAGTGGTATACTTCTCAAAATATCCATGCATATGAGCAGAATTAGGATACACAACATGTGTTACTAGAATAGCCATAGATGTGGAAGAACATGCAGTAACAAGCCTCACAGGCTTAGGAGCATCAAGATCAGTAACATGCTCAAATACTGACATATCAATGTCAGTGGGTACAAGAGAAACAACTGCAAGTGGACCAGGATCAGAGAAAATCATATCATTTTTAGAATCCATAATAGATAGAAGAATGCAACTCCCAAAAGTTTAGGACGTCGGGCTCAACTGAAATTGCATCCACAATTGATTACAACACTCCTCCATATTTGGCACTTTATAATTATAGTGCAATTCTCAAAATAAATATTTCTAATGGAAAGATCACAAAAAAATAAGCACTTTTTTAAAAAATGGCACTCAAAACCGAGTTACCGATCAAAAGATACAAGCTTTTCAATATTATGCTTTGCTATTTATTTTAGTTACCACTAAAACAAAATAAAATGCTCTTGCCTTCACCACACAAATAAAATGAAAGGTCCCAAAAAAACCTCTTGCATGCAACCTGAAAATGCTAAGCCACAACAGAAAATTACCCAGTTCAGATATCAACAAACCCAACAAAACCCAGAAAAATAATTCCTTCTTTTCTTTCCTAGCTAGCACAATCCCGAGCGAGCTAGTGTGTTTCTCTGGCAACAACAAAAAAATTGATTGCCTCCAAAATGGTTGAGTTCATAGTCAATCTTAGGGTTTTCCACCTTCCAGATCTAATGGAAGCCTTTGTTTTGCATAAAACCACACGCAACAACAAAATATGACCAAATCCCAAATATATGAATATACAAAAAAATTATTTGCAAAATAAAACTTACAGACAAATGTCAATAGCAATCTCCTCGCTTTGATACCATAAAAGGAATGATAACTAGATCATACCAAGCCAAGAACACAAATGATAATCAAACACCACGATCTATAAGATGAAAGCAATTCACCAAAATAACTTTACATAAAACATTTGCAAAAAATGAGCAGCAATATTATATATTATTATGGAACTCAATGAAATACAATGAGAATGGGCTTTGCTTATATAGGCAAGGAATAACAATCTAAGAACCATTCAAGGTCGTAGATCAAGCCATAAATCAAGGAAATAACTAGTCATCAAAGAACTAATCAAGACCATAGATTTAGGAGAGAACTAGACATCAAGGATCTAGTCAATACCATAGATCAAGGAAAGAACTAGTCAATACCATAGATCAAAGAAAGAACTATACCTAACAACTAGATAATATCTCCTAATATCTAAATAAGATAAAAGAAATATCCACACACATAAGTGGGCGAGGATGAATACAATAAAGGTAAATAAAGTACCTAGGTGAACATGAGCTAAGGTAAATACCTACTCTAACAACGATTCACATTCGAGCGCCCGCTATGTTTTGCTTGGTCCATATGGAGAAGTTTGACCCTACCTCAAGGTGTCCCCATGGCCACTTATCAAAAGCATCTAATGAACTCAATGGGAATGGAAATTAGGTTGATGACTACAAACTACTTGTAACTCACCAATAGCCCAAGACCTTGAGTTCGTTATTATTATTATTATTATAGTTTTAAAATAATTATAATAAAAAAATTTCCCTTCTAAATTATTATTATTATTAAATATTATGAAAAATAGATAAACTAATGAATATATGTTTTTAAATATTATAAAATAATTCTAATAAGATATAATAAATTATTATACCAATAGTTATTATAATATTTATATTAAAAACCAAAATTTAATATTTTGAATAGTTAAAAACAACGTAAAAAACATTGAAAAAGCTCATACCCAATCCCCATATGTGAAATAGACCAATGGAAAATTGAATGTGTGATTAAGATACTCTATTGAGTGCCAAGAAAATGGAAACAGATGCATCATTCATTGGAATTATATTGAGGCACAAACATGATACTAGTGCAAAATGTGGTAGACACGACATGAGGCACATCAAAAGTGATATGTGGGCATGTCCACATAGGAGTAAAAATTACAAGTGATAATGTTGCTAATAGTTAGATAGAAACAACCCGAGAGGGATTTTTTTAGGAACAAAGTGCAACAAGCCACTCAAAATCTCTATGTGAAACGTTAAGGGGATCAAGATAGTTGGAAAGGGATGAAAATGCCATTGAAATTGCCAAAGGTAGAAGATCACAGATAAAATATTCAACAATGATGAGCCTTGTGAAATTAGAATGGGTTAACGGTATTTAGTTGCACACAAGTTAACCAAAGCCCATTGGATTTGAGTTTGACCAACTAGTTCTACAAGAAATTTTGGCATCAAATTAAATACCAAAAAATTGAAGGATTGTGCCAAATGAAATGTGATGCGTTTTGATGGTGGAAAAAACATCTTTATCCACTTGTTTTTACACCTTGATTTGCAACAAAAAGGTTGAGGGCATATGGGTGGCTTGAACTCCCAAAATTTTAAATTTATTATAACAATATATAAAAAATTTGATATGATTTTTCAATCAAACCAAAGTTCTAACTTTATAATTAAAATAAAATAAAGTAAAAAATTAACAAAACCAATTAAACTTGTCAAAATTCAGGATTCAATAAAACAACTCCATACATATTCTTGGGATCAACTCATAATATAACCTACTGAAAAGGGAACCCTATAAATAATGGTGTCATCAAATATTGGAGAAGAAAATAGAATTTGTAATATTTTAAAACATTGAGCTTCTTATATATGAATTGAACAAGATTATAAAAAGTGAGCCTAATATGAGTCATACCGGTTACATGAGTAAGTTTAAACTAAAAGGGTCATGACATTAAACTAAAAATTTATTATAGAGAACATCCAACTTCAAAACTCTCATGGAATGTACCTTTATTCAAAACATGACAATGAATCACATAAGTGATCTTCTCAAATGATGAAGAATTTGTAGCATAAAGGGTTATACATGATTCCAATGTGAAAAATATTCCTTCATGGGCATACATATTTATTCCCATATTATGGATTAATTAATTGAAATTAAGAATTAAATTATTAATTTTCTCATTATAGTTATCCCTTTATTGGAATTTTCAATGTTGTAATAGAGAAGTGCAACACTACATTCCCAAATGTATTAGGACTATACTATAATTTCTCCATGAAATCTTTACATATCTATGTACAACAACCACTAAGTGTAAATACATGTTTGCACTATTTTTACATATGTTAATTTTATGGGATGGTGTTATCCATAATATATACCAAAGATATTGTCTTAAGTACCATGACTATCTCTATCAAGATAAGAAATCAAAAGTGAAGGGTTAGGTGAAACATAGAAAATCAAATCTAAGGGGCTAGAAGAAAAATCAATATGATTATACATAAATGGAAATGTTGAAATATAATAGAGTAGTCAATTAGACAATTCAAAGGGAGGGAGATCAAGAAAAAATTGAACAAGAAAACAAACAACAAGAAGCTATGTTTAATAAACTATGTAGTATATGAAGATATGTTAGGAGTGATAATCTATGGGCACATTAATGATATTATCAAGTGAATATCTAATATTAGGAAATGTAAGTGTCACATGTCATGGGGGATAAACATGTCTATCATTATTTTAATATGAAAAATGACCTCAAATGATAAAGTCAATTGAACCCTTTGTATGAATTATATGATCATTTACATGCCATGTAGGTCTAGTAGGCATATGAACCATGTGTAATATAGTCCATGGTCCTTTTCATAAAATATGAGATTTATGGTTGTATACTATCAAAATCTTAGAGGTAGCAATTTATGTTATATGAGCTCATGATCTATAAAAATAAGTGTTATAGGATGAAATTAGATTGTAGATTGTTGAGGTTCTACATTAAGTTGTTGTGAAATAATAGTATAAAGGGTAATATTAATGAATAATGACCACGTAAAATACACAATGTAAACATAATAAATAACTTAATGTAATATATATATATATATATATATATATATATATATATATATATATGAAAAATGCAACTATACAATACTAATGATAGACTTGTGTTGAATGATATAATGTTTAAGGTCAAAGTACATATGAAATGAAATATCTAATGATTTTATAACATTTTGTAATGTCAAATGAGATGAAATGTGTAATGCCTAATAATTTTAGAACCCAATAAGTAACAATAAAATTGATATTTTATATATTTATTTATTATTGTTGTTGTTTGACACAACATTGGGCCACATAAACACTAACACTTACATTTACAATTAATCTAATGAATACATGATTTATAGTTTTACCTTTGTATACATTAAATTTTGCTACTTAAGAAGTGTTACATTTGTAGAAGTATGCTTAAAGTCATTATGCCACACAATACCACATTACAAATGAGGTTCATTTCATTCTGGATTAAATCATGAGTTATATTCCATAACAAGTTTCTGAACACTATCCTTTTATGAAATCTTGGTCACACATAGTCCCATGCTATCGAAGGTGAAGAGTATAACTCAAAACACCTTTCACGAGGTCCCACGCACCTCCTACCAAGGTGGTTATAGAAACATTAAGTAGGTTCAAACATGATTTATCCTTCTCTTAATTAGGTAAGATAGAGATGTTTAGCTCAACACGAGAGTGCTACTCTGAAACGACACAACATTTACCCATACTATGACGACCAAAGACCCACCAACTAAAATTACGCTCTCTCTCGACCAAAATCTTTGTGAATATAATTACTAGCCAAGGTATGAGGCCCTCACTCAAGCCTATCACACGAAAAGGGTTGATAATAAGATTACTTATGAAACCACTATGAGTCCCAAGGAAGTATTTTCATAGAAAAAACTAAGTTTGGCTTAAGTTTCCTTTGGACATTGATCTAAGTTGATCAATAATACAATTAAGGAAAATATACTCATGAATTTTACATATGAAGAGGGATTTATCGATTGATTGATGTGAAAAAATATTAATAGGAAAATTATAGGGAAGTTATTACCACATCTACTAACAAGGGATACTTGATTAGAACCATAAAAGTGCTCATCCTTGTTTCTTTTAGCGGCATTATCTCACAATAAAGTTGAAACTTTATAAGAGTTACCTTGTTTGTTATCCTCCAATTGGGAATGACATAAAAATGGTTTGGAGATATTACATTAGACTACGTGCGATAACAATTACAACCTATCAAGTCATTTCACATCATACACTCAGGATTTTACTTAGATCCAAAAGGGGCGACCACCTACATTTTAGAAAAAGGGCTCCAACATATTTTCATTCGTTACCAAGACCATTTTCAATAATATCATCATTATACATTGTTATAAATTATCCTAAGAAAATTATTAACTTCCATCTTTTCCCTACTCCTTAGTTATATTTAAATGAGTGCATTACCACTTAACTTTATCACGTCAGTGTACTTAAAAGCACACAAATGCTTACTTTTATTTCTAAAAGTTATGAGAGAAGAGGGTTTTACATGATTATCATAATATATGATTGGATATTTTAACAAGATATGCAATGTTCATGTGACCCACTTACTTGGGTCTCTTTTGGTCAACCAATTTTCTCCTAGATTATAATTTGCGAGGAAGTTCAATTTACACATCCTAATTAGGAAAATCCTCACTATGTGTGGTACAAGATACTCCCTTAAGGTGGTGCACAACTCAGATTCCAAAGACCATATGTCACTACATTCATAATAAGATACTTGGGTTGATTTCTTTAATTGAACAAGTTACAAAGATTCAACTACACACTATACATTACATATAATCATTAATGTTACACATTAGTAAAATAATTAACCATGGTTATAACAAAGTTTAGTTTCAAGCTTATAATATCCTTTTCTACGTTGCAAAATCATCTTTACACATACTATTAGATCAAACAACATTACTCATTCACAACATTATGAAATTATATTTCTTTCCATTATTCGGGTTATTAGGATATTCTCTTACGATCATGCTAACATCTTTTACTTTCCTAACTATCTATTGTTCCTTTAGAAAGCATATTTCTAATCATGCAAGAGTATCAATCAACTAAATCACAATTACCAAACCATTATCGTTTCCCCATAAAAATAAATGTGGTTCTTACTTAAATTAATACAACAATGATATTTCCATTAATCATTACCTAGATAAGGCCTTAATTTCAATAGAAAATGCATACATTTCAATATAAATGTGTAACTAGAAAAACAACATAATATTACTAGTGATTCCTTTTATTTAGTGTACCCGCAACCAAAATTATGGTCAACCCAAATAGCTAGCATTAAAATATCCTATGATGTAACACATTTCATGTATGTATATTTTCCATTCACAATGACATCAAAAAAATTACATACACTTGAAGAGCATAATAAGTACACATTCAATTTAAATGCATTTTCAACTTTATAAAGAGAGGAGAGAAAAACATAATATCATACAAAAGTAAAATTCTTGAAGTACGTAACTAATAGAGGCTCGATACAATCTCATGAATGTGTCTTAATTTCTCTAAAAAATTATTAAACCGAAGGGGACCCCAAGATAACTTTCTAGCTATTATTTCAAATTTATAAAAGTGACCAATTTAGCCTTGAGTAATCGCATACAATTGCCGAGGCCATCCTCTAATAATCACCAAATCCACAACTCAACAATAGAAAAGAGAATGATTCAACAACTCATTTTGAGCACACCCGCAACTATTGAAGCCCAAACATCTAACCCCTTCGTACAAGCAAATTCTACACCCCACCCCCAAATATTCCCTTTGGTATCTCTTAATTAGATGGAATCTTTCACTACAAACATAGGTATTCCCATTTGTAATTACAAAATATGACAAAATTCATGTCTTTTGTGCTTTGATGGACATCCATACTCAGTTCAAAGCTCCCATTTTGGCATAAGCGAGGAAGATGCTAGCATAATCTTGGAATTTGGCTTCATACTTGCCATTTGCATTTTCTTGATAGTTCAAGGCCTTTAAAAAAACCCATTTTGTGCATGTACTTAACCATTGTTGTCCATACACCCTTTTTTTCATGGTATTTTCTCAAACAGATTCATATGCCTTGTCTTTGCATCCACGTTTTGCATGCATGCACTGGTCACCATAACACTTACAACTACAACATTTGATGTAAATCTTGTCTCTTTTTCTTTGATGGATCTCCATTCACTTGTTCCATTCCCCAAAATATGAGACATTTAAAGAAAATTGTTCACTTGCCTTATGGACATTTTTGGCATTTTTCATACTCGTTAAAAGCTCATTAAAGATCCAATTTTGTACATATTTAGAGGGTTTAAGATTCTAGTTCATTTACAAAAGATATTTCCTTGGAAAATTTTAGTGGCTTCATATTCGTAATATGGCATATTCCATTTTTGAAAATTTTGAAAAGGCAAATTTTTATGCACGGTCAGGCCTTTAAAAATTACACTTTAATTTTTTTAGGGGTCGTACTACCCTTGAAAAATATCCCCTATATAAACCTAGATTATTCGCATAGAACACTTCTACTTCACATTTTTCAATAATATGATATATCCCATATTATAGACGTGCGACAGGGGTAAGTTATTGACGCGCGACAAGGAGGGTTTGTAGACAAGGAGATATCTGCAGATATGCCTTGTAGTAGATGCATGAAAAAGAGTTTGTTGACATTTTTTCGATGAGGAAGAAAAGGGCAGAGGCTACGACGCATAACACTCGCAACTTGCATTTGATGTAAATCTTGTCATCCCCCTCGGTGACGCCACTCCCCTTGATGGACGCGACATCTCCTCTTTGATGCGTGGACATCCCCATTCACATCCCCAAAGCGCGACATCCCTCTCGGTGACGCCGCGACATCCCCCTCGTGGCCGCTATATCTCCCTCGAGACGTTCCCCCGGTAAAGAAAATCCCCCTCATTGACGCTTCATCCCCCTTGACGCCGCGACATCTCCCCCGGTGACATCGACATCTCCTCGGTGGCACATCCCCCTCAGTGGACGACGCCGCGACATCCCCCTCATTGACGCCGACATCCCCTCAATGACGCGCGACATCTCCCCGATCTGATGCGCGACAACACCCTCTGCGTGAGCTCATCTAAAAGATTTGTTGATGATTTTTCAATGAGAAAGCAGAGGTCGGAGGCTTTGGAGGATTTCTTTGTCGGCATTTTTTTTGATGTACGACAAAGATTCTCCCGTCGCTTCATTTACAAAAGATCGGCGAAATTTTTCATACAACCCCAAAAATTCGCTTCTCATCTCAAAACCGGTTCGAGGATATTCGGCTGTGCATTCTCCAATTCGATTTCTAAGAGGTCTCTTAAAATGAACCAATATTTTATATAGCACTTATAATGAATCCACCAATATTTTCCTTAGCACAACACTAATTGCATGCATTGGGTGCTTCGCTTATAGAATTCTGGAAGAGGCTACCCTTCACTCATAATGCACCCGATCAACTCCGGTTAATGCATCATGACCGCCCATTACATAATAGATGGTCATAATGCATTGACAGGGGTTGACCGGGTGCATTATGAGTGAAGGTCCTCCCACCTTTTACCATTAAAGATAGTCCATACATGTTTAAAGCTTCATATTTTAGAGAATTTGGTGTAACACAACATATGCAATCCCCGGCCTCTTGACCAAATGGAAAAAAATTATGCCCAAATGCACCCACAAAAATCAAAATGATCTTATTATTTTTATTTTGTTATTATTAATATTTCAATTCTCATTTTATAATTAATCATTTAAATAATAATGATAATGACTATTATTCTTATTATTATTTATAATGTTAATATCTTGCATTCCTAAAACTAGAGCAATCACAATGATTTATTCACACATCGCTCATATATTCGTAGTAAAATATGATCACAATTAAAATTGCACACAAATATTATAACAAACCTTGAATGAGAAGTTCAACCAAGCGTAAACCGCTTTTGACTTACAAAATACTTTCTCAAACTAAGGTTATGATTTTTTTGGCATATAAATGTCATTTGTTCATGTAGAATTTTGTCTCGAGTCAATTAAATTATAAATATAAGTCTATTCCCGAAACACCAAATAAGTTGTTGTGAAACACAAGTCACTTCATGAAGGAACCCACACCCTCACTAACCATAAGTAACGGGTAGGACACTACAAAACATTTTGGTAAATTGTGGCCACATGGATTTACATATAGCTTGTGCACAAGATATGATGTATAATGTGTTGATATAGCTCATGGATGCTTATAATGATGGGATTTAAATTAAACTTATAGTAAAAATAGTACTAGTTAATTATATTGGATCTTATTAAATAATAGTAGATAATTGCTTTAGACCATATAGAAACATTTACATTATTAGTGCTTACAACATACAAGGAACTTGTGGTTTATTTTGAATTATCTTAAGACTCTTTGATTTATTACTCTTGATGTGTAATATGATTTTTTTATACTTATTCATGTTCCATACTTTCTTGGCTCTATATTATTTTTTTGTTTAGGAAACCAATTTATTACATTTTAAGACTTAACTTTCAATATTGTGGTATGTTTTTATCTTGTTATATCACATTGTAGTGTAACTTGATCCCCTTGAAATTGAAAGGAAATAGTATCATTAATTATATCAACAATTTCTTCCATTTTCTCTAACCATGACTTATAATTGAATTGCATGATGGTAAAAACTATGAAAATAATCCCTCTAATATTCTAGGCCTAAATGAACCTAAAAGTTTAATTTTACATAACGGTCCTTCATGGAAAATTGTGTGTTATAATTCATCTTTTTCATTCCCTAATTTATCAAAAATCAAGTTTATATTATGTTGTTTCTTATCATTGTTCATGATTCCTTGTCTATGCTCACTTTCCACGAAATCTTGAATAACCATTGGTTTCTATTTAGGTTGATATTGTAATATTTAGCTTAAAAAATTATAGGATACATCTGTAATGCCCCGTTCATCATTTCTCCTTTGCTTCTTTGATGACCGCGTTGCTAAGCGTGGAACGCCGTTGCACTTCCGTTGATCATTAGTTGGCTTCGCCTTTGTCGCAGAATGATCAACATTCTACCTCTTCGTCATATCTCTGTGTTATGGGCCCCGCAACGACCATTACTATTTTCATATTAAAGGAAAATCATGTCCTCGGTTTGTCGAGCTTGCCTGTTGGCCCTTATTAATATGATTTGTATATTTTTCAAAAAAAATAATGATAATAATAACATTATAATTTAATTTGTCGATTGACGACTATTTGCTTAGTGTCAATTCTTTTTATCAATATTGTTATCTTTCATCTTATAGCTATTTTATTATCGATCGCTCTCATATTCGAGCTCTCGATTAAGTGATTTTTTTTTCTTGTGTTTTGATGCTATCACCTTTGGTTCTAAAGGATGTTTTTTTTTTTGAATCCCCTTTTGGTATAGGACGTTTTAGAATATAATAAAAAAATTTAAAAACTAAAAATAAAAAAAAAATTGAATGGGTATCAATTATATTTTTTTGTAGACATATCGATCTAAGTAATATTTCTTTTTATTGAATTTACTAAGCCTTTTCAGGCATCCACACATGATTTATTTCAAGATAATGGCAATGTGACTTCTCCCAACCACTGACTGCAAACCATTATGGTCATTAATGTTTTCTTTCTTGGCGTGAGGGAGTTTGGGGGTGGGTGGAATCCTGCCTTTCCTTCACCGTGGTTTCCATTTATTCCTTTTATTCAATGCGTATGGGTAGTATTTCCTAGCACGTTTTCTTGGGGGAAGAAATCCTTTCTTTCTTCTTGCTGGCACACACTGGACTGACTCTGCCCTGCCATTTTGTGACCTGCTCTCCTTTTGTTGTTGGCCGTGTGGGATACACTGGAGGGAAGTAACTTGGAGTCCTGTCAGAAAGGAAGGGACAAAAATCTTTGGGCCACATGGACTGCTTGGAGGAGGATATCTTCCTGTGTGCGTGGCTGTGGGAAAAGACATGGAAAATTAGGCATGTTAAGTCTGATCCTTGCAACATTTTGTTACCCTTTAACAATTTCATGCAATGAATGATCTCCTTTTTGAATGACGCCTAGAATGAGTTTGTTTGTGGTTGTTTATTGACTTCCTAGAACGTATTGATTGTCCCTCTGTCCCCTTCCTCTGGATCATTGGTTTTTCCTGAACAATACTTAACTCTATTTTTTGTGAAAGGGAGATGCAATCCCGTTGGTTGTAAATAACTGCCTCAAATTTTATGTGGAAAATGTTTGGGTTAGTTAGACCTTGTCAAACTATGGTACTCTTGTCTCCTTATTGGGTTATCTTGACTTCTGTGATAACCAGACCACCTAGCTTGGGGAGCTCGTGGGATCTTTAAGAAGTTATCACCTCAAAATTTTATTTCCTCTCTAATGAAACGATTTCTAGTTATTTTAATGTGACAACCCAAATTTGGAAGTGGAGATTCAACCATGGAAACATAATAGTTTCTAAAGGTAGTTTCTCTTTTGAAAGAGGCCATTCTGAGAGTTGTTGTTCATATTGAGTTAAATCTGTAATTTGTGATACCTAAAAGGGACGGCTTAGGAAAGGAATTATTGACAGGATAAAAGAAACACCCCTTGTATTTGTAAACCATATCTGTGTGTTTAGTGGGGTTTGCACAAAGGAAAGTATGTTGGTCTCTTTCCTATTCGTAGTTTTTGAATGCTGAATTGTAAAAGAAGTAAACACTGATGTTGTATAATTTTTCACTGTTTCTTCAAGGATAAAGTATTGGGAAAGTTATTGCTGTTTGTGATGAGTTGTAGATGGTAATCCCATTCTTTGAAACAAACTATTCTTTTTTTTTTTAGTTTAGTTGGGATAATTCAAGTTAATCTTTTCATATTCACTATTTGGAAGGTTATTTGCTCAAATTAAATCAAGGAAAGTATATATGATAGTAGGGATTTATATCCTTGCGTAAATCTCTATTTATTGATTTTTTTGGCATGACAAGGAAATCTGAATTGGGGTTTGGGAGAGCCATGGCTGTTTTCCTTAAAGTGTAATTTCTGGGTATGGATGATATGGCATATACTTCAAGCTCCACTCGTTCTCTATTAAACGATATTAACAATAGTTATAGTGTTTTAAGACCATTCGTTTAATCAATGAAGAGCCCTCTAAGATCGCTAATGAAGTGAACCGAGTATACTTGCTCTTACGAGTTGAAAAGAGTAAATTTTGCTATCAGGTTTGTATTAAAATTGTTGTTAAGTTATAAAAAAGGGGAAAAATAAATAAAATGGTTTGGAGTTTGGTTTACATTTTTTTTAAGAACCCACGCTTCGGTAATCATACACTACTTACCTTTTTGAACATTGTATAAATGTGGAAAGCCTTCAGGGTGACCATTACTTAAGGTTGTAGTTGCATGAAGTTTCTTCTGTAAGTAGCTAGAACCTAGATCTTAGGACCATTGGGTGACATGGGTAAGATCACCCTCTCTTATTGATGTGATTTTTGATCTTTAAGGAATGAAACTTCACTCTAATTCTTGATCTTGATATAGAATAAGATAGACTTGTTAGATTTGGGGTTGAAATCTGTCTTATAATTAAAGAAAAGGTTTATCCATTTTTTTTACGTTTGAAATGTTTTATTTGATAGATCTGTTGCTATATTTAAAACTGGCTTAGGATCCATAGCTGGATTGTTCTTTTGGGGTTACGAATCCCATTATGCTATGAAACCCAGAAGGAGGTTTAAATGGTTATCTCTTCTTCAATGGACTTGAGAATAGGAGGCCTCTTGCTGCCCCGTACTTAGTTTATCAAGTAACTTGGTTTGTCGAGTAAAGCCCATCTTGGGTTTTACCAACTACCCTTCTTCTCTTATCATTACCTTGTGGAGCCTCTTTTCAATGAGGGAAATTTAGTTCATGGGTTGAACTTTAGTTTTCAACACTTTGATCATGTGGTGGTTTAACCTCCTTACACTCGTTGGGTTGATCTAGCTTTTAGGCCAATGAAACCTCCCTCTTGGAAGGACTGTTTTACCTTTCTGTTTCGCATCTATGATTGTATCTTGAATGTTTTGGGCTTCTCTAATACTTTTAGTGATGGATGGACCGAGTATTAGATTTCAATCACGTAATCTATAGGATTACATGATCAAATCCCAATACTCTTGAAATTTTGTTCTTAATTGGGAATTTTGGCTTCCTCCTTGTTGGCTGGTTTAAATCTCTTCTCATGTGAAGAAGTTTGATTAGTGGTTTGTGCCTTGATCCATTCTTGAAATAGAACATTCCTTTCATGATATTGTTAAATGTTAGCTTATTGTTGCAATGAGTAGTCTTAGCATGCTCAGTTCTCGTGAGAACTGACTCCAGTTAATACTTGTGCAGATGGCTTATGCGTGTTGATAAAGGAAAGATCTGTGAAGGTTTCAACAGTTTGTTGTATGTGGTTCCTTGTACAAATGTCAATGTGTTGTAATTCTTGCAATGGTACTTGTAATGGAGTTTGGATGGCCTCTTGCCTTGGAATTTCGGTAATTGTGAAATAAGGTTGCCTTGTCTTTTGTAGTAAAACTTGTAATTATCTTTGTGAGAAATAATTTATAATACTCACCTTGTTATGAGTATTCTTTTAGTAATGTATTTTATCAGTTGTGAAAATGTCGTAGCATGGCTTGACCAACTTATTACCTCCTTGTTCTCAAAAAAAGTTCTATTGATTCTTTTGGTGCCTTGTTATGTGTGCCATGATGAATAGAGATGTTATAACCATGTTTAATTCTCCTATTTAGCTATGGCAGTTTTTGTTCTTGAGTTATAAAACTCTCATGCTTTAATAACCTCCATGGTCTTGATGTAAGTGTAATCCTTTGTATATTTTAGTGAGTGAAAATCCTTCTTCTAAAGTTAAAAAGAAATAAAACAAAATGAATTCATAGATAATTCAATAAATAAAATAACAATGAAATTGGTTTCTTGTTGAGAAATTTAAGAATCTTAATTTGGAATGAAAGGAGTTTTCTACTAGTGTAAAAGAATATGCCCTTGCTAACCTAAAGCTATGAATTAAACTTTATTGTCTTGTTTGTGAAATGATAAGTATTCTAAGAAAGAGTAAAATCATTGTTGGTTTTGGGGTTATAGTTATGTTTTAGTTAGTAGGGGTGTTTGAACAAGAACACCTTAGGTCTAATACAACCATTTTGGGAACACCCCCCCCTTGTGCATCCTTTAGTGAAATTAATCAAGAGAATGTTAAATGAAGTTTTTACCCAAATTTAGTTGGACCCTTAAGCCTCTTTAAAAGACCGATTAATAACTACAAAGATCACCATAATGAAATAAATTGACCTCCTCTCTCTAACCATTTCCATAGTACTTTGTAATCCCTTTTTAAGTTGTGATAAAATGTTAATCCTTGAACAAAGAAGATTATGGTTCTGAACCTAAACAATACTCCACTTATTTTGAATTTATGCTTGCTTCCTTATGCAAAGGAAGTATGGAACAAGTCTCAGTAGTGTGGGTCCGGATAGAGAGCTTGGTGGAATCGTTTACCTCCTGGTTTTGTAAACGAATTAAACAAGTAATTTTCATATTAGAGATGATCCTAGGATAGACCTTAATAGTATGAAAGAAAAGAAACCTAACCCTATAAGAAGAATTGTAAGAATCATAACATGAACCTTCTAGACCCCAAAGTCAGGTCTTGAAAGACTGTTAGTGAATAAATAACCTTAAGAATATTTTCACAGTGGGATGTCCTGAGATGTAACTATGTATTGTGGTTGGTCTTTTGTGGTGCCTTGTCAAAGAGAAGAGTGAATTGTCCTTGATGGGTGTGATCATTTCCGTGCTGCCTTTATGGTCATCCTTGTATCAAGTTGTTCATAGAGTTAGTTGTAACCTTGGTGATGACATGTTGTGTCATGTTATGTGTCAAGCAAGTCAAAAAAATTATCCTATGTTTTTCTATGTAGTCTTGTGTGTTAGAAATAGTGGGTGTTACAACATCAACTTATTTAGGTTGTGAAATAGTTGGAGGAGTCACATCTAATGGTGTTATATTAGATTGTTCAAATGTAACTACACTGTTATCAGTGAGTTCCTTAATTTTGTGATGCAAGGTAAAATTGACGTAGGATCTTCCTAAGGCTCAAATGTGAATACACCATTATCAGGTAGTTCCTCAATTTTGTGTTGCAAGGTAAAATTGATGCAAGATCATCCTATTTAGGTTGGTATGCATTATTTCTAACTTATAAATGTAATGAGATACATTGAATTATTTAGGTTATTAAATAGCTCTAAATAGGAGTCACATATTAATGGTGTTGTATTAGATTACTCAATTATGACTACACCATTATCAAGGAGTTCCTCATTTTGTGTTGCATGGTAAAATTGATGTAATACCATCCTAAGAAAATAAACCAAATCTTTAATTTCATAAAGATGAGTAGGAGGAGGCACGAGATAGTTTGGATAAAGAAAAAGGAGGATTTATGAGGATAAGTGAAAAGATATGGAAGTGCATGGAGAGGAAATCACAAAACAATGTGCACAAAACTAGAGAAATGAAGATTCAAAGTAAAAAGATCACATAGTAAAAGGTTTGCATAAAGATAAGGGGAAGCTCTACATAAGGACACAAAAAGGAGAGAACTTTTCGAGAATATAATGCAAGGAGATAACATGGAAGATTACAAAAGGAAGATTTGAGGAGGCACGGGTAAAGGAAGAAGAATGTGAGAGGAGCATCCAAAGAGAAGAAAATACTTAATGAAGAGTTACATGAAATATTAAGGGAATATGAATCCAAAAGGAAACAATGTAATGAATGTGTAAATAAGGTACAAGGGAGAATGTTTGAGGTGATAAATGGATTGGAGTGCACATATGACTAATGCCTATGAATCAAAAAATATACCTAAGATTTTACAAACGCTAGGATGTCAATGCCGCTATACGTGGAGAGCCCTTGGGAGGACGAATTGCTAGACATGACATGGAGCCGTCAGTGAAGGCCCATGTATACCCTTGACACAACGAGGAGTATAGGGCAAAAAGAGAATTTCATGCGGATTCAAAGAGCAGAGTCACCACAGAGAGGGCATGGGGAAATGATCTCAGGTCATAGGGATAGGTCTCAGAGCCCTATAAAGAGGGAGGATAATGCAAAGAGACCCAAGGGTTGTTAGACATCTTCTACAGGCCATATCATGGAGATCTTGAAGTTACGACCATCTCACTATTCAAGAGATACATGAGGTTTTTAGGAAGAGGCTTGGTTGATGAGCTTGAGTGGATGCTTCAAGCTCTACCCATGTACTAGCAACATGAAAGCTCGTGTTGTGATCCATCTTCCAGGGATGGAGTAGGAGTCTCAGGGGAGGACCGAGGAACAAAATCTCCATGTTGAATCGGAGACAGTTACTTGGGAGCTATTTGAGGAGTGTTTCAGGAGCAAGTATTTTCCCAGTGACATTTATTGAGGAGCATGGATAGAGAGTTTCATGACCTCCTAGTTAGGCATCGATGACCGTAGCAGAGTATGAGAGTCGATTTATGGACCTACTCCACTATGTTGACTATATGCAGATGAGAAAGTATGGATTCACATCGGTGTTTATCGAGGCTTGAATTTGGATTTGGGTGGCGCGGTGCGCATTCATTACCCACGTACATTAGAGAGGCCATGGAGAATACATATATTACAAAGGAGACATGAGGGAAGACAGAGTAGGCTAGAGACATATTTTGGAGTTGTATCCAGCAGAGATGTAGGATGGCAGATCGAGGGGGTCAGTTCCTCCTCCATGTGGTGAATGAGAGTTCACGGACAAGATTCATTTCAACAATCATAGCAAATGCCCGCCCACATTACAGACCTCTCCTCGAGGGCTTGATACATACAGAGAGGCGGAGTATGTGGCCTCCTCTCTAGGTGTCCCATCATGACATAGGGAGAACCGAGAGCTCGGGCCAAGGGCATTGGCTAGCGGGGCTCGTCAAGTACAGAGACCTCAATAGTCTCGTAGCCAAATCGTCAGATCCATAACTCGACTCTAGAGTACCAACTAGAGTCAGATCTCACTAGAGAGACCAGAAGCCGTTATGGTTTTGGTGTTGGCTTGGACATCATTGGAGAGATTTCCCAAAGAAACCTTTTTTTAGCCAAGAACAAGGGTAAGACACATATCTTAGAGCCTTCACTCGTTGGAGATATGTCATGGAGCCATCGGATCTACGTAGTGGTCAAGAACCACTAGGCTAAGCACCAGAGTACCGTGATAGAGACGACATGTAGTATTGGTGGTGTTTCCACCTCTATATTGTTTGATTCCTGTTCATCCGATTCTTTTATTGTACTATCCTTGTAGAGCATTACATGCTTTGGGTAAGCAGTAAGCTAGGCAAGGTCATAGTTAGGATGTTGAGATGGCTTTTGGAGCCAAAATTTTTGTAGACTCCTTAGTTAAGGAGTGTGTAGTGGATTTGGGACCCTTCACCACTACCTTCGATCTTCGAATCCTTCCATTAGGATCTTATGGTGTCATCTTAGGCATGGATTGGTCAGCAGCACATAGAGCTAGAGTGGGCTATTACCATAAGACTATTTCTTGTACGATGATCTAGGAGTGGAGTCAGTCATATCAAGAGTTAGGAGGCCCGTTTCCATTCACACCATCTCTCGCTATGCAACTTAAGCAAAGTGTGTGTGATGAGTTTGTCGATATATGCTATTATGGTTAGTGACATATATGAGGATGAGTCTAGTGGACCACCATCCCTTGATGACCATTGAATTTTGAGAGAGTTTGCTGATGTTTTTCTAGGGGAGCTACCGAGGTTACCTCCCCCATGTGAGATAGATTTCCACATAGATCTGGTTCCCAGGCGCATAGCCTATCTCACATGAGCACCTTATCAAATGACTACTCTCGAGCTATGTGAGCTCAAGTTGCAACTAGAGAGGGCCTTCGAGAAAGGAATAATCCATCCTAGTATATCCCCTTGGGCACCGGTGCTCTTCTTGAAGAAGAATTATGGATATCTATGGTTATGTATTGACTCACTGTCAAATGAACAAAGTAACGATCAAGAATCATTACCCCTTCCACACATTGATGACTTATTTGATTAGATGAAGGGGCCATAGTTTTCTCCAAGATATATCTTAAGCCAGTGGTATCATTAACTCAAGATCACGGAGGTAGATGTTCATAAGACCGCCTTCATATGAGATATGGCCACTACGAGTTCATAGTGGTGCCTTTTGATGATGAATGCCCCGCAATATTAATGAACTTGATGAATGGGGTGTTCAAGACTTTTTTAGATCGCTTCATGCTCATCTTCCTTGATGACATTTTGATTTACTCACATACGTGAGGAGAACCTTAGCCACTGTTCTTCAAAGTTGTCTTCATGAGCAACATATTTATAGGAACTTGAAGAAGTGTGCGTTCTTTTAGACGAGGTGCAATATTCTGGGCTATCACATCAATTTTTGGGGAAGGTATTGCAAATTGATCCTTCCAATATTCAAGCCATCATGGATTGGCTAGCACCAACTAGTGTGACCACCTCCAGTGCGCAACTTCATGGGTTTAGCAAAGTTATTATAGGATATTTGTTCAGAATTTTCTCGATCATACCACAAAGATTTAAGCACCCCATCACTTCCTTTGCGTAAAGGGAAGAAGTTTGTATGGTCGAGAAAAATGTGAGTAGGCCTTCGAGACAACAAGGAATGCCTCAGAAAACACCTATTCTAGTAGTTCGGATCATCAAGGTGAGTTTTACATTTGCACGTGAATTATGCTTCTTCTTAGCAGGACTTGGAGGTGTGTTGATGAAGGATGGTAAAGTAGTTTCTTTTGAGTCTCACAAACTCAAATATTATGAGCTTGATTATCCAACTCATGATCTTGAGCTTGTAGTAGTTGTGCACGCCTTAGTGTGGTGGAGAAATTTTCTTCTTGGTCTGAGATTTAGACTCGGGGTGATCACTTGAGTCTTTGCCACCTCTTCACATAGCCCAAGTCCTCAACGCTCACCGAGCGGGTTTGGATGGAGTTTATTTGTGAGTATGATATGGAGATAGAGCATGTGAAGGGGAAGGATAATCTGGTTGTAGATGCCTTGAGTAGACAGAGACATGTGGTTATGGCTACTTCATTGGGATATGTCATTTCATGATTTACGGAGTAGGATTTTCTAGCAGCTTCCTCGGACGGTTTCTACCTCACAAAATGATGAGAAATATATGAGTCTTAGAGATCCCTTGAGGGGATATTTGATGGATTTTCATTAGAGACAGATGGCCTTCTCAGACACAGAGGTCGGATATATGTTCCTAGAGATGGAGGCTTGAGACAGGACATTTTGATAGAGGCTCATCATGCACCTTATTTAGCCCATCCCGGGGTGAAGAAGATGCATGCCACTTTGAGACAGTTGTACCATTGGAGAGGACTTGAGAGACGTGGCTCTGTGTTTGTCACGTTGTTTAGAGTGTCATAGGGTGAAGGCCAAGCATCAACATCTAGCTAGCCTTATTTTTCCTCACACCATACTAGAGTGGAAGTGGGACACCATTTCCATGGACTTCATTGTTGGGATACCAATGGCGAGATACCACCACGATGCCATCATGGTCATGGTGGATAAATTGAAGAAAGTGGAATATTTTTCTTCGGTTAAGACCACCTATACATCCAATGTAGTGGCATGGGTATATCTTGATGAGATTTTTAGATTACATGGGATTCCGTAGAAGATCATTTCAACGATCCTTTGTACACTTCACATTTCTGGACCACCATGCAACATGCCCTCGGGACGAAGATCAATTTCAGTATAGCATATCACCCTAAGACAGATGGAAAGACTGAGTGAGTGAATCATATTTTAGAGGACATGCTTAGGATGTACATTATGGATCACCAGTCGAGATGGGAGGAGTATCTATACTTGGTGGAGTTTTCCTACAATAATAGTTTCCAGAGTTCGATAGGCATGGCTCCTTTTTAGGAACTTTATGGCAAAGAGTGCAGGACACCTCTTAGTTGGGACAGGGTTTCTATTGGGCCAACATTACTATAGGATATGGAGCAGCATGTTATCTTGATCAGACAAAGATTGCAGGAGGCACAAGATAGGTAGAAGAAGTATGCAGACCAGCATAGGACAAATCGTAGTTTTGAGGTAGGCGCGAAGGTGTTTCTTCATGTCAGACTGCATAAGAGCCCTATCCATTACGAAAAAGGTTCTAAGCTTTCTCTTAGGTTTGTGGGTCCCTTTGAGATCTTGGAGCGCATCGAGCCATTGGCCTATCGTCTAGCGTTGCCACCTAGCTTGTCTCACGTCCATGATGTGTTTCATGTTTCTGTGCTTAGGAGATATATTTATGATCCTTCTCACATGCTAGATTAGACCGCATTGCAGGTGTAGGATCAAGGGCAGGTGATGGTGGAGCCCATCCGCATTATAGAGCGCATGACCCTAGGCCTTCGCGGCAGAGAGATTGACTAGGTTTGGGTCTAGTGGGACAGATATGATGAGACTACAGCTACATGGGAGGATGCCACATTGCTTTCGAGTCTAGTTCCCACACCTGTTCCAGTGACTTCCAGGAGGAAGTCAAGTTTAAGGAGGGGGATGTAGTGCCCACTTCCCTTTGACACCTTTTGCTTTGATTTTGATACTATCGACTACACTTATGGACATTGTTGTAGCTTTTTGATTTAGCATGATACTAGATGTTAGAGATACTAGATTGTTGTTGATTTTGATTCATATATGATGCATGTGGATTATTAGAGACATTTTATATTGATACTTCGGTATCTATACTGACATGGTTATATATTATATATATATATATATATATATATATATATATATATATATATATATTTGGACATGTGATATATTTCATCATATTGAGTAGACCTTTGATAATTGGATTAATATTGTGATCATTTTGACATGGATGAAATGTGGAATAGAAATGTTGCTAAAAATTGTAAATGATATCGTATTTTCCTAGATGATATTTGATTCATATATAGGTGATTTTGGAATTATATTGTATATTTTATCATAGATGTTTTTAATGTGGCCATGAGGTCAAGAGGGTATTTATGTGTTTTGTAGGTTAAATTATTCACAACAATCATCGGGGGTGATTGGATACCAACCACATTGGAATTCTAGATGAATTCAACAAGGGTCACCATGGCAACATGTAATTGTGTGTGTGTTAGAATTATTTGGCTAGGGGAAAATTGTGACCAAGGGGTCATGTGTTGTCTTTTAATTTAGTTTCCATTTTTTTAATGTTAGTATGTGTTTCTTTTAGTAATGTAATTTACTTGTTTTAATTATTTTGATTTTAATGTATGGTTTACCCCTTTATTATTAATGGGTTGTAGTGTCTTAATTAAGCTAATTTAACCTTGTCCTAAACTAATTCAAGATGTGACCAAAAGGATATCATTTATTAGACTTGATGTTCTATTGGATTTTGTGTTGTGTATTGAATGCTTGAGATATTGAGTTTTGTACACTCTACCCTTAATAGGAAACTCGAATTTTGCCTAGAGGCCAAATTTGGAAGCTTGTGGGACAAGTCAAACTTGTCCCACACCTCTTAAATTGCTATGCAAACCCTACCTATGGGTCGGGGGGTCAAAATTAGACCCCATTAGGTGTTTTGGTAAGATAAAAATGTGAAATGTTTATTGCACTTTCTTTCAAGTAATTAATTTTTCCTTAGGGGGTGTGGGCTTAGATGGTGTGTGTAAGTAACTTGTCATTCCTTCAACCACTTATTAATGGTCCTTTGGAATATGAGGTTGACTAAGGTGATGTGGAGTGGAGAGGAAATGAGGTGGCATCCTACTAGGAGCCACATCATCCTCCTCTCTCCTTTTCTATTTATTGAAGTTATTTTGCTTGTTTGGGGGTTACTTCATTATTTTGTGCTCTTGTAGATTTAATAATAAACAAAATCATGCACACAGGATCTAAACAATCCCAAAATCTACAAAGTGGAAGTATAAACTAGAATAATCCAAATCAAAACAAAGTAACACAACATGTACCATGGTTCACCCAATGTGGGCTACGTCCACCAAAGATAGAGATCTCATATATATAATACAACAAGAGTACAAACCAACTCTTCAATACAAGAGTATAATGCATCTCTCCAAGAGTATCTCCTCTCCTCCAGATCTCTAAATGGATCTCCATGAGTGCACTACAACTGTGCCTCCAAACACCACCAACAGATCTCACATAACCAGGAACTACTACATCTCTGAACTACTACCAAGTTCTCTGTGGATCTGCAAACAAGACCTCTCACATGGGTCTACCATATGTGCAACTATGATTGTGCACCAAGAAGTAAGTCTGTCTCTCCATCACTACATAACCTGTGCAAACATGAAGACAACCTCCTCTACAATATCTAGATCTACATGGATCAACAATACAATATGATCTCATGGATCTACAATACAAGACTAGATCTACATAGATCTATAATACAAGATCTCACCAACATGTGGATCTACAAGAAGAAACTCTATGTGCTTTGCATACTATGCAAGCCATTACAATGAGACAATAACTATACAAAGGAAATATAGTAGAAGATGTTACCCTCTTCTCACCATTCAGATGTACCTACTATTTCCTTCTGTCCATCTCCTTTCATGGAGACTTTGTCTTCATGTAACCTGTTCTTTCTTTCTCTTCTTCTTCTTCTTCTTCTTCATCCTCTCAATCTAGGAGAATCAAGGATCTAATTCAATCCTTCTCTTAATTCACTTTCTAAACCCTAGCTTTTATGCTTATATAGTCATTTATAAACTTAGGGCACTTAGCCATGCAATTACATCCAATAAATCTACTTTAATGCTAAAAATAGATTTAATTCCCGAGAGTTAATTAAAACATTCTCACACAGGTAACCGATGCCGGTTAACCCTGACCGATGTATGGTTACATTTTCCCTACTGACTAATTGACCGATTAGCCTTGATCCTAACCGATGCTTGACCCTACCACAATGGATTACTTTTCCCGACCGATAACGGATGACGGCGATTACCCGACCGATTAGCCGTTATCCCAACCATTAACATGTTTTTGTCAAAACAAAACATGTAAAACATGCTATCTTTGAAGCAATTCAGCTCCACAACCTAACAATCTCCCACTTGGAGATAAATTGCTGAACCTTTGTACCTATACCTATACATCACCATCCTCTCTACACACCATGAAGACCATCTATTCTTTCCTTCAACAATTCTCTCAAAAATAAAACCAGGAAGATCAAACCATCTTCTCAAACCAAGAAGATAAAAACATGACTTACCAAACCTACCAGCAAAGCTACTACTGATTCATGATAACCGAGCTATCCATACATCAAGCTCCCACTGAATCATAACACCAAGCCTCTCATGCAACCAAGCCATCATGACTAACACACCTGCAAGAGCTCCCACTCAAACTGAAGTACTGAGCTTCAACTGCAACCATAGCCATACCTATAAAACCAACCATGTTCTCCATCCATCTATCCATGTCTCCATGCAACCACCAATGCAATTGTCCAAAGACAAGTCAAACTGGAATATGTGAAAGCAAAACAAGATCCCGGTAAAAACAACCCTAAATGAGTTCTACATGCAACAGTGGGTGATCAATCCACAAACACCTACATAACTCAAAGAAATCCAAACACTGCAATCTACAAATCCAACCCTGCATAAACAACTAGCATGTCCAAGACATTCATCTATAGATAACATACCTATCAAGGAGTAACATAGTAATCAAGAGGAAATACAAACATCCCCTACTCATGCTCAAGGCATCTAAACTATGCTCATAGGCATCCATGTGCAAATCAAACATCTGCATCATCATAGACTCACAAAACTGAATCTATCCACATGTATAAACTCACCTATACATCCATCCATATCATCAGGCTCTCCAGAAGTGCCAAGTCTCTCACCGACTAACTCCAAAGCCATATATGAATCATGTGCTCATCAATGTCAATAACAAACAACCATGCTAAACCATGCAACTAATACCAAGTGCAAATACCAACAAACATGTCATCAACATACTACACAAACCAACCAAGATGAAAGCAAAACAAGGGCACCATCTAAAAATGGTAAATAAACACTGTTGTCAAACCTATGACCAAACCGACCACGGTTTCCCCTAACCAACACCGGTCACTTCCTGACTAACCATGGTTACTAGATGACCGACCACGGTTAATCCTAACCGACACCGGTCTCTTATAATAGCATATATTTTCTCCTTTTTCACCCTTCAAACTTTGAAAATTTCTCTATCATCTAAAATCAGCTGAATCTAACCATCAACTCTCATCCCATCCCAAGGAATATCCAGCACCATAAAAAATAAACCAAAAGTGACATCACAAAGCAATAAAATCAATATACCTACAAATCCATGATTTCCTCCAAAACCAACTAGTGCCTCTGCCACTCTGAATAAGTAGCAATCTCCTCTCACTCTCATGTGCATCATGTATCCAATCTTGCAATGCAACAACCATGGCTTGCTCCCACTTGAACATGAAATTCCCTACACTGCCTCTAACACCAAGCTCAAAAGCTAATATGTCAGTGAGAAATAAAACCGATGAAAGAAAATATAAAATGATTCCCTTCTTATCAAAGAATACTTCTACATCACAGAAGTTTGGACTTCTTGTGAAGTAGGTGAATCAACTTCTTTTCATCCTGTGTACTCAACATCTTTCATTACTTGCAATCTATGTCTCTAACCATGACTTTTCATTGAGGATCTCATCCTTAGACTAGATATCCTTGTCCTCAAGATTCCACACAACTGGGAAATAAAAGTCAAACAACACCAAAAACATGGTGTAAATCATGCACACTATCCAAACATAATATCAGTTGCTCCAAAAGAAAGAAATAAAACATGAACCATATAGAGATACCTGACCCAAAGTCTCACTGGACTAACCAAGCCAACTCCATCCTCTTTCTGATCCAAACATTGAAGTGATCTACACATTATTACCATATACACTATGTGCAAGAAACATGATCCTCCAAAATAGACACTGAACCATCCATGCCCTCTTCTACTAAGAAACCATGTGCAAACTCATTGTCACAGAGACCGACTATGGTTTCTGACCGATACTGACTACCCTCTGTGACCGATGTTGGTTCCCTGATCAACATCGGTGCTGCTGGAACTAACACAACACCACAAAATTGGCATAGGTCACCAAACCAGGTGCCTACTCCACCAAAGCCGATAGTTGTGTTGAGCCAGTCATTTCAAGAAGCACCCAAATCTTGCACAAAAAACTTAACAACAATAATACATGCAATAAAAATTACACCAAGATGAAATACATCACCTTACCAACACCAAGATACTCAACCACATCTTCAACTAAAGAACATGTTTCTCTGATGGAAACCCCATCTTCATTTTGTGCTACTATATTCATCCTCTCTAATGAAATCCCATGCATCTAACTACACCAAAGGATGCATAACTACGCTCCTTTTCTCTCATTCTCAGATCTAGATCTGCAATCCCAAACATGCATGTGCAACCAAAATAATATAAGCACTACAATACCAAGATAAAACCATACCTCAATAACCGGATCTGCAATCTGACCAACATGCTTTGTGCCTCCAAGAACTAGGGACACCTCAACAAAAAGATACATTCCATGCATCTTTTTAATTCTTCAGATATGTGATTTTCTATTTAAAACTAGGTTTCCCAAGAATAACCACCACGACACCCTATAACTTACCACCACATTGTAACCACCATGGTCACCCTCACCACATGGTCACCCCGTCACACTGCTTGCCACCACTTAACCACACTTAACCGATGCGGTCACTATAATTTCCAAAAACCTTACTCTTCCAGCTCCCACTTGAGATTAAATCTCTTCCTGTGATCTTCACATCAAGAAAAAAAACCCTTCTCTCATACACCTATCAAGTAAACACTAACAATATACTGAAGCAAAACCTTGCTCTAAAATAACCAAGCTAACCAAGATTTGATACTAGTTGTTGGGAATTCAGACTGTGACGGAATAGTGCTATGATTTAATAACAAACAAAATCATGCACACATGATCTAAACAATTCCCAAAATCTACAGTAGTGGAAGTATAAACTAGAATAATCCAAATCAAAACAAAGTACACACACATAACACAACATGTACCATGGTTCACCCAATGTGGGCTACATCCACCAAAGATAGAGATCTCATATATATAATACAACAAGAGTACAAACCAACTCTTCAATACAAGAGTATAATGCATCTCTCCAAGAGTATCTCCTCCTCCCAGATCTCTAAATGGATCTCCATGAGTGCACTACAACCATGCCTCCAAACACCACCAACAGATCTCACATAACCAGAACTACTACATCTCTGAACTGCTACCAAGTTCTCTGTGGATCTACAAACAAGACCTCTCACATGGGTCTACCATATGTGCAACTATGACTGTGCACCAAGAAGTAAGTCTGTCTCTCCATCACTACATAACCTATGCAAACATGAAGACAACCTCCTCTAATATCTAGATATGGATCTAGATCAAGATCTCATGATCTCATAATCTACAATATGATCTCATCTACATGATCTAAGATACAAGATAGATCTACATATATCTATAATACAAAGATCTCACCAACATGTGGATCTACAAGAAGAAACTCTATGTGCTTTGCATACTATGCAAGCCATTACAATGAGACAATAACTATACAAAAGAAATATAAGTAGAAGAAGATGTTACCCTCTTCTCACCATTCATTGTACCTGTGTACTTATTTCCTTTTTCTCCATCCTCCTTCCATGGAGACTCTTGTCTTCATGTAACCTGTTCTTTCTTTCTTTTCTTCTTCTTCTCTTCTTCATCCTCTCAATCTAGGAGAATCAAGGATCTAATTCAATCCTTCTCTTAATTCTACTTTCTAAACCCTAGCTTTTATGCTTATATAGTCATTTATAAACTTAGGGCACTTAGCCATGCATTACATCCAATAAAAATCTACTTTAATGCTAAAAATAGATTTAATTCCCAAGAGTTAATTAAAACATCATCACACACACAAGTAACCGACATGACCGCAACGTTACCTTGTCCAATGGTGGTTCCTGATTACTTTTTTCGACCGATGTTGTTACCTTAGTGATGCCATGACCGTTATGTTGACTTCGATGACTGATCATCCGATATGTGATAACCGATGATTACACTATCAACCGTTACTAAACCAAGTAACATGTAAAACATGCAATCTTTGAAGCAATTCAGCTCCACAACCTAACAATCTCCCACTTGGAGATAAATTGCTGAACCTCTTGTACCTGTACTGTACACATGTACACATCACCATCCTCTACACACCGTGAAGACCATCTATTCTTTCCTTCAACAATTCTCTCAAAAATAAAACCAGGAAGATCAAACCATCTTCTCAAACCAAGAAGATAAAAACATGACTTACCAAACCACCACAAAGCTACTACTGATTCGTGATAACCGAGCTATCCATACATCAAGCTCCCACTGAATCATAACACCAAGCCTCTCATGCAACCAAGCCATCATGACTAACACACCTGTAAGAGCTCCCACTCAAACTGAAGTACTTGAGCTTCAACTACAACCATAGCCATACCTATAAAACCAACCATGTTCTCCATCCATCTATCCATGTCTCCATGCAACCACCAATGCAACTGTCCAAAGACAAGTCAAACTAGAATATGTGAAAGCAAAACAAGATCCTGGGTAAAAACAACCCTGAATGAGTTCTACATGCAACTAGTGGTGATCAATCCACAAACACCTACATAACTCAAAGAAATCCAAACACTACAATCTACAAATCCAACCCTACATAAACAACTAGCATGTCCAAGACATTCATCTGTAGATAACATACCTATCAAGGAGTAACATAGTAATCAAGAGGAAATACAAACATCCCCTACTCATGCTCAAGGCATCTAAACCATGTGCTCATAGGCATCCATGTGCAAATCAAACATCTGCATCATCATAGACTCACAAAATGAATCTATCCACATGTATAAACTCACCTATACATCCATCCATATCATCAGGCTCTCCAAAGCTGCCAAGTCTCTCACCGACTAACTCCAAAGCCATATATGAATCATGTGCTCATCAATGTCAATAACAAACAACCATGCTAAACCATGCAACTAATACCAAGTGCAAATACCAACAAACATGTCATCAACATATTGCACAAACCAACCAAGAAGATGAAAGCAAAACAAGGGCACCATCTAAAAATGGTAAATAAACACTGTTGTCAAACTTGTGACCAAACCGACCACGGTTTCCCCTAACCGACCATGGTTTCCCCTAACCACCCCGGTCCTACCGACCACCACGGTTACTAGATGACCACCACTTTAATCCTAACCGACACCGGTCTCTATAATAGTCAATTTTTCTCCTTTTCACCCTTCAAACTTTGAAAATTTCTCTATCATCTAAAATCCAGCTTGAATCTAACCATCAACTGTAATCCCATAAGGAATATCCAGGCACCATAAAATAAACCAGAAGTGACATCACAAAGCAATAAAACTCAATATACCTACAAATCCGTGATTGCCCTCCAAAACCAACTAGTGCCTCTGCCACTCTGAATAGTAGCAATCTCCTCTCACTCTACATGTGCATCATGTATCCAATCCTGCAATGCCAACAACCATGGCTTGCTCCCACTGAACATGAAATTCCCTGCACTACCTCTAACACCAAGCTCAAAAGCTAATATGTCAGTGAGAAATAAAACCAGATGAAAGAAAATATAAAATGATTCCCTTCTTATCAAAGAATACTTCTACATCACAAAAGTTTGGACTTCTTGTGAAGTAGGTGAATCAACTTCTTTTCATCCTGTGTACTCAACATCTTTTGTTACTTGCAACTGTGTCTAACCATGACTTTTCATTGAGGATCTCATCCTTAGACTAGATATCCTTGTCCTCAAGATTCCACACAACCGGAAATAAAATTCAAACAACACCAAAAACATGGTGTAAATCATGCACACTATCCAAACATAATATCAGCTTTCTCAAAAAAAGAAATAAAACATGAACCATATAGAGATACCTGACCCAAAGTCTCACTAGACTAACCAAGCCAACTCCATCCTCTTTTTGATCCAAACATTGAAGTGATCTACACCATCTTTCCCTATACACTATGTATGTGCAAGAAACTGATCCTCCAAAATAGACACTTGAACCATCCATGCCCTCTTCTACTGTAAGAAACCATGTGCAAACTCATTTGTCACAGAGACCAACCATGGTTCAACTACCCAATACCGACTTTACCTACTCTGTGATCGATGTTGGTTCCCTGATCAACATCGGTGTTGCTGGAACTAACACAACACCAAAAATTGGCATAGGTCACCAAACCAGTGCCTACTCCGACCAAAGCCGATAGTTGTGTTGAGCCAGTCATTTCAAGAAGCACCCAAATCTTGCACAAAAACTTAACAACAATAATACATGCAATAAAAATACACCAAGATGAAATACATCACCTTACCAGCACCAAGATACTCAACCACATCTTCAACTGAAGAACATGTTTCTCTGATGGAAACCCCATCTTCATTCTGTGCTACTATATTCATACTTCTCTAATGAAGCCCATGCATCTAACTAGCACCAAAGGATGCATAACTACTCCTTTTCTCTCATTCTCAGATCTAGATCTGCAATCCCAAACATGCATGTGCAACCAAAATAATATAAGCACTGCAATACCAAGATAAAACCATACCTCAATAACCGGATCTGCAATCTGACCAACATGCTTGTGCCTCCAAGAAACTAGGGACACCTCAACAAACAAGATACATTCCATGCATCTTTCTTAATTCTTCAGATCTGTGATTTTCTGTTTAAAACTAGGTTTCCCAGTAACCGACCACGGTCACCCTATAACCGACCACCACCTTACTGTAAAACACCACGGTCACCCTCCCTCCGACCGCACGGTTTGCCACTTAACCGATGCCGGTCACTATAATTTCCAGCAACCTTACTCTTCCAGCTCCCACTTGAGATTAATCTCTTCCTGTGATCTTCACATCAAGAAAAAAAAACCCTACTCTCATACACCATCAAGTAAAAACACTAACAATATACTGAAGCAAAACCTTGCTCTGAAATAACCAAGCTAACCAAGATAACCAAGCTCTGATACCAGTTGTTGGGAATTTGGGACTGCGGGGACTTGCTAATAGTGCTATGATTTAATAACAAACAAAATCATGCACACAGATCTAAACAATTCCCCAAAATCTACAACAGTGGAAGTATAAACTAGAATAATCCAAATCAAAACAAAGTACACACACATAACACAACATGTACCATGGTTCACCCAATGTGGGCTACATCCACCAAAGATAGAGATCTCATATATATAATACAACAAGAGTACAAACCAACTCTTCAATACAAGAGTATAACGTATCTCTCCAAGAGTATCTCCTCTCCTCCAAATCTCTAAATGGATCTCCATGAGTGCACTACAATTGTGCCTCCAAACACCACCAACAGATCTCACATAACCAGAACTACTACATCTCTGAACTACTACCAAGTTCTCTGTGGATCTGCAATCAAGACCTCTCACATGGGTCTACCATATGTGCAACTATGATTGTGCACCAAGAAGTAAGTATGTCTCTCCATCACTGCATGCATAACCTATGTGCAAACATGAAGACAACCTCCTCTACAATATCTAGATCTACATGGATCTATAATACAATATGATCTCATGGATCTATACAATATGATCTCATGGATCTACAATACAAGACTAGATCTACATAGATCTATAATACAAGATCTCACCAACATGTGGATCTACAAGAAGAAACTCTATGTGCTTTGCATACTATGCAAGCCATTACAATGAGACAATAACTATACAAAGGAAATATAGTAGAAGATGTTACCCTCTTCTCACCATTCAGATGTACCTGTTATTTCCTTCTGTCCAGCTCCTTTCCATGGAGACTCTTGTCTTCATGTAACCTGTTCTTTCTTTCTTTCTTCTTCTTCTTCTTTGTCTTCATCCTCTCAATCTAGGAGAATTAAGGATCTAATTCAATCCTTCTCTTAATTCTACTTTCTAAACCCTAGCTTTTATGCTTATATAGTCATTTATAAACTTAGGGCACTTAGCCATGCAATTACATCCAATAAGGTCTTGCTCCTTTGGCTTTCATTTTAAGCCTTGTTTTTGTTTGTTTTGTTGTTCTTCTTTCTTGTGTTGATTGTTGTTTTGAATGTGGTTGAAATGGATGTGAAATATTTGTTTGTGTTGTGGAAGCTTTTTTTTCCATGTGTTGGAATTATCTCCCATTATAATGTGGTTGGGGCTCGGGGGCCAATGGAGAGGATGGCTTCTCCTCTTCATTGGGTATCTTGGTTGGGTGGAGAGCGTTGCCTCTCCCCCCATTTTGTTGTGAATCAAACAAATCTTAGAGGAGCTATCTTGTTGGAGTTGTGAAGCTTGGAGTCTTGTTGGAGACCTTGTGAAACTTCCTTAGTATTATTCCCACTTAGAGTGGAGGAAACTTGTAATATGATATTCTATTTTAGCTTGTATTATTGTATGATCTTTCCCACTTCAAGTGGAGGACATTGTATTGATCTTGTAAAGGAAAGTTTTATTCAAATAGTTTTTATTGATATTGTATTGTATGTGGAAAGAAACAAATAAGAAAAGAAAGAAGAAAGAATTGTATTGTAGAGTTAGTTTTGCAAAAAGAAAAGAAAGTAATTCTCTTTATTTGAAATCTTGGTTGTATTGTGAGAAAAGTAGTTCTTTGTGTTAAAAAGAAATGAGTTATACTCAATGGGAAAATAAAGTTTAATTTCTTTGTGAGATTGTGTTGTTGCAAATGAGAAAGTAGAAATAGAAAAGTGATAATATGTTAAAAGTATGCATAGTAAATTTGAATGTAAAAGAAAGTTGTTGTAGTTGTTTTAGATATTTGAGTTGTAGTGAAAATGGAAGAGACAACAAATTTGAAATAGGGAATTGTTGCATTTTGTATTAGAAAATAACAATGTGAAATTAGATATATATCCTTTAATTTTTCTCTTGGAATTCAAAGAAAATTAGTTGAATAAAATGGAATAGATCTTGTAGTTGTTATTGTTACTATTGGATTTCTAAATGTTTTAAATGAGTAATTTTAATCAAGAAATGAACTAATGAAATGAAATTCCAAAACTGGAAACTTTAAGAGCATAAAATCAAGTTCAGATCGTATTTTAGTACCTTTTAATTACTTTTAGTTTTTGAGAAAATTCAGATTTGAGGTTCTGTTTTCCAAAAACAGGACCGCCGCCCTGTGCAAAGTGGCGGTCCCGTAACCGCCGCTCAGATAAGGCGGCGGTCTCAAAACCACCATCAAGTAGGGTAGCGGAGGTCTGTGGTTTTTCACCCAGAAGGGCGATGGTCCCAGACCGCTGGTTTTCTTTGGGTGGCGGTTCTGTCACTTACGACAGAACTCCGCGGATCCACGCCTGTGTGAAAACTTAAACTAGTTTTTACTAATTTATAAGATGTAAAATTTAACCAATGGCTACCAACATGTAAACAATGAGTAATCCCTTGGATTTGAACAATAAAACATACAAATGGTGGATTAAAAACATTCCTTTCATCTATAACAATGGGGGTAGGGTTTGCCCCAAATTTGAAAACCCAAATACACTTAGTGTGGATACAAAACCAGATTGGTGGAGGAAAACCCCTCCCAATCCTTGAATGGAAGTAATAACAACATTAAAACTTTAATCTAAGCTAATCTAAACTAGATCTTCTTTTAGAATCCTCCATGGCTCTTCCTCTTTAGCTCCCATGGCTTCCTCCTCTCCAACCTGCAATTTTTGGCAAAAAAAATAGACCAAATGAGGGAAATAGAATAAAGGAAAGGATTTAATAAAATTCATAAGGATTTTAGGGCTAAGTTTGGAACCCTAGGATCTAGTGGCCAAGATGGATTTGATCTAAGGGTGGAGGATTCACCCTACTTTTGTTAGGTAGAAATGTATTTTAAATGTTTAATTTAAAATCCTTAAGGGTATGTGTAGATGGGTGAATGGGGCCATTTAAATTGCCTTAGAGTGTTAAACCTTTGTTAGTTCTTAGCAAGCCTTGGGAAGTCACAAAAGGACTCTAAGTTAATAAGATAATGAATTTAATAAATTAACATAAGGTTAACCTTTCTAGGATTGAACATTATCTAAAGAGAAGAAAATATTTAATTAAGTAAATTAATCCTTGGTACCTTCCTATTGAATAATTGATTAATGGACCTTAGAGATAAATTTGAAAATATGTTAACCTTTTAACTAGACCTGGTTCTTCAATCGTAAAGTTGAGTTTAGAGGTGTAAGTTAATTTAATGAACCCTAAGGGGTCAAGCACCCTTGTAACATTCTTATAACTTAAACAAAAAAATTAGTCGCAATTTTTGGGTTAAGTGTTAGGTTGTAGCATGTTCCTAGAGCGTCATTTTTGCGGGCATTACATAATATTACTTTGTTCAATACTTTATAATTCTAACCAAATATGATCATTTGTATCGAATCGTTTGATTTTTGGATGTGATTATGGAATAATAAAAATATGAAGTGAAAACTTTATGTATTTATCACCCCCAATTTATGGAACTCTCTTTATTCAGTCATGGAGAACCTAGTATAGGTTCTAGGTTGTGTTTAGAGTTTTTAATTGCATTTATATCTATTTTGCATAGGATCTTCATGCTTGGCTTTATCCAAACTTGCATCGAGATTTGCATTAAAGATCTAATTTGTGTATTCAAATACAATATCCATGCCCCCATGGTGGCATTTTGACTACATTTACATAGGTTTACATTTCCCGCATTATCTAATCTAACTTGGCTTTGCCTCGGATCTCGTGTATCTTTACTTTGAAAGATATAACATTTCAAAGTCTTCAAAATTTGTGGGAGCTTTGTCATCCATCTCGGCATAAGGGTTCACTAAGGATCACTCCTTGCATTCAACAAGCAACATTGTTACGTAACATGTAAACTTTCTAAATATTGTGCACACCGAATTTACTCTTCATAATGTTTTGAATTTGCAAACCATTACAGGACCCTATTAAGGTAAATAAAAACATTTTCATAACTAGGTTGAGAGAGACTAGTTTATGCAGACACACCAACTCCAAGGCAGAAAGTTGTTAATAAACCATACATAAACAAACCACCTCCCTTGATCATAGTAAATTGCTCTCTCTTTATACCAAAAGGAGAAAAACCTGATTCCTTCTCATGTTCCTGCATAAACAATGATTTAGTGTTTAGAATTGTGTGGAGGCCATTCAAGAAAATGTGAGCCTCCGCTTCCACAAATTATGATGTGCACTCTCCATAATGGGAGATGCTAGATAGTGTCCCCTTCCTAATGTAATGAAGGTGCCCTCCCTAAGCCATCGGCCTTGAATGATCATCGATCGACCCCGCCTAAGTAAGTATGCCTCACCCTTACCAATCCCATCCATCAGTATACGCCTCTTCTCCCTCACCATTTCTCGCACCCATGCATGTGGGATCATTAATCACCATTACTATTATTGCTTCAAAATTCATCTTCTCCCTCAACATTTCATTTTCACTTCATTCCCGCTCATCACCATTCCAAATTAAAACACAACAATAGAATCTAGAAGAGTAAATGGCAGATTACAATTCCTAGTGGAGTGTTGGGAACGAATGCTACTCTTCCTGAAATCAACCCAAAATGTTTTGAAAAGAAAATATTCGAAATGAATGCTCCTCTCCCCTGTTAAATTCAATCGATCTTAAGAATGTGTCATCTGGGAGACTCAAATTGTCACGGGAAAATGGCATGTACCTTAAAGGCAACACTTTAACCACTTGGCCAAAGTGACCATCCTTTTCCATTCACTTGCGTACACATTTTTGTTAGCTACTTAATTCACATTAAATTTCTTGCAGCTTTTTTATTTTATTAAAAATATCTCATAAACACTTGCATGTTATATATTAGTGCCACCTTGTGGCTTATTCCTCTCCACCACATTGTTTTTCTACAATATTTAATGAATCTAATGGTTCCATAACAAATGTAACCATGTGATCTACCGATGTTACAATTCTACAAATCTAACGGTCTTTTCTCCATTATTACCAAAACCATGACGGTTTTAACTATTTTTCATTGCAGGAAGAGTGATTTGCCCACCTAGGATCCACATGTCATAGTCATTACATTGGACTCAAGACACGTATCCCATTTTTATTTGGGTGTTTGATTACTATTTAAGATTAACCCCGAGCTCCAAACCAACACTCTACTCTCTTGCATACCCATCGTTAGTGTGTTAAAAGGTATGTTATATTTTAAATAAAGTGAGTCATTTTAAGTTTTCATTATATAGGAATTCAATTATAGTTTGCATGTTAATAAAGGTCAACTAAAACTCTTAGGACTCGTAAGGAAAGGGAGCCAATTCTGACGGAACCTGTGAAAGAAATACGGTTAAGAAAACTTAGGAAAGATGACATAGTTTCTAAGTCTTGTGGAGATGATGAATTTGTAAGAAGAAATGGAAAGGAAAAGTGACAATCGAAGTGAAGGCTTGGGCGTGGAAAAGGACCATGAATCGAAAGATAATGAAGTAAAGATGGAGACTGAGAACCCCCTTCTGGTCAAGAGATGGAAAAGGATTCAGACTCCCAAACACACAATATAGAGGAAGCAGTGGCTAATCTTAATGCTTTGAAAATTTCACAAAAATATTTGTTTGCAGCTCAAGACGTTGTGATTAAAGCTAGTGCATTAAGAAAGGAGTTCGAGCAATGTCGATTGGATACGATATTAATATGGATCAACCGAGTATGGTGTCTAGAGAGATGAAGGAGTTGCAAGAAAAGACTGATAAAATTTCCACAATTCTAGTAAACTAGCATATGGAAACAACAAATAAAAGGTGTGAGATCATTGAGAAGGAAAATTCTTGGCATGAAGGAGATCAAGCTACAAATTTAAAGTTTGTATTGTTGAAAATGAAGAGTTTGGTGGAGCATCTGAAAATGATGGTGGAACTGGTTAACGCAATGTAAAAGGAAAAGTAGCTAGAGAAGTCGAGTCATCCCCAAGAAGGAAATGATTGATCCGGATTATGAAAAATGGAGAGTGACAATTACTGGATTGGTGAAGGAATGGACTGAAAGCATGAAGACTTTGGATGATATTGTAAATTAATAGATTCTGGTCTAGCCTCTTGGTGTGTTGTTTCTTGTTAGTTTTTATTTCTTGATGCTAGTTTGGTTGTGAGATCGATGTCTTTTAGTTGTTAGTCTGTTGTAGGCTTCAATGGGTATACCCCTGGACTTGGTTGTTTGTCTTTTGTTGGATTATTTGTACGAGGTGGGTCCCTTAACCCTCCTTTACCTTTAATAAAAAATAAATAAAGGTCAACTATAAAGTTTTTTTAATTGTATAATCATCTCATTTTTTAGTGTTATTCAATAAATAATTGAATATTATTTTTGATAGTAGTTTTTATCATCATTTTATAGTCATTTTATAGTGTTGTTCATATCTATATAGTTTTGTCATTTGTACCATTATGTCTCCAAATATCTCAAGTTGTCTACCATCGTTATAAATCAAATTGTAATTTGTCATTGTGAGTAAAGTATCATTTATTTGGTCAATGTCATGTCATTCTAATATTGTCATATTGTTAGTATCGTCTTGTCGATAAAAGTGCCTTGAAATTGTGTCAAGAGTTGAAATATTATTATCATCATTATATTGTGTCATCAAATTCAAATTTATTGTCATTGAAAAATTAGTCTAGAATGTCATTGTAGCATTCAGAGTCATTGTCAAAGAGTCAAAAAATTAAAAAAATTCCTTTACGGACACATTTTTGGTGGAATTAGATGTCCAATTGAGGTATGTATTTGAGCCTCAATCTAAATGTGTTGACTAAACATCAGACTAGATTGGAGGACGGAGGCACAAGAGGAAGGAGGTTGAACAACGACCTCTCGTCACCACACACTCACTGGGCCACATGAAGTTATGGTGACGATTTTTTTTAGTTGTGTGCTTTATTTTCAGAGTTCCTGTTTCAGTTATGTGTAGCATGTTTCTTTTCAGAGTTACATTTTGATGAATAAATGGAAATTTCACATTACAGGGGGAACATACCACCAATGTTCCATTTCCATTCTAAGTCAAACCGGATAAACTCAAGGGCAACTTATAGTGGCGGTGACACAATTCCTATGTTGTTTGAGATCGAGTGGTAGTGTTCGATAATAGTGGCTATAATTAAGAACAATTTTTTTTTAGGGATGTAATGTGAATACATTTTCTAGTGTGAGTATTTTTTATTCATATTGGTAATAAATGATCAGCGATTCTATGTATTTCCTTGATGTAAAAATATATTAGAGAGAAAAAACACCCGCATAAGATAGTTCATGGATCTTGAAAATGTGATGCGTCTTGATGGTGGAAAAAATATCTTCATCCACTTGTTTTTACACCTTGATTTGCAAAAAAAAAGGCTAAGGGCATATGGGTGGCTTGAACTCCCAAAATTTTAAATTTATTATAACAATATATATAAAATTTTGATATGATTTTTCAATCAAACCAAAGTTCTAACTTTATAATTAAAATAAAATAAAGTAAAAATTAACCAAAATCAATTAAACTTGTCAAAATTTGGGATTCAATAAAACAACTCCATACATACTCTTGGGATCAACTCATAATATAAACCTACTAAAAATGGAACCCTATATATAATGGTGTCATCAAATATTGGAGAAGAAAATCAAATTTGTAATATTTTAAATCATTGAGCTTCTTATATATGAATTGAACAAGATCATAAAAAGTGAGCCTAATATGAGTCATACCGGTTACATGAGTAAGTTTAAACTAAAAGGGTCATGACATTGAACTAAAAATTTATTATAGAGAACATCCAACTTCAAACATCCCATGTAATGTACCTTTATTCAAAACAATGACAATGAATCACATAAGTGATCTTCTCAAATGATGAAGACTTTGTAGAAGAAAGGGTTATACATAATTCCAATGTGAAAAATATTCCTTCATGGGTATACATAGGGATATGTGACAAACTTATTCCCAAATTATGGATTAATTAATTACAATTAAGAATTAAATTATTAATGTTCTAATTATAGTTATCCCTTTGTTGGAATTTTCAATGTTGGGATAGAGAAGTGCAACACTACGTTCCCAAATGTATGGGACTATACTATAATTTCTCCATGAAATCTTTACATATCTATGTACAATAACCACTAAGAGTAAATACATGTTTGCACTATTTTTACATGTGTTAATTTTATGGGATGGTGTTATCCATAATATATACCAAAGATATTGTCTTAAGTACCATGACTATCTCTATCAAGATAAGAAATCAAAAGTGAAGGGTCGGTGAAACATAGAAAATCAAATCTAAGGGGCTAGAAGAAAAATCAATTTGATAATACATAAATGAAAATGTTGAAATATAATAGAGTAGTCAATTAGATTCAAGTGAGGGAGATCAAGAAAAATTGAACAAGAAAACAAACAAGAAGAAGCTATGTTTTATAAACTATGTAGTATATGAAGATATGTTAGGAGTGATAATCTATGGGAACATTAATGATATTATCAAGTGAATATCTAATATTTGGAAATGTAAGTGTCACATGTCATGGGGGAGAAACATGTCTATCATTATTTTAATATGAAAAATGACCTCAAACGATAAAGTAAATTGAACCATTTGTTTGAATTATATGATCATTTACATGTCATGTAGGTCTAGTAGGCATATGAACCATGTGTAATATAGTCCATGGTCCTTTCCATAAAATATGAGATTGTATGGTTGTATCTTTGTCAAACTCTTAGAGGTAGCAATTTATGCTATATGAGCTCACGATCTATAAAAATAAGTGTTATAGGATGAAATTAGATTGTAGATTGTTGAGGTTCTCCATTAGGTTGTTGTGAAATCATAGTATAAAGGGTAATATTAATGAATAATGACCACGTAAGATACACAATGTAAACCTAATAAATAACTTAATGTAAAAATATATATGAAAAAACACAACTATACAATACTAATGATCGCTTGTGTTGAATGATATAATGTTGAAGCTAAGTACATATCAAATGAAATATCTAATGATTTCATAACATTTTGTAATGTCAAATGAGATGAAATGTGTAACGCCCCATAATTTCACATCCCAAAAAGTAACAAAAATAGACATTTTATTTATTTATTTATTATTGTTGTTGTTTGACACAACATTGGGCCACATAAACACTAACACTTACATTTACAATTAATCCAATGAATATATGATTTATAGTTTTACTTTTGTATTCATTAAATTTTTTTACTTAAGAAGTGTAACATTTGTGGAAGTATGGTTAAAGTCATTATGCCGAGACAATACCACATTACAAATGAGGTTCATTTCATTCCTGGATTAAATCATGACTTAGATTCCATAACAAGTTTCTCGAACACTATCCTTCTATGAAATCTAGGTCACACGTAGTCCCATGCTATCAAAGGTGAAGAGTATAACTCAAAACACCTTTCACGGGGTCCCACTTACCTCCTACCAAGGTGGTTTATAGAAACATTAAGTAGGTTCAAACATGATTTATCCTTCTCTTAATTAGGTAAGATGGAGATGTTTAGCTCAACACGAGAGTGATACTATGAAATGACACAACGTTTTCCCCATACTATGATGACCAAAGACCCATCAACTAAACATGATGCTCTCTCGTGACCAAAATTTTTGTGAAGATCATTACTAGCCAAGGTATGAGGCCCTCACTCAAGCCTATCACACGAACAAGGGTTGATAAGAAGATCACTTATGAAACCACTATGAGTCCTAAGGAAGTCTTTTCATGGAAAAACTAAGTTTGGCTCAAGTTTCCCTTTGCACATTGCTCTAAGTTGTTCAATGACACAATTAGGGAAAATATACTCATGGATTTTACATATGAAGAGGGATTTATTGATCGATGGATGTGAAAAACTATCGATAGGAAAATTATAGGGAAGTTATTACCACATCTACTAATAAGGGATAACTTGATTAGAACCATAAAAGTGCTCATCCTTGTTTCTTTTAGTGGCATCGTCTCACATAAAGTTGAAACATTATAAGAGTTACCTCGTTTGTTACCCTCCAATTGGGAATAACATAAAAATGGTTTGGAAATATTACATTAGACTTCGTGCGATAACAAGTACAACCTATCAACTCATTTCACATCATACACTTGGGATTTTACTTAGATCCAAAAGGGGCGACCACCTACATTTTGGAAAAAGGGCTCCAACATATTTTTATTTGTTTCCAAGACCATTTTCAATAATATCATCATTATACATTGTTATAAATTTTCCTAAGAAAATTATTAACTTCCATCTTTTCCGTGCTCCTTAGTTATATTTAAATGAGTGCATTACCACTTAACTTTATCACACAAAGTGTACTTAAAAGCACAAAAAATGCTTACTTTTTTTCTAAAAGTTATGAGAGAAGAGGGGTTTTACATGATTATCATGATATATGATTGGATATTTTAACAAGATATGAAATGTTTGTGTGACCCATTTACTTGGGTATCTTTGGTCAACCAATTTTCTCCTAGATTATAATTCATGAGGATGTTCAGTTTACACATCCTAATTAGGAAAATCCTCCCTATGTGTGGTACAAGCTACTCCCTTAAGGTGGTGCACAACTCAGATTCCAAAGACCATATGTCACTACGTTCATAATAAGATACTTGGGTTGATTACTTTAATTGAATAAGTTACAAAGATTCAACTACACACTATGCATTACATACAATCATTAATGTTACACATTATTACATGACCTAACAATGGTTATAACAAAGTTTAGTTTCAAGCTTATAATATCCTTTTCTACGTTGCAAAACCATATTTACACATACTATGAGATCAAAAACATTACTCATTCACAACATTGTGACATTATATTTCTTTCCATTATTTAGTGTTATCGAGATATTCTCTTACGATCATGCTAACATCTTTTACTTTCCTTAACTATCTATTGTTCCTTTAGAAAGCATATTTCTAATCATACAAGAGTATCAGTCAACTAAATCACAATTACCAAACCATTATCGTTTCCTCATAAAAAATAAATGTGGTTCTTACTTAAATTAATACAACAATGATATTTCCATTAATCACTACCTAGATAAGGCCTCAATTTCAATAGAAAATGCATACATTTCAATATAAATGTGCAACTACAAAACAACATAATATTGCTAGTGATTCCTTTTGTTTAGTGTACCTGCAACCAAAAGCATGGTCAACCCAAATAGCTAGCATGAAAATATCCTATGATGTAACACATTTCATGTATGTATATTTTCCATTCACAATGATATCAAAAAAATTACATACACTTGAAGAGCGTAATAAGTACATATTCAATTTAAATGCATTTTCAACTTTAGAAAGAGAGGAGAGAAAACATAATATCATACAAAAGCAAAATTCTTGAAGTACGTAACTAATAGAGGCTCGATACAATCTCATAAATGTGTCCTAATTTCTCTAAACAGCTATTAAACCAAAGGGGGTCCCAAGATAACTTTCTAGCTATTATTTCAAATTTATAAAAGTGAAAAATTTAGCCTGAATAATCGCATACAATTTCCGAGGCAATCCTCAATAATCACCAAATCCACAACTCAACAATAGAAAAGAGAATGATTCAACAACTCATTTTGAGCACACTTGCAACCATTGCGCAGACCAAACATCTAACCCCTTTATACAAGCAACTTCTACACCCACCCCCAAATATCCCTTTGGTATCTCTTAATTAGATGGAATCTTTCAGCTACGTAGACACAGTATTAAGGGGCATTTGCAATTACAAAATATGACAAAATTCATGTCTTTTGTGCTTTGATGGACGTCCATACTCTGATTCAAAGCTCCCATTTTGGCATAGACAGGGAAGATGCTAACATAAGCTTGGAATTTGGCTTCATACTTACCAATTGCATTTGCATGATAGTTCTAAGGCTTTTAATCAAAATCATTTTGTGCATGTACTCGCAACCATTATTTTCCATGCTACCCATTTTTTCATGGTATTTTGTCAAACAGTTCATATACCTTTTTATGCGTCCATGTTTGCATGCATGACTACTATAACACTTACAACTACAACATTTGACCTAAATCTTGTCTCTTTTTCTTTGATGGATCTCCATTCACTTGTTCCAAAGCCCCCAAAATATGAGATATATTTTTTAAATTGTTCACGTGCCTTGTCTATTCTTTGGCATTTTTCATACCTGTCTAAAAGCTCATCTAAAGATCTGATTTTGGCACAGATTTGGAGGGTTTAAGTTCTATTGCTTCATTTACAAAATATCTTTCTGACATATAGGATGCACCCAATGAATCCACCAATATTTTCCTTAGCCCAAGGCACAACTAATTGCATGCATTAGGTGCTTCCCCTTCGAGAATTCTTGAAGAGGCTACCCTTCACTCATAATGCACCCAATCAACTCCGGTCAATGCATCATGACCACCCATTACATAATAGATGGTCATAATGCATTGACAGGGGGTTGACCAGGATGCATTATGAGTGAAGGTCCTCCCACCTTTTACCATTAAAGACAATCCATACATGTTTAAAGCTTCATATTTTAGAAATTTGGTGTAACACAACATATGCAATCCCCGGCCTCTTGACCAAATGGAAAAAAATTATGCCCAAATACACCCACAAAATCAAAATGATCTTATTATTTTTATTTTGTTATTATTAATATTTCAATTCTCATTTTATAATTAATCATTTAAATAATAATGATAATGACTATTATTCTTATTATTATTTATAATGTTAATGTCTTGCATTCCTAAAACCAAAGCAATCAAAATGATTAATTCACACACCACTCACATATTTGTGGCAAAATATGATCACGATTAAAATTGCACACAAACATTCGAACAAACCTTGAATGAGAAGTTCAACCAAGCGTAAACCGTTTTTGACTTACAAAATACTCTCTCAAACTAAGGTTATGATTTTTTTGGCATATAAATTCCATTTGTTCATGTAGAATTTGATCTCGATTCAATTAACTTATAAATATAAGTCTATTCCCAAAACACCAAATAAGTTGTTGTGAAACACAAGTCACTTCGTGAAGGAACCCACACCCTCACTAACCATAAGTAATGGGATAGGACACTACAAAACATTTTGGTAAATTGTGGCCACATGGATTTACATATAGCTTGTGCACAAGATATGATGTATAATATGTTGATATAGCTCATGGATGCTTACAATGATTGGATTTAAATCAAACTTATGGGAAAAATAGTACTGGTTAATTATATTGGATCTTATGAAATAATAGTGGATAATTGCTTTAGATCATATAGAAACATTTACATTATTAGTGCTTACAACATACAAGGAACTTGTGGTTTATTTTGAATTATCTTAAGACTCTTTGATTTATTACTCTTGATGTGTAATATGAATTTTTATACTTATTCATGTTCCATACTTTCTTGGACTCTATATTATTTTGTTGTTTAGGAAACCAAACCTTTTACATTTTAAGACTTAACTTTCAATATTATGGTATATTTTTCATCTTGTCATATCACATTGTAGTGTAACTCGATCCCCTTGAAATTGAAAGGAAATAATATTATTAATTATATCAACAATTTCTTCCATTTTCTCTAACCATGACTTATAATTGAATTGCATGATGGTAAAAACTATGAAAATAATGCCTCTAATATTCTAGGCCTAAATGAAACTAAAAGTTTAATTTTACATAATGGTCCTTCATGGAAAATTGTGTGTTATAATTCATCTTTTTCATTCCCTAATTTATCAAAAAATCAAGTTTATATTATGTTGTTTCTTATCATTGTTCATGATTGCTTGTCTATGCTCACTTCCACAAAATCTTGAATGACCATTGGTTTCTATTTGAGTTGATATTGTAATATTTAGCTTAAAAATTATAGTATACATCAACTTATTTAGGTTGTGAAATAGTTGGAGGAGTCACATCTAATGATTTTATATTAGATGTTCAAATGTAACTACATCGTTATCAATGAGTTCCTTAATTTTGTGATGCAAGGTAAAATTGACGTAGGATCTTCCTAAGGCTCAAATGTGAATACACCATTATCGAGATAGTTCCTCAATTTTGTGTTGCAAGGTAAAATTGATGCAAGATCATCCTATTTAGGTTGGTATGCAATGTTTCTAACTTATAAACATAATGAGATACATTGACTTATTTAGGTTATTAAATAGCTCTAAAGAGGAGTCACATCTTAATGGTGTTGTATTAGATTACTCAAATGTGACTACACCATTATCAAGGAGTTCCTCATTTTGTGTTGCATGGTAAAATTGATGCAATACCATCCTAAGAAAATAAACCAAATCTGGAATTTCATAAAGATGAGTAGGAGGAGGCACGAGATAGTTTGGATAAAGAAAAAGGAGGATTTATGAGGATAAGTGAAGAGATATGGAAGTGCATGGAGAGGAAATCACAAAAGAGTGTGCACAAAAACATAGAGAAATGAAGGTTCAAAGTAAAAAGAGCACATAGTAAAAGGTTTGCATAAAGAGAAGGGGAAGCTCTACATAAGGACACAAAAAGGAGAGAACTTGCTAAGAATATATAATGTAAGGAGATAACATGGAAGATTACAAAAGGAAGATTTGAGGAGGCACGGGTAAAGGAAGAAGAATGTGAGAGGAGAATCCAAAGAGAAGAAAATACTTAATGAAGAGTTACATCAAATATTAAGGGAATATGAATGCGATAGGAGACAATACAATGAATGTGTAAATAAGGTACACGGGAGAAGGTTTGAGGTGATAAATGGATTGGAGTGCACATATGACTGATTCCTATGAATCAAAAAGAGAGGAGGATAACCTAATGAGAGGTGTACATGACGCAAGAGTTTGGCCATTGGGAATCTGGAGAACTTGGAACTAAGTTGACGAACAAGATAATCTACCTAGGACACATGAAATGTGGGTATTGGATGTATGGATTTACATTTAATAAGGAGTGATATATAAGGAAAACAAAGATGATTTTAGACTAAATTTGTGATAAAGGATAGAAGATAGTAGCATGGACTGAGTAGTGAGATGTTGATGGGGAACGGAGATCAATAATTCAAATAAAATAAATATGTGAGAATAGGATGTTAGGAAATATAAAATATAGTGTTCACATTATTATTGTTGTGAGAAGTAGATTAATATTGTAATGGGTAGATTATAATTGTAAATATAATTATCTATTGTTGTTATTGCGTAGATAATTTGTTGTGTGAGATAGTTGGAGAGAATTGTGGAGTAAGTTGTTTTGAGTAGCTCCTTGATTATAGGAAAAGAATTTCCCATATATTTGTAAACATCCTAAATGAATATAGAAAGTAATATTACTTTGTTCAATACTTTATAATTCTGACCAAATATGATCATTTGTATCAGACCGGTTGATTTTCTGGATGTGATTATGGAATAATAAAAATATGAAGCGAAAACTTTGTGTATTTATCACCCCCAATTTATGGAACTCTCTTTTATTCAGTCATGAAGAACCTAGTGTAGGTTCTAGGTTGTGTTTAGAGTTTTTAATTGCATTTATATCTATTCTGCGTAGGATCTTCATGCTTGGCTTTATCCAAACTTCATCGAGATTTGCATTAAAGATCTAATTCGCGTATTCAAATACAATATCCATGCCCCCATGGTGGCATTTTGACTACATTTACATAGGTTTACATTTCCTGCATTGTCTAATCTAACTTGGCTTTGCCTCAGATCTGTGTATCTTTACTTTGAAGGATATAACATTTCAAAGTCTTCAAAATTTGAGGGAGCTTTGTCATCCATCTCGGCATATAAGGGTTCACTAAGGATCACTCCTTGCATTCAACAAGCAACATTGTTACGTAACATGTAAACTTTCTAAATACTGTGCGCACTGAATTTACTCTTCATAATGTTTTGAATCTGCAAACCATGACGGACCCTAGTAAGGTAAATAAACAACTCTTTCATAGCTAGATTGAGAGAGACTGGTTTATGCAGACACACCAACGCCAAGGCAGAAAGTTGTTAATAAACCATACATAAACAAACCACCTCCCTTGAACATAGTAAACTGCTCTCTCTTTGTACCAGCAGGAGCAAAACCCGATTCCTTCTCCTGTTCCTGCATAAACAATGGTTTAGTGTTTAGAATTGTGTGGAGGCCGCGCGAACGCGAGCCTCCGCTACCACAAATTATGACGTGCACTCTCCACAATGGGAGATGCTAGACAGTGCCCCCTTCCTAGTGCAATGAAGGTGCCCTCCCTAGGCCATCGGCCTTGAATGATCACCGATTGACCCCGCCCAGGTAAGTATGCCTCACCTTTACCAATCCCTCCATTCTATACGCTCTCTTCTCCCTCGCCACTGCTCGCGCCACGCATGTGGGATCATTAATCACCATTACTATTACTGCTTCAGAATTCATCTTCTCCCACAGCATTTCATTTTCACTTCATTCCTGCTCATCGCCATTCCAAATTACAACACAACAGCAACTGGGCAGAAGAGTAAATGGCAGATTACAATTCCCAGTGGAGTGTTGGGAAGAATACTGCTAAATCAACCCAACAAATTTTGAAAAGCCAATATTCGAAATGAATTTCTCTCCCCTGTTAAATTCAATCGATCGTAAGAGTGTCGCCTGGGAGACTCGAATTCTCGGAATTCGTAAGAATGCACACGCCTTAACCACTCCCAAATCGACCATCCTTTGCCATACAACGCATTTTTGAAAATTCAATTAAATTTCTTGCAAATGAAAAATATCTCATAAACACTTGAATGTTATATATTAGTGCCACCTTGTGGCTTATTCCTCTCCACCACGTTGTTTGTTCTACAATATTTAATGAATCTAATGGTTCCATAAAAAAATGTAACCTTGTGATCTACCGATGTTACATTGGTGCTGAATCTAACGGTCTTTTCTCCATTGTTGCTGAATCCATGACGGTTTTCACTATTTTTCATTGCAGGAAGAGCGATCTGCCCACGTACGATCCACACGTCATAGTATTTTTCATTGGGTATTTGATTACTATTTAAGAAAGGTTGTGATGGGAAAAGAATGAAATGATAGAGTACTAATGACCTAATAGGAAGAGATAAAGAGAGTCAAGAGAGATCCATTGTATCAAATAGGGTGGATAGGAAGCTGGTAAGCAACAAAATGAGTGACTTATAGAGTAACTAGACCAATGTACTATTTTTTAAATTAATAAGTAATAAACACATTTAAGTGTATATTAATGGTGTGAATATAATGGATGCATGGTTGGATTCCTTTCATTAGATCCTTAATTGCAACCGCATTAAGTGGTAATAAAGTTTAGGTTATATTTTTGGGAGAAGATAAATTGGGAGATGAAGGCTATGTATGATTGTGAATGGAGGAGTGTTAAAGAACCTACATAGGATTGTAACAAAGGATTACAATAAATGGTGGTAGAAAAATATATCTAGAAGAGATAATACCTACAAGATTCAAGTTATGAGGATAATCGCCTAAGGAATAAGAGATGAAGATAAGGTGAGAGTCAAAGGACAATGCGATGAGGTAGATCTAGTATAAGAAATAAACACGAGAGTTTAGATATGTCATATATATAAGGAACGAAGTGAAATATAACGTGTTTAACGAAGCGAGATGTAAAGAAGGGAACATGTGAGTGTCAAAGTGGTAGATACTAAAGTACTAGAAAGAAAGAGGGGAATATCACAATAAACATGCAAGAGGAAAAGGTACAAGAAGATAGGGTATAAGTAGAACACCAAAGGAAGGTAGCTATGTTAATGGGAGGAGAATGATAGATAATTGAATAAGAGGTATTAAAAGTGCAAGGGGAGAAGTTACACCAAGAAGGAAAGAGAGTGAAAAACACTAAATGGAGGTTTTTATTCAAGGAAGAGTACATAAATCTATATATTTGAAAGGAGGTAGTCCAAATGCATAAATAAGAGAATATAAGTGCATAATATATTTGAATAAGAGTTAGTATTAGCTCACATAAGATGAGAAAAGGGAATTGATAGATCATTGAGAATGAGGTAGTCAAATTCATAAATGAACTTTAACATATAATTGAGTGGGACGTAGTCCACGTGTAATGGCATGAATAGTCATTGTAAAGGAAACATTGATTGAAAACAAAGGGAAGTAGTTCAAATGAAAAATAAGAAAGAGGGTGTCGATAGATCACCAAACAAAGGTATCCAATCACCGAGATAAGAAGAGGAAGAGAAAGTGTTGATATATCATTAAATGTGAGGTAGTTAAATGCAGAAAGAAGAGAGGGGAGGAAATTTTCAATAGGGGTTTTGGGTAGAAGGTTCAAAAAAAATTTTTTCATCCACATTGAGAAAAGTGAGTAGATGAAAATAAGAGAAGAAAGGAAGAAGTTGATAGATGTTGAACATGAGGTAGCTAGGGATTGTTATCCATCACCAAGAGAGGGGAAGAGAGAAAGGAACATAAAATGTGATGCATAAAGATGTAGCAAGGAAGATGACCTACGATTGCACCTTATATGATTGTTATTAATGTTATAAATATGAATGGTCATGAGGTAGAGAAAATTGACATGAGTAGAGAAGAGGAAAATGGGAGTGTAGAATATCATGGAAGAAGTGGACAAGGAATATGATGCATAAAGAAGGAACCAATGTAGAGACTAGTTGAGGGGGTTGTCTTATTAGATATGGCATGGATAAAATTTCTAGGAGCACAATGCAAGAATTATGTGGATGAAGTGGTGTATATGAGAGAGAATAATTATGTGGAGGTGGCACTAATAGTAACCAAGGGAAGGAAAAGGTAGCAACAAAGAAGGAGTATACCCTTGAGAAAACACTAGAAGGAATATTATATTGAAGCTAGGAAAAATTTATATAGTATGGGGAAGAAGGGTGAAGGTAATATCTCTTGTATTCAAGTTTTTCCAAAGAAAAGGAAGTACACAGATGATAAAGAGTGAATGTGCGCAAGGTGATAGAGGAGGGGAGAAGAGTTAGAGATCATCGACAAAAAAATTAGAAAAATGTTGTACACATGAAGAAAAGGGAGGAATAAAATAATCCTCCTCAAGAAGAGGAGGAGATGTAGGTAGGAACAACATACATCAATACAAAAGAGACTTAGTGAAGTATTGAAAACTAAGATGAATTAAAAATTATGAGTGCAAATGACAAATTAGAGGAGTTACTAAAGGATGGCGGAGAAGGGAAAACCATGATAAGAAAGAAAGAAATGATCTTAGGAAGGAAAATGGGTAGAATCAAAGACATGAGGTAGTCCATAAAGACTATAATAAGAAATAATCAGGAAAAATATATAACTATAAAATATTGATAGATGTTCCAATATGATGCATTTCAAAGACAAAAATTTTTTGGTAGAAGAGGTGTTAGGAGGTAGCCAAGCTGAGACATCAACATTGTTAGAAGCATCTATGTGGGAAACAAAAACATGGAAAAACCAACCAAATAACCAACATGATATCTAAGAGAAGAGGAAGATGCACACATATGGTTGCACACAATATATAATTTTTTTTGAAGTTAATGCAAACACATAAATATGGTTGTGTTTGACACATATGAGATGTCACTAGGAATAAAGAGTTGGCATGAAACTGATAATAGTGTGATTGGTATCATGCATATGGAAAGGACTATAAAGGAAAGGTATATACATCAAATAATTAATGTAAATAGGAGGAACATGATGACCATGTAAGGATGCACATAGGGAAGGTAATTTAACATGAAGATAATATAAATCACATAACTTGGAATGTGTTGAGAAAAAAGGAGTAATCAACCTAATAAAATGTTGAGTAGTCAACCTAGGTATGGATTAGAGAGTACATGTACCAAGTTTCACTTGAACATAGAAGAAGGAAGGAAGTTAAAGAAGGATATCCACAAGATTCAAATAGTGAGATGGAATATAATGTATGAGGATTGAAACACTTGGCCAAGGAGATAGGAGGTCAAATACCCACGAGAGAAGGAACGAGTAAATGAACCTAAAGGGTAAAGAGGAGGAGATATTTACAAGGTATATAAATATGAGAGGATTAATAGATAATGCTATAATATAATGGTTCTACCATTCTATATGCTTTTGAGAAGAGATCACATAATGCTAGTTATTTGGGGATTCTAATGCAAGAGAATTCTAGGAAAATTAGCCAACTTTGGAATTACACAAGGATGAGTGGAATGAGGTTCATGATATTTTGGAAAAGGATTAAGGAGTATGCCTAAGGAGAAACATAGACATATCTAGGTGTGTATGGAGATGAAAGTGAAGAAGAGTTTGCATAAATCATAGAGAAACAAAGGCTTTAAGGAACAAGAGTGGAGAGAAAGAGGTTTGCATCAAGAGAAGAGAAAGTATTGCACAATGATGTAAATAAGAGATAAATTTTCAATAATCTAAGGCAAGGAGAGAACATGAAATTATTAATAATGAATATTAAATGAGGTACAAGTGTGAGAATAATATTTGAGAGGAGTAGCTAAGGAGAAGAAAGATCATGAGGAAGAGTTCTGCAAAGGATAAGGGGCACATGAATCCTAAAATAGATTAGATAGTGAATGTGAATAAAAGTCACGAGGGAGAAGACACGAGGTGACATGTGGATTGAAGTGGACATGGAAATGATTCCTAAAAAGGATAGTGTGTGGTGGAGGAGAGCCTTATGAAAGAGGCACAAATATTGAGGAGTTGATCATTAGAAATATGAAGAAATTGGAACCAAACTATATAAAAAGAATAATTTATTGAGGATATTTGGAATAGGGATTGGATGTATGTATTTCCATTTGATAAGAAGTAATGTGCGAGGAAACATTATGATTTTAGAACAAATATTTGACATGGGAAATAGAAGGTAGGAAAATCTATGCAATGAGCCATTGATGGGGTATAAAATCCCAAGAATTCAAAGATAAGGAATCCATGGGAAGATATTTCCATGAAAAGGAAGGGAGAAAGGAAGAAAAGACAACTAATTTAGTGATTTTAGGAGTCAAATTGTAGCATTTTTGAGAGAGTGAAATGAGATCCTAAGGGAGAGAATATCTCCATGAAAGTACAAGAAACAAGAGGGCTCTAACAATCAAAGGTGAGATAAAGAGATATTGTGGTGAGATGAATTTGACATGAGAGGTAGATGAGAGACTATCACACTAAGTAATTGATAGTAAGAGATAACAAGAGATGAGAGAGAGATCCATTGTATCACATAAGGTGGATAGAAGCAGGAAATCCATAGGAAGCAAGTACTACAGGAAACTAGATCAATGTATTTTTCTAAATCAACATATTAGAAGTACCTTTGAGTTTGGTATTGATATGTGACTCTAATGGATATGCAATTGGGATTCTCTTTCATGGGTACACCTAGTCTTAACCACATAAAACACATTTTTCATTATCACATGGTTATTCATTCAATGATAGTTATAAAATGATCTTCCCCCTTCATGTTAAACATTATGTAGGACTATTCCTAATATAAGGTAATTATATTAGGACATTATGTAGGACTATTCCTAATTATATTCTTGTTAAGTAATATTCATAATTTAGTACTTGGTTTTCTTTGAGTCTCTAGACCCTTTTAGGCTCACTAATTGAATGGGTGGGCTGTAGATACCTAAATATGGAATTACAACATTTGGAAACCAAATATTTTCATTAATCTCATCTCATAAATCATTATATACTAAATTAACTAATTCCTACACATATATTTCTCAACTAGCACTACCAAAAAGTAGGTCACGCTTGTTATCTATCATTGATTGGTCAAAATCTAATTCTAAGAATATACAACACATCTTCAAACATTGGTGATCATATATAACTAATTTTTTAATTATATAATAGATTATATGAAATTGACCATGACATAAAAGAATATTACAGTCACAAGCATTGATTATCTAACCCAAATATGTTGTTTTATTCGATATGTAGAATACTATCTACATTTTTGTCTCGCTTATGACCTGCATGAAAATGCGAGATAAATATGTAAGCTCTAATTGAAACCTTTAAAGATTCACATTTTTCAAATGGGTATTTTAATATATGATTTAGTAAAAATTGTTTGTAGTATCCTTAGGTTATTCATGATATATTCTAATAGACTATATGCTTGATAATATTAATGAAAACCCGATAGTAACTGGTGTAAAGAATATAAACTATTTTGGTTGCTTGCGTATTTGGGTTTAATTAATGCCTTATTTTCAACCTTTTATGTCGTCTTTGCATCCGTAAGGTAATATTCGGTTGTGTTTGAGTGTTCTCTTACTTTGGGTTTACCTTTAGGGACATAGTTATTGCTACACTTCTAAGTCAATTTCTTATTATTTTATATGAACCTTTTGTCTCTAGAACCCTAGTTGACTTTATGATATCAATAAAAGTTTCATGGGTGAATATGGTAATGCGTATATATATATATATATATATATATATATATATATATATGTGTGTGTGTGTGTGTGTGTATTGTAAGACCATTTCTATGATCTCATTTGATTTGGGATTATGTTGTTAATCAAAAACTAGTTCTCATAAGGAACTAGAGAATATGTATCAATTCTTGTGCCAATTGAATTGAGATGTGTGGAAATTTTCGAGCTTGCCTAGAAAGGGTCACCCGATTTGAAAATCCTTCGAGATGAGTAGGAAGTATTCGATTAATGGAAAAATTATATAAATGTGTTAAACTATGACTGGATGGTTATCAAACCTTCTAAAGATTTGGACACTGCTATTAAGATAATAATGTTTCGTGTTACATGCGTACTTGATTTTTTTGGTGTTATCTAGTCCTTTAATGGTCTGTTATTTAACTTCTTACTAAGTAAACATATACTTTATAGCAGGGAGGGTTTGGTGTTTACTACAACGTGTTTAATTCCTCCAAGGGACATGTAGAGTTGATTTTAGTGTACCTAATCTATCTGTGTTATCCAAAAGCTTACTTTTATGAGTTGAGCCACATTTACTCTATTATAGGGATCTTTTTGTGATACAAGTTTGAAGATGATTTTGTATGAGATCATTATTACTTGAAAATGTAATTTAAGAACTATATTGACTACAAATTAGTGATGTTTGATCCTTTTGAATTGTAACAAGATAGGAATTGATTTTAGTTATGAATTATATTAAGTTCAATATTTAATATAAAGGCTTATCTAATTTGTATTGGACTGTTTAATCATGAACAAGGTGTCTATACCTATTTGGAAGTAAAGTTCACTAGATGACTTGTTGTGCATTGATATGATTATTGATTAAAAGTTAGAGGAAAATAACCTTTTAATATTCTATATTTCATAATGATGCAACATGATTAAGGGTTGTTAATCCATGTTAGTTCGATGAACTGACCATGCAAACATTATTTTCTTTCTTACAACATGTAGGATGTAGTATACATTATTACTGACTTAAAGGATTGGATGCACATGATTCATCATGCGGTGTTTGTTGTTATTCAGTTTCAGACAATTGTATTGTTGTAATCATATATTAATAAATAACAAAAGTACTATTTTGTGGTCAAATGAAGGCAATATGGCCTCATGTACTCTTTAGATTAGCTGATGATAATCTCCTTTAAAAACGTGTAGTATCATTATTAAGTCATAAATAAATATTTGTTGTTTTGATTATCATGATTACGAAAAGTGAAAGAATTATACCGATGTTTTACAACAGAGTATGTTTTTAATATGAATGATGTTGTATTGTAAGATTATATATGTTTTTATGATATCGTAGTGATTGAATAATTATGTTAGTAAACAATATAGTTTGACTATGAAAACAACACGAAAAAATAATGATGGATATTATTATACTTGAAACATTGAATAAACTATTCACAGATGATGACAAGTATTTTAGAACTTGTAATAATCTTATCTAGTGTTGAAAGGTTGATAATCACGTCATTGACGTGATAACACAAATACATAGAAACAATAACAAGAAGTAATGTTTTAGTGTCATTGTACTTTAACACAAACAAGTACACCATGTATGATAACATGATGACACATAAGTATACAAGTTGTTTAACAAACAAAATTAACACTATTATGATATGGCATTCACCATGAAAGAACTTATATGATTTATATATCATAGGTAAACAACATGTTGTCTTATAACTACAAAACATAAGCATATCATCATGCTTATTCAAAGGGAATTATAATTAAATAATTACCTCATTTTGAGTTAGCAATTGTAATATGGTAGAAAATGGACAATCGATATGATGAAACCATGGTAAGTCACCATAATACCATTTAAGAATTAAAAGTGATTAAGTGCCAATTTTAATAAAACAAGAGTTAATTATAAGTCAATGATCTGTTTTAGTAATCATGACTGATGTTATATTGTCCTTGTGGATAACTAAAAGTTTCATAGACTTACAAGGCATGGAATACTAATGGTGAAAAAATGTATACATGGTCATATTGTTAGTATACTATGTAAAAACATGTTCTATGAATGGCTATGATGACTCAAAATAAGAATTAAGATAGCTATTTTTATTTTACGTTAAAATTATGTGAATATAACTATGACCATAACTATCTAAGAAACGCTTTGTATCATTAAAACATGACATGTTATCCTATATTCTTTAAGCAAAATATTTGACATAACATGACAAGTACAATGAGATACTTATTTACAAGGTAGTAACTCAATAAGTTACTATGACCCTCTGGTGATGAAGGTTAAAGATGTCATGTATTGATACTAATAGGCTATTATTGTGTTTTCTAAAAAAAAATTCTCTATTTTTACGGGATTATCTAGAGGATCTTTTTTGTTCATTTTCTCAAAAAATTAATGGATAAGTTTGGGACATTACAACAAACTGGTTATCGAGCTAAGGTTTATAACACTTGAACCTCTAGGTTAACTTGGAAAAGTAGTGTGTTCATATTTTCACGTGGATTGATTATGATGAGGTTTATCACCCCCAGTGGGGATCCTATGGGATTGTACTTGTTTCCATTTTTAGTAATATTCACGTGAATCCCTGATGAGCATATTGTAAAGGATTCCTAACATTGTATTATAGTTCGACACTATGTTAAACCTACATAGAAACCATTGGATGGTTTGTTGTTTTACTTGGAGATAATTTTTGGGAATAGTGCTTTGGATGTCAATTAGAAAAATGTTGTGGAGAATATCCAAAGATTGGTTAATCATTCTTGATCCTTATATCATCAGTGGTTAGGAAATTTGGTTTTGATATGTGACATAAACTATAGATATGGTTAGTTTTGGTGCCATGGAGGCTTATTTTTTGATTGAGAGAGCGAGCTCATGACAAATATCTTATTGGTTCCATATTTTTTTTTTGAGATGCACACTTGATGATTAGTACCCCTATAAGAAGCCACAAAAGGTTGCATAGTAATTGTGACGTGGATTTTTCATGTGCTTTATTCATAAACTTGGAATTTTCAGAACCAACATTTTATTTATTGAATTATTAAAATCTCTGAGACTGTACTTGTTATTTTTGGTTTTGTTGCGAGAGTTTTGTATGAGTACTTAGCCTTTTCTTTTGATTACCAGATTTCATGGGATTTATCTCTTTTTGGTGACTTGGAGCCTTGTTGTTCTTTTTTAGGTCACTTGGCTATACTATCATCAAGGTTGTTACGTGGTTTTGGTACCTGGTTGTGAGAGATGGTTATAATTTTTTTGTGTTGTGTAATTTTGTCGTATGGGGTACACCCAAGGTGACATGAATGTATGCTTTGGGATGTAGGACATTCCCTTAGTTTTGAGGTAATGGGCTCTATGAGTCTAGGACCATGGAGTGACATGGACTCAATCTGATACTGGACACTTTGTCCTCCTTTGGTGGAGTGACACTAGTGATATTTGGTCCTCCTTTGGTGGGGTGTCATACTTGATTTTGAGTCTTCTTTGGTTGAGAGACTCCTATGATTTCTTTGGTCATCTTTGGTCCCCTTGATGCTCTCTATTCTCTTCAATGGATTGGATTTTATGATATGCAGTATATATATAGTGGTTTGTCCAAGTTATGTTATGCAACATTGATAAGTGGATTAGGCAACTTGATGTGTGTTTATCCTTTTCTTTTATGTTGATATTCTTCACCAGTGAGATGGATATGGTAATCAATTTGGGATTTATGGATCATGTGTGGGATGTTCCACTCCTTCATAGCTATGGTTTACTAGATGATAGTGTACTTATAGGATATGAGGATTCACTGATAGTCATATTGGATGTTCTAATTCGGTGATATTAGTCTTCTTTGGGAGAAGATTGATGTTTGGAATATAAGAATTCCTTTGGTAAACAATGATATACTTAAATTTATTTAGTCATTGAACTTAAGGAAATGTGTTTTGGTCATGAGGACCCATCTTCAGAGGTATACGTCATACTCTCCTTGTTTTATTTGAAGTGTACCATGCTATAAACCGTTGGTATCATGTATAGGCATTGAGGATTGTGTTTGGGTAAATTGTGATGATCTCTAGACTTGGCATGAAGTGTTTTCTTGGCAAGAAAGTGTGAAATATTTAAAATAATCTAACTATTTCATCTTTGAATCACAATAGGTGATAATGTTTTAATAGTAATAGGGTTGATAATCACTCATCGAGTGATGGAATTTAGGGATTAGTCCATAAATGCTCATCCCTCTCTAGTACTGTAACACAAACTCTTCGAACTCTTAAAAGCAAAGTTGTGCCCCCTTAATTTATCTCTCATCGAATCTCCCATAGTGACTTATGGAAAAATACTCTAGGATGCATAGGTAATGCAGGTAACTCTTAAGAATTCATATATAAGCTTGGTATGTTTGTTTATAAAAATTTAATGGTCACGTGTATAATCTACGCCGCTTTGAAGTTGTAATACAATTTGATTAGAACTTATTCTCATTAGAAGTTAAAATGTGATTGTGATAAATATGAACATATTAGAACTTTAATCAAGAGAAATGAATTTTAAAAAATAATTAGTGAAACATGAACATTAGGAAAATGGTTCCCCACTCTAATATTCTTGCTTAAAAGGAGAAATATTAATTGTGTGATACTAGCCAAGAATCCTCTTGTCTCTTTTTTAGAGTAAAATGGTTTTTCAGTCACACATATGGTGTGATGAGATGTCATATCAACATTGTTGTCGGCCCTTGATGGTGAAATTTTATGGGGCATAAGAAAAACAAAGAAGTGAATTAATTGGGAATTTACGAGAATTGTACTAAAAAGGTGTAATTATAACTTAGGAATATAGTTTGGATAGCCATATGTATCGGACCACAAGTAAGATTTATAGATGAACCACCTTGATTGTTTGGAATGGTTATTAGTTATTCCCTTAAATAAAAAAAAGGACATATTTTAACTGGTTGAACCAACAAGAATGAGCCTTGTCTTTTCATGGTGAAATTTCAACCTCAATTGTATATTAAGTTTTGGTTGTAATTACGATTTTCTCTCTAGGTCTTACTTTGATATAAAATAATAATAAAGGACAATATGCATAGCTTAGACATAGGTCAGATTACATTAGGATCTCCCATTGGATCATGTGGGCTTTCTAGACTTGTGTATGATAATTTTATTAACTTGATAGATATATCAATTGTTAATAAGAATACTAATTGACCTTACATTTTAGTAAGATAATAGTGGCAACTATTATGCCTACCCCAAATGATGGAATCCTTTTCTCACGCTTTTCCGTTAAGTGCCACATATATATGTGTAGTACATTCTTGTTGACAAAGAAAAATCAACTCATCGTAACTTGATTGTTGTATGGTTCAAGAGGGTTATAATCTTGCTTTTTTTTGAAAACAAACTTATACCTCTATTTTTAAGGAAAATACTCTTCCTTTGGTTTTATTGGGTCATTGGAAAGCTAGGACATTTGAAAAAGTTAAACAACATATGTTAAAGATATGGATAAATTTTGAATCTTCTTTCTCATTTGGAGGAAACTTTCTGTTGTACTCTTGACTTTGTTGGGATATAAAAATGACAAATGTTCTAATGAACTACTCATCTTACTTAAAAATAGGATGATTTAAACCAATATTATCCTTATTTGTCTCAGTGATGAATAACTTTATTTCACTATCTATTATGATATATTTGATATTATTTCATAATTTGATTGGCTATAATGACAATTTTTTTCCATATTGTTGACTGTTTGGAAATTTTTGATGATAGCAAGGATGTTATAGTGAAGAATTATGAATAATGATTAATTGAAAAATATGAAAAGTATCTAGTTTTTATGTAAAAATGAGACATGTTTTTCCTTAGCAGTGTTGTATGAAATTATTTGATTAATATTTTTTCCACTAATGAGTTAAAATCATCGGGATGATGATTATTTAAGGGGTAAGTATATTACACCCAAAATTTATGCATGCTTTAAAGGATGTACATCATCGTTAGTGTGTTGTACTTAACATGGATGTAAAAAACTTCCTTGTTGCATAACCGATAATTTCATAATCATATGAAGAAATCGACCCAATTTCTCTACTTTATGTTACTTCAGTGTTCTGAAATAATTATTGTTTTAATGATTTGAATAACTTCCTTTTCATTATTGGTTATCGACCATAAGGGATTTTAGTAGTCTTCTCCATTTGCTTTCGAAAAGGGTTGCAAAATGACGATAAAGTAAAGGTTACCTATTTGTTTATCTTTATTTGCAATGATTAATAACGTAAATAAACATTGTTGAAATACTAATTTGATTGTTGATAAAAAATATAATGGTTATAGACCGTAATCAATATCGATGGTATTGAACATGTAAAATAATGTATAATAATCAAAGTCTATTTTTATCGGTCTTTGACCATCGTTGCAATAATAAGTGAATGCTATAATCTTCTCCTCGATGCTTGATAAATAAAGGTTGGTACATTGTTTAACCATGATGGTCATAGACCATGGCAGATGATAAGTTTAAAACTTCATATCAAAGTTCATAAACCTTAGTGATTTGGAAAAGTTATTGTTTTAAAATTCTTATATTGTTAAAGGTCTTGGACCTTAACATGATCATGGTGAGATAATAAAATTGGGGTCATCGACCACCATAGGAATGTGTAGGTATTTAAAAAGTTTACTTTTTTGAATGGTCTTTGACCATACTATGGGTATGGGTAATGTCTAATTGTACTTCGGTCACCGACCCACCACCACCCTGAAATTGATATTGATGTTTAATAAGAATGGTCTTCGACCATATCTTTTAGCATTGTGAATGGTTATTAAATAAAATTTAGTCGATGGCCAACCACACCATGCATCATAAAGGAATTTGAATTATTTATTTTGAGATCTTTGATCTATCATGTAATTGTTATCCATTTTTGAACCCCCTGTGAAATGGAAAACTTAGAAGGTTAGAACATCGACAGTTGATGGAAAAAAGGAAATGATTTTACATAGATGTAGGGTAGCTCATTTTTGGCTTAGTTTGAGTTGGAAAATTTTTGGAGTTACCGAATGATATTATTGGAGAATCGGTTGAGTTTAAGGTTGGTTAGGTGACGAGTTGGTTTGGATCGGTTGGTTGAAGACAAGTTGGTTAGCTCGGTTGGAAGGTTATTTGGTCATTGTCGGGTGATAGGTTGGTCAACTTCGTTGGTTGGATCAGATGAATTAGTCGGAATGGTTGGTTAGCTTGGTTAGATAGCTCTTTGGTTGGTTGAGCTTGGTTAGACGGGTGATGGGTTGGTTGACATCAACCTGGTAAGAAGATAGGTTGACAACCTGGATTGGTTTTTAGATTACTTTTTGGATGGGTGATGGGTTAGTTGGATGGGTGGCATATGGAGAGGATTGGTTGAAAACATAGACATCATCAACCCCTAGATGATGGTTGATACCCTATGGAGAGGTTGGGGCATTTTGACCAACCCTGAATTTGATGGATGTTGTATGACATGGTTGGTCAAGCTCGGATCGTTGTTAGTCGATTGGTTTTGAATGGCTACATAATGTATGTTATACGTAGTGTGCATGTATAGATAGAGATAGATGGATTTCCAACCTCCTAGGTTGGATGGCCCATAATGTGAAGATGAAAATCCCGGGTTGGTTGGTGAAAAGAAGCATGTACGGTCATGAAGTTAGACGTCATCCAACCCCAATGAGTTAGATGAAAAAATCAGGTTAGACAACCTACTCAAAATTGTATGGATCATGGTTAGATGACCATCTAACCCAAATATGGAAAGGAACTCATGGGCCAGGTAGTTTTCTCAAAAGAGGATGGATGAACATCCAACCCAACATGGTTGGACGACCCAGATGGATGAGTTACAAGCCATACGAGGGTAGGTGAATGAATGACATCCCAACAACTAAAATTAATGAGGCATGGCACCCATGACCACCCATGTAGGAAAAGTACCAAAATGAATGGTTTCCCATACCTCTTTAATGCATCCTGCCGGTTGGTGACCCAAATTGCCTATATATTGTAAAATTTGCCTCATTTTGAGGGAGATTTTTTGAAAAGCAAAGGAACTCTGTCAAAATTGTTCCAGAGCTATTGTGAGCTAAAGGCCTCAATTTGGGCTTATTGTAAAGGATTTTGTCTTGTGCTTATGATATAATGGATTGTGCATGTTTTTGAGCAATAAAATTCATGTTTTGTGGCCATTTTCACCCTAACTTGTATGAATTGCATCTTTTTCCTTCCATTATATTTATAAGTATATTGTGCATGTATCTATCTCTTTACGCAGGGTCTATAGTTTGTTGTGCTTTATGAATATAGGAATTGAATATTGTCTTGGAATGTGGCACTTTCTACCAGCCCTCTCCTACTTTTTTTCCTCTATCTTTCACTCACTTGGATTGTCTCACCCTTTCTTGGTGCATCACCTTCACTTAGAGTAGTTTTATTTCATGCATCTTTCTATCCATGTCTCCTTGGAAAGCATTAGGATAGGATTAGTTTAGCTTTCCATTCTCTACACTTTGGAGAAGTTGGCACTAGGTTAGAGAAGAAGTCATTTTCTCAGAGGATTATCCTACTTGCAGGTCCCACACTGTAGATAATCCCATGTTATGCAGGTTACATTGATTTCCTCACACAAAATCACAAGCAATCAGGGGTGTTGTAATTTTGCATTAACAGTTTTGGCATGCTTGAGTGGGACCAGAAGTCAATTTTTTTTAGGTTTATCAAGATTGATGTGTGCATCTTGGTGAATTTATAGCCTTTGGAGGCTTTGTAAAACACATCTGGTGACTCCAAATATAAAATCAATTGGTTTCAAGTATTAGTGGTTTAAGTATATGAGAAGGATTCAAACTCGGTCTAGAGAAGAGAAGAAGGTGTCTTTGAATACTTGCAGTTATCACCAAGAGGAAGGAGAGGAAGAAGAGTACAAAGGTCTCCATCTCCACCAAACAAAACCTTATCAACACCTCCACCTAGTAGACCCTTCCTTCAATCAACTAGGGTTCTCAGGCCAATCATAATGGCACATCTACAACAACCACCACCAGGACCACCAAACCCATTTGTCAATTTCATAGGTGGTAGTCCACTCACCCTCAATGCACATAATCCTATTCTAGTGGCAGCATTTGAAGAGCATTCCTTACTTCACTTGGGGAGAATCATACGACCCCCATTGATCATATTCAAGACATTGCAATGTTTTGCCATTCACGAGATCAATGAGATGGATGTTGTAGTTAGGCTCCTTGCTTCTTCTCTCAAAGGTAAGGTGCATTGCAATGGTTTAGGAGCCTAATAGTAGGGTCAATTACAAACTAGGATGCATTGTGTTCAGCCTTGTGTAACTAATTTAGAGAGAAGGAAGATAATTTGTTTTTTGGAACAATTAACCACAATCAAGAGGGCCCCAAATGAGCAGATGGTGACTTCAACTTTAGGTTCTAGTGGATGTGGGATCGGATTCTAATTTTCATGAGGCCAGTAGATGGAAGGTGCATTCCTCTACTTTTTGAGGGCTCTAAATTCTGACATAGCTATGATGATACAATCGATGGGGGAACAACACTACCAGGGGCATATGATATAGCTATTAGAGTAAAGAAATTACTTAATTCAAGTAGGAAAGCTAGCACCTAGGCCACCTATGCCTCTATATCTAGAATTGGGGACCCCTCTACTAGTCAAGCACCTGAAATAGCCCTCATTCCAGCCCCTATAAATCAGAGAATAGTGAGGCCTCCACTTCTTCTAGTACTTCCAAGGAACTCTAAGAAGTCATGAAGCAACTACAAAATTTGGGAATGAGTTGTGATAATAAAAAAAGGTAGCAAGCTCAGAGCTCTAGACCTTACCAACCCTCAAGCTCAAATGAATAGGCCCCCATATCATCCTAACAGGCCTCCCACTCAAAAAAAGAAAATCCAAACCAAGGGTAGTCTCAAACTACCAGGCCATTTCAACCTTATAACCCAAATGTAGTTTCAACATCAATGGCTTTGGTTCCTAATCAAAACAACATTTCTCAAGAGTATGAATGGTGTTACCCTTGTAACCTACCTCATAATCAATCAACATGTGATTCAATGGTGCTTTGAATCAAGCCTTGATGGTGTAGACCATTGGGGTGACCCAAGAGCCAAGTGAGGAAGAAAATCAAAAACAACTCAACAAGAGACTCCTCCAATTAAACCACATTGGTCAATTGGAAAATGGAGGAATTTTGTGGGGTTAATCAATCTCCTTTCTAGGGTGTGGCTGCCAATACATGGTCAAAGAAAAGGAACATAGAGGAGGGAAATCATCTAGTCCAGTTATTTCTCAGCCCACTCTCACTCAACAAGGAGTTGGTAGGCCAAATCCAGCTCCTAATGCACAAAGCCAACCCAAGGTAGCTTTGTTGTAGCAACCCCCAATGTGTAGAATCATCCCAGGATACCAGTTGTGGTAACTCATGGACCAACCCAGTACCGGAAAAAGGTCCATGCCCATCAAGGGAAAAAAAAGAAAAACCCACCCCCTTTCAATATCATTGATCAGATGAAGAAGACCAATGTCAACATTTCCATGTGGGAATCATTGGAATTCCAGGGCAGCGAGATTTGTTACAAGCAACTATGGAAAATTGGTCCCCTTCTAATGAGCCATCCAAAAATTAGGAGAGGGTTCTTACTAACACCACACAACAAGGAGAATGTCATTTAGGTAAGAATGTGAAGCCTCCACCATTCTATGTCTCATTGATCATTGGGGATAAATTAGTGCACAATTGCATGATCGACTCAAGGGTGAGAAACTCGGTAATGCCAAAGAAAATCATACGATAAATTGGGCTTAAAATATGAGCCAATATTAAAGGGAGTAGTGTAAATTGGATGGGACAATAGTAAGCATAGTTGGAGTGATCAAAGAACTAAGCCTTACACTCCATGCTTTCCCAAATGTCACAGTTCTACAGATGTATCGATGATTGATTTTCCACCACTATTTTCCTTGTGCCTTTCAAGGGATTTTACAGCCAAGATTGGTGGGTACCTATCAGCTGATTGGTCCCACATGTTATTCAGGACAAGGTATGGAGCTAAGGCTATGATCAGTCAGAGAGCCAATTGCCAATTTTCACATTGAGCCTTATGTTCCCATCCCAATCAATGTAAATTGTACCATATTCGATCAAGAAGAATGCTTGGAGGCTCAAGAGGAAAACACAAAGGTTGGGAGCATTCCAGACCTAACACTTGATGATTGGGCTCATAGGAGACATGCTTTTTGATCCATATAAGGAAATGGAAGAAGCTGAGTTGGGAGTTTATTGTCTACATGAGGAGAACCTGCCCACCCCCTAGCCTCACCAAGCCAGGGAAAAAGGATGAGAATGAAGTGTGGCAAGCTTTTTTTTGATGGTTCAAGGAGTAGGAAAGGTGTTGGAGGAGGTGTAATGATTTTTCACCACAAGGTATGAAGTACTACTCAGCTTTCCATTTTTAGTTTTCTTGTTCAAATAATATAACTGAGTATGAGGCTTTAATCCATGGGTTGCATTGGGCAAGAAAGAGGGGTATTAAAAACTTGCAAGTGTTTGGGGATAGTGAGTTAATTGTCAACCAAGTTAGAGGAAAACATGCTACTAAGAATGATCTACTCAAATCCTACAAGCATCGGGTATGGGATCAAATTGAAGACCTTGAAGCATTCAATATTCAGGCCATACCATGGAAGAAGAATGAGGTGAGGCAGGATAGGCTCACAAAATTGGAGAAAACATTTGATGTGGTGGATAATATCAAGAGAGATAAAGCAACCACATATTCATGTCATTGTAAGGCCATTGTACCAGATAATAACACAAGTTGGATAGGTTTTTGAGAATGATCAACAAATCATTAATTTTTTTACAGAGGAGGTTGAGTTCTCAACTAAAAATTAAGAGAAATTGGAGCAGCAATATGGGGATCAAATAGTGCAGTGCAGACTATGGAAAAAAAATTTCCAAAGGGTTTAGTGACTTTAGAGTCAATATTCAACCCAAATGATCAATTCTAAAAGAGAAGGCCAACATTCAAGTCAAAAGGAGGATTCTGAGCCCATTTTGGTTGGAGAAGGTAAGATGCTCCAAATAGGCAAGATGAGTAAGAAACAGAAAAGTATGACCTTGTGCAACTTTTCCAGAGAATTCCCAGATGTTTTCACATGGAGCTATGAGGATTTGAAGGGTTTTAACCCAAAATTGGCACAACACACCATTGAGTTGAATCCAGAGGCTAAGCCCATCAGGAAAAAAAAAAGGTCGATCAACCCTCATATAGAGCCTCTCATGAAGAAGGAGTTGAATAAGCTCATTGAGGTGAGTATCATTTTCCGATCAAGCACTCAAGTTGGGTGGAAAATCTGGTGCTCCGTTAGGAAAAAGAATGGGAAATCAGGTTGTGCATGGATTTTTGGGATTTAAACAGGGCCTCCCTCAAGGATCACTATCCACTTCCTCCATGGAGTAGATTCTACTAGGTAGTGGCTGGTTTAAAAAGATTCTCCCTCTTAGATGATATTTGGGCTATAATCAGATTATGGTGAAAGAGGAGGATCAGTTCAAAACAACCTTCACCACAAAAATGGGGCACCTATGCCTATAGGAAGATGCCATTTGGGCTATCAAATGCTTTGGAAAACATTTCAATGAGCAATGGATATGGCATTTAAGGGGATGTTAAATAAAATAGTGCTTGTATATCTTGATGACATCACTATATTTTCTAAAAATGCAAAAAGTCACCTCTTTCATCTCAGACAGGTCTTCCAAAGGTGTAGGAGGTTTGGAGTGTCCTTGAACCCCAAAAAGTGCATATTCATGGCACATGAGGGTAAAATTCTAGGCCATATTATGTCAAAGGAAGGACTGACAATTGATCCGAGAGGGTAGAAGCCATCCATGCTCTACCATTTCCAAGTCATAAGAAGGCTCTCCAAAGTTTCTTGGGGAGGATAAACTTTATTTAGAGGTTTGTACCAGATTTTTTTCCACTCTTGTGAAGCCATTAACGATGATGTTGAAAAAATAATTTGGATTTCAAATGGACAAATGGAGGAAAAGAGAGTTTTGAAGCTATCAAGTAGGCCATATCTCAAGCTCCAACTCTCATTAATCCAACTTCTCCAAATACTTCTTTCTATATGCCTTTGGTGGTTTGGACACCATCTCCAATCAATCTTGGTGCAACAAAGTAAGGAAGGACTGAACAACCTATTGCATTCTTCAGCCAAGGCCTTATGACTATGAGGTAAGATATTCATTCATTGAGAAACATGTCCTTTCTGATTAGAATTTTGAAGAAGTTCAAACATTTAGTGTCAAATAATAGGATTCATCTACTAGTCACACATGTTGGTATAAAATATTTTCTTTTAAACAAGGACCTCAATGAAAAAAGGGTTGGTTGGGTAACCAAGGTCATGGAATATGACATTGATATTAAGGTGACCAAGCTGGTCAAGGGAAAGGGATTATGTGAACAACTAGCTTCGAGGACAACATGCTGAGTCAAGTGGTAAAGGAGAGGTTGTTTTGTGCTACATGATGATCAAGAGAAATCAATCATGCCTGCCTCACTTGATCCTTGTTGGACTCAAGATATAGTCCATTTCCTTCAAACAGTCAAAGTCCTCAAGGGATGAGCAAGGCCAAAAGAAGATATTTTAGGCTCCATTGTATCCCCTTTGTATTGGTTGATGGTATCTTGTTCAAGAAATATGTAAATGGTGTCCTCCTAAGGTGCCTCAAGGTAGATCGATAGAGAAGGTGCTACATGAATTTCATGATGGAGAAATAGGTGGCCATTTTTCCCAAGGGTGACAACTCTTAGAATTATGAAGGAAGGTAGGTTATTATTGGCCTAACCTTTTTCATGATTGTTATGCATGGATTAGGAAGTGTAAAAAGTGTGCCTTCTTCATAGGAAAAGAGAGGTTAGCAACCCTTCCACTCCACCCCATTTTTGTAAATGAACCATTCATGCAATGGGGTTGGATTTCATTGGGGTGATTAATCCAAATTCTAGCTTGGGCCACAAGTGGATCCTCACAGCCACATATTATTTCACCAAGTGGATGGAGGTAGTTGCACTCAAAGAAGAAAATGAGGCCAACATACTAGATTTTTATGAAGGGATAGTGACAGGTTTGAGTACCGACCACCATTATATCAGATAATGCTTTGGCATTCCTAGGTGCCAAGATCACAGAGTGGGTAGTCAAAAATGGGATATACTTGAGCACCTCATCAAATTACTACCCACAGGGTAATGGGAAGGTCAAGTCCACCAACAAAAATATTTTGAAGATTATAAGGAGAACTCTAGATGAGAACCAGAGAACTTGGCATGCCAAGTTGAAATCAGCCTTGTGGGCTGATAGGATTACTCCCAAGAAGTCAACAGGAACTCTCCTTACAGGTTAGTCTATGGAAGGGAGGAAAGGCTGCCTATATCCCTCAAATTTCCCACATTGGAACTCATGAAGTAGCTAGAGCTATCGAGTTTGAACCCATGGAAGCTAGATATGCAGAGCTCATGGAGTTGGAGGAGATGAGGAACCAAGCCATGCACATCATGGAGAAGGATCAAGCATTGATCAAGAGGTGCTTTGACAAGAAGGAAAAGGCTAGAAACTTCCAAGAGGGAGACTTGGTCCTTAAATGGGATGTAGATAGGAAAAAATGGGAAGGCACTCTAAGTTTGATGCAATATGGAGTGGCCCTTATATGATTTTAGGATGCAAAGAAAACAATGCTTTCCAGCTATCAAGGTTGGATGGAGAAGAACTACAAGATTCCAGTCAATGGAATCTATCTCAAGCATTGTTATTGAGTGAAATATCCTTCTTGTACATATTAGTTTAAGAGTTGTAATTCCTCCAAGTGCTTGTAGCACATTGCATTGTTTTAGTTTAGGTTGCTTTTGTAATAAGTGTTTGTGCACTCTCTACATATTCTATTTGGAATGTGTATGACCTTTTCTATTTGTATATAGTTGTGCCCTTGTTGCTCTTGCACTTTCTAGTTTTAGAAAATTTTGGTGAAGAAACAACCAGTCCTCAACCAAGGATTTCTTTTGAAATGAAAATCCCCAGTAGTGCTCTAGAGTTGGAAGATAGATTTTCAAGTGACGGGCTAGTTCCAACAATCAATATGACTCCATGCCCAATGGATCCCCTAAGGTCACTGGTCTTCCAAGATCAAGAAGAGAAGATCATCCCACAAGTCACCAATTGTTATCCATTTTTTCACACCCTGCTGAAATGGACAACTTAGCAGGTCGAAACATCGATAGTTGATGGAAAAAGGAAATGCTTTTTAGTATGTAGGGTAGCTCATGTTTTGGCTTGGTCGAGTTGGTCAAAACTTTTGTGAGTGAGACTTGATCAATTATTGAATCTTGAGATTTGATTGAGTTTGAGTTGAGTTATTGGTTGGTGATTGGGAAATTGGTCGGTTTGGTTGGTTGAAATTGGTTGGTGGTGGGTTGGTTGGGTGATCAAGTTGGTTGGTGACAGGTTGGTTGGTTGGTTGGTCGGTTGATGGGGTTGGTTGGTTGGTTGATGGGTTGGCATGGGGTGATGGTTAGTGGGTTGGTCGATTGAAGTTGGTGGGTTGGTTGGTTGGCCGGTGGTTGAGGTTGGTGGGTGGGTTGGTCATCCAATGATGGTAGATGGATGATGGGATTGGACAACCCATTGGTTGGTCATTGGGTTGGATTGGGTGATGGGTGGTTGGTTGGTGGTCGTGATGACGAGGTGTTGGATGGGCATGTTGGATGGGTGATGGGTTGGTTGGTTTTGATTGGTGGATGGCATGGAGAGGTTGGTCGACAATATATAGATTCATCCAACCCCTTGGGGTTTGATGACCAACACGAGATGGATGATGACATGGTATGAACATGGTTGGTTGAGTCACATGGTGGTTGGTTGGTTGGTTTTTTGGTTGAGAATGGATAGGTAGTATGTTGTATGGGTATGGAGATATATGGATCCATCCAACCTCCTAGGTTGGAGATGGCCCACAATGTGAAGATGGAAACTCCCGGGTTGGTCGGTGACAAGAAGCATGTATGGTCACAAGTTAGATGTCATCCAACCCCAATGAAGTTGGATGACAATCAAGTTAGATGACCTACTCACAATTGTATGGATCATGGTTAGATGATCATCTAACCCAAATATGGAAAGGAACTCACAGGGCTAGGTAATTTTCTCAAAGAGGATGGATGATGTCCAACCCAACATGGTTGGATGACCCACAGGATGGATGAGTTACAAGCCAGATGAGGGTAGGTGAATGAATGACATCCCAACAACTAAATTAATGAGGCATGGTGCCCATGACCACCCATGCAGAAAAGTACCAAAATGAATGGTTTCCCATACCTCTTTAATGCATCCTGTAGTTGGTGACCCAAATTGCCTATATATTGTAAAATTCACCTCATTTTGAGGGATTTTTTAAAAAAGCAAAGGAACTCTGTCAAAATTGTTCCAGCTATTGTGAGCTAAAGGCCTCAAATTTGGGCTTATTGTAAAGGATTTTGTCTTGTGCTTATGATATAATGGATTGTGCATGTTTTTGAGCAATAAAATTCATGTTTTGTGGCCATTTTCACCCTAACTTGTATGAATTGCATCTTTTTCCTTCCATTATATTTATAAGTATATTGTGCATGTATCTATCTCTTTGTAGGGTCTGTAGTTTGTTGTGCTTTATGAATATAGGGAATTGAATATTGTCTTGGACTATGGCATTTCTACCAGCCCTCTCCTTCTCAGTTTTCTCCCTATCTTTCACTCACTTGGATTGTCTCACCCTTTCTTGGTGCATCACCTTCACTTAGAGTAGTTTTATTTCATGCATCTTTCTATCCATGTCTCCTTGGAAAGCATTAGGATATGATTGTTTTAGCTTTCCATTCTCTGCACTTTGGGAAGTTGGCACTAGGTTAGAGGAGGTTGGGTAGGCTATTTGTAGTGGAGATTTACATGGAACCTCTTGTGTTAAAAATAAATGCAGATAATCTAGGCATTAATGGCGCTTTTTTTTATAAGGATGGGAAAATTTAAGTCTCTTATTATTTGGAAATCTAGAGATTAGTGGGTCGATTTGGTTGAATATTTTTAAAGGAAAATAGAAGATAACGTAAAAGACAATATTACAATCATAGGCATGGACTCTCTTACCAGAATTTGTTGTTTTATTCTGATATCTAGAATATTATCTTATTTTATGTCTTGGCTTATGATCTGCATGTAAATGCAAGATAAATCTGCAAGATCTAATTGAAACCTTTAAAGATTCACAATTATTAAATGGGTATTTTGATATGTGATCTAGGTACAAATTATTTGTTGTATCCTTGGATTATTCATGATATCTTTAATATACTGTATGCTTGATAATGTTGATGAAAACCTAGAAACTAACTAGGTGCATATAATATAAAGTATTTCAGTTGCTTGCGTATTTGGGTTTAATAAATGCCTAATTTTTGACCTATTTTATGTCGTATTTGCATTCGTAAGGTAATATTAGGTTGTGGCTGATTGTTCTCTTACTGTGGGTTGTACCTTTAGGGATGTGGTGGTTGTTGCACTTCCGGGTCAATTTCTTATCAATTTATATGACCCTTTTGTCTCTTAAATCCACAATTGACTTTATGATATCAATAACATGAGTGAATATGAGCGATATATATATAATGTATATATATATATATATATATATATATATATATTTTTGATATTTAAGACCATTTCTATGATCTGGGTCGATCTAGGATTATGTTGTCAATCAAAAACTAGTTCTCATAAGGAACTGGAGAATATGTATCAATTATCGTGCTAGTTGACTTGAGATGTGTGGAGCTTTTCGAGCTTTCTGGGAAAGTGTTGCTTGATCTGAAAGCTCCTTGGAGTCAGTAAGAAGTATTTCGATTAATGGAAAAAGTATATAAATTTGTTAAACTATGATTGAATGGCTATTGAACATTCTAAATATTTGGACACTGCTATTAAGGTATTCATGTTTTGTGTTACATGGGTAACTGATTTGTTTAGTGTTATCTAGTCCTTTAATGGACTATTATTTAACTTCTTACTGAGTAAACATATACTTTATAACAGGGAGGGTTTTGTGTTTATTACAGTGTTTTTAATTCCAACAAGGGATTTGCAGAGTTGATTTTAGGGTACCCAAGCTATCTGTGTTATCCAAAAGCTCACTTTTATGAGCTGAGCCGTAGTTACTATTCTATAGGGAGCTTTTTATGATACAAGTTTGAAGATGATTTTTATATGAGATCACTATTACTTGAAAATGTAATTTCAAAACTATATTGAATGCAACTTAGTGATGATGTTTGATCCTTTTGAATTGTAACAAGATAGGAATTGATTTCACTTATGAATTAAATTCAGTTCAATATTTAATATAAAGGATTATCTAATTCGGATTCGATTGTGTAATCATGAACCGATTGTCTATAATTGTTGTTAGCATATATTACATTATCCTTTTAGTTTTATGATCAATTTTACCTCCACGTAGGTATATGCACAGTTTCGCCTCCACGTTGGTAGGCATTCAGTTGGCTGTAACTGTATATATTTTCCTCCTCATTGAATAAATCATTCAACATTTCTGCACTGTCTCTGTGCTTTCATTGGTATCAGAGCGAGGCTCTTGGCGTAGGAGTGGAGTTATTTTGATTAGTTGGAGTAGTTGTTACTTCCCTCCTGTGTGGATTCTCATGTTTAAATATTTTGTTGTTCATCGACGTAGAAGACCGTTTGGAAGCATTCCTTGGATTTACTGTTTGGCGCTAGAGACAGCAGATAGATTTTGGCATTTTTGGAAGATGTAGAGAAGAATAGTTTTTGGAGCATCCAACACCCGTGTGAAGCACTGCGATTTAGAGGATGTGTCTGATGTTGGCATAAAACTATCTAACACAAAAATCTAAAGATCACACGTGACACCAAGATTCAATTTCTGTGTTGCATGTATTATCTACCCAGATCTATATCCACTACGATTTTTACCATGGTTTCATACAAGCCATCTGAGACAATTATTCAAGTTGGTTAGTAACTTATTTGTGGGGCATTCATATGTAAAAGGGTCTACGAACACCTAGTTTAGAATTGAAGCACTACAAATTCAATAACCCACCCAATGACTACATCATTTGTGGTCGCTAACATACAATCTTGTTTTTGCGTCAGCTGTTAGTTTTTCCCATAATACCGGTCCTTGAAATATATTTCCAAATGGTGATTGTGCAGGATGACTTCGACTTGCTGCCTGTGCATCAGCAAGGCCTGAGTTCAATCCTTTATTGTGATAATACATATAATCTAGAGATTGAAATTGCTTGTTGCGAAAGTATGAAGAGGAGGAAATGAGACATCCCAACAACCAGTGACCAACATGGTAGTGTGCACCTCCCGATGTGAAGGACCTTGCCTTGTATATGCGTATAGGAGATCAGAGACGTGTGAAGATTGTTTGAATCATAATGAGCCTCAAACCCATATTTTCTAGTTAAGTAGCAACGTACTGGAGGTTGGAGGATACACAAAGGATGGAGGGCAATTGGAATCCTCTCATCAGTCACCTACGATAGGGTCACATCATTTCTTTGGTGATATTTTTGTTTGTGTTTATTTTTTTGTTGTGCATGGTGTTGTTTTGTTGTGTGGAGTGCGTTTTTCAATAATAAATGTAGAGCATTTTCTAGTTTGGTACCTCATGAATGAAGGACATTGTGAGGAGTAAAAGCACTAAAGTAGCGCACTTGGTTTATGCGTAAAGGGTTTGTGGAAATCTGAGAAACCATTGAAGTGTACAGTTGAGGCCTTCGGTCACATCCGGTTCATGGTGAGCATGTAGTTGGAAAACCATAGGGGTTCGTGGTAATCCAGGAAACCAGAAACCACCGAAGGTGTTCTCAGAGAGATGTACTCATGTCACTTCCAGTTTGTGGTAATCTTGCAAGGAAAAACCAAGGTGTCACCAAGACCATGAAGCCACAAAGATGACATGCCACCTCAAAGGTGAGCACGCTACACAAAGAGTGTAAAAACCTTTTACTGTGTTTAAAATAAGGGGGTACACTATCTGGAAATATGATGTTTGTAATAAACAATGTAATAAGCGGGGAATGTTAGCATATATTACATTATCCTTTCGGTTTTATGATCAGTTTGACCTCCACGTAGGTATATGCACGCTTTGCCTCCACATTGGTAGGTATTTGGTTGTCTGTAATCATTATTAAATTGTATATATTTACCTCCTCCTCATTAAATAAATCATTCAACATTTCGCACTTGGTCTCTGGGCTTTCAGCTATTTGGAAGCATAGTTCACTACATGACTTGTTGTTGATTGATATGATTATTGATTAAAAGTTAAGGAATAGATAACCTTTTAATATTCTTTATTCCGTAATGATGTAACATGATTAAGGGTTGTTAATCCATGCCATTTTGATGAACTGACCATGCAAACATTATTATCTTTCTTATAACATGCAAGATGTAGTATACACTATTAGTGACTTAAAGGATTGGATGTGCATGATTCGTCATGCGGTGTTTGTTGTTATTCAATTTCAGACAACTATATTGTTGTAATCATAGATAAATAAATAACAAAAATATTATTCCATAGTTGAATGAAGGCAACATGGCCTAATGTACTCTTTAGATTAGATGATGATATTATTTTCTAAAAACATGTAATATCGTTATTAAGTAATTAATAAAATACTTTTGTTTTGATTATCACGATTACGAAAAGTGAAAGAAATACTCTGTTGTTTTACAACAGTATGTATGTTCAATACAAATGAAGTTGTATTGTAAGATTATATATGATTTTATGATATCTTAGTGATTGAATAATTATGGTAGTAATCAATATAGTTTGATTATGAAAACAACATGGCAAAATAATGATGGATATTATTATACTTACAACATTAAATAAACTATTCATGGATGATGAAAAGTATGTTAGAACTTGTAATAACCTTATTTAGTGTTGAAAGGTTAATAATCACATCATTGATGTGATTAAAAAATACATAGAAACAATAACAAGAAGTAATGTTTTTAGTGTCATTGTACTTTAATATAACCAAGTACACCATATATGACAACATGACGACACATAAGTATACAAGTTGTTTAGGAAATAAAATTAATACTATTATGATATGTCATTCACCATGAAAGAACTTATATGGTTTATATATCATAGGTAAACAACATGTTGTCTTATAACTATAGAACATAAGTATATCATCATGCTTGTTTAAAGGGAATTATAATTAAATAATTTCCTCATTTTGACTGAGCACAATTGTAATATGGTACAAAATGGACAATCAATATGATGAGACCATGGTAAGTCACCATAGTACCTTTTTAGACTTAAAAGTGATTATGTGTTGATTTTAATACAACAGGGGTTAGTTATATGTCAATGATCTATTTTAGTAATCATGATTTTGTTATACTTGTCATTGTGGATAACCAAAAGTGTCGTAGACTTACAAGGCACAAAATGGAATATGGTGAAATGTATACTTGGTCATATCATTAGTATATCATATAAAAACATGTTCTATGAATGGCCTATGATGACCAAATAAGAATTAAGAGAGCTATTCTTATTGAACGTTAAACTTATGTGAATATAACTATGACCGTAACTATGTAAGAAATGTTTATATCATTAAAACATGACAAGTTATCCTACATTCTTTAAGAACCCCTATAACATGACAAGTACAATGAGAGATACTTATTGAAGGTAGTAACTCAGTAAGTTACTATGACCCTCTATCGAAAGAGTATGTCATGTATTGATGATAATAGTCTATCATTAAGATGAATCTATATATTTAGATAAAATGGATAACTGAAAACTTAATTTCTTAATCAACGAAAAAGAATCATGTTAAATATTTTGATTCGTTTGTATGATGAGTATAATACATGTCTCATAGGATGGTGTGCGAACATGAAACTATCTTGCTAGCCTACTACCGATCATCATGGCCATAATAATGCAAATGACTAATTTTATCATTTCCCCCATTCTTCTAATCAACGAGTGTCTTGTCTTTGTCTTTGAGGGAAATATTTGACTACATTACTAGTTGGCACCAAGAGGGATGCACATATGCTTACAACCTATAAAAGGTTTAATCAAAGGATGTAATGCATACAAACTCATGTTGAGTGATTAAGGGAGATTGGGAAAGATCTAAGACCCTTACAATTTACCATGGTGAATGAAGGGTATCAAGATGGATTACGGAATACTAAGCAATGTTGGAATTTTTCATAGTGAGCTAAGTATTCGTGATTGATTAACTAAAAATGAACTAACTAAGTAGTGTGGGGATAGTTAATCTAAGCTATGAACAACTGTACTAAAGTAAATAAATGTAGTAAATAGGAATGTAAATAATCTAAAACACTATGTAAAAGGAAATGCTAACCCTAATGTGCAAGAAGGAAGAGGAAAGAACTAAGCTGAATAATAGATTCTTGTTGGAGGGTGTAGCAGAGGTGACTAAAAAAATTAGGAGCGAGAATGATTGTGCAGGAGTCCTAAAAAGTATGGATATGGAGGATATAGTTGGACCGGGGCCACCTGGAAGAGGACTGGGGCTCCCACAGGTGCTTTGGTATGAATTTTGGGCATGATCCAGCAACAATTCTAGTTCACAAGCGCAACTTCCAGAGACCATACCTTTTGCACCGTACCTCCGATTGACTCCGTTCAAAAGGAAACAGAAAGCTTGGAATGTGTAGAATGTGATGAGAAGGTGCGGAACTTCGTTTGGAAATGTTTGACCCCAGAAATTCATGTTTAAGGGGCCCAAATTGTGATTTTTGTAGTCTTTGTCTAAAAATAGTAAATTCTAAAAATAGTATGTTTCACAAAATTAGTGCACATGTAAGTCTTGGAAGATGAAGCACCTCGTCTCCCTCGAGACCGGTGACCTTCCACATCTTTCTAGGTGTCCTTTCGTATTTATAAAATTATTATAAATACATATGTAACCAGAAAAGGGATAGACATCTCTTGGCGAGAGATAATTGATGTAATTTGAAGTCTTTGAGTAATTTACATCTCTTTTGAGATAGTTGTTTTGCAATTCATTTGGCACATTTGCTAATCTGTTCCTTAAGTCCGAAACCCTCGGTTATGGATCGGTGGTATCGAGCTAAGTCATCTTGAGAGTGTATGATCCCCAGAATGAGGTCGAATACAAAAATCTTGGGTGGTCCACACACAATCCTTGAAATACTTGCCTTCCATTATATTTATAAGTATATTGTGCATGTATCTATCTCCTTGTAGGGTTTGTAGTTTGTTGTGTTTTATGGATATAGGAAATTGAATATTATCTTGGACCGTGGCGTTTCTACCAGCCCTCTCCTTCTCAGTTTTTTCCTATCTTTTGTTAACTTGGATTGTCTCACCCTTTCTTGGTGCATCACCTTCACTTAGAGTAGTTTTATTTCATGCATCTTTCTATCCCTATCTCCTTGGAAAGCATTAGGGTATAATTGTTTTAGCTTGCCATTCTTTGCACTTTGGGGAAGTTGTAACTAGGTTAGAGGAAGAAGTCGGCTTTCTCCGGAGGATTATCCTACTTGCAAGGTCCCACACTGTAGGATAATCCCATGTTATGCAGGTTGCATTGATTGCCTTGGACACAAAATCACAAGTAATCAGGGGTGCTGTAATTTTGTATTAACAATAATTACCATGCAAAACAAATAAGTGATAAACTCATGCTTGATTAATATTAAATTGGACATAGTCCACACCATGCAAATTTTGGTATTATTTAATTTTTCTTAAAAACTAGGACCGCTCGTAACATTGTTTAAGTTGGAAAGAAAACTTGGAAAGGCGGTGGTGAGTTTAACGAGGCCACTACGTAACACCTATAAACATTCAATTGCATTTATGAGGGATAGTTAAGTCCTCAAAAATTGGAAGCTTCTTGGATAGGCTACATGGTATGCAACACATAAGTTCATTTTTATTGTTTTATGTTTCATCCTTGAGCTCTTTTAATGAGTTGCGCATGAAGGTTGGGTAGGCTATTTGTAGTGGAGATTTACATGGAACCTCTTTGTTAAAAATAAATGCAGATAATCTAGGCATTAATGGCAGTTCATTTGTTTATAAGGATGGGAAAATTTAAGTCTCTTATTATTTGGAAATCTAGAGATTAGTGGGTCGATTTGGTTGAATATTTTTCAAGGAAAATAGAAGATAACGTAAAAGACAATATTACAATCATAGGCATAGACTCTCTTACTAGAATTTGTTGTTTTATTCTGATATCTAGAATATTATCTTATTTTTATGTCTTGGCTTATGATCTGCATGTAAATTCAAGATAAATCTGCAAGATCTAATTGAAACCTTTAAAGATTCACAATTATTAAATGGGTATTTTGATATGTGATTTGGGTACAAATTATTTGTTGTATCCTTGGATTATTCATGATATCTTTAATATATTGTATGCTTGATAATGTTGATGAAAACCCAGAAACTAACTAGGTGCATATAATATAAAGTATTTCAGTTGCTTGCGTATTTGGGTTTAATAAATGCCTAATTTTTGACCTATTTTATGTCGTATTTGCATTCATAAGGTAATATTAGGTTGTGGCTGATTGTTCTCTTACTGTGGGTTGTACCTTTAGGGATGTGGTGGTTGTTGCACTTCCGGGTCAATTTCTTATCAATTTATATGACCCTTTTGTCTCTTAAACCACAATTGACTTTATGATATCAATAACAGGTTCATGAGCGAATATGGTAATGTGTATATTTATATATATATATTGTAAGACCATTTCTATGATCTGGGTCGATCTAGGATTATGTTGTCAATAAAAAACTAGTTCTCATAAGGAACTGAAGAATATGTATCAATTATCGTGATAGTTGACTTGAGATGTGTGGAGATTTTCGAGCTTTCTGGGAAAGTGTTGCTTGATCTGAAAGCTCCTTGGAGTCGAGTAAGAATTATTTCGATTAATGGAAAAAGTATATAAATTTGTTAAACTATGATTGAATGGCTATTGAACATTCTAAATATTTGGACACTGCTATTAAGGTATTCATGTTTTGTGTTACATGGGTAACTGATTTGTTTAGTGTTATCTAGTCCTTTAATGGACTATTATTTAACTTCTTACTGAGTAAACATATACTTTATAACAGGGAGGGTTTTGTGTTTATTACAGTGTTTTTAATTCCTCAAGGGATTTGCAGAGTTGATTTTAGGGTACCCAAGCTATCTGTGTTATCCAAAAGCTTAATTTTATGAGCTGAGTCGTAGTTACTATTCTATAGGGAGCTTTTTATGATACAAGTTTGAAGATGATTTTATATGAGATCACTATTACTTGAAAATGTAATTTCAAAACTATATTGAATGCAACTTAGTGATGATGTTTGATCCTTTTGAATTTTAACAAGATAGGAATTGATTTCACTTATGAATTAAATTCAGTTCAATATTTAATATAAAGGATTATCTAGTTCGGATTCGATTGTGTAATCACATGAACCGATTGTCTATAATTTTTGTTAGCATATATTACATTATCCTTTTAGTTTTATGATCAATTTTACCTCCACGTAGGTATATGCACAGTTTCGCCTCCACGTTGGTAGGCATTCAGTTGGCTGTAACTATATATATTTTCCTCCTCATTGAATAAATCATTCAACATTTCTGCACTGTCTCTGTGCTTTCATTGGTATCAGAGCGAGGCTGTTGGCGTAGGAGTGGAGTTGTTTTGATTAGTTGGAGTAGTTGTTACTTCCTCCTGTGTGGATTCTCATGTTTAAATATTTTGTCGTTCATCGACGTAGAAGACCGTTTGGAAGCATTCCTTGGATTTACTGTTTGGCGCTAGAGACAGCAGATAGATTTTGGCATTTTTGGAAGATGTAGAGAAGACTAGTTTTTGGAGCATCCAACACCCGTGTGAAGCACTGCGATTTAGAGGATGTGTCTGATGTTGGCATAAAACTATCTAACACAAAAATCCAAAGATCACACGTGACACCAAGATTCAATTTCTGTGTTGCATGTATTATCTACCCAGGATCTATATCCACTACGATTTTTACCATGGTTTCATATAAGCCATCTGAGACAATTATTCAAGTTGGTTAGTAACTTATTTGTGGGGCATTCATATGTAAAAGGGTCTACGAACACCTAGTTTAGAATTGAAGCACTACAAATTCAATAACCCACCCAATGGCTACATCATTTGTGGTCGCTAACATACAATCTTGTTTTTGCGTCAGCTGTTAGTTTTTCCCATAATACCGGTCCTTGAAATATATTTCCAAATGGTGATTGTGCAGGATGACTTCGACTTGCTGCCTGTGCATCAGCAAGGCCTGAGTTCAATCCTTTATTGTGATAATACATATAATCTAGAGATTGAAATTGCTTGTTGCGAAAGTATGAAGAGGAGGAAATGAGACATCCCAACAACCAGTGACCAACATGGTAGTGTGCACCTCCCGATGTGAAGGACCTTGCCTTGTATATGCGTATAGGAGATCAGAGACGTGTGGAGATTGTTTGAATCATAATGAGCCTCAAACCCATATTTTCTAGTTAAGTAGCAACGTCATCTTTGGAGGTTGGAGGATACACAAAGGTTGGAGGACAATTGGAATCCTCTCATCAGTCACCTACGATAGGGTCACATCATTTCTTTGGTGATATTTTTGTTTGTGTTTATTTTTTTGTTGTGCATGGTGTTGTTTTGTTGCGTGGAGTGCGTTTTTCAATAATAAATGTAGAGCATTTTCTAGTTTGGTACCTCCTGAATGAAGGACATTGTGAGGAGTAAAAGCACTAAAGTAGCGCTTGGTTCTTGTGTAAAGGGTTTGTGGAAATCGAGAAACCACCGAAGTGTACAGTTGAGGCCTTCGGTCACATCCAGGTTCATGGTGAGCATGTAGTTGGAAAACCATAGGGGTTCGTGGTAATCCAGGGAAACCGAAACCACCGAAGGTGTTCACAGAGAGATGTACTCATGTCACTTCCAGGTTTGTGGTAATCCTGCAAGAAAAACCAAGGTGTCACCAAGACCATGAAACCACAAAGATGGCATGCCACCTCAAAGGTGAGCAGGCTACACAAAGAGTGTAAAAACTTTTTACCGTGTTTAAAATAAGGGGGTCCACTATCTGGAAATATGATGTTTGTAATAAACAATGTAATAAGGGGGGAATGTTAGCATATATTAAATTATCCTTTCGGTTTTGTGATCAGTTTGACCTCCACGTAGGTATATGCACGCTTTGCCTCCACATTGGTAGGTATTTGGTTGGCTGTAATCATTATTAAATTGTATATATTTACCTCCTCCTCATTAAATAAATCATTCAACATTTCTGCACTTGTTCTCTGGGCTTTCGAGATATTTGGAAGCATAGTTCACTACATGACTTGTTGTTGATTGATATGATTATTGATTAAAAGTTAAGGAATAGATAACCTTTTAATATTCTTTATTCCGTAATGATGTAACATGATTAAGGGTTGTTAATCCATGCCATTTTGATGAATTGACCATGCAAACATTATTATTTTTCTTATAACATGCAAGATGTAGTATACACTATTAGTGACTTAAAGGATTGGATGTGCATGATTCGTCATGCGGTGTTTGTTGTTATTCAATTTCAGACAACTATATTGTTGTAATCATAGATAAATAAATAACAAAAATATTATTCCATAGTTGAATGAAGGCAACATGGCCTAATGTACTCTTTAGATTAGATGATGATATTATTTTCTAAAAACATGTAATATCGTTATTAAGTATTTAATAAATTACTTGCTGTTTTGATTATCACGATTACGAGAAGTGAAAGAAATACACTGTTGTTTTACAACAGAGTATGTTTGTAATACAAATGAAGTTGTATTGTAAGATTATATATGATTTTATGATATCTTAGTGATTGAATAATTATGTTAGTAAACAATATAGTTTGATTATGAAAACAACATGGCAAAATAATGATGGATATTATTATACTTACAACATTAAATAAACTATTCATGGATGATGAAAAGTATGTTAGAACTTGTAATAACCTTATTTAGTGTTGAAAGGTTAATAATCACATCATTGATGTGATTAAAAAATACATAGAAACAATAACAAGAAGTAATGTTTTTAGTGTCATTGTACTTTAATATAACCAAGTACACCATATATGAGAACATGACGACACATAAGTATACAAGTTGTTTAGAAAATAAAATTAATACTATTATGATATGTCAATCACGATGAAAGAACTTATATGGTTTATATATCATAGGTAAACAACATGTTGTCTTATAACTATAGAACATAAGTATATCATCATGCTTGTTTAAAGGAATTATAATTAAATAATTTCCTCATTTTGACCGAGCACAATTGTAATATGGTACAAAATGGACAATCAATATGATGACACCATGATAAGTCACCATAGTACCTTTTAGACTTAAAAGTGATTAAGTGTTGATTTTAATACAACAAGGGGTTAGTTATATGTCAATGATCTATTTTAGTAATCATGATTGTTGTTATATTGTCCTTGTGGATAATCAAAAGTGTCATAGACTTACAAGGCACAAAATGGAATATGGTGAAATGTATACTTGGTCATATCATTATTATATCATGTAAAAACATGCTCTATGAATGGCCTATGATGACCAAATAAGAATTAAGAGAGCTATTCTTATTGAACGTTAAACTTATGTGAATATAATTATGACCATAACTATCTAAGAAATGTTTGTATCATTAAAACATGACATGTTATCCTATATTATTTGAGAACCCCTATAACACGACAAGTAAAATGAGAAATACTTATTGAAGTTAGTAACTCAGTAAGTTACTATGACCCTCTATCGAAAGAGTATGTCGTGTATTGATGATAATAGTCTATCATTAAGATGAATCTATATATTTAGATAAAATGGATAACTCAAACTTAATTTCTTAATCAACGAAAAAGAATCATGTTAAATATTTTGATTCGTTTGTATGATGAGTAGAATACATGTCTCGTAGGATGGTGTGCATTCATGAAACTATCTTGCTAGCCTACTACCGATAATCATGGCCATAATAATGAAAATGACTAATTTTATCATTTCCCCCATTCTTCTAATCAACGGTGTCTTGTCTTTGGAGGGAAATATTTGACTACATTACTAGTTGGCACCAACGGGATGCACATATGCTTACAACCTATAAAAGGTTTAATCAAAGGATGTAATGCATACAAACTCCTATTGAGTGATTAAGGAGACTGGGAAAGATCTAAGACCCTTACAATTTACCATGGTGAATGAAGGTTATCAAGATGGATTAAGGAATATTAAGAAATGTTGGAATTTTTCATAGTGAGCTAAGTATTCGTGATTGATTAACTAAAAATGAACTAACTAAGTAGTGAGGGGATAGTTAATCTAAGCTTTAACAACAAATGTACTAAAGTAAATAAATGTAGTAAATAGGAATGTAAATAATCTAAATCACTATGTAAAAGGAAATGCTAACCCTAATGTGCAAGAAGGAAGAGGAAAGAACTTAGCTGAATAATAGATTCTTGTTGGAGGGTGTAGAGGTGGTGAAAAAAATTAGGAGCGAGAATGATTGTGCAGGAGTCCTAAAAAGTATGGATATGGAGGATATAGTTGGACTGGGCCACCTGGAAGAGGACTGGGGCTCCCACAGGTGCTTTGGTATGAATTCTGGGCACCCTAGTGCCATACGAAGCTTAAAAACTAGGTTTCTAGAGTCGAAGGTAGTTCAAAACCCTTGTTGTGTGTCACATCAAATTCATTGTTCTACACCAAATGTCACAAATACTCCAAGCTGAATAAAATACCTAAAAGACCCCAAAACAAACATTAAATCCTAAACAAGAATAGTGTAAATGAAGGGGTCAGACTATCCTCAGCGTCTACAATGGTGGACTTACTAACTAAGCACTACACTACATCTCAGACACAATTTAGTTCTATGTGCAAGTGTGTGTGAATATGCCCTAGGTTTCTCTTGTGCCAATCACACTTTGTGAAGTAGTGAGCAATAAATATGTGTAGAAAATGTAATAGAATGTGTGCATGAAATAAAATAGAATCCCTCCCCTATGAAGTGTGATGCAGATGTCCTATCCTTGTTCCTTGATGATGGAGCTATGTGGATGCAAGTGATCTCCAATGTAATAGATGGATGTAACTCTAGATGGAGTGATAGTAGTAAGTGATGCTAAGTCCCTCATTATGGTCTCATAAATTTATATTTATAGAGTTCTCTTGTTCTAATTTCATAATTAACCTCGAAAAAGGCTGACCACAAGAAAGATAAAGATGTCAAACAACTAGAAAGAGCCCAAAAAGTGGTGGGAAAGTTCAAGAAGGATTGGGGTACCCGTGTGGGATGATGGCACCCATGGGCACCCCAAGATCGGATCCTGGGTGCCCCGATCGAGGCTAAAATAGAAACGAAATGACCGAAATAGACTGGGCATGTGGATGAAAATAAGAGGTAATGATGAAATAAAATAAAATAAGATGGCCAAAAGAGGGGGTTAATTAGTAATTTCTTCACTCAAGAACCTTCTAAATAGTAATATGAGACCGAGATAAATAAATGTCTAAAGTTCTTAGTTTTGTGACTAAATTTTTCCCCACTTTATGTTGGTGAACTAGAAGTTAGGTAACATAAAAGTAGATATAGATGCATACTGATGCCGATGAAGAGTGTAGTAGAAACATGCCAAGGACTAGAAAAAGTGTGGAATGAAAAAAATGGAGTGTGGAAAGTAAAGATGAAAATGTGCAAAGAAAAAGTGATGAGAGTGAATCTAGGGCAGAATGCGTGTGTAGTTTTTTAGGTATGTACACAATGTACCTACATGGTTAATAAAGCATGTGCTGTCACAAAGCAAAGTATTATTGTTGATGTTGTTTGCTTGTTTCTCATACTTGACCGGACCTACAAGGAGAGAACACTCAAGTAGTCAAATATATATGTATGTAAGTGTAAAAATGTTATGTAAAAGACGCATGTGTAAAAACACATGTAAATGTAAAGTACATAAAATGAAAAGTGTAAATGGAACATGTGCACCTGATCCATGTTGAGAGAAAGGGTGTAGAAGGATATTCTCAGTCTTCTTTGAGGTTTTTGGGTGATCCGAAGCCATAGGATGAAGCCAAAGAAGTGTAGGGAGGAAATGCTTAGTGTCCTCCAAGATCTAATTGCTTCCCCGAAACTATGAAGAGATCTCTCTATTGTCTTGGTTTTTGGGAGATCGATGCCACATAGAAGAAGAAGTATAGGGAGGAAATGCTTTGTTTCCTCTAACCTTTAACTACTCCTTTGAATGCTAAGGACACCATGTCCTATAAAATCCATTGTGTATGGAGTTTGTAGACTAGTTTGAACTCACTTGCTATATGTAAACCCACAATGCCAAGGGCGGAAAGTGCACTAAACTGAACTAGTGTAAATGTGCTATATAGACTGTAGAAAACCCAAATGATGCCCCCCTCTTTGGGGGTGCATGCGACATTGCTGATAGGAGAATGTGGCCCCAAAAGAGGACCAATGACATGAACTATATGCCCTGCAGGGGAAGGTAGAAAACCAAGGAACGCACAAACAAGGATGTCTAGCCAATACAAGTGTTAGTACAAAAACACATGCATGTAAGAATACAAATGTAAAGTACGTAAACAATGTAAAAACTACCAAGCATAATAGTGTAAACATGTAAGAAAGTAAGTAAACCACACAAAGCAGGTCACAAACATGGGACATCACTCATGATGTCATTAGACACGCAAGGCCATCATGGCTGCAAAAAAAAAAAGTACACAAAGTATAGGGAAAAACTACATACAAGAAGCAAATAAGTATATACTTGAATAAGTAGTCATGGAAGCATGTAATCCTATAAAACAAGTGCTTTGCACATGGAACACTTGTTAGCATGTTAGAGAAATAACCAATATGTCAAAGCGTGAATAACCAATTAATGTAAAGTGCTAAGTACAAAATGAAACAATAACACCTGAAAGAGATGAATGTTGATGCCCCAGAACCAGTATAGGAAGGGTAGAAGGTGAGCATCCATGATACATGTAAGATACATGTATCTATGATCAAACTAAAAATGATGTGAATGCACATGTGTGGATGATATAGATAATCCTTTATAAGAAATCAATATAACATGTGTAGTAAAGTGAACATGTAAAACACTAGTAAACAAGAGTAAATTCCCCCAAGACAATGCAATATGTTATGGATGGATGGAATGGAATGAAAGATGGCATGATAGGAGCCATGTTTCCCTTGAGTGAATGAAAGTGTATGAAAAGAGGTTCATTTTTCCTCCTCTGTAGTCAAGAATGAACCGTAAACGAGAGTGCGTCATCGAAATGGTCGAAGTGTATGTTGTGTCTAACATGTTGTGATGAGTATGTATGTAGTGTTGCTGAAATGTGAGATAGGATAAATGTGTGTGAACCTTATAGCCTAAGCATATATATCAACTTAATGAATGCATGAGTGATTATTTATCCCTATGCGTATATCACTATTAGATGAATGGATGAGCGATGATCAAGCACTAAGCGTATATCACTATAAGATGAAGGGATGAGTGATGATTTAGCCCTAAGTGTATATCACTATAAGAGGAATGAATAAGTGATGATTTATCCCTAAGTGTATATCACTATAAGATGAATGGATAAGTGATGATTTATCCCTAAGCGTATATCACTACAAGATGTAAGGAGGGAGTGGTGATGTAACCTAAGGTGTATACCACTACAAAATGATAGAATAGGTGACGATTTAGCCTAAAGCATATGTCACTAGGTTGGAAATGTTGCATGATGAAAGGTCAAATAGTAAATGTGTGATGAGTGTAGGGTCCATTTGATTAGTAAACCCTTGGCAAGTTGAGTATGGACCAAGGAACTAAAGTGTGTCATAGGGTAGTGAGTGTAGCGCGTAGAAGACAATGTAGCATATTTAATGCTAAAATATGACCATGTGATGGAGAGAATATAAAAATGTTGTATGGAACATGAAATGGTAAATGTGTAGAAACTTAGAAATTGTAATGTATAATGCGTAATGTAATACATGTAGATAGATGAGTAATGTAGTATGTAAAATGATGTAATGCTAGACTCATATGTGATGAAGACTAGTATAGTATGTAGAAAATGTGAGATGTGAAGTCACGTAGTGTATGATGTAAGGGATGTGACACTAGGTGTAAGATAATGACACTATGTATAGAATGTGATGCAATACGCGTAGATAATCTAATAGTGTATGTACTGTGTGATATGGACAATATGATGAATAGTATATGACGACACTATATGAATAATGATGGGTATGATGATGTATAGTGTATGAAGTGCGATGTGTGATGAAATGTAATGTATTATGCCTAGAGTGCAATTAGAGATGTTCAATGTAGTAGTAATCCCTCAACAGTCAAGTGTGAACAAGCACAAGAGTGTGTCATTTGGTAATGACATTACTATAATGTGTGATTAGTATGCCTATATAAAAATGTAGAGATGATAAATGAGAAAATTATATGAGGGAAGGGGGAAATGTGAAGTGTTATGCCCCCTAAGTGTACGCGTAAATAAATCATGTAAAATCATCAAGGAGATCATCATCTTCTGGGTCAAATTCAAATGGATAAGCATTGGTGACCTGATAAGCAATAGTGTTTCGTTGATCATGTAATGAGCCATTAAGGTGTAAGTGTACATGCCCATAGCATATTCCTCATCGGTGAATGGAGGATGTGGGCAACCATGTGCATACCACCGAGTGAGATTTTGTGAATAGCCAAGGAAATAACTATTGCAGATGAAAAAATGACTGAAAGGCATATGAAATGAAATGTCGGTATGACTAGGATCTAATGTTCCTCCAATATAAGTAAGCCAAGATTCCCTAATGTGAGTGGAGAAGAACGAGGGGTACATGATAAATAGACTAGAAGATGAAAGACACGCAAACCATAAGCAACAATTATATTGACAAAACCATAGTATAGATGAGGGGCATGAGTAGAAGGATGGATATCCTCAAAGGTGAAACCAAGACAAGCTAGACCATCATGGGAACATGTAGTGACATCACATGTAGGATCAAATGGAATATGTTCCCAATATGATTCATGAATGAAAAACATGCAAGTGAATGGTGGGCGTGCTAAAGCAGGGAAGGTATGTGGAGGGGGATGTGATAAATCAACGTCCATAGATTGGACAAGCCCCTGATAAGGAATCATAGCAGTAGTAGTAGTAGGTGGCATAAAAGAAACAACATCTATCACACAAATAGTACCATCAAGTGGTGGTAAATGTGGTGGTTCGTCCATAGGTTGGGGATCATTTGTAGTATTTATGCGTGGGATAAGAATACTAGTGTTAGGATCCCGATCACAATACTGAAATGGATCATAGTCATGAAAAATGGTATACTCCATGCCCTCATGTAAGAATTTAACACAATTATGGATAGTAGAAGTGACAACTTGCATGGCATGAAGCCATGGCCTACCAAGTAGACAATTATAGGAAACTAGGAAATCAACGACAAAAAAAGACCGTGTGGATAGTCTTAGGACCAAAAATGATGGGTAATGTGATGTGACCAAACATGGATGAATGGAACCAAGAACATAGTGAAACACTAGAGGGAATAATGTCACAAGTAGTGATACCTAAAACATCAAGAAATGATATACGACACAAACTAATCTCGATACTTTGTCAATCAAAGTTCTCTTAACAACGACATTATGAATGCGAGAGATAATATGCAAAGGTGGATCATTGTCAAAAGTAGTGAAGTCATTATGAGGAGTGGATGGGAAGGAAATTTTCTTAGAGAATGCATCCGCAAAGGTAGTATAGACTACATCCGGATGAGTGTTGTCGAATATGGATAACGAGTAAAAGATTAATGATTTTAGCTCGTAATTCAGGATGAAGAAGTAAAAAGTCATGAATGGAGATAGCCATGATGAAGGAAGCCTAAGGAGAATGAGGATTCTAGGAGTGTGTAGGTTGAGTCAGGTTCACCAAAATGATTAACTAAAAATGGACTAAGTAGTGCGGGGATAGTTAATTTAAGCTATGAACAGTTGTACTAAATTTAATGTAGTAAATAAGAATGTAAATAATCTAAAACACTATGCAAAAGGAAATGTTAACCCTAATGTGCAAGAAGGAAGAGGAAAGAACTCAGCTGAATAACAGATGCCTATCGAGGGTGTCGTAGAGGTGACTGGAAAATTCAAGAGTAGAAATGACTGTGTAATTCCTTAAGAGTATGGATCTGGAGAATCTAGCTAGACATGGGTACTTGGAAGAGGACTAGTGTTCCCACAGCATAACTGGTATTAATTGGGTGCCTTGGTCTATATAGATGCTTAGAAACTAATTTTTATAGGGTAAGAAGGTGGTCTGAAACCCTCGTTACGTGTCACATAAACTTCACCGTCCCTACGCCAAATGTCGCAAATAATCCAAGATGAATAAAAACCTACAAGACCCTAAAACAAGCATCAAACCCTAAAAATAATAATGCAAATAAAGGGGTCAGACTGTCCTCATGGTGGCCACAATGGTGGACTTAATAACTGAGCATTGCACTACATCTTAGACCCGATGTAGTTCTATGTGCAAGTGTGTGTGAACATGCCCTAAGTTACTCTTTTGTTAGTCATACTTTGTGAAGTAGCGAGCAATAACTATGTGTAGAAAATGTAATAGAATGTGTTCATGGAATAGAATAGAATCCCTCTCCTATGAAGTGTGATGTAGATGTCCGAGCCTTGTGCCTTGATGATGGAGCTATGTGGATGCAATTGATCTCCAATGCAATAGATGGATGTAACTATAGATGGAGTGATAATAGTAAATGATGCTAGGTCCCTTATTATGGTCTCATAACTTAATATTTATAGGGTTCTTTTATTCTAATTTTGTAATTAACCCCAAAAAGGATGAACAAAAGAAAGATAAAGATTTCAAATGGCTATAAAGAGACAAAAATTTGGTGGGAAAGTTCAATAAGGCTCGGGGTGACCCAAGTGGGACCAGGGGTGTCCATGGGTGCCCCAAGATCGGCTTGGGTGCCCTAGTCGAGGCTAAAATAGTGGGAACCGACTTTGAAAAGACTAGGCATGTGGATGAAAATAAACAATAATAATGAAATAAAATAAAATAATATGGCCAAAAGATGGGGGTTAATTAGTACTTTCTTCACTCAAGAACCTTCTAAATAGTAGTATGAGACTCGGGATAAATAAATGTCTAAAGTGCATGATTTTGTGACTATAATGATAACCACTACAACATAAAAAGAACTTTAGGGATTTGTTGTGTTTTATAAAAATAAAATATCTGAATTTTTACAGGATTATCTGGAGGATTTTCCGTTCATTTTGAGTTGCTAAGTTTGGGACATTACATGGTGACTACACTAAATGATGCACAACTACTTTTGGAATATTTAGGAGAGCCTTAAGTGCTTTCATTGATATTTGTAATATGAGCTTATGAATTTTTGATGTGAATTATAAAGTGATATTACATTTGTTATATATCCTTTAGTAGGTGAAATATTATGATAATGTTGCACTAAGAAGATGAAACAATGCAAAAAAAGCTATTAAAATTGAAAATAGAGTTGGAATATGAAAAGAGGCATGACCATATAGGTCATGTAAATATTATCTTGACCAAATTGTATGGGTTTGGATAGGAATATTGTGATGTAAAACCAAATATTATATAATGATGCATAAATGTTATTTACTACTTTTCGTAATTAATAATTCTTATGTATGTGACAGAGTAACGTGTGGAGATGAGAAAGTCAAGAAACTAGGGATATGTGTTGATTGGACCTAGAATAAGAGCATTTGTCTTAGTAAGGAAACATAGCCAAAAATTTCATTTCTAAAGAATAATTTACCAAATGTGTCTAAAAAAGTACTAAAAACTTTGATTTTTTCATCTACCGATTGTGTTGCACTCTATTGACAAAGTGTCCAAGATGCTCTAACAACATTTAAATTTTTTTTTCTCAATTTGGTTGACATGGACACATTTTATGTGTTGACTATGGTCAAAAAATAGTAGAGTGAATTGTATAAAAATATATATTTAATGTCATTCCATACCCATCACTCTCTTAGACACCCCTCACATACAATAAAGATCATTATACGAAAGTGTTGACATATATGAAATCTTAAAAGACTAACCTTCACCTATTTCAAGATATATATAATTTTGTGTGAATAAACATAATGAT
>CM031243.1:10432522-10491075 GCA_018340775.1 Taxus wallichiana var. yunnanensis
CGGTATGCCCGTTTCGGTACATGTGCCTACGATGGTCGAGGCGAGCAGAAAGCGAGATCCCAGTTGGATCGCGGGGCACGAGGCAGGGTGAATATGAGAGGATTCCTATAGATCGCGTGCGCGCGACAATTTAGTTTGTGCGAGGATATACCTGGCTTATAGACCATATATGAGGATCGCAGCCTTAGGCGGCATTCTCACCTCCCGGCCAACACCTCGAAGGGCTTTGAAGAGTAGCGGCCCGATCGCGGGAGGTAATGGATGCGAGAGCAGCGAGAGGCTATAGATTGTGGTGGGTAGCGAAGCTGCGAGGTATACGTGCGCCACGACATAGCGGTGATTACGGCGAGAGGATCGTCTGCTGGCGTTTGGTTCAGCAGACTCAAGCGCGAGTGAATGAGACAAGAAGGATTGTTAGTGGTTGCGGAGTCACGGGTGGAGCGAGACTAGAGGCTGGAGTCCTCCATGCGAGAGGCATATTCATATATTCGAGAGAGATTGGCGGATCGGTGGCGGTACCCGATAGCCGTGGTACCTTTGAGGACGAGAGGCTCGGCGAGAGGAGTCGGCGATCCACGATCATCACCTAGTTCGGGATGAGGGTGAGGGTGCGAGTAAATGTTAGCAGGTATAAGAATAAATAAGGATGCCGACACAACGTGTCGATGATAGAGAAGATGTATTTGTTTGACATCTAAATAAAGCTGAATATGTATGGTGATTTGAGTTATGATAATAATAAGAATGTTTGCGTTGTGACTTTTGGTGTTTTGAAAAGGATAAAGAGGAATGTGATTAAATAGAAATACACAAAAATATTTATATTTACCACACATGATAGGTTATGGTAGGGGATGGTCGAGCTAACCTTGGGAGACCCCATGTCTACGAAGTGCTGCCTCATAGCCCATTGCCAAAGCGAGAGGGCCTCGGGCCGATGTAGTTCTCCACTTAGGATCGGGGAGAGGTGAATTCGAGCAATTTAGTACGGTTTAGGCAATTGGTTGGTTGGTAAAAAATATTAAGATTGGTAAAGGTAAGGTTGATGGTGTTGGTAATGAATTGGTGATGTTGTAAAGGTATAAGGAAGTGAAAGTTAGCCTACCCAAGTAGAAGGAACCATGTCTGATTAAGGTCAACACACCGATCCTAGATGCGAGGCAAAGCGAGAAAGAATGCTCCGTAGTAGGTGGAAAGAGCTAAACAAACCACAACGTAGAGCGAGGCTTGGAGCCCTAGGTAACGTGCATAGAGCGAGAAGTCAATCGGTGAAAAGAGTTGTGTGATCCAATATATCGGCGTACATTACGTCCTTGAGTTGAAACAAATGGTGAGGTGAGGTGGATGATATAGGTGAGGTGCGGAGAACTTATTACAAAGTGAGTGTTACGCGGAATAGAACCTACCCTAAATAGACAAGTCCATGACTCAAAAGTTCTTTTGAATGAGGCTTTTATTTTATTGAATGTGAAGTGATCGATGCGGGGAAGTCTGAGGATATTGATTGTATTATTCTTGAGGTCTTCACGAAGGCTGATCGATGCGAGAAGCTTTTGAGAAAAGTAGTGGCTGTGTATAAATTTGTCCTTGAGGCGATCTATTTATAGTAGCGAGATATGATTTAAATGCATAAATGTCCTTCGAGGGAGCGATCTATATATATAATAGCATCAATAGTTTTGGCATATAGGCTTTGTCCTTCGAGGAGCAGTCTATATATAATTTAGATAGCTAGATGTTCTTTTGGCGTGAAGCATCTAGTTTGGTAGGAAGTTTGACTCAAGAAAATCCCATAAGAATACGGTTTTTTTTAATTCTTTGAAGTCATGGACTAGACTAAAAAGGAAAGGCGTCGTCGAGGGAGGTGAGAATCAAACTATGTGAGCTTGATTGTTATTATGAGGTGTAGGAAACGAGTGTATGTAGTGGTATGGGAGCTCGGGACGAGCGGTAGGCGGATAAGTGATATAACACTAATTTCAACAATAGAATGGTCGAAGATGTAAGGCATTAAGGAGCTCAGGCTCGGGTTTACCATTAGCGAAGCTAAGCGATAAGTGCCGAGATCCATAGGTGTGGTGATTATATAAGGCCCAATCCCAATTGGGAGCAAATTTTCCACGTTTGCTCTTTTCTAGTTTGGTTACATGTTGATTCTCTTTGAGGACAAGATCACCAACCTTAAAAATACGCTCATGAAGTCGCTTATCATAAGCACGTTTAATGCGTTTTTGATAGATTTGAAGGTGATCAAGAGTGTAAAGGCGGCGTTAAATCAAGCTCAGTTGGGCTAACCGCTCTCGGCGGAAATCATCGTTGGTGAGAATATCTGAAGAGATATTCTAAGGGAGGGTATTTGTATTTCGAGAGGCAAAACAGCCTCGGTGCACGTATCTAAAAGAAAAAGGTGTGGCATTAGTGGAGAGTGCGAATACTAGTGCGATAAGCCCAAAGGGCAAAGGGATGTGATTGTGCCAATTTCTTCGGATTCATTGACAACTTTCATGAGGATTTTGGCTAGTGTTTTATTAGAGGACTCGGCTTGCCCATTGGCTTGTGGATAGTAGGGTGATGAGAAGCTAAGTTTGATACCAAAGTTATCATGAGTCTTGCAATGCAAACTTGTTTTAAAAGATTTACCATTATACATTATTAGGCGATGAGGAATACCAAAGCGGCAGATAATGTGATGGTTAATAATTAAACAATTTTTCTTTTTGATTGAAATGAGTGGAATAGCCTCCACCCATTTTGTGTAATATTCGATCGCTGTGATTATCCAACGGTGGCGTTGTGAAGAAGGTCGGGTGAATCTCACCCGATAAGGTCTAAACCCCATTGGGAGAAGGGCGAAGATCTCGGCGACACAGGCGGAAGCGGAGTGGCTAGGAGTATGTTGAAGGTTGGCATGTTGTTGACACATAACACAACGCTTGACATATTAAATAGCGATCGTTATTGAGTAGGCGATAATAACCAAGGTGAAGGATTCGTTTGGCCACAGCAAGGCAGCTAAAATGTCCACCACAAATACCGTCATGGACACATTGGATGGTATGAGTTGCCTCAGCGCCCGATTAGATAGCGAAGGAGGATGCCATCAAAGCCACGTTTATAGAGAGTCCCCGACAACATAACGCGAAACACTTTTAAGAAAAGCACGTTTTAAGTTACTAGTAAGGTCAGGTGGGAGGACAGAGATTGTAAGGTAGTCGTGAAATCGGTGGTACCAGGTATCCTGCGAACTAGTAGACACAGTATTTATCGTACAAACTACCGGGGTTGAATAGGATGGGACAAAAATTTGTTGGACCATGGCGAATAGTCGAGTCGGTTGGTGCGGCGGGAATTTGCGAGGCTAAGCAAGCCATAGTATCCACAAATTTGTTAGTGGAGCGTGGAATGGTTTGTATAGAATAGTGAGTAAATAAGGCTAGAAGTGAATCCACGTAGTGTTTGTATTTTTGAAGTTCCTCATTTTTGCATTGGTAGATGCCCATAGCGATTGACTACGGTTGAGAGTCGCCAAAAATATTGATAGATTTGATACCTAAGTGTAACTTGCGCATTGACACAGGAGACCGAGCAAGGGCCTCGTATTCCGGCTTGTATTATTAGTGCAAGGAAATCAAGCCGAAATGAAAGAGGCATAGGCTCAGCATCGAGAGGAATGAGAACAATGCCGGCTCCTCCGCCTTGGCTGGCATTTAGATCCATCGAAGAAGAGGGTCATTTGATCTGACTCTTCCGGAGTGAAAAGAGTGGCGATGAGTTAAATCGGGAAGGTAAAATTGGTAAATTGTTCCCCGAGGTAAAGGGGCCTCCATGAAGGTTGTGCAAGAGTTTGTCCTTTGATTGACTTTTGTTATGCGAATTCAAGGTCAAGGTCGGCGAGGAGCATAAGCCATCGAAGCGTCGTTGGTTTAGATGCGGTTTGGCGTACATATAATGAATGGGAGTGCTGTGTTGGTGATGACAAAATTTTGTGATTTAGAAGGTAATGTCGGAGTTTGGTGGCTACAAATGATAGGGCAAGGCACAATTTTTCTACATGTGTATACCTAGTCTCATAATCCACGAGTCGACTTATATAATAAAGCGGCTTTGTTCTCGTCGTGCCGAATCCCGATGTGCGAGCATAGCACCTATAGCATGGTCGATGGCGGAAAGATAAAGGTAGAAAGGGCGGTTGTCTGCAGGGTGGGATAAGCACGGGTGGGCTGCAGAGATAGGATTTGAGAGCTTGAAGGCTTGGTGACCTCCTCACTCCATTGAAAGGCAATGTCCTTTTTAAGAGGGTGATGAAAAGGTTGACATCGATCCAGAAGGCATTTGGGAGATGAAACGTCGGATAGATTGGAGCTTACCTTGTAAACTACGCAATTGTTTGAGATTTTTGGGTGGGGGCATTTCTAGGATAGCTTTGACTTTAGATGGATCGACCTCGATGCCCACGCAAAGAGGCGATAAAGCCAGAAGTTTTCCCGAAAGAACACGAAGACACATTTCTTTGGTTGAAGGCGACGAGAATATTATAGCAGGCGATCAAAAATAATGGTTAAAACATCGAGATGTTCACTACGATGTTTAGACTTGCCAAAAGATCGTCGACATAATCTTGAGATAGTGTGCATAATGTCATGAAAAATGTAGGTCATAGCCAGATAGGTTGCACCCGGCATTCTTAAGGCCAAATGGCATGACACGATAACGAAAGGTTCCCGAGGAGTTATGAAGGCGGTTTGTGTTGATCGGCGAGGCGGCCAAAATTTGGTTGTATCTGAAAAGCCATCCATGAGAGAGAGCATCTCATGACTGCGGTTAGATCAACAAGTTGGTCATGCTAGGTAAGGGAAGTCATCCTTAGGGCAAGCGAGGTTAAGATCCCGGAAATCATGCATATCAAAAGTCCCCTGTCGCTTTAGTGTGCCAGTGCGATGTTAGAAATCCATTGAGGATAGTCAATAGGCAAGATGAAGAAGCGAGAAAGGAGTCGTTGGAGCTCCTCTTTGACGAAGAGAGCAATGCGTGGATGCATTTTCTCAATTTACATTTGTTGGTTTGGAATCGGGGTTTAGGGTGATGTTATGGATGGCAATGGTAGGATCAATTCTGGCATGTCGGCGTAAGACCATCACAGCTTGGTTGCGAGCACGGAGAAAGGTAGTAAAGGCGGCTTGTTACGATGTGTTAAGGGATTGTCCAATCTTCACAATGTGAGGATCCTCCTCCATGTGGATGTTGATTTCTATAGTAGATTCATTCGGCATGGTTTGGGTTTGAGATGGTAAGGCTCGTTGAATATAAGAATCATCCGCGAGGTAAGTGAGGATGGAGTCATCATCCTGGCATTGAACAACATTAATCAAAGGCGAATCCTCTTGATCATGTCTAGATACGAAGGGGAAGAGAAGATGGGTCCTCATTATCACGTTGATAAGTGAGAGGACCTATGAAGATAACATTTATGAAAAAAAAAAAAAAGTTAGGAGGGATGGATTCGAAGTCTATAGATTGTGTGGGTGATGATGGCAAAGTGGGTGATGATGGTTTGGTAGGGCGGCGTCTTCTTCTTCGAGATACGGTGACGAGGAGGTGTCTCTGTGTAGGTGTTCGGAAAAGCGAGACCACTGCGATCATTATGTTTACGGGTAGTCACGGGAATGAGTGTATGTCGGCCTTGTTCGTAAAGGCCAAAACCAAAGCCTTTCCATGCAGCGTAGTCGAGAAGGTGAGGGCGAAAGCAGCGATTTGTCAAGTATTGAAAATCGGAGTTGGAAGGAACCACACCAAGAGGAGGTTCGGGGGTAATGGAGGATGCGTCAACACCCCATACGTTAGGTTAGTGCGGCGATAGGGTGGTCCGTAAGAGATTACCTCCCCACGCGACAGTCGTAGGTGGGATGTGCATGTAATTGTCCGTACTCTGCGGGGTAGGAAAGAACTAACGTTATATAGGCGGTACTCCCCAGCGTAAGGCTTGAAAAACATCTACTAAGGGAGTCGGAGGTTGGAATGTTAGGCTGCGGGAAGGAAGTGGTTTTGCGATGGTGGTTTCATCGATTGAAGGCGTAGGCGCGGTTGAGGTGGATGGTTGAGGTACATTTGAAGAGGATGGTTGGGTTGAATGTATGGGTGTCTTGATTGGTATAAGCACATCGTTATGGCGGTATAACATATTGCAGGTTTTAAAGGGGAGGGTCGGCTTTACGGTGTAGGACTTCCCTCATACTCAAATTTTATGCATCATGTAATGTTGAGGCGCATCCCATGGCTCGGATCGAGGGCGACCAGCCATATATTATATTGGAACTCTCCCTCGAAGACATAGAAGAGTTCGGGTAAAAATCGTGGTCCTACCGAATGTTGAGGATCACGGTGCCTAAGGTAGAAGTAATAGCGTCATTGAATGACCCATGACATGATGGGGTTGGCACACATGCGGCTAGAAGGATATTCATTTGTTGGAAGGCTTTTGAAGAGATGATGTTTAAGCTAGGCTTTTACCCCGTCAATCATAACACGCGTACCGAATGTCCGGATGTAAGGCTGAGATGAAAAGAAGCGAGTCGGAGATCTTACATGTACCAAAGTCAACAATTTCGTCTTGAGAGAAAGCTTGCGGCGGCTTGTTGTATGCGAGGCAGAAGTGGTTGGGGCGGTGGGTTGTTTGGTGAGAGAAGCAACGTGATTGGGTGTTAGAATGGAGGCGGCAGGCGGGGTTTCATTAGGTAAAACCTCTATCCCTTGAAGGATCTCGATGAGAGCTTGTCGATGAGATTGAAGTACGAATGAGATCATACTGAGTGTCATTTTACGGGTGATTGGTGAAGGCTGTTTAATCATATTTCGGTGGGCAATGCCATTAGAGGCAGGATAGGCGGGTCGCGAATGACCACTTTAGGTGGTGGTGCAATCGGGATGTTTGACGGAGAAAGAGATGCCGCAGGTGTGTTTTCTTTTGCTTTCCCATTGTTTTTCTGCCCTCGAGTAGCGACACTAATCATATTAATCTCGTAGACCTGAGATGAGGAAGATGGTTAGGATAAATCATGGTCTTGAAGGTGGGGTTGTAATAATGATAGATCTTGGTGAGGCGGGGACGAGATGGTATAGGAGAGGAATGGAAACTAAAGGTCTCTCCTTTGTAAGTTGTCTTTCTTAATCTTTCTATCTCAGGGAGAGGTATTGACGAAGGATGGTTTTAGAGCTTTGCATCCCTCCACATCATGTCTGGTGTGCGGTGATAAGCACGATTTTAGACTCATCGTAACCCATAGGTCGGGGTTTAGACGGATCATAAGGTCTAAGTGGAGGTAGGGAAATGGTCGCATTCTCCACCAACATAGCAAGGATTTTGGCGTAAGATCCTTTGAGTGGGTCAAAATCGGAAGAGGATGAGGGTATTGGTTGTGCGGGTTTTGGTAATGTTTGGGTATGATTGGTTCGCACGGGTGGTGGTTTAGCGAGGGTGTTGATCGTGGTTTTCACTAAAAGCGTGATTTCTTTGCTTACGAAGCTATGTTGGATGATGAGGCCATGAATGATGTGGTATCGAAAAACAACCATGGGGAAATAGGAGTGACCAAAAACAAATCTTTTGATGATGGAATTTGTTTAGGGTTGATAGGTGGACGGGATACGCGGGTAGCGGTGTTGCTTAGACCACAGGAATTTACGTATGGGTGCGGAAGGCGTAGGTTGTTTTGAAGAAAGCGCGGGAGGTATGATATATTGATGTAAGGTAGAGGATGGGGTCCCAATATATGGAAGGTAGGTATGGCGAGGATGGTTTTGATTGTGATAGGGGCACGGATTGAGTTTGTCTCTGGTGGCGGGACGGTTTATTTTGGATAGATCGAGTCGCTTAGGCGGAGTGCGTTAGGCCCAGGGCATTGGTGAGGTCCCAAGCATGGGGAAGATCTGGTTAAGTTGATAGAAGTGGGCGGGGGCATTTGGTAGAGGTGAGGGTGAAGGTGAGAAACAGGGGCATTTTAAGCCACGTAAACACTTGGGTATATAGTGGAGACATCGGGATCGAGTCATTTGCATTTGAGTAGAAAAATGGGTACTCAAGCGTTCCCATAGGGCTGTCTATCTTGTGGAATGATAGGTCTCCAGTGTGATTTGTAATTTTTATGCGAGGAGCGCGGGTTGTGATTCGATCCACTTGTGGGTGTGACACGGGGAGGTAGATGAGGCAACTTTGTATCAATAGATGTTAAGAGGTCAAGCGAGTCGTTGAAAAGATTTAGGCGATGAGGACTAATAGGTAGGAGGCGTGTTTGAGGGGATCTGTCATGTTTAAAGAATGTGGTGATGTCGGTGTAAGAGATTTCTCGTCTAAGGATGTCAAAAGGAGTGGCGAGCCTTCCTCTTGTGCAGCGAAGCGGTAGAAGAGGACGTTTGGGAAATAGATAAATTAGATAACATCCGCTCACGATCTTGTAGGGATGTGGTGTAAGAAGACTCGTCGATGAGAAGAGAAGTCAGGCGATTAACTCTTTTATGGGTAGAGGAATGATTTCACTTTGGCTTGATGGTGGTGAAGGAGGTTCGAGACTCTGTGTTGGTGGAGAGGCTTGATTCAAAATTTTTTCAATAGAGGCTTTTGGTGAGAATCGAAAGCTGCATGGATCTCATGAACACTCTCCTCGGCTAAGATATCTTGGTTTGCGTTCTTGTTGGATGAGTGATTCGGGAATGGCTTGTTGAAAATTTTCAGATTTCGGTTAGCGAGGCGTTAGGATTATCGAGGGTTATATCCCTGCGTCGGCCATTTCTGCACTATGTTTTTCAACATCTTGCGATTTTCATGACTATGTCCTTTTACGCGGTGAAAGTTACAAAGTCATTTTCTTTGTACCGGAAGGTATTGCGCGGGTGGAGTCAAACCCAGTGAGGTTTAACGAGGGGCAAGGTGATAGCCCGACTTTGAGCAATTTCTCGGGATGCGCCATAAGTTTCTCCCAGTGTAATTGGTGGGCTCGGCTTTGTACTTATAGGTGGTTTTCGGCGGAGTATTGGGCGGTGTTTGAGATTTGACCATTACCGCGTGGACAGCTCCTTTTGATTTAGAAGAAGTGGACGCGTGAGGAGTGGTGGTGTTTGGCTTGTTGGTAGAATCGGAGTTCGGAAGGTGGGGTTTTGTTCTGTGACATATTTCTCTTCTTCTAAGGCTCGAATTTCTAGTTTCGAGCCATGGTAAAGGCCTCGTCGAATGTGCGGAAAGTTTGAATTTGGAGGGTGGGGAGATGTGCTTAGCGCGAGGCCAGCGTAAACGATTCGATAAGTTCGGTTTGAGGCAAGGCATCGTAAGTTGGTTGATAAGGCCCCACCATCGTCAACGAAATCTGATAGATTCATCCTCAAATTGTCGGATGGCATAGAGGTCGGTGATAGATACTTTCTTGCAATGTTAATGGAGAAATGATCCAAGAAAGATTGGGCTAGTTGGTTAAAAGAGAAGATCGAGTCTTTGGGTTAAAGCAACTTTGTACCACTCAAGGCGGGTCTGATAAGGACATGGGGAAGGTGCGGAATGTAGGCATCATCATCATGGCGATCAAATAACAAGCATGTCTAAATGATCATGAAGTGTTGTTGAGGATCCTCTTTCTTGTTAAAACGAGTAAATTTTGGCAACTCCCATTGAGGAGGATATGAATGAAGAGGACGAGAAGGGTGAATGGGCTCGACAAACTTGCTCGTATGTCAAAAGCGCTACGACTTCTGAAGCAAAAGCCTCCGGGTTTTGCATTTTGTCCATCATTTGTTTGATGAAATCTGTGGTTGGATGAGATGATGGTGCGGTTGTGTAGCGGAGGCAAGTTGGACCAGGGCTTCCATTGGACAATGGTGGGGCTAAGTGTTGATAAGGTATGGAGGATGAGTATGTTGGAGCAATAGAATAGGGATGTCCCATATAAGGTGTTGAGGTTCTTTGGATATGTGTATGGGAATGAAAAGGTAGGCGGAGCTTGAGAGGAAAGCTTGTGTGAATAGGTGGCGAGTAAGTAAGTCATGAATGGGTGGTGAAGAAGAGATGAGGTAGGGGCGGTTGGTGGTAACGATCGTGGGGTCAAGATTAACAAAGGAAAGCTAATCGGGGTCGTATGAACCTCGAAGCCGTCGGATTGGGAGACAGGGCTAGAGATGCGAGTAAGTAAAGCGGTGTTATCGGGAGGAGTGGGAGCTAAATGAGCAGCTATACTAATAGGCATGCCAATAAGGAGGCGACCATCGGGCGTACGGTCGGGGGCATGAGACAAATAGTATTATGCAGTGCCAGGGATTAGCATCTAGAAATTTGGCAAAGTCCTTGTCTCCTACGGGAATTTGGGGGATCTCAGCGCTTTGGTGTCCAAGTAGGGTTCCACTATAGAATGTGAAGGGGTGATTCGAGGCGAAGACACGAAGGCGAGGCATGTGAAACCATGGCGGCGGCTTGCTTCAGTGATGACAACCATGGACAAGAACACACGGAAAGTTTCAATCTATCAAGAACAAAAACAACCTCGAGAATGATGAATTTGGCGGAGTTGTTGGTTTGTCGAGGGGGATGATGAAAGGCGATGTAACCGATATCGGTTTACTAACGGTGTCGGTCCGCAGAGCAACGGCGTCGGTCCCTTAACCGTGCGGTGTCAAAAGTCTAGGATAAGAAGATATAAAGGCTGCTAATTTGATTTTTAGCAACGTTGAGTATATTTATCAACTTATTGATCACGAGAAGACAAAGTATGATAGAAAAACAAAATTTGAAAACAAGCGAAGATGCACATGCAAATCTAGAGACTAATCCTAGGGTTAATTTTAATTATCGTGGGCTTATGCCTTTAGGCGTAAGATGATGTCGAGAATCCTAAACAACAAGACCTAGGGGAAATGTCAAGTTTGTTTTGGCTTATAAGGTTACCTCAATCGGGCGGAGGAATACCGCGGAAAAGGGGGATGTTTGAGTACATTGTGTGGTGTGAAGTGATTCGGTATGTGTTGTGCGGTGAAACTAGGGTTAATTTCTGTCAATACCATGGATATCACCCCACGTGTACGACACATTACTTAATCTATGTTCACTAGAATTGAAGAACAACAAGCGGGAATACAATGCATGTGTTTTAAACCCAAATCGAAAATTATGTTCGATGAAGCAAGAGAAATGACTTTCACTAATGTCGAAACTAGAAAAGCAAGACAAATACTTTCTGAAATATATAACAAAAGCGGCAACAACAAATATGCTTCCTAAAATGAAAATAAGCAAAAGAAAGAAACCCAAAATGGGTCCCACAGTCGTGCCAAAATGTTTCACTCGGAAATGTTTCGTTCCTTTTAGAAGCAGAGATAAGGTTAGGGTTAGGAGGAATACATGGAATGTCGAGATGGTGTGCGCGTCTGTAGAGAAAGATCAAGGCGATTGCGAAGAACTCCTTTTTGTCTTGGAAGGACTACTGCAAATAAGAACACAAGACCACAAGATTTGATTAAACAATAAATGAGAAGCGCCTTGGGCGGCAGGGAAATATAAAACTTCCTTTCGAAGGTGAGTGAGTTCCCTATTAATATGAATTAACACAAAAGGCGCAAAATATCAATTAAATTGTTTCGTTGAAGTAGGTAGGGGAAAGGCTGGTTTCTAGTTTTGATCGAGAGGAACCGATGGCGATTCTTGATAGGCGATGGCGGTTATGATAGCCGATGCGATTCTGATAACCCGATCTGGTGGGTTCTAAGATCTTAGTAGTAGCTATGGTGTTTGTAAGGCTGGTTTATGGATGATATTAGAAATGAGATGATGAGGGTAAAAGAATGCAGGTTAGATCAATGCACGTTGGGTAGTGGATTGAAATGGATTTAGGAGGGTTTGAGATTCAAAGAGCATAAGAAATGTTATAACGAGAGGACATACGAGATATGACTTCTGGTTTTTGCGAAGATGCAAGTTGATCTCCTCTCTTTGCAAGCATACGGTTTCTTTACTCGTCTACTGCTTGATTAAATGAAGATCGGGACTCTGTTCCTCGCTCGCATGATACTCTCTGTTGATCGAAATCCTTTGGTGATCTCAAAAATGAAATTCCGATCCGTTGTTTTGGTTTGGGAGCCCATTTACGAGGAGACCGATGGCGGTTGCGTAAGCGGCGGTCGGTAGTAAGCCCGGCATCGGTAAGGAAAAAAGTAGGCTATTTTTAGTAAAATAGCCCACCTTCCTACTTTTCTCTGAGAGATCGGTTGCGGGCTCGGTCAGTGGCTAGAAGGTCGGTTTGGAGTGCGAGAAAGGGTCATTAGTTATGGGTGTAGGTGTGGACCAAGTTATGGGTCTTAATTAGGTTAGTTTTAGGGTTAGGGCTAGGTCATGATGAAGTGGCAAAGTGAGGTGGTAGGTAGGGTGATGTGGATTTATCAATTAGAAGGCAATTAATAAATAATTGTGTAAGGTTTAGGTGATGAGGTTATATTGCGAGATGAGATGCGGGTCACGAGGGTCGTAAGACACGAATTTGGTGTCTACATTAGTTTCCTCATTTATTGTTTAATCAAATCTTGTGGTCTTGTGTTCTTATTTGCAGGTAGTCCTTCTCAGACAAAAAGGAGTTCTTAGCAATCGGCTGATCTTTCTCTTGATGCCTTGCAATCTCGACATTCTAAAGGTATTCCTCCTAGCACCTAACTCTTATGGTGTTTCTATAGGAGGCGAGTCATTCCGAGTGAAGCGTAGAGAGCGTGAATTGATTGGTGGAGGACCCGAGAAGAGGACATTTGGAGCCATGGCCCGGCCAGGGTGAGAGGAAGCGAGGAGAAGGCTGGACCCGGCTAGACCACCACCACCCATCCCACGGCGGCGAGCGTGTCATCGTGCGGGTAGGTTCGAAACCCCTCATTGTGTTCATTTATTGCATTATGCTAAATTGGGGGTTTGGTATGAATCAAGTTTTGATAAAATAATGAATAAATGGAAGTTGTTTGGAAAATAGAGAGGGTAGGTAGGGTGGGTAGGTTTGTAGGGCTTTTGATGGGTAAAAAGGGTAGTAATAGGTAAAAAATAGGTTTGGGGGCGCGTTGGAGTTCGGTCGGCGTTTTGCGGCCGATGTCGGTTCTTAGCGGCCGGCGGGTGATCGTAAATTTGAGGCGGTGTTTTATTCTTTGACCAGCGCAGTCGTATATCGGCCGCGTCGGTGGAAGTGGTTTTAGGTATTGTGGGTTGGTTTGGGGTTTGTGTGGGTTTGGGTGGGTTATGGGTTGGGCTTGGGTGGGTATGGTTTGGGTTTGGGTTGGGTTTGGGGTGGGTATGGTTTGGGGTTTGTGTGGGTTTGGGTGGGTTATGGGTTGGGCTTGGGGTGGGTATGGTTTGGGTTTGGGTTGGGGTGGTTATGGTATGGGTTTGGGTTGGGTTTGGGGTGGGTATGGTTTGGGGTTGGGTTGGGGTGGTTATGGTATGGGTTTGGGTTGGGTTGGTTATGGTATGGGTTTGGGTTGGGTTTGGGGTGGGTATGGTTTGGGGTTTGTGTGGGTTTGGGTGGGTTATGGGTTGGGCTTGGGGTGGTATGGTTTGGGTTTGGGTTGGGTTGGTTATGGTATGGGTTTGGGTTGGGAAGAGGGAGGCGGGATAGTGGAGAAGATAGGTGGGTTGAGAGGGGGTGTTAGAGAGTTGGGGTGTGGTCGGGGGATAAAAGGGGTATAGGTAGATATCGTGATGAAGTAGTAGGCTAATGTAGTGGTGGGTTTTGCGAGCACGTCGGCCCGGTAACGATGCGGGACGGGATACCTCCAGCTGTTAGTGCGAGATGCGACCACATGTGTCCATGATGCCTTTAGGCTATCATGCGCGAGTAGGGACTTGGCGGAAGTCGGCGATATAGAAGCGATCGGCGAGAGATCATAGTTTGATGGTTGCCCTCATGAAGATGAGATCCGGCGACAATGTGTTCCATCTCCCGTGCTGGAGAATGACCATCACATTGGAGGATGTATATCGCATCCTTGATTACCTATTGATGGAGAGGCCATTTTAGGTGGATGCGAAAAAATGGACAACATCCTACAAATTTTGAGGATGCGAATGCACTTTATTGACATATCACCACACGAGCATCGAGGTATGGTAGGGGATGGTCAAATGCTGCGCCTTGGCATGAGATACGGCTTGCCGTGTTGTGTGTCCATTGCAGGATCACACCTCGACGCCCTCTGAGACTCGAGAGGAGGGGCTTTCCATGAGCATTGATAGGGTGCTTCATGAGATGGTGGAGGAGCATACATGTTATCTTTGGCACCCGTATATCAAATGTGCGATTATACGAAAGGTGTGAGGCTGCTCGCCGGATGAGGCGGTCGGATTTTCTAGTTCGACATTTTTACTTCTTTGTTGGGCATATGAGCACATCATCGCATCGAGACCGTGGGTTACCCCAGCGGCCGAGGGCCACGAGTCATATACGAGATCCGAAGCTTTGAAGAGAGTGGTTGGGGGTGTGGGGCAGCCCACGGCGGTGCTTGCAGTCGGGGCGTTGCTTATTATAGACATTTATTAGAGGGCAAGCGGTAGATATCATATGGAGACCTTACGAGAGGTCATCACCCTCATTGAGAGGCCGGTTATAGTTACTTGATTTGTACACATTACGGATAGCAGAGACGGAGGCGGGAGAATTCTTGAGATACTCACAGAGAAGAGAATACGCTTGGCGAGATGGGGCTACGGCCAGGGCGAGCCACCTCCCTTCCCTCGGTCTGAGGAGGGATGATGTAGAGCCCCCACTTTGCTGCACCAGACCCTTGGACCCAAATTGGGTTCTTTTGAGAGGCAGCGAGGTGATGGTGTAGATGATCTTTGGTTATGCAGAGAGCATACATGGTGTGGTAAGCTGATGTTCTGAGGAAAGCATTAGGAGGACTAGCACCTGCCCATAGACTTAGCGGCGGTGATAATGCGAGAAGCGAATCGGCTCGAGGGCAGTGCGGTTATTACGAGGCGGTGAGGCTGCTTACCACGAGCACTAAACTAGGTGTTTCTGAGAGCAACTGCTTGAGCTCGGAAATGCGCACGGCACCACCACAGCCCAGTATAGCCATGGCGAGCACGAGTGCAGTATAGTACCACCACGATTGCGAATAGTAGAGCCACGGCCCGAGGCACGAGCACGAATACCACCACGGCCACTTTACCCACAGCGCGCCATCACGAGCACGAGGCCTTTGGTAGTAGAGTCAGAGACCAGCCCAGGCACCTACGGTGGCACAGAGCGAATATATGGAGGCGGGCGGAGGCCGTACTGCTCAAGATGTTCTTGATAGTACGGAGATGAGCTATCGACCATATGCGGCTTATAGAGTAGAGACCTCCCATAAATCGAGAGATCGTAGGGAGGTGCGGCCTGGCCGGCGTGTGCATTACGAGGCGGGAGGCGAGAGGCACCACGAGGGACCAGCGAGGAGAAGTCTTGCGAATTGGTGGGGAAAGGCTGAGATCACTGTATTGTTTTTGTATATGGACATAGGCACATCGTTGCGCACTTGGTTGTGTGGATAGAGAGCTTGCGTGCCTACATTTATTCATTTATTCACTCATTTATTGTATACCGACTGCTGAGGAAAAATGGGTTGTATAGTTGAATCTTCGTCCTCTTCGGAAGTTGAAGTCGAGGTTATTGACATTTATTGCGGCTGCGTGCAGCTTTGTTTGTTGTATTATGAGATCACGAGGCCGTGTGCGAGGCACGTTGTATATTTGAAACCTTGTATATATATAGATATGATGAATTTGACCCACGTCTTTGTGTTATTAAAATGTTTTTAAGTATTTACGTCAATAGTTTGTGATATAGGTTGTATGATGAGTTTAATTGACATGTTGATATATATTGATGATGTTGATGTCTTTTGCGTATATATGGATGACATATTATATGATGAAATGTGCATGTTTTGTTCTTGGTTAGGTGACATTGTTATATATGTATCCCGATGAGTTGGATCCAAATGGTGTATAGATTGATAGTTTTTGATATCCTTAGATGATGGCATGTTTGTTTTGGGTAATGTAGATAGATGATATGGATGAAATCGTAATGAGAAGTGGATTGGATGAGGTATATGGATAGGATGTGTAACACCACTGACTGTTGTTACTTTCTCCTAAGCATTCAAGTGTTGATATGTGATTTCTAGTAAATGGATTGTGTACCTCGATTCGGGAATCATGCTTGATATGTATTAAATTTCTTGCAGATTGCGAGATCTTGGTGAGTCAAAATATTAATAGACTCTTTTATTTATTTCATCTTGTGGTGAATATTAATCGATCACGGAATGAAATTATACGGTATTCATCAATAATATCTAGACTTGGACCGAGAGGAATTGATCCAAGTAATGCTTTAATTTTGTGAAGTGATAAAATTATATCCCGAACCTTGAACGCAGGTTGCAGTATGGAAGCATTTAGTAAGGCTAGTGGGAGTATGACTCGGCTGATCTTGAGAAATGAAACAGTTCCGATATCACGAGTATATCTGGAAGGTCTCGATTAAAGACCCGAGTAATAATTCATTGACATCTGATTACAATAAGAGCAGGAGCGGCTCTGTTCTAGAAAGTATGATACGAGTCTCTCAGAGTTTTCGGGAGAAGGACCAAAGGCTGAATTACTAAGGGTTAGTAACCTAAAACAATAACCTAACCTAGGGTTAGATTATTGTTAGTCTAACCTAGACCTAGGCTATGTGTTATGATCTAAAATAATAACTAAGTGCAAAATGGTTAGCATGGTTCTTACCTAAAACTCTAACCTAAGATACTAACCTAGCTAACTAAGAGTTTATGGGAAGGGGCCTTTGAAGGGTGGCGAACCATGGCGCTATTCTCTATGGCAATAAATGGGAAGGATAAGGATGAGGAGACGAGGCGGATGGCGGAGGCTTAGGCGGCGGTAACCTTAGCAGAGACTTGGCAATTACTAAGTTTTGAAATGAACTTGAGATTTTGATGGTATCGCAATTTTGGCGGTCGGTGGGAGTAGAATTAGGCGGGAAAAATTGGTTTAATGGCATTTATTGTTTAGGGAGTCGAGCCGGAGCTCGCGAAGCGGCATGCAAGCGAAAGTTGGAAGGTTTGTTTGGTGTATCGCGATTTTCGGTCTCTCTCTCTCTCTGCTAGTTTCTTGGTTCTTCTTTTGATTCTCTTTGAGTTGCGTAGCGAGAATGAATTTCTCGGCTCTTTTCTGCCATGGAGGATATATTGTAAATGGGACAATGCGAAATTTTGTTGGTATTGTATTTGGGAAAAAGAAAAGGAAGTTTGAGCTCTTCTGTTGTCTTCTTGGAAATTCGATCAAAATACGGGCATGTTAGGCCCTATCCTTTAAATATTTTCTTTGTCTTTCAAATGTCTTCATTAAAACAACTCTGTTCATTTGTTTGTGAAGATTAGATAAATTTTCTATGAAGATTTAGTTGATTTTGGCTCTGTATCTCTCTGGTTCGATTTTGGTAATTTCCGCTTGTTGGGTGTTTGTTGAAATCGAACTTCAACTCTGTTTGTTTGTTGTGTATTCCTTGGTTTAAATATGAGAGATTTATATTTATAAAGGTTTGGATGCTCGGCTTTGTTTGGCGAGAAACGTCGAATATACTTGTGAAGGTATAGATCAACTTTGTTTTCTTTGTCGACTTTCGATCGTCAATCTTTGTTGTGAGAGCAGATGAGGAATAATCTTGGTGTACCATTTGATTGTTACGTGCTTTTGAAGATTTTGAAGCTCTGTCATGGTTTTGTAAACAGCGACTAATGATACTTTGTAGGTTTCATTGTTTTCTAATTTACGGCTTGGAATAGGCAAGCTTGTTGAGTTCTGTAGTCTTTAACGACTCGTGGATTTCATGATTGAATGCGTTTACGGTAATCTTGTTGTGAATGTAGATTCATCTTGAGTTTTGTTATTATATTGTCGTGGAAGCCTTGTGGAAAAGAAACGGGTTTTGTAGCTCTTTGTTATTATAGTAAATACGAGTATTGACTTTTTGTGGATGTATTGCCTTTCCTTGCGAAAATTGTTCGAAGGTTTGAAGCGGCTCGGTTTATTTCATTGTTTTGGAATGAGTATATTGATTTGCTTATACTTGTTTCATTCGGAATGTTTGTCTTGAATGGCATGGAAGGATTTATCAATTAATTCTATTTTTATCTTGTTGTTGGGTTTGTGATTATGGCGCAAATCCGTTATCGATATGTAGTGTGAATTAGTGGATTTATTAGGATTGAATTCGAGCAGTGTGAGAGAGGCGTTTGATGTTCTATTTCTATTTTAGTCCTTTATTCAGATTAAATGTGTATATCTGGTAGTTAAGTGTTGATCCGGTGACTTGAAGGAAAATCATGTCTTGAAGACCTCTGTATTTTCTTGGAGTACTTTGTGTTGCATGTTGCTTTGGTGAGTACAGATTCCTTAGGTGATCAACTACATATTCAACTGTTATTTGTGCTAAATTATTGGCGAGAATCGATCGGGTTTCTTGGTTGAAATAAGAGCTTGATTGTTTATGCGATTTTTATATCGTCATTGATTAGTTGTTTTAGTGTTACAGCCTGTTTGGGTGAGTTGCACTAGGGATTTGCATGCACGAGGTAGGGATCGATTGATGATGTTCCTTTCCGTTTGTTCAGCCCGATAGGCGAGAAAGTATAAGTATGCTAAGTTCCTTTACTGTTTGTTCGATTCGATTGGTGAACATGAATTGGGATCAATGTGTGGTCATCATAGCATAGTTTCTCGGAAACCTTAAAAAGGCTTAATGTTATAGAGTTGTTGATTACAGCAATACGCTTGAAGCTCTTGCTTTCGAACTTGGTTGAAAGCCTTCTTGTGTTTAGGAGAAACTAGTTTTGGACATCGAGTGATTTATGGATAGTTGATGTGTTAGTTCTTTATCAAGAGATTTCTTTGAGTTTCTATCTTCGTGATTTAGAAACAGGTGATCTTGATTTCGGCTGTCTAACTTGTTCATTTATATCTTGGTTATTTGTTCTCATAAGTGAAGAGCGATACGGTGATGAACTTATGTAAAAAGGAAGTAAGAATGGATTGATTCTTTCTCTTCCTTTATTTAATATTATTGATAATGAACTATCAGTAGGAAATTAATTTGGTAACGTTTTGGTAGGATTCCAAATTGTTATGATATTTCCTTTTTTTGAAAAGAATGCAACAATCTGACCAGTGTCGTGATTTGGATTCAATGATCGTTTATATGCCTTCGTTCTTGTTTCTTTAATATCTGATGAAAAATTAGAAAGTGTTTAAGACTATTACCTTAACAATGATAGAGTTACATGTTTGTAATCATTTAGTATTACAAGGACATAGCACTTGAATATGTTTTCTTATTTGGATATTTGATCTCATTTAAACTTGAAGGGTGTTTAATGGAAACAATTGATGGATTCAAATTGTTTTAAAAGTTAGTGCTTATCATGCTCGATTCATTGAAGCTGACTCATATTGACTATTTTGCGAGATGGTTGCCGTAAGAGGTAAATACTGATACGAGATCGGCGATCCGTCAGATAGTTTATTTGATTTATTATGAATTACAGCTTGATTTTATGGATGTACTATATGAGAAAAGATGTTTCTTTTCCGTTAGCATTATATCAAGTATCTTTATTGCATAAAAATGTAATTATGCGAGTTTGAAAGGAATGAAAATAAGTGTTTGATACTTATGTGTTGTATTCTATTATGAATGATGAACTTCTTCGGTCTACGTGCGAAGAGGCATAGTTATCTTTGTATAATATGGATGCTTTTGTGATTGACAATGAAATCTTGTAAGTAATTAGACTAAATTCTTATGAGTATTTAGTAGTTCTAATTTGATCTGGATAATGCAATATTGTAACTTAAATATTGTCTCTCTAGAAGATAGGTTAAAAATTGAGCCTAAAGATAACGCTAAACAAGTTGGATTGAATTACTAATCCCTAGTCCTAAGTATAACGGGATAATAGTAGATTGGATTCTTAATCATTCATAGCTTTAAAATGAAAGGTATGATATGAATTGATTAAGAAAGCGATAGGCAATCAATGGAGTTTAGGTGTGGCATCTCAAGCATAGGTTATGAGATATTATGCAGATCATTGCTTAGAATCAGATGTATTCTAATGACTCCTTGATAGAAACTAGGCCATAATACCTCTACCAAGTAATGGAATAATAGAGGAGGGTCGTCTTAAGAAAATGAATCCGGGGATTTGCAAAGGCTAACCTTAGGAAAAGTCTTAAGAAGTAATTTAAACTCTAGTGCATGTGCTTGTTTTGGGTAGATCTTCTCGGCGGATCTAAGGTTGGCATAAAGTCATTGCCAGGGCTGTACCTCCGAGAAGATTAGGATCTTCTCGAAGTTCAACAATGCGGGTGACTTATGTGCGTGCGCCCCCTTGCATTGATCGTTGAGATTTACACTTGATTTATACGAGTTACCCGGGGACCGATTAAGAGCGTGGTCATGTTATATGACTACCTCGAAGATTTGGGGTGTCATGACACCTTGGTTGAAGCTGCAGAGTTGAACCGGTATGTCATCATATCCCTAATCTCGTAGGCATCCATATAACATTATCACCTTGTTAATCTGCCTCAGAGTGATTGATTTTGTGAAAGAAAGAATTGTGATGTCAGTATAAGACATTCTATATAACATATGAATGGGGTGAAGGGCGTATTCAGTTAGCGAGTATGCGTTAAGGAATACGAGACATGAAACAGATATGTTTCAAATCTTTGGCAAAGTATCGCAGGCTGCTGATTGCGTTGTCTGATTCACCTAGTCTAAGGGATGAGATGCCGATGAATAATAGTATTGATTATTGATTAGATTCCTTAGATAGAGCATTACGAATTCCCAGTTAGGGAAGAGAACCGCAAGAGTGATGTGTTAAATAAAAACACGACTCTTATTACTCATGAATAGATCGGTAGATTACCGAGTCATGGAATGAATAGATCGAAGTACTCAGAGTCATTCAGTGCATATGGTTGCTTGTTATATGAATGGTTATTTGAATTGTGAGTTCTAAATTATGTATTTAGAACCCGGTATGCAATTATCAAAAAAAAAAAAAAAAAAATTCACTTGTTCTAAAGTTAAAAATGAGGATGTTCTGATAATGGTGTTGTTATGCTAGGGAAAAGAGGCGGTGTGATAAAAAATTAGGTAGAAAATGAAGAAAAGAACTATGTTTCAAAAGGCGGTGTGTATGCCGATATCGGTTAGGTAGCTTACAAGCGCGGTGAATTAGTAGACCGATATCGGTTACGTAACCCGATACGATTATTTAGGTATGAGAGGGTGGCACTTAAGTTCTAATTTTGAGAGCCATGCGAAAGTTAAATACTGTGAGCAGCGCTTTGTGATAGTGAGACGAGGTAATTGCATGAGAGATTTGAGTGATAAGGAGAAAAGAGACGGGGAAAGTGAATGTGTTACGAGATTCGGAAGGCGAAAGACAAATTTGAAAAGGGTGGTGATCATGGCGGAGCGAGGAGAAGCATCCATCGGTAGGGGCGAGAGGAAGACAAGGGCCACCTCAAGTGCTTTGCAATTCAAAGAGAGTAAACGTTTTAGTTGTGATTTGATTCTGCATGTTTGTGAATAAGATGGGGAGGGTAGGTGGGTAGATATGAGAAAGAAAACATGATAACAAGGGTTATAAATGAGGTGAGTGTCACGTGGTAGGTGTCAAGGGTTTTTGGTATATGCATGTATACTGAGAGAGGAATAAGCGAGCAATTTATTGTAAGTAGGTGGTTGTTTAGGCAAGGTGTATGTAATTGATAGTGACCGATGGCGGTTAGGGATAACCGGTATCGATTCTTGGGCAGTCTGATTATTTATAACCCAGAAATCTGCGATTCTTGGAAAATTTCTAGAATGTGAGAAAAACCCTTAGGATTTGATGATTGAATGGTTGTTTGTTGTTTTGATGTATGCGGCGCGGAGCGGGGTTGAGGATGAATGATAGTGTGCTGGCGTATGTTGTCACGAATCCGAGCGGATGTAACACAGTGGAATGGACATTGATAAATCGTTTGGGGTTAAGTGGAATCCGCTATTATTCACGAATGCACGTAACCATACTATGTTGCGGCGTTGATTGAAAAGATGGAATCCGAGAGAAGAATCGTTCTATCGCACGCGGGAGATGCGGTAACATTAGAAGATGTGTTAGTATGTTGAGGCTCCACTATGCAGGGAAAACCAGTATATCGAGGCATTACCTAGCGTGGCGCGGGAGCGATAACGTGTGATATTTGGTCCATACACACGAGATTTGACACAGCGAGTTTGTCATTCATATATGGGATAATGTATACGCACACCACGAGAGACAAGGTTAGCGGTGATATTAATGATAGCGGTAGGGTATTATGCATTCACAGAGGCGAGAAGGGAAGATTTCCAAAGGCATTGATGTGTGTTATACGGGAGATGATAGAAAGGCGTGACTTTTGCATAGGCACACTGCATATTTAGGCGGAGTTATATAGGGGTTTATGGGCTTGTAGGCGAAATCACGGGGCGACCTTTGGATTGTTCATACTTAATACCTTTGTTGGGTCTATAGCACATTGTTTGTGTGCGACTTAGTAGGCGATCCATCCGATCGGGAAGGCCCAGGAGTACAAAGGTTGGGATTGGGCAGTAGGTCAGGAGCGAGAACAAGAGACAAGATCTCGAGCGGTGTGAGTGACATTGAGTATTATAGGCGAGGTATGGGAGAGGGTGACGATTGCTGATATACATTGGAGGCCTTACGGGAACTATATAGTATGAGAGAATAAGGCGAGGAGTTGAGGGTGTAGAGCGGTTGAGGTGGATCGTAGAGGCACGAGGCCGAGTGAGTATGAGAGGATTCCTCTAGATCGTGTGCGGCGGCACAATCGGTTTATGCGAGATATACCCTTGGCTTATAGACCATATATGAGATCAATGCAGCGGCATTCTCACCTCCCGGCCAACACCTCGAGAAGGGCGAGAGGAGATAGCGGCCCGATCGTAGTGTAATGGATGTAGGAATAGCAGAGGCACTATAGGTTATGGTGGGTAGCGAGACTGCGAGTGTACGTGATCCTGCGAGCATGCAAGCTGTGATTACAGCGGAGAGATCGTCTGCGAGTTTAGTTCAGCGAGCTCAAAGCCTTGAGTGAATGAGGCGAAGTTGTTAGCGATTCTTGAGTCACGGCGGAGAGACTAGGCGAGATTCCTCCATGCGAGAAGGCGTATTCATATGTTCACGAGAGAGATTGGCGATCGGTGGGTGGTACAGATAGCGTGGTACCTTTGAGGATGGAGAGGCCGGCGAGGCGTCGGCGATCACGATCATCTCACAGGTCGGGATGAATTGTGAGGGTCTAAGTAAATGTTAGCAAGGTATAAGAATAAATAAGGATGCCGACCTGCGTGTCGATGATAGAGAAGATGTATTTGTTTAACATCTAGATAAGACTGAATATGTATGTTGATTTGATAATAATAAGAATGTTTGCGTTGTGATTTTTGGTGTTTTGAAAAAGGATAAAGAGGAATGTGATTAAATAGAAATACACAAAAAATATTTATATTTACCACACATGATAGGTTATGGTAGGGGGTGGTCGAGCTAACCTTGGGAGACCCCATGTCTCCCTAAGTCTTTGCCTACATAGCCCATTGCACAAAGCAGGGAGGGCCTCGGACCGTGTAGTTCTCCCTTAGGATTAGGGAGAGGTGAATTGAGCAATTTGAGTGCGATTAGGCAATTGGTTGGTTGGTAAAAATGTTGATATTAATATTGGTAAGGTAAGGTTGAGGGTGTTGGTAATGAATTGGTGATGTTGTAAAAGGTATAAAGGGAAGCGAAAGTTAGCCTACCCAAGTGGTAGGAATCATGCCACGATTAAGATCAACACACAATCCTAGATGTGAGACAAAGAGGAAAGATTGCTCCGTAGGTGAAAAGAGCTAAACAAACCACACAACGTAGAGACGAGCTTGAAGCCCTAGGTACGGTCATAGAGCGAGAAGTCAATAGTAGAAAAGAGTTGTATGATCATAATATATCGGGTGTACGTTCGTCCCTTGAGTTGAAACATATGGTGAGGTGAGGTGGATGATATAGGTGAGGTCTGAAGAGAACTTGTTACAAAGTGAGTGTTACGACGAAGAGAACCTACCCTAAATAGACAAGTCCATGACCCAAAAGTTCTTTTGAATGAGGCTTTTATTTTCTTGAATATAGGCGATCGATGCGGGAAGTCTCTGAGGATATTGATTGTGCTATTCTTGAGGTCTTCACAAAGCTGATCCATGTGAAGCTTGATAAAAGGCTATTGTGTATAGCTGTCCTTGAGGAAGCGATCTATTTATAGTAGCAGATATGATTTTAGTCATATTGTCCTTGAGAAGCTTGATCTATATATAATAGCAATGCGAATAATTTAGCATATAGGCTGTCCTTCGAGGAGCTTGAGTCTATATATAATTTAGATAGCTAGATGTTCTTTTGGCGTGAAGCATCTAGTTTGGTAGGAAGTTTGACTCAAGAAAATCCCATAAGAAGGTGTTATTTTAATACTTTGAAGTCATGGACTAGACTAAAAGGAAGGCATCGTTGAGGAGGTGAGAAGTGAGCTTGATTTTATTTGGAGATGTAGGAAACAAAGTGTATGTAGCGGTAAATGAGCTCGAGGGATGAGCGGTAGGTAGATAAGTGATATAACACTAAATTCAACGGTAGAATGGTCGAAGATGCGAGGCATTAAGGGGTTGAGCTCGGGTTTACCATTAAGCGAAGTTAAGCGATAAGTGCACGATCCATAAGTGTGAGTGATTATATAAGGCCCAATCGATTAGGAGCAAATTTTCCACGTTTGCTCTTTTCTAGTTTGGTTACATGTTGATTCTCTTTGAGGACAAGATCACCAACCTTAAAGTACGCTCATGAAGTCGTTTATCATAAGCATGCTTGATCGTTTTGATAGATTTGAAGGTGATCGAGAGAGCATGTAAGGCGGCGTTAAATCAAAAGCTCAATTGGGCTAACCACTCTTGGCGGAAATCATCGTTGGTGAGAATATCACGAAGAGATATCACGAGGAGGGTATTTGTATTTCGAGAGGCAAGACGACCTCGGTACCATATACCAAAGAAAAGGTGTAGCATTAGTAGAGTGCGAATGCTTGAGTACGATAAGCCCAAAGGGCAAAGGGGATGTGATCGTGCTAATTTCTTCGGACTCATTGACTTTCATGAGGATTTTGGTTAGGAGTTTTATTAGAGGATTTGGCTTGTCCATTTGCTTGTGGATAGTAGGGTGATGAGAAGCTAAGTTAAATACCAAAGTTGTCACAAAAGGTCTTGCAGTAACTTATCTTTGAAAGATTTTCCATTATCATTATCGGCGATGAGAACACACAAAGCGATAGATAATGTGGTGGTTAATGAACTCTACAATTTTTTTTTTTTTGGTTGAAATGAGTGGAATAGCCTCCACCCATTTTGTGTAATATTCGGTTCTTTGTGATAATCCATCGGTGGCGTTGCGAAGAGGCGGGTGAATCTCACCAGTAAGGTCTAAACCCCATTGTGAGAAAAGGCCAAAGATCTCGGGTGACTTAGCAGTAGGTGGCTAGGAGTATGTTGAAGGTTGGCGTGTTGTTGACACATAACACAACGCTTAACATATTCATGTGATGTCGTTATTGAAAGTAGGCCAATAATAACCAAGGCGAAGGATTCGTTTAGCCACGCAGCGAAACCACTAAAATGTCGCCACGAATACCGTCATGGACTGTTGGATGGTATGGTGACCTCACGCCCGGTGAGACATCGAAGGAGGATGCCATCAAAGCCACGTTTATAAAGGAGTCCCCCATAACTACATAATGAAACGTGTTTAAGAAAAGCGTGTTTTCAGTACTAGTAATGTCGGAGAAGGGAGAACAAAGGTTGTAAGGTAGTCGTGAAATTGGTGGTACCGGGTATCAAGCGAATTAGTAGACACGAGTATTTATCATACTGAACTACCGGGGTTGAGTAGGATGGGGCAAAAAAAGTTGTTGGACCAAGATGAATAATTGAGTCGATTGATGAAGTGGAATTTGCGAGGCTAAGCAAGCCATAGTATCCATAAATTTGTTAGTGGAGCGAGGAATGGTTTGGATAGAATAGTGAGTAAATAAGGCTAGAAGTGAATCCATGTAGTGTTTGTACTTTTGAAGTTCCTCATTTTTACATTGGTAGATGCCCATAACTTGATTGACTACCCGATTGAGAGTATAAAAATATTGATAGATTTGATACCTAAGTGTATGCACTTGGAACCAGAACAAGGGCCTCGTATTCATTTGTATTATTAGTGCGAAATCAGTCGGAATGAAAGAGGCATGGGCTCGGCGTCGAGAGGAATGAGAACAATGCTTGGCTCCTCCACCACGGTGGCATTTGGATCCATCGAAGAAGAGGTCATTGGATCGACTCCTCCTTGAGGAAAGAGTAGCGATGAGTTAAATGCAGGAATGTAAAATTAGTAAATTGTTCCCGGGTAAAGGGCCTCCATTGAAGTTGGTCTACGAGAGTTTGTCCTTTGATTGATTTACGGTGGACAAACTCAAGGTCGAGGTTGGTGAGGAGCATGAGCCATCGGCGTCGTTAGTTTAGATGAGGTTTGGCATACATGTAATGGATGGGGTCCGTGTTAGTGATGACGAAAGTTTTGTGATTGAAGGTAGTGTCGGAGTTTGGTAGCCACGAATGATAGGGCTAGGCATAACTTTTCTACATGTATACCTAGTCTCATAGTCCACAAAATCGACTTATATAATAAGCGGCTTGTTCTCGATTCTCGGAGTCACGATGTGCAAGCATGGCCCCTACGGCGTGGTCGATGGCGGAAAGGTAAAGGTAGAAAGGGCGGTCGTCTGAGGTGGGATAAGCATGGGTGGCTGCAAGAGATAAGTTTTGAGAGCTTGAGGCTAGGTGGCACTCTTCGCTCCATTGAAAATCAATGTCCTTTTAAGAAAGGTGATGAAAAGGTTGACATCGTCAGGGATTGGGAGATGAAATGTTGGATAGATTGGAGCTTACCTTGTAAACTATCACGATTGTTTGAGATTGGTAGGTGGGGGCATTTCTAGGATAGCTTTGAATTTAGATGGAGTCGACCTCGATGCCAAAGAGGCGATAAAGCCAAGAAGTTTCCCGAAAGGACACGAAGACACATTTCTTTGGTTGAAAGCGAAAAATATTGTAACGAGCGATCAAAAATAATGGTTAAAACATCGAGATGTTCCTCGATGTTTAGATTTACCAAGAAGATCGTTGAGCGTAATATTCAAGGATAGTGTGCATAATGTCATGAAAAATGTAGGTCATAGCCAGCTAATAGGTTGCACCCGGCATTCTTAAGGCCAAATGGCATTACGGATGACGAAGGTTCCCGAGTTATAAAGGCGAGTTTTATGTTGATCGGCGAAGGCGACAAAATTTGGTTATATCCAGAAACCATCCATGAGAAGAGCATCTCATGGCCTGCGGTGAGATCTACAAGTTGGTCAATACTAGGCGGGGAAGTCATCCTTAGGGCAAGCGGCGAGTTAATATCCGAAAATCCGTGCATATCAAGAAGTCCCAGTCGCTTTAGTAGCGAGTGCGATGTTAGAAATCCATTGAGGATAGTCGATAGGCGAGAATGAAAAAGCATAAAAGGAGTCGTTGAAGCTCCTCTTTGACCAAGAAGCAATGCGTGGATGCATTTTCTCAATTTACATTTTAATTGGCTTGGAATCGGGGTTTAGAGTGATGTTATGGGCCATGACGCCCGATGGTAGGATCAATTCTGGCATGTCCACGTAGGACAGCGAAAGCTTGGTTGCGAGTCTGAAGAAAGGTAGTAAAGGCGGCTTATTACGATGTGTTAAGGGATTCTCCGATCTTCACAATGTGAGGATCCTCCTCCGTGTGGATGTTGATTTCTATAGTCGATTCATTCAGACATGGTTTGAGTTTCGAGATGGTAGGTGCGTTGAATATAGGAGTCGTCCACTGAGGTAAGTGAGGATGGAGTCGTCATCTCACAGGCACTCAATAATATTAATCGAAGGCGAATCCTCTTGATCATGTGCGAGATCTGAAGGGGATAGAAGAGGAGTCCTCATTATCGCGTTGATAATTGAGAGGACCTAGGAAGATAGCATTTATGAAAAAAAAAAAAAAAGTTAGGAGGATAGATTAGGGATCTATTGACTCTGCATGGGTGTGAAGGCAAAATGGGTGATGATGGTTTGGTAGGGGTGGCGTCGTTGTCTTCTAGAAGACAAGCCGACACGAGGTTCCTCTGTGTAGGTGTTTCGGGAAAACCGAGACCACTGCGATCATTGTGTTTGCGTGTAGTCACGGGAATGAGTGTATGTCGGCCTTGTTCATAAAGACCAAAACCAAAGCCTTTCCAAGCACGGTGAGTCAAGAAGGTGAGGCGAAAGCACGATTTGTCAACTATTGAAAATCAGATTGGAAGGGAACCACACCAAGAGGGGGTTCGGGGTAATAGAGGATGCGTCAACACCCCATATGTTAGGTTGGTGCGTGATACAGGGTGGTAAGTAGAGATTACTTCCCCATCGACGGTCATGTGTAGGATGTGCATGTACCTATCCGTATTCACATGGGGTATGGAAAGAACTAACGTTATATGGCGATATTCCCCAGCGTAAGGCGTTGAAAAACATCTACTAAGAAGTGCGGTTGGGATGTTAGGCTGCGGGAAGGAAGTGGTTTTGCGATGGTGGTTTCATCGATTGAAAGCGTAGAGTGCGGTTGAGGTGGATGGTTGAGGTACATTTGAAGAGAGACGGTTGGGTTGAATGTATGGGTGTCTTGATTGGTATAAGCACATCGTTAGGGCGGTATAACATATTGCAGGTTTTAAAGGGGGAGGATCAGCTTTTACGGTGTAGGACTTCCCCTCGTACTCAAATTTTATGCATCTATGTAATGTTGAGGAACGCATCCCATAGCCGGATCGAAGGCGACCTAGCAATATGTTATATTGGAACTCTCCTTGAGACATAGAAGAGTTCGGGTAAAGTCGTGGTCCCTACCCAAATGTTGAGATCACGGTGCCTAAGGTAGAGGTAATAAGCGTCATTGAATGACCGTAACATGATGGGATTAGCACACATGTAGCTAGAAGGGATATTCATTTGTTGGAAGACTTTTGAAGAGATGATGTTTAAAGGCTAGCGCCCCGTCAATCATAACACAGCGTACCCAATGTCCCGGGCGTAAGGCCGAGATGAAAAGGCGAAGTCGAGATCTTACATGCCAAAGTCAACAATTTCATCTTGAGCGACTACATGCACTTGTTATGCGAGAGGAAGTGGTTGGGCGGTGGGTTGTTTGGTGAGAGAAGCAGCGTGATTGGGTGTTAGAATGGAGGCAACGGTAGGGTTTCATTAGGTAAGACCTCGATCCCTTGAAGAATTTCAATGAGAGCTTGTCGATGGGATTGAAGTACGAATGAGATCATATAGTGTCATTTTACGGGTGATTGGTGAAGGCTGTTTGATCATGGCTCGATGGGCAACTCCATTAGAGGCAGGGGTAAGCGGGTCCACGAATAACCACTTTGGGTGGTGGTGCAATCGTGATCTTTGGATGGAGAAAGAGAGGACACATGTGTGCTTTCTTTTGCTTTCTCGTTGTTTTTACACTCAGTAGCAACACTAATCATATTAATCTAAGTAGACTGAGATGAGGAAGATGGTTGGGATAAATCATGGTCTTGAGGTGGGGCTGTAATAATGATAGATCTTGGTGAGGCGGGGACGGATGGTATAATAGAGGAATTGAAGCTAAAGGTCTCTCCCTTTGTAAGTTGTCTTTCTTAACCTTTGTAGGCTAGGAGAGGTGGTGACGAAGGATGGTTTTAAAGCTTTGCATCTCTCCACATCATGTCTGGTGTGCGGTGATAGGCGAAGATTTTAGACTCATCATAACCTATAGGTCAAGGTTTAGGCGGGTCATAAGGTCTAAGTGGGGGTAGGAAATGGTCGCATTCTCCACCCAACATAGCATGAAGGATTTTGGCGTAAGATCCTTTGAGTGGGTCAAAATCGGAGGAGGATGAGGGTATTGGTTTTGCGGGTTTTGGTAATGTTTGGGCGTGGTTGATTAAATGCGGGTGGTGGTTTAGCGAGGGTGTTGACACGTGGTTTTCACTAAGCGTGGTTTCTCTTTGGCGTAGAAGCTATATTGGCGAGTTAGATGATGAGGCTACGAGATGGCGTGGTAGCGGGAAGCAACCACGGAGAAAGGGTAGTGAAGAAAATAAATCCTTTGATGATGGAGTTCGTTTAGGGTTGATGGGTGGAGCGGAGATATGTGGGGTGACAATGTTGATATACCCTTTGATCTCTATATAGGTGCGAGAAGGCGTAGGTTGTTTTGAAAAAAAACGCGGAGGTATGATATATTGATGTAAGGTGGAGGATGAGGTCCCGATATGGAAGGTAGGTGTGGCGATGATGGTTTTGATTGTGATAGAGCACGGATTGAGTTTGTCTCCTAGGTGGCGGGCGGCTTTATTTTGGATAAATCAAGTCGCTTAGGTGGGTGCGTTAGGCCCAGGCATTGGTGAGGTCCCAGTGTAGGGAAGATTTGGTTAGGTTAATAGAGGTGGATGGGCTACTTGGTATAGATATGGGGGTGGGGAGGCGAGGACATAGGCATTTTGAGTTTACCTGTAAACACTTAGGATATATGGTAGAGGTGTCAGGATCGGTCACCTACATTTGAGTAGAATAGGGGTACTCGAAGCGTTCCCATAGGACTCGTCATCTTACGGAGAATGTGATCTTGAGGCATGAATTGTAAATTTGAGTACGGAAGAAAGGGCGGGTTGTGATTCCAGATCCAACATGTGGGTGTGATACGAGGGTAGATGAGTCTTGTATCAATAGATATTAAGAAGTCGGCCGGTTGTTGAAAAGATTTAGGCGATGAAGGACTAATAGGCGAGGAGGCATGTTTGAGAGGTGCAGTTATGGTTAAAGAATTTGGTGATGTTGGTGCGAGATTTCTCGTCTAAGGATGTCAAAGGAGTGGCGAGCCTTCCTCTTGTGCGCAAGAGTGGTAGAAGAACATTTGGGAAATAGATAGATTAGATAACATCATTCGCGATCTTGTAGGGATGTGGTGTAAGCAGACTCATTGATGAGAAGAAAAATGCAGGCGATTAACTCTTTTATGGGTAAAGGAATGATTTCGATTTGGCTTGATGGTGGTGAAGGAGTTCGGACTCTGTGTTAGTGGAGAGGCTTGATTCAAAATTTTCTCGATAGAGGCTTTTGGTGGGAGTCGAAGCTGCATGGATCTCATGAACACTCTCCTCGGCTAAGATATCTGGTTTCACGTTCTTGTTGGACAGTGATTTGGGAATGGTTTGTTGAAGATTTTCAAATTTCGGTTGGCGGGGCATTAGGATTATCGAGGTTATATCACTGCATCAACCATTTCTGCACTATGTTTTCAACATTTTGCGGTTTTCATGACTATGTCCTTTTACGCGGTGAAATTCTGAAGTCATTTTCTTTGTACCGGGAAGGTATAAGCCTTGGGTAGAATCAGGCCGGAGTGAGGTTTAACGAGGAGGTAAGGTAATGGCTCCTGCTTTGAGCAATTTTCAATATCACACCATATGTTTCTCCCAGGAGTGTAGTTGATAGGTTACTTTATACTTATAAGTGGTTTTTAGGCGGGGTATTAGACGGTGGTTGGGATTTGACCATCACCGCGTGCACGGCCTTTGATTTTTGAGAGCGGTCGATGGGTGAGGATTGGTGGTGTTAGGTTTGTTGGTGGAATCTGGAGTTCGAGAGTGGGGTTTTGTTCTTGCAGCCAATTTCTCTTCTTAAGGCTCGAATTTCTAGTTTTCGAGCCATGGTAAAGGCCTCGTCAAATGTCGGTTTGAATTTGAAGAGTAGGAGAAATGTGCTTAGCACATGCCAGCGTAAAAAGTTTGATAAGTTTGCTTTGAGGCGAAGGCATATGTAAGTTGGTTGATAAGGCCCGCCATCGTCCAGCGAAATCTGCGATAGATTAAATCTTTGGTTGTCGGATGGCATAAAGGTCGGTGATAGATACTTTCTTGGCAATGTTAATGGAGAAATGATCCGAAAGATTAGGCTAGTTGGTTAAAAGAAAGATTGAGTGTTGGGTTAAAGCCTTGTACCACTCAGCGGGCCTTGATAAGGACATGGGAAAGGTGCGGAGTATGAGGCATCATCATGAAGCAATCAATTAACAAGCATGTCTAAATGATCGCGAAGTGTTGTTGAGGGTCCTCTTTACTTTTAAAAGCGGGTAAATTTTGGTAATTCCCATTGAGGAGGATACGAATGAAGGGACGGATGGGTGAATAGGCTCCCGACAAACTTGCTTGTATGTCGAAAGGCGCTGACTTCCTGAAGCAGAAGCCTCCGGGTTTTGCATTTTGTCCATCATTTGTTTAATTAAATCAGTAGTTGGATGAGATGATGGTGTGGTTGTGGTAGCGGAGGCAAATTGGGCCAGGACCACCGCATTGGAACAACTTTGAGTGGGGTTAAGTGTTGATAAGGTGTGGAGGATGAATATGATGAGGCGGCCAGAATAAGGATGTCCCATATAGGATGTTGAGTCACTTGATACGTGTATAGGAATGAAAAGGTAAGGCGGAGCTTGAGAAGAAGCTCGTGTGGATAGGTGGCGAGAGGAAGCAAGTCATGAGCGGAGCGATGCAAAGAGAGAGATGAGGTAAAGGCGATCAGTGGTAGTGATATGTGAGTCTAAGATTAACCAAAGGAAAGCTGATGCAGGTCGTATGAACCTCTAAAGCCATCAGATTGGGAGACGGGGCTAAAGATGCGGGAAACGAGGTGGTGTCCTCGGGCGGAGTGGGAGCTAAATGAGCAGCTATACAATAGGCATACCAACAAGGAGCTGACCATTGGAGGCATACGGTCGGGGCATGAGACAAATAGTATTCTGAGCACTAGGATTAGCATCCGAAACTTGACAAAGTCCTTATCTCCCACAGGGAATTTTAGGAACTTCGTTGGTAGTATCGTGGATTCCCCACGAGAATGTGAAGAGGGTGATTGAGCAAAAAATAGAGCAAGCATGTGAAACCATGGCGGTGGCTTGCTTTGGTGATAACAACCATGGATAGGTGTTCACGGTAGGGTTTGTCTATCGGGAATAGAAACAAATTCAATTGGCCAGTAAAATTGGTAGGTTCTTTGGTTTGTCGAAATTGGAAAAGCGATGTAGAAATATCGATCTAATGCTTGATATCGGTCTAATAACGATGTCGGTTATCTTATAGCGCGTCGGTCGAGGTAACCGATGTCGGTGTAAAAAGTGCAGGATAACAAGATATAAAAAGGCTGCTAATTTGATTTTTAACAGCGTTTAGTATACTTGTCGATTATTGATCACGAAGGCGAGTATGAGAAAGAAAAGCGAGAACTAAAAACAAGCGAGATGCACACGTAAATCCAGAGATTAACCCTAGGGTTAATTTTAATTATTAATGAGCTTATGCCTTTAGGCGTAGAATGATGTCAAATCCTAAACAAAAGACTTAGGGAAATGTCAAGTTTGTTTTGGCTTATAAGGTTACCTCGATCGGGCGGAGGAATACCGCGGAAAAAAAAGGATGTTTGAGCTGTTGTGTTAATTGTGAAGTGATTCGGTATGTGTTGTGCGGTGAAAGTAAGATTAATTTCTTATCAATACCATGGATATCACCCCCACGTGTATGACACATTACTTAATCTATGTTCACTAGAATTGAAAACGCAATGACGATGTCTGATACGTGTTTTAAACCCAAATCGAAAATGATATTCGATGAAGCAAAAAGATGACTTTCACTAATGCGAGATGTAAAAGCAAAAGCAAGTTCTTTTATCAAAATAATACAAAACCTTGTGAATATCTTTTAGAAGAAGAAAACAGCAAGTATACTCCCTATATGAAAGCAAGCAAGAAAGAAAGAAACCCAAAAATGGGTCCCATTGCAAAGTCGTGCCAAAATGTTTCACTCGGAATGTTTCATTCCTTTTAAAAATGAATAAGGGTTGGGGCTAGGAGGAATACTGTTGAGCGTCGAGATGGTGTGCGCGTACCGTAGAGAAGATCGGGTTGAGCTGAAGAACTCCTTTTTGTCTTGGAAGGACTACTGCAAATAAGAACACAAGACCACACGATTTTGATTAGGCAATAAATGAGGAAGCTGCCTTGGGCCGGAAATATAAAACTTCCTTTGAAGGTGGTCGGTTCCCCTTGCTAATATGAATTAACACAAAAGGCGCAAGATATCAATTAAATTGCTTCGTTGGTAGGTAGGGAAAGGCTGGTTTTGGTTATAGTCGGGATAGCGTCTGCTGGTTCTTGAATCGATAGATATCGGTATAGTCGAGATCTGAAGGTTGGTTGTTTTGTGGGGTGGTGGTGTTGTTTGGTAGTTGTGTTATTTGTAGAAATTTGTATATAGGTGATATTAGGAAATAAGGTGATGAGAGGTAGATGAATGATAGTTAGATCAATAGCCACGGTGGGTAGTGGATCTAGGAATGGATTTGTGAGGATTGTGCTTGAAAGTCTAAGAAATGTTATTAAAGAGGACATGCGAAATGTAACTACTAGTTATTGTGAAGATGCGAGGTCAGAACTGCGATGACAAAGGTGAGAACTCTAGGTAGGATGGTTTGGACAAACGAGAAGATGAAATATCTCCTCCAGATGATCAGGTGAGTATCGAGAACTCTAGGCTATTACATTGCGATTTTGGGCTTGATCTCCTTTGCTGCACTCTGTGAACTCTTACGGCTTCTTCACTCGTCTGCTCGGCCAGTGAAGTCGAATGCTCTTAATCGCTCCCAAATGATCTCCCTTGATTCCTAAAATCCTTCCACCTTTGATTTTGGTTTGGGAGCCCATTTACTGAGGCAGATGGTGGTTACGTAACCGCGGTGGTCAGTAGAAGCCCGGCATCGGTAAGGAAAAAAGTAGGCTATTTTTAGTAAAATAGCCCACTTTCCTACTTTTCTCCCAGAGAGAGATTAGTTGCGGGCTTGGTCGAATGACTAGAAGGTCAGTTTTGGAGTGCGAAAGGGGTCATTAGTCATGGGTGTAGGTGTAGACCAAGTTATAGGTCTTAATTAGGTTAGTTTAGGGTTAGGGCTGGAGTCATGATGAAGTGGCAAATGAGGTGGCGGGTGAGATGATGTGGATTTGTCAATTACAAGGTAATTAATAAATAATTGTGTAAGGTTTAGGTGATGAGGTTAGGTTGCGAGATGAGATCGGGTCCACGAGGGGTCGTAAGACCTGAAATTTAGTGTATCCCACCATTGTCTTATCTCGGGCGATTGAAGATGAAAATTTTAGAATTCTCTCGAAAAAGAGGATTATGTACAGAAGTAACTTGAATAAAAGTGAGTAAAAGTGGTTGATAAAATTATTGAACATCGAGAATCAAGTGAAGAGGTTGTTAAACAAGAAAGCTAAGCAAAGAGATTTCCAGTGGGAGATCTTGTTCTTACATGGGACAAGCGAAGAAGAAGCCGAAAGGTATGCCTGAAAAGTTTGAATCTATTTGGAGAGGATCCATCAAGATCAAGCGGCTCGATGGAGAGAATAGTTTCTATCTCTCATATCTAAACAATGAGCTCCCACTTCCCTATAGTGGGCAGCGCTGAAGATCTTCGGGAAGTAGAGCTTGCTCTCTTCTTTGTGCGATTTTATTTCATTGTGTGTTTTCTTTTGTTGCGTGTTTACTTCTTATTTGTTGCATTTTCCCTTCATTCCATTTTTGGTTGCCCTTGTTTTTGACTCTATGTAACCAAATGCATAGGCACGTAGAAATCTAGGATTCTCTGCCCTTAAATTTCACTTAAATATAGTCCCCAGAAAGAGCCAGTTGTTATCATGCAAAATTGATAAGGGCAATTCTGTAGGAAACATTACCAAAATTATGTTTTGGTCCCCTGATGAAGTCTAAAAACATTCAAAATGGCCTAAAACTCCCATCTGAAAATCAAGTTTTTTATAACTTAGCCATTTTTCAGCCTTTTGAATTAGGCGTAGGAAATGTCATGTCAACATATCTAAAAATGCGCCACCTTAAAAATCCTTTGGTGCGCTCATTGTGGTGTCGACATCAATGAAGTTGTGCCCCTTTGGGACTAAAATTATCCTATTAACATTATAAAACATGTGCCCCGAATATACTGCTTATTTAAGGTCGAGATTCGATATGTCAACATACCAAAATGTGCGCTAAGTAAATTCCCTTAGGCGCTAGAGAAATCATGTTGACACCAATTTAATTGCACCCCTTTATCCCCTTTGGCACTAAAATTCTCATGTTGCACCATGAAATATGTGCTTAAGGTGCTGAAAACATCATGTTGACATCTATAAGGCTGCGCTTAGGCACACTTTTTCCCATGTTGACACTCTAGAATGTGCACCAAAGAAAGTTGGTGAAACAATAAATGCTAGGTTTTCTATAAATAGGCACCTGACACCTGTCATTTTCATGATTTGAAAATGTAAATAAGTATTTCCTCATGCTGTCATCATTATCCTTGTCACCCCACGTGCCATTTTTGAGTTTGTGGACCCCAACGTCGTCCTTCATCTTTTATAAAATCAAGTAAGTGGCTTCTGCCTTCCTTGTTGTTATGGTTTTGTTTTTGGTTGTGTTAGGTTTTTAGGTTTGTTTAAAAAGGATTAAATCTAAAAAGAACACATTTACTGATCTCTGACTCAACCAGAAACCACTTTTCCTCTACTTAGATCTCTGAATATGACCAGAGCTCGCCTCAAGAAGAAGCCATCCTTTATATATCCATTTGCTTTGCACTTACAAAAGTCTCTCTCCTCCTGCCATTTTGCAAAACCAAAAAGAGAGAAAAAGTCATGTGAAAAGAGAGAATGCGCGAAAATCACTCATTCGACTTTGAAACCCTTGGCGCACCTTTTCTTGTTACACCTCCACGGTTATCTTTATGGCACCTGCATCCTCGTGTAACACATACTCTACCCAGCGCCCGATTTAATAACTCTTAACATATTTATAAAGGCACAAATGCATCTACACAACATCAACATAGGATGTTGTGTGCTTAAATATGTGCCAAGCGGTTTTCCTTTAGTGCATTGATTTGCTTTGCAGCAAACTTCAAAATTATGCCTCAGTCGCGCCCAAAACCCATGCGACATAGAATTTTCTTGCGCCCCCACTGCAAAAGCAAATTTCTAAACACGAGGCGCACATTCCTTGACATCAACATGGCATGTTATGCTCTGCTCTAAACACCAGCCCTACGCTTTTCCCTTGCCTTATCATCTGACACTCCTCAAAGTGTGCCCTTTATAACTGAAGACACATCTTTTCCCTTGTAAACTTTAGGCACACCTTTTTCCATGTCAACATCCTCAAAGTGCACTTAGAACATTTTTATGCCTCTCTAACCTGCCTTGTAAACCCGCACCTTGCACCACAGGCCTTATAATTACTAATTCTTCATTACTAAGCTTTCATTATGAATAACATGATGGTTGACATGGCTCTTACATGTTGGACCTCCTTGATTCTTCTTGCGAACAACAACAATCATCCTGGAGCCCACATGTCTTTGTCAAGCAAGAAACAACAAAGTCTAAAGGTAAAGCTAAGCTAACGAACAAGAGATGAAGTACAAATATCAGAAAGTCAGGATGCTTGACTCATATGCGTGACCTCAACATTGGAGACTACGAGGCTAGGGCATATCGATATGGATGACTTTTAGGTAAGGACCAACTAAGCATTAGTGGCCCATGGATGAACAAACTAGTGGGTAGTGGATTACACTTTGCGTTTGGGATGCTAGTAAGTCTTTGTGAACAGCGAGTTCATCATGTTGGTGGCTCGGTGATATAATAAGGACAATTAGATGTGTCGAAAAATAAAGAAGGAAAGATGATCATTGACCTCACGACCCATCACTTTGAATTGACCCTAGGCATTCCTCATCACAAGCAATATGTGCATCGCCAAATCTAGAAGACTGCAAGAAGGCATGAGACAACAATGAGGACAAATGTATGCAAATGATGAGCGAGCTTTACCTCAAGAATAAGAAGCCGATTAGTAGATGGCCATAGACCATCCACGGTAGTAGTACTTGACAAGGAATTAAGTAATCTGATCACCTTCTTGAATAGAGTATTCACGCTACACGATGCCCATTATTTCCCACAAATGGATGCTTTGAGGTACTTAGAACCATGAGCAAGAATACTCTGATTATCATTTTGGGTTGGGAAAACATCGGTGACACCATCTCAGCCCGGCTTAAGAGTCCTCCTGTTAGGAAGTTCTATATGAATTCCTCGTTGTATATGTTGTCATCGTCAATGAGATTTCACGAGGACTTAGCTCGGAATGGGGTATGGCCCCAGGTCAAAATATATGAATTCTACCCCGAGCTAAGGCTCGAGGCAGTATTCCACCTAGTTCTCAAAATCAATGATGCCTTCTTCTATGGGGTGATTTGTTTGCTAAGACCAAACATGAGACATGGTCGAACCAGCCCAAGTGTAATTGCTACTACGAAGAAGTGGGGAGTGTTGTTCACATAATTCCCCACATTCACATATCTCAGGGCTGTGAACTTTGAAGGTGAACCGAAAAATCTACCAAGGTATGTAGGGCCCAAGTTGATCCTCTTGGAATTATCAAGGTAACTAATCACTTACCATGAGAGGTGCATGAAGAGAAAGAAAGGAGGAACCCCATTCCCCCTTCTGATTGGTTGATACACCTACATCACACTTGCCAAAGCTCGAGAAATGTATCTTTGATCTTGAATTGCTGAATCTAAAGCACAACTTCCCAGCAAGGTCCACCTTTAATTGCTGGAGTTTCCTCCCAAAGGGAAAAATTGATCCCATCCATGTTCCTGAGATCGAGGATATCTACATCGACCTAACACATGAAATAGATATCAGGTGAAAGGATCACTCCCAGCTGGCTCTGGTAGAGATCATCCATTATGGCGTAGCCATCATTCCAAAGGATTCCAAGAGACTGATCAAGAAATTGATTAGGTTTACCTTGATACAGATGGGGACGATTGGTCATTCGTAGAGGTCGATAGAGCCAAGGCGCCGAAGACCATTCAAGAAAGGGTTAAACCCATGTTGCAGCGCACCGAGCATTGGTGCAAATAGAATGGTCTCACCTACCTTGGAGTAGATTTCACTACTTCTCCTTCAGGTAGAGCACCTCCAAGGCCGGCCCAGGTGCTGAAAGGAAAAGGAAAGGATAAGGAAGGAGAACCAGAAGCAAACGGGAAGAAACTCCAAAAGCCCTCCTACTTACGGGAAGCAAGTGGTTGACACAGTGTCTCTAGGTAAAGAAGAAGAGACCACAAAATTTTCAATGGATACATCCACTTAGGTTGTTATCATAGCTATAACTACTAAGGTACCCACCATTCCTTCTTTCGCTCCTTCTCCTCCCCCAGTCATTCCAGTATACATTCACATGGATGTGTCTTCTCCCCTTCCTTCTTCCCTTCATCTCCCACCTCTTCCATTTTCTCCTCTCAATGGATCTGTCACCCTTGTTCCCTCCATCCCATTCTGGATCCTTTCATCTCCATGACCTTTTATTTCTGTAGTAATTCAAGCCCCACTGGCGGCATCCACGTTGGACTCTTTGTCGATGCCACCACAGTGTCTCAGCGTTCTTCCCTCGAGCCTCTTGATTGCTTTCCCTTTCACCTGTTTCCTCCTCTATTCCCTCTACTCCCAATCCCATACGTCCAGTGGATTTTTGACCATCCGGAGCCAACCAAGAGAAAGGTTCCCATCACACCCATGGACTTCTCCATCATTTCGAAGAAGGGACCCAAGAAGTAGAAAGTGATAACTCAATTTTCAAAAAGAGCACTTGGGGGAGAGAGTCATGGAGATCGCATATTCGGATCCTCTAAAGAAAAGAAAGACCTTTCTCTACATAGACTTTCTGTGACCCAAGTCACGATGGGAACCTCATCAGAAATCCTACGAGGAGAGGCCTTGTGTCATAGTAGGCGCCCTTCACAGAAGCTCTGAAAGCAAGAGGAGAAGAGAATACTCGAGAGCAGGAGCAAACATCTTCTCCAACATTGCGAGAGAATGGGCAATGCTCCTCCTGTGATTCTTCTGCCGAACCTACTAAAGTTCTCAGTCCAGATAAGATAAATGAGTATGCTAAGATTGGTGAAAAAGGCATGGTAGTATCCTCCTAGATAGAGTGAATTCTCAAAGATAGTGAGGAAATGATTAAGAAATTCATAGTGCTCTACTAGGATATTAATCGGAAAATAAGGAGCTCTGCGATGTGAGTTTCTCTCTCCGAGGAGTTGGACAATGCCAGATTACAACATGAAACATTCCAAGAAATGGTTAAGCTTGCTCCCCTGATGACCTATTAAAGGTCGATGTCATTGATCACCCACAAGCACATAACAAAGCTCTCGTCACTTTAGATTATCGGGTTGATCAAATGGAATATATCCTAGAGAGGATAGAAAAAGTCATGGATGAAGCCTTGGATGCATGATTCAACATGGAGTAGACAGTTACAAAGATGTCTCTAGGGATTCTCAGTGAATCCTTCACCTTGAGGGTAGCAGACGATACATTTTAGCACTTTAAGGCTATCGTCACCCAAGGTTTGGAACCAGAGGTCACTTTTGACTAAGAATAAATCAATAACCTTCTAGGTTGCCGTGATTTCATTGGCTTCTTGATCGAAGCATGTAGAGAGGAATACGCTAAGCTACTTGGATAAGCTCAAGAAGGCAAAAGAAACTTGCGAAGTCATTGGTGACCATTTGAGGTCGGATCATAATCAACTTTAGACGATGATCAGCGAGTTCATGGAATACCAAGCTCGGTGTCACTAGCCTCTCTGATCAAGCAAGACACTCCAAGTTTAAACAAAGAGATTATGAGAGTAGTTTCTCCTCTTGTGTATGCTTTTATCTTTTTGTAAAAATATTTAAAAGTATGTTGGCATTTATGATGACATCATCCATGTTGCATCATGGGATGTTGCCATCAAAAGCTTGCCCCAAGTCAACTTTTGACTTTTTAGATATTTTGTAAATATCTTGTAAGATATTTTGTATAGTGGTTTTTGTTTTTTTTCTTTCTTTCTTCTTCTTCTTCTATAAATACTTTGGAATACTTGTTGTATTCGGGTGGACATTTTTATATGAAAAAGAAGTGAGGAGAGAAAGACTTTGTGCTTCCTTGTAATAGAAGAAATATTAATATATATGTTAGGACTTTGCGCTCAATATATGTGTTATTTGCCTCAGATATTTCTTAAGTTAGATCTATGTTTTTATTACATTGGATTCATTCCTATTATCATCACATGTTCATCGATTATTGCTTTAATTGTTTATGCAAAGTAAGTTTGGTGCATTTCTTCGTGACCCCAAAGCATAAACCTTTTGACCTTTCTATCTTGGAATTCATTTCTTTTCTTCCTTGGACCTACTCTCCTCCACTCCTTCCATCCTACCTTTGTTCATTCGTTGTTGGAACTACCTCTCTGGGATGAGATCCCAAACCCCTGAAGTTAGAATAGTGTAGATTTGCATAAATTCCTACTTGATAGAATAACAATTAACCGAGTTTCTCTTTATTTGTCTCGAAAGAGGGGCTATGCCCTACCTGCATTGTTAGGCCTATTTCCCCATGACCTACTTTGATAACCCTTTCATAGTTTTGGACCAAGTGACTCTGTTGGGGTATGAACTAAGGAAATAATTAAAAAGCCCAAAAAATTTTACTACCAAACTGACCAAAACGCATAAACCTCAATTTACCTTCTATCTTGGAATTCATTTCTTTTCTTCCTTGAGGACCTACTCTCCTCCCACGAATTCCATCCTACCTTTACATTAGTTGTTGGAGACTACCTCTCGGGGATGAGATCCCAAACCCCCAAAGTTAGAATAGTGTAGGTTTGTATAGATTACCTTGGATAGAATAACAATAAACTAGTTTAAGCTCTTGTCTCAAGAGGGCTATGCCACCACTGTTTTGGCTTGTTTCCCCACAACCTGCCTAATTGATTAGATTTTCAAACCAGGTACACGGTGCTACCTATATGCCCATGATGATCTTTTACTCTTGCAAAATTAAATTTCCCATGTCATCTTATAGGACCCTATGTTCATTTAGTACATCTTTTGTTTACTAGACATTCCATCTACTCCTTGACTAAGTTGCTCGGGCATTACTAAATGAATGTTGATTAATGTAGTCAAAGAAGTTCTCCATGGTGACCTATATTCCACATGATAGTATGAAGATGAATCTATTGTAGATTTCATTCACACGGAGTTATGTTTTGGTCATATGAGTCTTATCGATTCTTATTTGGTCAGTTTCTTTACCTCATATGAGGTTTATTGAGTTCTTCCTTAAAGCTTTTATGTTTAGGACACATCTATGTCTATAGGTAAAAACCTTTTAGAACCTTCGATGAAGCATTTACCATGGCATGAAAAAGCTGGTGGTCTTGGCAAATTTGTGCCATTATAAAATTTTTAATCTTAATTATGAAAAATGAATTTAATTCAAATCAAATGATTCTTAGTGTCTTGAAAATCTCAAAATAACTATTAAGACCAAAGGATCTGCTACTTTTCCTCAAAAGGTAGGACCATCTCATCCTTTAATCAAGCCCAACCTTCTTTTATCTTTCCTTTGTCAAAGCCTTTGGCCCAAGGAGAGTGGAAGTAAACTTTAATTAGAAAGCCTATTATTTAGTCTTGGAAAAGCTTCTTAAATCTTGAGCCATTACACTTCCTCCCATAAAACCTCATTTTGAGGTTTTGATCTTTCCTTTCAATGCATGGTATAAGATATATGAATAGTGTAATTATTATGTGTCAAAGGCCATAGTGTGCTGATAATTACATGCTCTGGACTTCTCTGGCTCCCCTTTTCAACCCTCAATTAAATGTTTCCTGGGATACTTGCCACGATCATGACAAAGGTATTTTTAGTGTCCTATGTTGACATTGACACATACCATTTGTTGAAACGGATTCTTCTTCATCATCTCTGTAACATCCTCACCTCTACCTGACTAAAACCATTCCAGAGACCTCAAAACCTACCCACTCATGGTCTAAAGGTTCATAGTAACATTATCCCTCCAGAGAAAATAATATGTAAGGTTACAGGCCATACACAATCTTTCCCACCACACCTTTGTCACCTTCCCCCTTTTGAATAGTCCATCCTAGGGCCCCATCCATCAACCTTGATTAAAAAATCTCCCATTGAGGCCGGTCAAAAGCTAAATAACCTACTACCACATCACGAGCCTTTGTTTGACCTCATTCACCCAAAACCAAACAATCTCACCTACTTGTTATGCACTTCTTACCACCTATACCTCCACCGATTACTATCCCCTCAACACCCTATATGACTTGAACCGCCACCCGTCACCAACCTCGACCAAAGAACTTCCACCACCATAACTTTCGATTGTCCCCATGTGGAAGTAACCCATCCCTTCCACTTCCATTAATTTTACCATACGCATCTCGTACTCTTATTTTCATCTTTGTAAAGAAGGTGCAGACCCAAGATAAGAACCCACTACCCTCAGGGTAAGGTAGTCAAACCAACAAAACCTTCGGTCTTTAGTTTTTTACACCACATCTTTACCCAAATAGATGCTGCCAGCAATAAAACCTATTGACAATACCCCGTCTTACCAAACAAATGGGCGGCTCTCCATTCCTCCTCTATAAAACCTCTTCCCTCACGATCATCACACCTTACCCAAACCCACGCTCACATCCCATGATTATTCATTAGTAGGGTCCTACGCCAACATTTTAACCAATCTCTTAGAGACTTCCATCATCACATTACCGCCACTCAAACCTTACTGATCCTTTCAAACTAAAACTAAAATGGTTTGATGAAACCTCTCTATGTTTTCCACTCATCATCGTGCCCTTTCAGATGATGTAGAAATTGGTTGTAAAGGCTCTAAGCTCTCTTCTCAATTGTGTCATCTTGAAGAAAATTTTGAAAATGATGATCTTAGATGAGGACCCTATTCCAACTTCACTGAATCTCTCGCACATCCTCTTCCCATTCTGTTAGGAAATAAGGATAAAATATGTGGAATAATCCCTCACAAAATCATAGCAGTAGAAACTAATATAAAATTTATTACGAGATCTCAAATAAAATTGCAGAAATAAAATAACACAACACAAAGAGACAAGTATTTAACGTGGTTCGCCCAATTTGAGCTAAATCCACCAAGAATCACTTGCTCGATTTTATTACAAGCCACCACTCTCTCTGATACAATACCCAGATCCGTTTGGAGCTATGCTCAGACAAACTCTACAAAATTCACACCCAGAATTCAAAACACATCTGCAATACATTTGCTTGTACATCTATCATATGCATAAGACCATATAAATAGACAAGCTGCTTAAGCGGTTTACAAAACTAGGTATCAAAACCATGGGCAAAACCCGTCCCATAAACCTATGGGTCAAAAAATCGTGGATACTCACCCATATGAGAAAAAACACGTTTCCCGATATTTGAGGTGCACCCATTTTCCCATGAGGCCAAAAAAAAATTTACGCCTAAATTTTTTTGAAAGGGCTTTGCGCCCGAACCTGACTACCGGCCAGCCTGGCCCAGAACCGTGAGGATACAGAAAAGTGTATGAGTACTCTTAGTGTACAGTCTTGACACTTTCACACATGAAAAGCAGGCTCCATGACCTAACAATCTCCCACTTGGAGACTAGTTTTCCTCACGAGCAAACTTCTCACCCTTCACTAGTTTCACAGCGAAGACCAACCAAAGCTAAAAACAACTTTAGTTTTCCCTTGTGACCACCTTGGTCATCATGTATGCGGGATTTTAACTAGTATGAATCTTCTCCAACTTCGACTTCTCTTCCTCCAGTTGTCTGATGAAATGATACTTAAGCTGTATATGCTTTGTCACAGAGTGGAAAGCGAGTTCTTAGCTAGGTGTATATCACTCGACTATCACTATGTTAGCTTACATTCCTCCTACTTATGACCCAACTCCTCAAGCGGTTGTTGTAACCAAATCATCTCTTTGTTTTCTGTGGTTGTGCAGCAAATACTCGGACTCTCCGCGTGGTTGACAAAGCTACCAACCTGTAGTCGTGAAATCCGGCTCACTTTTGTCCCACCTACAAGTGTAAATATAACTTTGTCATGCTCCTCCTGTTTGCTACATCTCCGACCATGTACGAATCTACATAACCATGTAAAGTGGTGTCTAATCCTTCTATAGCACAAAAACTATCCCCATGGTCCCTCTCAAATATTGAAGGATCCACTTTCTTTGCTGCGATGCTCTTTACCGGATCACTCATAAATCTACTCACGACTCCCCTTTGCATGGGCAATATCGGGCCTAGTGCACACCATAACATATATCAAACTGCCAAGTTGGCTGATGAGTAAGGTACCTTGGACATTTGGTTCCTCTCTGCTTTCTGTCTTGGGACATTGCTCCTTTGATAACTTGAAATGGCACGAAGGAGTCCCAACCGGTTTAGCATCCTGCATATTAAACCTCTCAAGACCTTCTTAATGTACTCTTCTTGAGATAAAGTCAAATTCCGTTCCTTCCTATCCCGAGATATCCTCATACCAAGGATTTGTTTGGCTACATTGCCCAAATCCTTCATAATAAAGGATTCACTTAGCTATGCTTCTTGAGTAATTTTATTTCTGCATGTTTTTACTACAACCAACATGTCATCAACATAAAACACGGGATAATATAACTTCCATCCTCGAAATTTCTTTGTATACACCTGATAGTGGTGACATACGATATAACTTTGCTCCATCATGAAGCTATCAAACTTCTTATACCATTGACGTGGAGCTTGTTTCGAAACCATCTGGCTCTTATTCGGTTTGCACACCATCTCCTCTTTACCTTTGACTTTATATCCTTTTAGGTTTTCTGCGTATATAGCTCCTCCTCCAAATCACCATGGAGAAATCGGAGTCTTTACATCTAAAGCTGTTATAAGTGCAAGTCTTCTGCCCACTATTCCAAGAACAATTAATAGAGTTCATTTTTACTACGGGAGAAAAAATCTCATCAAAATCTATACCTTTTTTGTACGAGCCCCTTGACCACTGGCACTAGACCTTGTATCTTTTCTTGCCTCCTTCTTCCTCTTTGACTCTAAACACCACTTATGCAGCAATGCTCTTTTTTCCTTGGGTAGCTTTACCAAATCCATGTCTGGTTCTCCACTAGAGGCACAGTGCTCCTCATCCATGGCTTGCTCCACTTCTGCTGTTGTGATTTGCTCAACAGTCGTAGGAATACACCATCGATACCTTTCTTATACATCCCATTATCCCACGGAGGTATCTTGTAGAACTTAACTTATGCATCCTCTTCTCTTTTTTTCTTAAATGTGGAGGCATTCACCATAAGTTAGAAAGAAAGCATTGCTCGTGTACCATTCATCGATTGTACTCATGAAAAGCACCATGGGCAACTCTGAAGGAAGTATCTTGAGTCTTTTCACATTCTACTTGGCATGATTTTACGTAATCCAATTGTACAGTGCCTTCCTCATACTAATTTAGTAGGTCGATGTCAAGTCATATTCACAGAACTTTAGCTATCAGGTACATCGTTGGCTCCCGGCTCTTGTTGAGTCAAAATGGATTTAAGGCGGTGTGGGAGCGAGAATGAGGGTATGGAATTGGCACATAGTACTTGAAATGTTTCTTTGCTTTCGTTACCGCTTTGCATAAGCATGCTTTTGATTTGTGACATCTTGATTCATGTTCCTTGATGAGACAGCTCATAAGCGCGATGGGAGCTTGATACCTTCCCGTTCTCACTGTCATCGGGATGGATGACAACTTGTGTAGTGAGTAGAGCGTAGCTATACGTGATGAAATATTTTTGAAATCCGGACATACTAGGATAGGAGGCGCAATAACTTTGCCCTTTTGATTTCATTGTGAGTGCAGAACCTTCTCGGGAAATTGACCTTTAGAAGAATGAATGAACTTGATTTTTACTTGTGGGTAGGAAAAGGATTTGAATGGCTTTTACTTTCTCTGAGTCGATTTTGGTTCCTTCTTTAGTCACGATATGACCAGTGACAACTTTCCTTCGATCACTCGAAGCGTGGAATTCTTGGGATTTAATGAAATCCACGTGACACTGCATCTCAAAGTACTTGCTCTAAATGATCATAGTGATCACTCCATTTTAGAAAAGCACGGTCAAGTCATCTAAATATCTCTGACTATGACCTTTGCCATCGGGTCTCACGAATGCCAAGTCCATAGCTCTCAAAAAGGTGGCTCTGACATTGATCAGCGAAAGGCATCCTCCTGTCAGAAAAGGTACCCCATGGGGTTGTGAGAAGGCCGTCTTGTGTTGATCCTCGTAGTTACCTCAACTTGATTATATCCTAAAAAACCATCGAGCATGGATAGCATTTACTGATCGATAATAGTTTGTAATACCTGATCCATGATAGCGAGGATAGTTGTCCTTGGAGAAGCTGATTCGAGTTCAGTCAACACAAATTCAGATTTCACCATTCTTCTTCTGATAGGAATGATGTTAGTAATCGAGGTGGAGTGATGGATTGGAAAAATAATTCTAGCATCTAACATCTTACGGATTTCCTGAGGATAGTTCCCTGAGATCTTGGGATTGTAATGTCTTTGTTTTACTACATGCGGTTTCACATCGGGCTTGAAAAGGGATACTATATTTGTGCGTCTTTGGGCTTGAAGGATTTTAAATCTGCATAAGACCGAGGCTAACATCCATGTATCTCTTTAGAAGTGAAGTGAATCTTGCTTTCTCTTCGAGAGACAACATTTCCCAAATATTCACCATCGAGGGGTTGATCGAAGGCGAGACCTAGATTGATTTGATCTACTTGAGGAAGAAGCTCCTTGACTTCTCTCTTGTTTTGAATAAAGCGATCATCTTTGTCGAACAAACCCTCGAAAAACCAGGACCTTTGGGCATCTTGTTTCCTTTAAGGCTGGATAAACTCACCATCGACCTCTTGATATGAATTTGAGATAGATTCACGAAAGCTGATTAGAACCTTGATATCTGACTCATTGAAGAATTGCCCGACCTTTTCTAGAAAAGCCAACACACGATGATCATCATTGAACACTTGCCCGGTGAGTTGCATTATACTGGGATCTTTAGGATGGTACACAATCTCGATAGAAGTCGTATCTTGTTTGAGGCGAGGATGAGGAAGAAGGAGGGATGCGAGACACGACCAAAAAGAATCATGCCTTGTCGTTATAATCTCTCAAAGCTGCCTTAATAGAGAATGCATCAAAGCATTCTATACTATCCCAAACTTTGTTCTTGTAATGTCTCAAGTGATCATTTTCACACGATAGATTCCCTTGACACAGTTAATGATCAGCTCCACATCCCCCACTAAACCTTGAGATTTCGAATTCCCTTTTATGTCATGCCATTTCTAATCCTATGCAGGCTTCATATTCAGCCGTGTTGTTAGTATTATCAAATTGCAACTTATAGGTGATGGGAAAATCTCGGAAATTAGGAGATATAAGAACTACACCAGCACCCACGATCACAGGTGGTTGAGCATCTGCCGTCAGATTCGAGGTCCAATAGTGGGATTCTTTTCCACTAACATCCACGATCGGTATCTCTAAAGTCATGAAATAATTTCCAGAAGCTAGCATCTTGAAAAGAATTTGAGCTTTAGGATCATTAGATTTAGTTACCAAATACCTCTTTGAGGTTCGGGATGGAAACACGATAAACCCCATTGACTGGAATCCACAGGCCTTGGTCCCGATCCATATTAATCTCACCTTGACATCCTTACAAAGCCTACTCCGCAGGAGGATATGCCATCAGTGCGGGGATGTCGGCAACTAGAATGGTCATTTTCACTTTCTTCTCTGGGAAGGCAACGAATGCAAAGTGTGCATCTTTGGTTTGACCAATCAAAGGAACTTGTTTAGTTCCATGGAGTAAAACCATCCGTATGACTTAGTCAGAAGTAAGCCCGAGGGCATGAGCTACTTTCGCCCAGGCATAACATTGTCGGAGGCCCTTGAGTCGATGATATAGTTCTGAGTTTAAACCCATTTATAAGTAAGACAAATAAAATGGTTCAATATTTTTCCGAAGAAGAAGCGGGAAGTCAGATTGTTACGAGGTGTAGGAGTTGAGTAGGATTTGGAAGGAGACCTTTTGAAGGAAGGGGAGCAGTGACTTTATCTAATGAATTTGGCAGAGTTTTAAAAGCCCATTGAGGATTTGGTGAAGGTATTTTCGACATTTGGATTTTGGTTCTCTTTGCATGATCAATAATGTCAAAATTAGTATAGAGAAGGGGGTGATGGTAGGGCTTAGTTCTAATCACATGAGCTTGAGGCTTGGGGCCTGACCTTAGGAGAAAGAGAATGAGGAGAAGTTACTTTTGGTGACTTCTCTTTCGGTTTGTGTTAAAATAGGAGTACCTCTCTTAAGCTATGGCTATGGGAGATTCCTTATTCTTCTCCTTGGGGTTTTGAGGGCTTTCTTGGATTAGAGATTGGGATCAGTAGAAGACAACAAATGACTAACCATCAAAGCACATTCATCTTCATCGTATTCCAAATACCCAATCTTTGGAGTCGGCGAATCGCCGAATCATCGTAAGACTCCTTCGGCATATCCTGAAGCTTAAAGCCTCGGAGAATCTTGTTCTTGGTTCTTCCTCTTCTTGACTATTTCTGCTCTTAGCATTAATAGGAGGAGCTTGATTCTAGCCTCGGTTGAGCGAGAAGTTAATCGCGGCCCCTATCCCATTGGCAAGGCGCGCCATTATTGTTATTGAAATTCCATGTCTGAAAGGATATTGATACGGAACATTGCTCTCTTTGGGACATTTTATTTTTAAAGCAATCAAATCATTAGCCATTTTTGAAACATAGGATCGGTATTACCTTGGGAAGGTATTTTGTATTACTTGTCTTTCTGATCCTTAAATTCCGGCCAAAATGAGATCATCCTCTATTTGATAGCTGTTGACTAGCGAGTGCCAAATGTCTGGGATAACCGAGCCTTCTTAATAAAAGCTCACATCGGAGAGGTGAGCATTAATGAAGAAGCATTTCTGATTTTTGGAGTTGAGTGCAACTATCTCACGAATCTTCGGATCGGCTTATTAAAATTTGCCACAAAAGTCCATGTGGGTTCATGTGATTCCTTCTTCATTATGAGTAAGTTGAGCTATGAAGGCATGAGAATCTTGGTAGTTTTGAAGCGTGCTTCAAACTTGATGCGCATAGTATCGGTTTATGATGCATGCATTTGGAAGGTGATAAAACCATTGGTTCTTTTGCCAATGCACAGCGTTTCATGAAAAGTCGAATAGAGACATTTTCGTGAGCTACTCGAGGACACCAGCATGTTATGAAGAAAGATGCAGATATGTTCATTCGAGATCTTGCTTCCCATCCCATTGAACTTGGGAATGTTTTTATGTGATCCATGTGGTAGCTCGTGCGATGGTGGAGTTAAAGAAAAGAGGAGACGATAAGCTACACCCAAGGCCTGAGTTGTCTTCGCCATCCTTCCGAAAAAAGTGTATAGGAGAGCCGAGTATCGAGAAAAGAGTAGTGCATGACAAGTTGCAGGGCACTTCCCGTTCTGCAGGGATCCAGTTTCTCGAGCGGTGAAGAACTTACGGTTTGGTTAGAAAGCAATCTTGTTGGGGATAGGCCATTGAAATTGTGCTATTGTAGTAACTCAAAGAGTGGGTCAATTTCACCTTGGGCTCGGCGGGACCGAGTGAAGATCTTTACTGGCGGCTTGAACTAGGAAAGAGACCTTGACTAAAATAGAGGCAAATCTGTAGTCATTAGACACCCGAGAGGATAAGCTTTATACTTATAAATCCGTGTTCCCATGGTAGTGCCAAAAGCTATTGGTTGGATATTTTGTCAATCCAGGAATATGAAGGTTCGACTACGTATATAGGATTAAATCCCTCCCTCAAAGGCAGTGAGGCTGCTGCTTATTACTAATCTAAAACACACTGGCAAAAACAATATATATAATATTCACACTAATCTAACCATTGGGGTTGGGATAGAATCCGAAATCCACATAACGCGATACGAAGATGTTATTTTGTAAATGGATTGGGTAGAGAAATTATTACGATGAAAGAAACACAATGGAGAAGGAAATGAGAAAGAATATTTTCTTTCGAGTAAACATAGAAACACGAAATAATCATCGAGCTTTAGATCATAAATATAATGTATCTAAAATGATTAGAAACACTAAGATCTTTTAAACAAAGAAATAGCTTAAGATTATGAACGTAAGAACAATGTCTTAAGAAAGATATATCCCACAACACAAAGTTTGCAAAATAATATCAACTCCTATTCTTGAAAATGATTAAAAGAAAACACAAAGTTTTTCTTCGTTCCAATAGCTCCCAATATTTCAAAAATCTAGGCCCCACTTGGAATATGCAGCATCACTTATTTATAATAAAAAGGAGTAGAGAGAAAATAGGATAAATCCTAAAAAATAGTGTTCTTTAAAAAGAGTTCTATTTTGCTGTGACTCTCATGAGAGACCAAGTCAAATATGATTAAAAAATGTGTGAAATAGAAATGAAAAGACATGTCAATTTCAAAATTGAAATGACATGAAACATCGAAACTTAATCTAAATGTCATCTTTCACTCCTTCATCTTTCTCTTCCTCAGTGAAATCTGGCTTTGTTAGAAATTCTTGGAACTTTGAATTATACCTTGCATTTCATTTTCATTAAGCGTAGTGGAATGATCATTCAAAACTTCAGCGAGGTTTCATGGGTATCACTAGCATTTTGCCGGGAGGCTTTTTCAATCTTTTTGAGCCTTCTCAAGGCCTCCGAAGAATGTTAAATTCTTACAAACCGGTCGATGATCTCAATACCAAATCCGTGCGTTGGTTCATGCTGACAGAGACTCTTGGACTTGTTCGAAAAGATCATCGGCGATAGGATGCACGAGTTTCCAATGACACGCTTTGGAAAAATCTTGGCAACTCTTCTTCTCGATCACTTTTGCCATCAATCAATTTATCCACTTGATTCTCTCAACTTACGGCGTGAAGCCGTTAAGAATCTTTAGCTTGAACACGATGGCTTTAGTCAGGTGGAAATGCTTATCGCATGTGGGATGATGCCTTCTTCTACGAGGAGATGTGATGGTATTTGCTTTAATGCTGAGAAGCTTGAAAGAAGTCAAATCAAGATGTCCCCAATTTCTTGAGAGAAATCATCGTCCATCTTCTCTCCATCACTCTGAATGTGCCCAAAGAATTCATAGATTTTCAACAGCGTCTTGAATCACTTCCTTCCCCATGTTGGGCCAGACCTTTGGATCCATTCATGTGACCACCCTTCCTTTTTTATTAATCCTCTCAATCGATGTAGGCGCTTGATGAGAAATCGAATCCAGGCAGAGGGACGAGAAGAAGATGGTATGGATTCGAGGGTTTTGAGCTTAAGCAAAACCTCATCAGCTGCTCCCACCTTTCCCTTAAGCTCATCTCTCTTTGTCTTTTGTTTCTTTTTCAACCACGTACATTACTGACACGTTTATAACATCCGTGCATCTGTTGTGCCCCTTCTGCTATCACTTTTCCTAAAGCCACCACAGTTATCCCTACGATAATTAGAAGGCTATTACGTCCTCTTTAGTTTTGTCATCGCGGGAGTGGCGATCTCTGCAATGAACTTTGCCACTTTGAAGTGTCCACCCAAAACCCTTGAGCTGTTTGGGTTTCTTGGCCCACGATTAGAGTAGGAGCCTTGGTGAGCTAAAATCAAAGGCCGATATGGAGTCACAATCGGAGGAGTTTCCATTGCGGTGTTGTAGAAGTTGGTATCATACTCTCGAGGAGAAGGTTCTGCTAGTGGAGGGAATAGTTACCAATGTGGTGCGAGATTGATAAAAAGAGGCACGGGGAGGCGTGTTGGTGATTACTTAGGTCCCGGTAGAGAGGGGTGAGAGTCTAGAAGAAAATCTTGGCCATGGTGAGAAGAAGTTGATGGAGAATGAGGAGAGGTAGGAATGGTTGTGAGGAGAGCACAAATTCGAGACTCCAAAGCACAAGGATCACGAAGATAAGGTCTCTTGAGTTGGGCTGATCAACAAATGATGAAACCCCAGAGGTTAGCTTCCTTCTCCTTCCCAAAGAAATTTCTCCTATTTCTAGGTGGTGTTGGTGATTAAGGCACATCCACCATTTCAAGTTGGAGAAACAATTGAAGAGATTTCTCTTTCTTTTCTCTTTTGACAAAACTTGACCTTTATAGGCCCACTTAGAAGATTTTTTGTCCTTTCCCTTTTTGGAGGGCCCACGCCTCTGAAGCAACCAACTTTGAAAAATTATCATCTTTGAAACTCATCCCCAAGAAAGTGAGCCATGCTTTGGTGCATGCGTGAGAATCAGAAAGTGATCTATGCTGTAATGAGGCTTTTTCATTGATTGACCATCAATGGGTGGAAAACATATTGATCTTCATTCAGTCCATCAGCAGGAAAGGTCGAAAACTTTCATTATCGCTAGTACCTTACAGTAAGTTAGCTGAAGCTCAAGTGTTTGAATCTCGGCAAGTGTCGTATGCAAGCATGATCTTTTCTTTGGGCAATGACCTCATCACGTAAATCAATCGGATGTCTTCTATATTTGTACTTGTGCGGGTGCGAGTTCCATGCGCCACGAGACTCCTCGAATATCAAACCCATCTCGGGGCTTCATGTGCTTCTTCAACTTATCCTAAAGCTCATGGAAAACATTCTTGGCTTTCACCCTTTGTCGAACAAGTATACCTTCAATAGGGTGGGAAGGATCTGTGACTTTATGTTTACTTTGTTGGAACTTGTGAAAATCCAACGATTGCTAACAACTCCATCAAGAATCGGTTTGTCCCCTGGATATGGGGTAGATGGAAAGGATCCCCTGGGTACATGACTACCCATAGATATGTGAACTTCTTAAATTACAAGAGAATCTGACCCACTTTGAAACCTTCATTATGCTTCACTCGGATACTCTTGTTTTCCTTAGTTCGAGTTTAACTTTGTAGATGTTCTCGTAAAGAAGGCATCGTTTACCCTTACAGGGTGGTCTTGAGACCCTTTTCTTGTCAGTGTTTAAAGAAATCTTGATAAATATGTTCTCTTGTCTTGTTTCCCTTGGTGTCCAATCCGGGATAGTTCCTCATCCGAGAGCCCTGCATGGGTGGTCACTGAGGACATGTAAAATTTTCTGGCAAACGAGACCAGTTGTCATTTGAAGTCTATCTCATTACTAATGAGAGTACCCCAATCAATTCTGGTTGATTCTTCCTAATAGTGATCATGGCCCACGATACATTCACCCTTGGAAAACATTTGATTTGCAGAAAACCAAAAACCCGACTCAGAGTGATGATATCATTGATTTCACGAGATGAGAATCACTTACGGGAGCAAGTCTTGGGAACACCAAGCAGCCAGGTTTGGCTTTGATCAGGAACCTCTTATTCACATGCTTGATGCAATTCTCTTGATCACTATCCCAAGCTCTTTGGGCTGACTTGAGATCTATATCTCCATATTCTTCAAAATTAGGTAGCTTAAGAAGGTCATCAATGTAACCTCCATCCAATTTGATCACAACTTCTCTGCTGGTTTTTTGCAGAATGAGAAGCAGAGTCATAATTTGAAGCACAGGCCAAAATAAACTCAGGGCACTGAGCGGACATAGGGAAGCCTGCCGCAAGAGGTAGGCCAGCTTATGCGACTATCAATTTCATCCATGGAGTTGAGAGAGGGGCTGCGGCCCTATTCGGGAAATCCTCCATGTACTACATTCCCGAGCTCTGTATCTCAGATGTCGAAATTACAGTCAATATAGGATGGAGATTCTACCTTTCTGAATTTGTATTTCATCTTCCCTATCTTTTCCATCTTTTCTTGTGATAGACCAGGGTCCGACATGAGGGTTTTCGAAGGAAGAGCGTGTCGGAGATCAGGAGATGTTGAACACTGCGAGAACCCCGACCCACTGGAAATGCCGGAAAGGTGGAAAGACCCGGCCTGCTTTGAAAGGATATCGGGAGTTAGACACACTTTGTGAGAAGGATGTCGGGGAGTTCGAGAAACCCGACCTACAGTAGAAGGATGCCCAGAGAGTTTGAGAAGCTTGAAGCACTTTAAATTTTCGATACTGCTTTGTGGGTTTTGAATCTTTCTGCAAAGCACCTACTTGAAAGCCCGAGAAGAGGGAATAGGGTTTTTGTTGAGTTTAAAACATGCAAGTTTTTCCTTCATCATTTATATCCAAAACATATTTTTAATTAAAACAATATTCCGGGGAATAACACGAAGTGATAATTCCAAAGGGGTAAACCGTAAAACATAAACCTGATTTAGAAAACAAACCCCTAAAATGGAAAAGATAAAATCCCAAAACAACCCTGATGAGAAACTTGGAAGAATTCCTCACATAATTAATCCATAAAAACCACAAAGAAAGATTGACGAAAAATACCTCCAGCCCAGGACGAATGATCAAAAATAAGCGATACGCGATAAGATTACGAGTGGTGAATTTCGGGTTTGAGGAGTCTGAAGGCGCATACGAAAATCCTGAGGTAAAAATCATCTGGTAAAAATATGTTGGAAATCTGGATATTTATAGGAAAATTTGCATTTAAGACACTTCCAGTGGCGCGTGCACCATCCACCCGACAACTAGGCATTAATCACCATGTCGGCATGCTCAGGATATCCAAGGAAACTGTGACACAAGGTGTTTAGTAATTAGTGGAGTTTAAGAGTTGCGAAACAATACGACATGAAGCATGATGCTTGATGGCCCCATAAACTGACACTGAAGGGAAGTAAATCGAGGCTTCGGAGTATCGGAAGGCGGTGACATGGAACATGTTCGGATAAGGCATGTTAGATCTGACGAAGAGTCATGAAACCTAACTTACCTTACTTGATCACGGGTTTGATTTCGAGAACACATGACATGAGACACCCAAAACACATGTTGTCTTGCTTATGAAACCCAAAACTCCGATTATCTCTCTCTGAGAGGTGATCCTTGAAAATTATCTCTCAAAAATTTCTTAGGGTTATCTCATTTTTGGTGAAAACTTCGAAAATGGGATCTACGAACTGTATTCATTCTCTACGAGGCTTTTTCAAAGTTTCAATAAAGTGTCAAATACAATCAGTTATTTCTAATATAATAAACCCAAACTATCCTTATTGCATCATAAATAAAATATGTATAATAACTTGAACCCCTGAGAATGATACAGTGGCCCCCATCACGTGAATGGCACCCGGCTCACAACTTACTTTCTCTTTCTTTGTAAATTGAACCTTGAGAAACCTTTACAAGCTTTTTGTTTCCCATATATGTAGTTCTCACGAGAGAAATCCAAACCTATTCATGTATATCAGGGAAGAATTATTCTTTATGATGTTCATGCCAGTTATGACTCAATATGAGCCGAGCCTATAGTGCCATGTAATGTATCGTATCTGAAGTCACAGTACGAATTACTGATCACATTTAAAATCTTGCTCGGTGGTTAAATACAAAGTTCCCAAACCTTCTTCACCTGTATGCCACCACAAGAGCACCCTATGGTAACCTTCCAAGAGTTTGCATTTGTAAATATCCGCGATACTGACCATCGCTTCCCAATTGCTTACTAAGGTATCAGAATTTCATCTTAATGTAGCGCATGTGGGCATCCATGATAGCTTAAGTATTCCCATTACGCATACTTAACTTTGAGGCAGGCAGCCCAACACCATTCCATCTATCTTCATGAGGCTCCATCATCACCAAGAAAAACATGCCCAAAATCTCCTTGAACACCAATCAACAAAATAATGCCTATGTGGAGAAGCTATGGAAAGAAGCCACTGGATCTACAAACCCAAAGATTCCATTAATATTAAATAGAAAAGAATCAAAGCATCTTGATATACATTACATTACGTTACCATTTGCCTCCTTGTTTCTTCTTTTTGTTTCTTCCTTGTCCCGAAGCTCCCAACTAGCAGTCTTGCCTTTACATTACCCGAGGGCTTTCCACCGATTCCAAAGCATCTGAATCTTGTTCGCTTGGATTTTGACCTTTTGCTAGATCTTTCCAGGACACTCCACGGTTTCCTCAGTGTCTGCTGTCTCCCTCTAGATTTCCATTTGTCAAAGCATTCCCTAAAGTAAGGTGCGGAGATTTTTTCTTACGCATTTTTCCTCGTTTAGAATCACCCCTACAGCATCCTCCCAAACTTCAACTTGAGGTTATGGGCGAGGTTATACTTCTGCGGTCTGCAAAGTGTTCAAACTCTCGGGTAGGCACGCGAGTGTAATAAGCCCTAACTTCTTCATCAAATTGCTATTGTAACTTGGCGAAACCGCGTATTCACTGACCCGTGTTGAAATCATTTAAAATGATATGCTACTTTGGAACTATTCAGACATCTTCATATTAAACAACTTTTTCATTAAAAATATCTTATTAGAGGCGAGAGGATTTTAAGCCACAACTTCCTACACATGCCATCAATTAGATCACTTGTAGTCTTTTCTATTTGAGACATTAAATAATACTCTAGAAGATGCTGAGGACTCGGCATTAGGATCGTTCGAGTGCTTTCCTATCCAGTAAATCCCATTCCGCATCTTCGTAGGCCTTTCGAGGTTTGTTCACCTTCTCAGTGTGAACGAGGAGTATAAAGATCCTTTTGATAAAGGTAATCTTTATCTGCATCTTGGCGAAAAGTGAAATTACGCCAGTTGAATTTGCTCGACCCTAGATCTTCCTTCATCTGCTGTGGCTCCCACTCAGGCTAAAACTTTCCTGCTTGATTGATTACTTGACAAACCAAACACAGCTCACGATACCAATTGTTAGGAAATAGGGATAAAATATGCTGGAATAATCCCTACATGAGAATGCATAGCGGTGACCAAAACTAATATGCAAAATTTGTATTACAGATCTCTCAAATAAAATTGGCTTAGAATAAAATAACACAAACCTGGCGAAGAGCGGTATGTTAACATTGTTCGCTTTAATTTGAGCTATCCATCAAAGAATCACTTACTTTCCAGATTTTGTTACAAGCCACCACTCTGTCTGATTACCATGCGGATCCATTTGGAGCTATGCACCGACAAACTCTCTGAGAATTCACACCGAATTCAAAACATAAATACATTTGCTTGTACATCTATGTCGTATGCGTAAGACCATATAAATGAACTTATTCTTTAACAGTTTTACAAAACATTGGGTATCAAACA
>CM031243.1:10491175-10637650 GCA_018340775.1 Taxus wallichiana var. yunnanensis
AGTTTACAATTGTTTTCAAACCGGCTAAGAGTAACTTATGACCTAACCACTTATCAAGGATTGATTCATGGGAGGATGCATAGAGCATTGAGTATATCATTCCAAATGCACAAATTGTTATGTTGCGAATGCATGCCCTCTCGAATTAGAAGTTATTGTTGTGTTTCTCAAAATAGGTATGGCACCGAGAGGTCATGAAGACTTTGGAAAGGAAGAAGTTCTCCATAAACGTCGTGCCCTAAATATTAATTAGTGGATACTTATAAAACTTAGGTTATGATGAGGTTTTGTGTCGGTGTGTGTTAGAACATGAGCACGTTATAATCATGGAGTAAGCACACTGTGGGATTGCGGGGAGGAAACTATACAGGAATTCCACCACGTGGAAGATTCTACTAGAAGGGATTTTTTGGGAAATCATTTACCAAGATTGTATTGGTTTTTACAAGGCTTGTGTCCATTACTAGTGCCTTAGAAACCTGGAAGAAGAGATGAATATGCCCTTGAAACCGATAGCTAGCTCGATCCATTTGAGAATTTGGTGATTGATTTTGTAGGACTGATTTCACCTGTCGCGTGAAGGACTATTTTGAGCTATATCATTACTTGTATGGATTACTTAACAAGGTTGGTGGATGAAGCACCTATAAAGGATTGCACAATAACCATAGCAGCAATATTCCTATGGGAAAACATAATCAGCAGGTATGGGTGTCCTTTAAGCTTGACTAGTGATAGAGGCACACATTTTTGAATGATACAATCAATATTTTACAAGTTGAATTCATGGTGGACCATCACAAGACCACCCCTTACAAGCTAATGAAACCACTGAGTCATTTAACAAGATACTAAATCACACACTGACAAAAATTTTTGATGTGGGAAGACAAGATTGGGATGATAAATTCTCAGCCATACTATGGGCATATAAGATAGCCTATAAGAGATTGAACAAGGCCACACTATTTCAAATTGTGTTTGTCATAGAAGTTGTTTTACAAGTAGAGTTTATGCTACCATCTCTACATATTGCATGCACAGAGGATTATCTGATGAGCAAGCACTACAAGAGCACATGGAAACATTAATGTAGTTGGATGAAAGGTGATCACTTGCTAGGTGGAGTCAGAAGATTATGAAGGCATGATAAAAAGCATGGCATGGTCATCATATCAAAAACAAACAATTTGAGGTTAGGAAGATGGTCTTCCTTTATGACTCTAAATTTATGCACCATCCTGGAAACTAAATTCCATTGGTTAGGACCATACATCATCTCGTACATCCTCGATTCATGCGCATGTCAGTTACAAGCACTAGATGGGATGAGGTTACCAGGTTACTTCAATGGGAGTAGGTTGAAGCCCTACTATAAATAAGGCTTCTGTATAGTCAAAAATAAGGTAGTTTTGCCAATTAGTTTAGATTTATTTTAGTCCTTTTGGTTGTTTCCTTTTCATCATTTTTAGCTTTGCATTGCATGTTGGTGTGTCGATGGATAATTGCATTGTAATAGGTTCTATGCACAGAGGACCGCACATACATTTTTGTGTGGGGTGAAGTAGTAGATATATTGAATATAGTTGAAAGCAACTTCGACAATGGACTATTGGAAAAATTAACATGAAGAAAAAGAATGAAGCAACGTAATGGCTAAGGTGCGTAAATTCATGCAGGTTATAAAGGTGGGTTGAAATAATCTAAAGACCATAAGAAGGGAAGGATCACTGGTATGACATAAGGTAGGCATCATTATAGGGAACTACTTAGTAGATAGTGCAAAGGTTATGTACTTTGGCATGGTGACACGCGTAAAGGAGGTATGTGGTAGTTTAGTGGTATTGGAGCACCTAAAGGTTATAGTTGTAAAGCGTGAGGGGAAGTCATAGAAGTTTACTTGAGTGAAATAAAGTGTTTTATTAAAAAGTGATGTTAAGGAATGTGGTCAGAGGAACTCTAAGGCATCGAGAAAAGTATAAATAGGAGGTAAGAGTAGTCAATTTGACTACTTTTCCTTAGAGAATTTCTTTTGTGCTCTTGAGCTTGAAGTGCGATGAAGGTTTTTCAAGAAGAGTAATGCAAAGTACTATCATGAACCAGTGGACTTGTACAAAGCTATAGCAAAATCATGTGACATAGAACAAAGGGAAGAAGATAGTAGAGCAGAAGGAGGTGGCATGAAAGAGAAGTGGGGAATTTTTTGAGTTAGGGAAGTCAAAAGAAAGGAACATAACACCTAGGGCATGAATGAAAAAGGAGAGGGAGATGACACCAAAGAAGGCTTGAATAAAGAAACTAGTGGTGGAAAAGGAGGATCCCATGGAGATCTACTCGAGAGATGCAGTACCCTCCTGGAGTTATTAAGGATGAAAAGTGGAGCTCGATGTTATATAAATGTAAGATCGGAAAATACAACAATAGAATGACCAAAAATGAAAATCTTATGTGGTTGACACTTTGATAGTGGAAGAGCTTGGAAACCCTAAGGTTGATGACCCAATGTAACAAGCACTACAAAAAGACTAGGGTTTTGTAGTTATGGGAGTTTCCCTTCTTTGCTAAACCTACCCCACTTTTCAAGTGGTTAATGTTATGGGTGCAAAAATATTTAATCTACTTCGCAGGAATAAGAATGAGGATCATAGGCCATTTGATTCAAATAGTTACGGGCCTACAGAACACTAGAGAGGATATGGCACTTGATTTATGTGTCATTACCAAGATTGAGGAGTTGGAAAAAGCTAAACTACGAGAAGGGAGGTAGGGCACATGTAATTGTAGATCTCTAGACCTAGCATTGAGAGTCACCTCCCAGCTCATTAGCTACAAATTGGGCACATCAAAAATATGGATAGACATCAAATGGAGGTTCCTACACATGGCCTACAGGGTATCCAAGAGGGCACACTATAATTTTTACCAATTCATTGTGAATGGCATTATCGAAGAGGCATGGGTACAGAATGAGGCAGGAGTGAAGATCACTTGGGATCCATCTTATTATTGATCGTGTTCTGGGAGATTAGTGTCCCAAATGGACTAGATGAGAACATTTGGGTTTGTCAACCCATGCACACATCCTTTGCAATTCAATTTACAAAATTCACCTGTGATGGGAACATCTCGAGTGCTTACACGGCTTGGATGAATATATGGTTTGAGCATTTGCACAAAGATTTTGAGAACGAGTGGTGTATCCCCCACAAGTTTCCATAAGTTATTGGAGACAAGGTAAAAATTTCATTACCCAACACGTTTTCCTAGCAAGGTTCATGATGGCTAAAGGAGATATGGGGCCATGGTGTAAACTAACCTTTACATTCACAAACCGGATATATATATGAATCGCACCATCAATTCTGGATTAAGGATGAGCAGTTGATTTTTTATTCAAAAATTTGGATGTTGATGTCCACATGTTGTGCGCTATATATAATTATGGCACTTGACCTTGCTTACGTCAAATTTTTGGAACCATATTTTTGGAATTATAACCACAAGCCATCATTACCATCAAGGGGTATGTTCATCTTGTATTCATGTAGCTATGCCCAAAACACAAAGAGGGATTGAGGTGGAGGTTACAGACTCTCCCTTTCCAAAACCACAAGAGACACCAATCCCTCCCATGAAAGTAGTGTAGGAGGAAGAGGAAGAGGAAGAAGAACAAGATGAAGGAAGTTTGGATACCTCCAAAAAGAGGAAGTACTATATATGTGCTAAAATGAGAGAAAGAGGTGCCAACACTTCTAAACTGGATGGCACCAAGGCCTCATTACTCAGGACAAAGAGAGAAGGAAGGAAGGAAAAGAGGAGGAAGAAAAGGAAGAATCGAAGAAAAGAGACAAAAGACACCCAACGCATCAAGCCCCACAACAAGCTCAGAGGAAGGAGATCAAAAAGACCCCACCACTTTCAAAGTAAGGTGCAAAGGCACGTGCGAAAAGCAGTTTTGGAAAGGTGTAACGGCTTTCACTCAATTTTTACTCAAATGAAATATGGAGCATCGGGACTTAATAAATTTTTGACAACAAGAAAATATGTGCATAGGGGGGTCGAATGGAAAAGTGACCAGGCCATTGTGGAAGTAGTGTGAGGCATGTGCAAATGTGGATAAGCTATGGAGACTTACGGATCAAGGAAAGAATATTCTAGGGAATCAATATAATTATCATGAAAGGATGAGGAGTTGAAGTTGTTAAGGATTAGCTGGCACATGCATGCTAAAGGAACTCGATTGAGGGAAATGCATGGCAACATCTAGCACATTCCTAGGTAGTGGTATAACAATGATGAAAGGATTCCATCAAGCTTTCACAGGTGATGATGGGTGGTTAAGAGAAGATTCCTTCAAATGCTTTACATAGAGGGTCTTTCTATAAAAAGTAAAAAAGGGGATATAATTAAGAGAGATGGATAGGGAGGACACGGATGGAGATAAATGAAAGTGGGACTGAGAGGGATACATATGTTGAGTAATGAGTAATGGTGAGTGGTGTGATGAAAAGAAAGTTTGCTACTATGAACATTTTCATGCATGTAACTCTTTTGATGTAATCTTAGCCACCATACTTTTGTTCATAAATATAATGAAGTAATTTTGTAACGATCTTATAATGGATCGTGATCTATGTTTTTCCCTTATATTCATGTGTGTTATGGGTTTTCTTGATTATATTCATGGGTTAATTTTAATTTTATTTAGTTGGTCATGTTAATCTATGTTTGGAAGTCATTAGTCTAGGAGTTAGTATTTACATCTTAAATCCCATGGATGAGTGTATTTACCCTTTGGTTGCAATACATTCCCGTGTAAGAAATAACATTCTCATGAAGCTCACATAAAGGAGGGCTTGGCACCTATGATGCCTCGGGTGATCTCCGGACTAATTTGTATGATATGTTGGTGCACTTAGGATTGGTTTCTAAACATGCAGTGATAATAAACACTACAATATTGTAAAATGAATTCAATCGGTAGTCTTTGCTTCCATGCTAAACACCAATTGAGAATGTGTCACCTTATTCAACCTTTTATAAGTGTTCTTTTATGCCCAAAGTATGGTTTACACTTTATCATCCTAATATTTTTGTCAACGTCACATATTTTTGTAAGAGTCTATCCCAAAATCTTGTTGAAATATTCTACAGTGTCATTGGCTTGAGGGTGATAAGGGGTGGTTTTATGGTGTTCCACCATAAACTCTACCAATAGGATTCTAATTGTCTCATTTAAGAAATGAGTTCCTCTATCACTCTTCATGCTTAATGGGAATCCATACCTGCTAATAATATTTTCCCATACAAATCTTACTATTTTGGATGTTTTATAATCCTTTGTAGGTGCTTCCTCTTCCCACCTTATCAAATAGTCTATGCAAGTAATAATGTAGTGTGTGCCTATTCTATGCATAGGTGGTGTAATAGGGCCTACAAATTCAATCCTCCACTTCTCAAAAGGCTCCACAATTTTTATAGGTCGAAATGACTATTTTCAATTTTTTCCCCCAAGCAAAAATGGACAATAAGATAATACCCTGAGACCGAAAATTCATACATAAAATATTCTGGGGTTATCAAGATAATTTCAAGCTTATAGGTGAGCCGGTCTTTATGTGAGTTGCATAAAATGAGCTCCACAGAACTCATTTCAGTTGTTAAATCTACATTTAGGAATCATATCAGGAAGAGTGGTCATCATATCATTGAACTCAACTAGGAGAGCTCGGCGAGTTCCTCAAGATGGTGAGTGTGTTTAAGTTTACTAAGGAACTCGGTTAGGAGAGCTCGTGGCTCAAATCATATGGCATGAAGGGTGAGCTAAGGGATATGCTCTTGAACGATGAGACTACAACAAAATCGGGCATCCATCGAGGCAAGCATATAATGGATCGAGCTTGAGTAGTTGAAGTGTCCCATTGAGTCAACATATCTCAGGAACCCAGGAGAATCTTAATCGAGTTCAATATATGGGCCAAGGAGGAAAACTTGGCCATGGCATAGGTCAATCTCATTGAACCATGTAAATTTTAAGGAATGTATAGGAATGTGAAGCCAACGAGCTTATAAGAGGGTACACAGGATGGGCATATAGGATAAAGAGAATTCAGATTTAGGGCCGAATCAGCGTGACGAAAGATTTTCACAGCTCAGAATCATAGTGTAGGTTCATAGCTCGACATGCAGGTGGAAGATAGCCAAGATGGAAATTAGCAAGGAGACCGAGTCAGCCGAGATATGAAATCGAGCTTGTCAGCAATGAATGGAGCTCAGTGTAGAGATCATTCACAAGGATTGAGCCATGAAATATTTACACGGGTTGAGGGGCTCGACATTGAATGGAGTAGGTTCGGTTTGAGATTTGATGCTAGGTTTTAGAATATTGTGGAAAATAAGTATTGAGGCCAAGTTGCATTTTCTTCTGACATTGTATTTCGGAGATCCTCTCGAGGAGTTTTTTGTTTTGGGGTTTAGATTTTTTTGGGTCAGAAATGTTAAAGGAGCTAATTTTCTCTTAAGAAAACTATTTTTGGGTGTTGGAACTCTCACCAGTTGTGTTCAGAGTTCGATCAATCGGGTGAGTCGTGTGTTCGAGCCATTCAATCAAAGTCATGTGAGTCAGTGCCAAGTAGTGTGGAAGAAGTTAAAGGTGGTGATGACATGGTGAAATGGTTTCGGTTTACTCGGTGAAGCTCATTCGTTGACTCGTTGGTGGAAATCACTCGAAACTTGGTAGAGATAACTCCATGGGGCTTTAGGTTGGGGTGGCATTTCATTTGCTAGATTATGTGGATTTTGGATCAACTCTGTGATCACCATGATGGTGGGTGTCATTTTGGATTCGTTGGTGTGAAGAACTTAGTTTGGATTATACAACAAGGTTGAGAGCATGGAGTTTCAACGATAGGGGCTCATAGGAAAGTAGAGGTGAGTGAGCTCAACAGGTGAGTCGACGCGAAAATATTGGTTAGGAGTTGGTCCACTCGGTGAGGAGAAAATGACTCACGTGCGAGCTCAATTCGTGACTATGGTTCAGGAAAATGAGCAGTTACATTGGTCAAGGAAGGAGCTCGGCCATCTAAGAGTGCTTGGAGTTCGATCACTCAGTCCAGTAAGCTCATTTTGTGAGCTCATCGGAGGAAAAATGTAGCATCATTGCATGATGAAGCCTTTGGAAAAATAAGCTCATTTCTAGTTAAGGGAGGAGCTCGCCAATTTAGGGATTGTGTGCTCGGTAGAGAACTCATCAAAATATGAGCTTAGTTTAGGGTTCTGTGAAATATTTTGGTGGCGAGCCCACAATTAACATAAGTTGAACAAGTTGGGGAAAACTCACGTGGAAGGAAATGATTCAACAAGACGGTTGGTCTTGGGCACCTCGGTCAATAAGAAAAGAGCTCAGCTTGGTCACGGTGAATTCATAGAACTTGGTAAGTGAAAGGGTGCTTAGAATTCATCATGGTCACATTAATGTGGAGGAGCTCATTTAGGGAGAGTTCAATGCACCGATCGCACCATCGGGAGGAGTCATGTGGTGAGTGGCTCTATCATAAGAGCTTAGCTTGGGTCGGAGTGATGGTGCTAGGTTTGGAGAAGAAGCTCACTAGGGAAGGAGACGATGATGATGAGAGCTTAATTACATCAGAAGCAATGTGGAGGAGATTGTTTTAAAACAAAAACTCAATGGATGCAATGAATGTTGGGAGCTCGGTGGATGGAAATCAGTTCTCAGCTCAGTGCGGTAGTAGAGAGTAAGGACGATGGAGTTTGTGCCCAACTCGGTGAGTTGGCTCGCGAGCCAACCACCAAGTTGGGACTCTTTTTTGGTTTTTTCCCATCATCACAAACCGGTCCAGGGGCCACCAATTCTTTTAAAATTAAATTAATATTTTTATTTAAATATTTTAAATAATAATATTTATTATTATTATTTATATTTTATTTAAAATATTATTTTAATTAATTATGAGGACTATGTCAACAAGCATTAATTACACATGATGGAGCCTTTTCAGATGGTTCAACCAAATGTAATAAATGATACATCATGTACCTTCCATTTAGGAAGGGGAATTTATGATCCTTCTCTCCTCTCTCTCATTTTTCTTCTATAAATGTAAATTGGAAATTCATTCAAAGGGTTCCAACAAGTGGATTCCAATAGGTCCCACAAGTTGGAGGATTAGACACTTTCAAGCTTTCCCTTCTTTTCACAATCATGAATATACGAGGCTCTCAAGCCTTTCTCATCAAATTTTAATGGCAGCTTATGCCCTTTTCACCTAGTGTAATGTTACACCATTTTTGAGCTTGCACCATGTTGCCCTAATTTTCCAAATCTGTATTTGCTCAAAAATGTTTTACCCTTTGAATTGATGGTCTAAATTCTTCCCCTCTAGTTGAATGCTTTAAAAATGCTCACAAACTTGTTGTTTTTCCCTAATTTGAAAGAATAATCCAAGTTTGCCCTTTTATGCCCTAGTTTTCCAATTTTGTGGGCTATGTCATTTTCCCTTTTTGCCAGATCATGGAAAAATTGAAATTGATCAAATCATACTTGTTTGTATTTGAAAATCCAATCCCAAGGTCGAAAATGTTTAAAATCATGCTTCAGTTGATTTAAAATCAAAAAAATCTACCATCCTTGGTGAAAAAATTGAATTCTAGGGCATCCTTTGAATTTTTGTTTTTGATGGTCATACGGGCATCATTTTCCCATCAAATTCATCCTCGAAGGTATTGGAGGTATTGGCAATGTGGTGGGTTTTCATTGGCCAAGCCGAGGAAAGGTGGGGAAGTGTTGTAACTTTTCATTTTTCACCTTTTTTGACAAATGGGGCATTTTCGGGCCCAGGGACCCATTTTTCCAAATTTTCCTACGTGGCATGTTTTGATTGGCGGGGATGGTGGGTGGTTGGATCCCTTGAAAATTTTTAGACTTTTTTGTAAAAATTTTAAAATCAAAAATTTTTCCCAAACCCCATGACAATCGAGAGAGTGGACACGTGTCCTAAAAAGTTTCAAAAAAGGAGGAGGGGCCATGGGGGGGGACTTAGAGTTTTTGGCTCTAATTTCTAAAAGGTTCAAAATAAGTTTTTCCCCCCTCCAAAGGAGAGGACACATGTGGCATGGCAAAGGCGGTGGGAGGGCGGGCGGGAGGTAAAGGGATTTTTCCCTTTTTCACAAAAGAGTTCAAAATGAAAATTTTTTAGCGTGCCCCATGAACCAATCACGATCGGTGGACACGTGTCAAAAGGGAGGGGGTAGAGGAAAAGGGGATTTTGAATTTTCAAAAAAAAAAATTTTAAAGGCAAAATTTTGGCATGGCTTCCTGTGAATGAATCATCAAAGAGGACACGTGTCCACAAAGGAAAAGGGGCGGGTGCGGGCCGTGGAGGGAAAAGAGGATTTTCCCTTTTTGGCAAAAGGGAGTAAAATGAAAAAAATTTAAGCATGGCCCTGGCCTCATGAAAAATCAGAGAGATGGACACGTGGTAGAGGAGAGGACAGAGGTGGGTCGGCGGGCGGGCGAGGAGGAGGAGAGAAATTTTTTTCCCTTTTGCAAAAAGACTCAAAATCAAAATTTGGAGCAATTGGCCCACTAGCGAATCACAAGGAGACACGTGGCGAGGGAGAAATCGGAGGTGCGGGCCCATGGGGCAAAAAGTGAAAATTTTCCCAATTTTCAAAAAAGGTCAAAATGCATAGAATTGAAGCACGATCCCAATGGGACCCACCATGTGCCACGTGTCAGCTCCAAAATTCAAAGGCGGAGGGGGGGAAAAAAAGTCAAATTTTTCCATTTTTTCAAAAATGTCAAAAGTCAAAAATGAGCCCAAATTTGTTTCCAATCATTTTTTGCCACGTGTCGGCCTTATCCAAAAATTAAAAAGGTAACTCAAGCTTATTTCTAAGTCCATCTTCCACGTGGAGGGCCAGGATTAAAAGATGGATAAGATCGATGGTTGTTGTGCATCCATTTGTTTTGACCACCATGGGAGCTCCAGAAGCTTGGAATCATGATTTTTGCATCAAAATTCATCAAATTTATAGTGATTTTGTGTCATCTTGGCCTTCCAGGATCATTGGCATCACTTTCATGGCTTAATTCTTTGATTTGAGGTGTTTTGTAATAAATTTTTACTCATCCAAAAAACACGTGAAATGACAAAATCAAAAGTTGCAGAGGTAATTTGAAAAGGTAAAAAGGTGAAAATGATGAGTAAAAGGTGTTTGCATGCCTCAATGATGAAAAACATGCCTCTAGGATGGATAATGATCTAGATATTTGTAATGATTTAATCTTTTTGGGCACTGACAGCAACTTGCGAATGTTTTTTTGTTTGATGTCATTTTCATTGAATCATGAGGATTTTTTGTAACAAACTTGATCCCATGGCATATTCTTTTCTTGGGAAAGAAGGCTCCAATGTGGCATGAGGTATATAATGCATTTTGGAGAAATTGTAAAGAGGTCGGGAAAAATTGAAAATCACGAGCAAATTCTGAGAGAAAGCTCATTTTTCTAAAAACCCACCAAAGAACCAGAATAATTTCTTCTTTGTGTTGGATCTTCATGTATGTGAGTTGGTTACAAGTGTATAGCCATCACACAGCTCTGAGATTGTTCATGAAACTCTCCCTAGTTGATGAATCTAACAAGCTTTTGAGTTAATCTATGTTTTTTTAGGCAATATGATGTCTGTTATCATTTTTAAATGCCTGCAAATAGTTTTCATTGTTCTTGTTGCAATCTTGCATTGAAAGTCTTTAGAAATCACACAAGATCTCCATTTCTTGTTGATAGTTTAGTGGCATTTGCAATCTCATGTTCAGAAGAGCCTTCATCTGATAAGGAGATAAACAAATTTAAAATCACTTTACCTTCCTTGACTACAGAGATTGCTTGTAAGCCTTTGGGCACCTACCTTAGGCATGGTTTGATCAAGGATTTTTGTGTTTAATTGAGTTCTTTACTTCAAGATTTTGTGGTGAGTTCTCAAATATTGTGTGAAGAGTGTTTCTTGGGCTTCCATTTATGCCTCTTCTTGGTTGAAAGAATATCTTGATTATTTGAAGCATTTTATCTGATAGTTGTTCAAGTATTGTAGAGGTTGTCAAAGATCTGATATATCCCAGTTTGTCTTGTCAACACCCCACCAAAAATTCATTCAAACAAACTAATCCTACCCATACTACCCCTGCATTGCATTGTGTGTCAACAAAAGAATACAATCCATTTACAAAAATGCACAAAGCAAATCAGGATCATATAATGTCTTCAATAACCCTTGCCTTGCATTGAAAATATCTCCATAATCTGGGAGTGACAACTTGTGAAAGTCAGATTTGGAGTGTTGATCATATTTTCCCAAGGCCTTTTCATACTATTTGCATAAATTGAGGGATATCTTCATCTCCTTCACCATTTGGGGGTTATAATATAGGTTCTCTTACCTTGGTTGAAAGGCACAACCTAAAATAGTGAGGGTCAGATCAAATCCTTTCAAAGTGCTATCCATCTCTCCACAAATCTGAGTGCCAGTTAGATCACATCCCCAGCTACAAAATGACACACATCATGATCTATCTGACTTCAAGCTTCATGCCATATCTCTGATGCTGCTCAGACTGAAAAGGAGAACAAATTTGGGTACCAACACTTTTTAGCACCATTTCAGGGACTTCTTGGAATTTCTTGGTGTTTTGGAGTGTTTGAAGAGTTTGAGCATTTTTGTATTCAAGTATTTGAGCTGCTACATTGTTAAAATATCATTCTATGCTTCAGATCTACAAGTTTTAAACAAGGGTTTCAAGTTTTGTCTACCCTTTTTCCATTTCCTAGCAGTTCATACACTTTGGGTGCATTGTGATTGATTGATTTAAGAAGAAGAAGGTCTGATTTATAAATCCTTGCAAAGGTTTCAGTACTAGCAAAACATTTGATAGATTATTTTAGTGCATTCTTGCACAACTAAGGTGAAATTCCTTAGTGGTGACTCCATGCTGATTTGATCTTGAAAATACCAGTTGTCTTACCTTTCTGTCATTTATAATTTGTTGCTCAAATCTGCAAAACTGGAAGGAAGAAGATCTCTCTTCATCAAGGACTCTACTAAGAAGTTGTTTACAGATTCAAGAAACTCAGAGCTAGAGGGGAGAAAGGTGTGGAAGGTTGTTGGAGACTTGATTGCAAGAAAGGAGATCCCTATTGTTGAGTTTGAAAGTGAGCAACCTGTTATTGAGGACTATCAATTCTTCTTCAAGTGGATCTGATTCAGAACAATCCTATTGCTGATTTGAATTCCCCATCAGGTGAGGGACCTTCTTGTGCATTTGAAAGGCTTGCTCCTAAATCTGCTCTTGTATTTTCTAAATTTTCTAGAGATCATCAAGAAGGAGAGCCCTTAAGAGAGATCTATTTTGAAGATTTCATTCCCATTCCCCAAAGACCTCTCACTCCTCATCATTTTGTTTCTCCTCCAAGATCACCACCACAAAATAAAATGGCTCATCCTCCACCTAGACCCCCATTTGTTGTTAACACCTTTGGTCCCATAAATTTTAGAGGAATGGATGGTTACCCAAATGTTGTCCCACAAGATGTCAGAAATAGGTTGCCAAAATTTCAAGGTAACAATGCTATTACTGGTGATCAACATCTCAAACTTTTTGATAATATGATGGAAGATTTTGAGATAGAGTTTGAGGATGTGTATGTCAAATTGTTTATTCATACACTAGAAGAAGATGCTTAGGGATTGGTACAAGGCTCTACCTGATAATTCTATTGATTCATGGACTGAAATGAAAAATGCATTTAGGTTGCAATATGGTGACAAGACTGATCCTAGATTTCTTTTGTCTAGTTTGAGAATATCAAGAAGAACCCTAATGAATCAGTCCATGACTTCAACACAAGGTTTAACAAAACTTTGAGAAGGTTCCTATTGGTTTGAGGCCTTGTGATGAATCTTGTTTAATCAAATATGCAGATGCATTTGATAAAAAGGTAGCCTATTACCTAAGAGACAAGAACCCTACCAATCTAAGACAAGCTTTCACCATGGCACTTCAAATTGAAAACAATATCAAGGCTGTTGGGAAACCTCTCAAGAGAGATGGTGTAAAATTGATAAACCTGAAAAACCTCAAGCTAGCAAAGGTGCTGATTTAGAAGAGGTTGTGAAAACTTTGGCAGGGGATGTCAAAAGAAATCTCATACAAGTTGGCAAGAGCTGAGAAGGGAATTGGGTAGACTTCACAAGGTCAGCCTAGGCAAGCAAGCACAAGATAGATTTGGCAATCACCATAGGAATGAGTAGAGGTTTGATGACAAAGGTAAAGGGCCTATTGGATCTGCAAATAGACATCCTCAAGCACGTGAAGGAAGAGTGTTTCCTGATCCCTTAACTGCTAGGGTTGTTGTTGTTGAAGAAGGCTTGATATTGATTGGTGTGATAGGTGTTTTCTACCCCATCCTCCATGTGAAGTGGACCAGCAAGAAGGTGAAGTAATAATGATGATGGTACTGATGATGATATTTTTCATGATGGGTTGTTCTTCAAGCTCACAAGGAGGAGCAACATCTACTGAAGTAATAAGTGCTAGGACTGCTACTACAACTTTTTGGGATTGCATCAAATGGGTACAAGTCTTTCTTCCCCCTCATGCTCTTGAAGTTGATGTAGTGCAAGCTTTTGAAATTCCTAACAATGACTTTGAATACTTAAGAGCTTTGATGATTAAGAAGTATGATGGTGGTATCCCTTCGGAGGAAGATAGAAATTGTTGATGAATGTTGTTGTAGCTCAAGAGAAAGATTATAACACTAGAAGAAAAGTTGTTAAAGGAGTTGGGCCTCAAGCCAAACCTAAAACACCCTTGCTCACAAGCATTCCAAAAGAAGCTCCTAGGAAAGAAACACTTGCTAAAGCTCTTGTCCCAAGCAAAAATTACAGTCCTCCTCATGCCCAAGCTGCCAAGAATCCATTGCCATCTAATGAATCTTCTTGTCTCCCTTCCAATGTTGTTTTTTCCAAAGAGTGTTCCCTATGACATAGCCCAAGTATTGAGCCAAATTAAAGTGAGTGTTCCAATCATTGAGTTGCTTAGAATTCCTGAGCATAAGAAGAGAGCATTTGAGTACTTGGGATTGAAAGAAGAGAAGAATACTCTATAAGAAATGTAAATGTTGTTGAAACTCCTCCTCAGATCATTGTTGACCTTGAAACACCACCAGTAGTAGAAGATCTTGGAGAGACACTTGAGGTATATTTGGGGACATCTTTGGTTGATTCCCAATTGAATGTTGATCCATTTTCACAACTTTGATTATAAAGGATAGGCTACTTCACAATTGTATGTTTGATTCCGGTGCATCATGTAATGTCATGCCTCTAGAAGTCATGAATGAGTTGGATATCAAAGTGACAAGCAGCCTATGGAAAGTGTACTACTACCATGGACTCAAGAGAAGTGTCGTAGTTGGTTGTGTAAAAGGTTTGGTTGTGCAGCTTGCATCTTATCCCGGAGGAATTTAAAATTGGATGTTGTGATTGTTGATTGCCCTGCCAAATGGGGTATGCTTTTGTCAAGAAAGTGGGCTGCAAGTGTTGGAGGGAGTGTCCAAATGGATATGTCTTTTTCCACCATTCCCATTGAGGGCAGCCTTGTCAAGCTCTATGGAGAAAAGAAAATGTTGCATCTAATTGAGGATCCAAACAATGCTTCTTATGAAGTATTATTTGTTGATGTTGATGCTGATAATTTTATTGGTTTTGCTGATGGAAAAGAACACAAAATGGATCAGTCAAAGTGCCTTGAATAGGTATGTTCTCCTTGGACCTTGCTATTTGATGGAGCTTGCTCCAAATTTGGAAATGGTGCTGGTGTAATTCTGATTTCTCCTAGCTTGGAAGAATTTGTTTTTTCCTTCAAGCTTAATTTTGAATGTACTAACAACATTGCTGAGTATGAAGCCTTGTTGTTGGGTCTGAGAATTGCATGGAAGTATGGTGTCAAGGACATCATTGCAAAGGGAGATTCAGAGCTAGTTGTCAAACAAATAAGAAAATTGTATGCTACAAAAAATCAGCGGATGAAGCATAGTATAAGCATGCAGTTTGGGATCTAGTTGAGATGTTTGATTCCTTCAATATTATGCACCATGACAGAAGTTTGAATGTTGCTGCTGAAAAATTGGTAGTGTTGGGGTCAAGATTTGGAGTTTTCACCATTTCACCTTATTGTGAGTACAATGTTGAAGTGTTGACTAGGCCAGTTGTCCCTGATAACATCAAGCATTGGCAAGTGTTTGATGATGATTCTCAAGTGCAAAGGTTCTTGCAAAATCAAGGTGAGTTTGTAGATCAACATATTGATTGGGAACCAATGGTGTGTATGACTGAAGGAAGAGAGACTTTGTTTGGAAAAGATATCATCCAATTGAAAACAAACACCATTCCTAGAGGTCTTGTTGCACTTGAGTCAAATTTTAACAATGTTGATTGCATCATAAATAGAAACATGTCTACCTCAAGGGATGTGGAAGAGCATGACTTGGGAACAAAGGAAAAACCAAGAAAATTTTGGTTGGGCAGCAATTTAAACAAAGAGGAAAAATAGTCTTATGTTCAATTGTTGAAAAAATATCAAGACTACCTTGCTTGGTCATATTCAGAGCTAAAAGCATATAGAGAAGACTTGTTTCAACATGAGATCCCTCTTGAGGCAAATAAACCATTCAGATAGAGGAAAAGGCCAATTAATCCACTTCTCTCCATGAAAATGCAAGAGGAGTTAAAGAAGTTGAGAGATGGAGGTATTATTCAGCCCACTAGATATTCATCTTGGGTTGCAAACCTTGTGCTAGTCAGAAAGAAGAATGGAGACATCAGACTTTGTGTGGATTTTAGAAATCTAAACAAAGCATCCATGAAGGAGACAACTATCCCTTGCCAAATATGGAAAATATGTTGCAGCTTGTGACAGGGTCTGAGTTGCTTTCTACATTGGATGGTTTCTCTGGATACAATCAAGTGGTTGTCAAAGAATCAGAAAGACTTAAGACAACATTCACTACTCCTTGGGGAACATATGTTTTTGTTAGGATGCCCTTTGGTTTGATGAATGTTGGTGCCACTTTTCAAAGAGCAATGGATGTTGCTTTTGCTTGGTTACATCAATGAGTTCATTGCAGTTTACCAAGATGATGTGACTATGTTTTCAAGGCAGAGAGGTGATCATTTGCAGCACTTGGAGAAGATGTTGATCAGATGTAGGGAGTATGGCATTTCTCTTAATCCAAAGAAGTGTCATTTTGGCATGCAAAAGGCCAAGCTGCTTGGTCACATTGTGTCAAAGATGGTGTTATGATAGACCCTGAGAGAGTGGAAGCAATCAGCAAAGTACCTATCCCAAGAACCAAGAAAGGCATCCAATCTTTCTTTGGTCAAATTAATTTTATTAGAAGGTTTGTTTCCAACTTTGCTGAGTTGACTCTTCCAATCACAAGCATGCTAAAGAAGGACCAAGTTATCAAATGGGAGGAGGCTGCCATTCAAGCTTTTGAAGGAATTAAGGATGCACTTAAACATGCACCTGTTTTAGCAGCCCCAAACTATAAGAGGCCTTTCCAAATCTTTTCCTTTGCCTCTGAATATACCATTGCTTCTGTTTTTTTACAAAAGGATGAGAATGGGGCTGAGAGGCCTATTGCCTTCTTTAGTAAGGCTTTACAAGTAGCTGAGTTAAAGTATACAATCATGGAGAAACAAGCATTTTCCTTGGTGAAAGCAACAAAAGTTTTCAGGCCTTATATATTGAGTTCAAAAGTTGTTGCTTATGTTCCCCACACCATGGTAAAGACATCTTATCAGAGATGGAGATCTCAAGTAAAAGATGTAGATGGGTGAACAAACTACAGGAGTATGATATGGACATCCAAACCACAAAGCTAGTAAGAGGTTTGGGTCTTGCTAAGCTCATGGCTGAGAGCAACTTGCAGAATGTGGAAGTGAATGAAGAGAAGAAGAAAGGGTAGATGTTCTTGGGAAATTGGTAAGTTAAGAGTGGTACAAAGATATAATCTTTTACCTCGAGACACCTTTTGTCTAGTCATTAAATAAAAATTAGAAAAAGAGCCCTCAAGCTGGCTTCTCAAAAATATATCATCACAGACCTTGGGCTGGCTTGGAAGAACCCTGAAGGTGTCCTCTTGAAATGCATAACTGAAGATGAAGCTCCCAAGATAGTTGTTGATTTCCATGGGGGTTTTGTGGAGGACACTTTGCTGGAAGAGTAACAACACATAAGATTTTGAGAGCTGGTTATTGGTGGCCTACTCTCTTCAAAGATGCAACCCAGCTGGTTAGAAAATGTGATAGTTGCCAACATTTCTCTAGAAGACTAAAAGCTTTAGGCTCCCTTCCTTTGCAGCTGTATCAATTGAAGCTCCTTTCAAGCAATGGGGATGGACTTCATTGGTGAGATTTCAGATCCTTCTAGTGCTTGGCCATAAGTGGATCCTTGTAGCCACTAATTATTTTACAAAGTGGGTAGAGGCAATCCCCACCAAGAAAGCAACACACCAAATAGTTATGGACTTCTTGTTGAATCAAATCATATGCAGATTTGGAGTCCCAGTCAAGATTGTAGCTGATAATGCCATGTGCTTTAGAGCCAAACCTTTAATGGCAATGTGCAATGAATATGGAATCAATCTGACTTATTCTTCAAACTATAACCCCCAAGGGAATGGACAAGTTGAGTCCAACAATAAGAATTTGTTGAAGATCATTAGAAGAACCTTGGAGCAAAACAAGAAGAAATGGGGTGAACAATTGAAATTTGTAGTTTGGGCTGATAGGATAACTCCTAAAAGAGCTACTTGGTAAAAGCCCATTTGAATTGGTGTATGGAACTCAAGATTTTTGCCCTTGCACCTATAATTATCTTCATTTCAGTTTTCCCAATAGTTGGAAGATCAAGAGCTTGGCCCATATGAATCAAGGATCAATCAGATTATTGAGCTTGATGAGGAGAGAAGAGCATCCCATCAAAGGCATGTCAGATTTAGGGAAAAATTGAAGAGATTGTTTGACAAGAAGGTCACTCTAGAGCCTTCAATGTTGGAGATCTGGTTTTGTTGTGGGATAGTAGGCATGAAGACAAGGGCAAGCATGGAAAATTTGATGCATTATGGATGGGCCCTTATGCCATTGATATCAGAATTGGTGAGCATACCTTTTTCTCAAAGATTTAGATGGGGAATTGTTGGAATTTCCTATTAATGGTAGGCATCTGAAAGCATTTCTTGGATTAAACCCCAAATTTGAGGTATGCACCAACTTATACAGTGTATAGTGTTTGGTTTTTTCTTTTTTTTGGTGTTTTGTCGGTTTGTGGTTTTCCTTGTTGTGTGGCAGCCATTTTTGTCGGGTTCTCAGCTATTTGGTTTTTGGTGATTTTGGCTCATGACTCCTTTTCCCAATGGATATTTTGGCACTTGGTCTACATTTTTCCTTGTGGCACTCACTTTGGGAGTGCCCATCCCCAAGCAAGAGCCGATGTTGGTGCCATTTTTGAGCTTGCACCATGTTGCCCTAATTTTCAAATCTATATTTACTCAAAAATGTTTTACCCTTTGAATTGATGGTCTAAATTCTTCCCCTCTAGTTGAATGCTTTAAAATGCTCACAAACTTGTTGTTTTTCCCTAATTTGAAAGAATAATCCAAGTTTGCCCTTTTTGTGCCCTAGTTTTTCCAATTTTGTGGGCTATGTCATTTTTTCCTTTGCCCAGATCATGTGGAAAAATCAAAATTGATCAAATCATACTTGTTTGTATTTGAAAATCCATCCCAAGGTCAAAATGTTCGGAAATCATGCTTGATTGATTTAAAATCAAAAAAAATCTGCCATCCTTGGTGAAAAAATTGAATTCTAGGGCATCCTTTGAATTTTTTGTTTTGATGATGGTCATACGGGCATCATTTTCCCATCAAATTCATCCTCAGAAGGTATTGGCAATGTGGTGGGTTTTCATTGGCCAAAAGTGGGGAAGTGTTGTAACTTTTCATTTTTCATTTTTCACCTTTTTTTTGACAAATGGGGCATTTTCGGGCCCAGGGACCCGTTTTTCCAAATTTGCCTACGTGGCATGTTCTGATTGGTAGGGGGATGGTGGGTGGTTGGATTCCCTTGAAATTTTTAGACTTTATTTTGCAAAAAATTTTAAAGTCAAAAATTTTTCCCGAAACCCCATGACCAATAATCGGGAGAGGACACGTGTCCTAAAAAAGTTTCAAAATGGAGGAGGAGCGGGCGGGGGGGACTTAGAGTTTTTTTTTTCTAATTCTTCTAAAGTTTCAAAATAAGTTTTCCCCCACTCCAATCGAGAGGAGGACACATGTAGCATGTGGGAGAGGGGTGGGGGTCGGGAGGCGGAGGGTAAAAGGGAGTCCCTTTTTCAAAAAAAGAGTTAAAATAAAAAAATTTTAGCGTGCCCGTGGCCAATCATAGGTGGACACGTGTCCAATGAGAGTTAAGGGAGTGTGGGGGGTGGAAGGAAATTGAATTTTCCCTTTTGGTCAAAAATTTTAAAGGGTAAAATTTTGGGAAGACTTGGCCCCACAATGAATCAAGAGAGAGACACGTGGTGGCAGGGGATTTGTTTGGGTGCAAGGCGGTGGGAGGAAAAGTGGAAATTTTTCCCTTTTGGCAAAAAAAGGAGTTAAAATCAAAATTTTAAGCCATGGGCCCATCCCATGAATCATCGAGATGGACACATGGCGAGGACAAGAGGGTGGGTGGGGGGTGGAGGAGGAGAAATTTTTTCCCTTTTGCAAAAAGACTCAAAATCAAAATTTGAGCAGTTGGCCCACTAGCGAATCATCATGAGACACGTGGCGAGGAGAAATCGGAGGTGCGGGCCGCATGGGGCAAAAAAGTGAAAATTTTCCAATTTCAAAAAGGTCAAAATGCATGTAGAATTGAAGCATGATCCCAATGGGACCCACCATGTGCCACGTGTTAGCTCCAAAATTCAAAGGCGGAGGGGTGGAGAAAAAAAGTCAAATTTTTCCATTTTTTCAAAAATGTCAAAAAGTCAAAAATGAAAACCCAAATTGATTTCCAATCATTTTTTTGCCACGTGTCTGGCCTTATCCAAAAATTAAAAAGGTAACTCAAGCTTATTTCTAAGTCCACATCTTCCACGTGGAGGGCCAGGATTAAAAGATGGATAAGATCGATGGTTGTTGTGCATCCATTTGTTTTGACCACCATGGGAGCTCCAGGAAGCTTGGAATCATGATTTTTGCATCAAAATTCATCAAATTTATAGTGATTTTGTGTCATCTTGGCCTTCCAGGATCATTGGCATCACTTTCATGGCTTAATTCTTTGATTTGAGGTGTTTTTGAAATAAATTTTTTTTCCCTAATCCCGAGCAAACACGTGAAATGACAAAATCAAAAGTTGCAGAGGTAATTTGAAAAGGTAAAAAGGTGAAAATGATGAGTAAAAGGTGTTTGCATGCCTCAATGATGAAAAACATGCCTCTAGGATGGATAATGATCTAGATATTTGTAATGATTTAATCTTTTTGGGCACACCTGGCAACCTGCGAATGTTTTTCTGTTTGATGTCATTTTCATTGAATCATGAGGATTGTTTTGTAACAAACTTGATCCCATGGCATATTATTTTCTTGGGAAAGAAGGCTCAAATGTGGCATGAGGTATATAATGCATTTTGGAGAAATTGTAAAGGGTTGGGAAAAAATTGAAAATCACGAGCAAATTCTGAGAAAGCTCATTTTTAAAAAACCCACCAAAGAACCAGGATAATTTCTTCTATGTTGGATCTTCATGTATGTGAGTTGGTTACAAGTGTATAGCCATCACACAGCTCTAAGATTGTTCATGAAAATATCCCTACTGATGAATCTAACAAGCTTTTGAGTTAATCTGTTTTTTTTGGGCAATATGATGTCTGTTATCATTTTTAAATGCCTACAAATAGTTTTCATTGTTCTTGTTGCAATCTTGCATTGAAAGTCTTTAGAAATCACACAAGATCTCCATTTCTTGTTGATAGTTTAGTGGCATTTGCAATCTCATGTTCAGAAGAGCCTTCATCTGATAAAGAGATAAACAAATTTAAAATCACTTTACCTTCCTTGATTTACAGAGATTGCTTGTAAGCCTTTGGGGGCACCTTAGGCATGGTTTGATCAAGGATTTTTGTGTTTAATTGAGTTCTTTACTTCAAGATTTTGTGGTGAGTTCTCAAATATTGTGTGAAGAGTGCAACTTGGGCTTCCATTTATGCCTCTTCTAGTTGAAAGAATATCTTGATTATTTGAAGCATTTTATCTGATAGTTGTTCAAGTATTGTAGAGGTTGTCAAAGATCTGATATATCCCAGTTTGTCTTATCAACACCCCACCAAAAATTCATTCAAACAAACTAATCCTACCCATACTACCCCTACATTGCATTGTGTGTCAACAAAAGAATACAATCCATTTACAAAAATGCACAAAGCAAATCAGGATCATATAATGTCTCCAGTAACCCTTGCCTTGCATTGAAAATATCTCCATAATCTTAGGAGTGACAACTTGTGAAAGTCAGATTTGGAGTGTTGATCATATTTTCCCAAGGCCTTTTCATACTATTTACATAAATTGAGGGATATCTTCATCTCCTTCACCATTTGGGGGTTACAATATAGGTTCTCTTACCTTGGTTGAAAGGCACAACCTAAAATAGTGAGGGTCAGATCAAATCCTTTCAAAGTGCTATCCATCTCTCTACAAATGTGAGTGTCCAGTTAGATCACATCCCCCCGCTACAAAATGACACATCATATCTTAAGGCACCTTTTGAATGTTTTAAAACCTGGTTTAATCTGAATAGTTGTGCATCTATAATAGTTTCTTCAATTTTTTGCTCATCCTCACCATAATTAATCCTTGATAGATGATCAGGACTTGAATTTGTCTTCCTAGTTTGACAACAACTATGAAGTCAAACTCCTGAAATAGAAGTATCCACCTATTGATTCGCCCTTGTAGCACCATCTTGTTGACTAAGTACTTTAGTGCCATATGATATGTATAGAAAATAAACAAGGTTTCCAATAAGTATTGTTTGAATTTATTTAGTGCGTAGATTATAGACAATGCCTCGTGCTCGGTGGTGGTGTAATTATGCTCTTCGTGTTTCAACTTCCTACTTGTAAAGAAAATGGGATGATCATGATGTCTTTCCCTAGTTGTGTCAACACTACAATCACCATGCCGAAGCATCAACATGAACATGAAAGGGCTTATCCCATGAAGGAAATCACAAAATTGGTGCGAGTTTGTTAATCTCTCATTTAACGCCTCAAGTGCATGTTGTTGCATGTCACCACGATAAAATATCCCTTTATCCTTAAGAAAATATTCTAGGGGCATGTAAATATTTACATACCCCTTGATAAACTTCCTATAGTAACCAGGTGTGTCCCATAAATCTGCACACTTCACTCGATTGGTAAGCTCTTCCAAACTTAAAATCATAGCTATCTTGGTTAGGTCTACCAACAATCCTTCCTTACAAATGATGTGCCCAAGTAACATGTCAAAAGGTGTAGCAAAGATGAACTTTTTAATGTTAAGATAAATGCTTAACTTCCTACACCTCTCAAACATGAGCCTTAGGTTATCACAATGATCTTGTACTAAGCCATATATTTTCCAGTCATCCAAATACACCTACAAAAATTTATGTATAAAATATTGAAAGGACTGTACAATATTGTGCAAGAAAACTACTGGCGCATTTTTCAACCAAAAGGAATAAGTGTATATGAAAAACTTCCCCACTTAATGGTGAATGTTGTCTTCTCCTTATCCTCTTTTATGATGTTTAACTGGTGATAACCTAAAAATCCATCTATAAAGAAATATATCTCACGCCCAGCAAATCCTTCACGGATTTATTCTATGAAAGGGTTGGTAAAAGGATCTATAACACATGAATCATTGAGTTCCCATCAATCTATACAAATTCATATCCTCCCATCCTTCTTAATTCTTATAATCATGGGGCTAACCCACTCATATTCTACAATTGGCCCAATAATTCTAGACTTGAACATCTTATCGAATTCCTTCTTCACCTTCACGCGTAGATTAGGATTCATCCTATAAGGCCTCTTCTTAACCAAGCGTGTGACTTATTTTAGCTTGATCTTCATCTTTCCTAAAGAAGGGTGTACCCCTATTAACTCATGATAGCCCTGTGGAAATAAATCCTAGAAATCACACAAGAGTTTAATAATCTTTGTTACTTATTTCTCCGATCGGTAATCTCCAATAATGGTCTCCTTTAGCTTATCCTTAATACCAATGTTAACCTTCTAGGTCTTCATAAGAGCATGGTACATGTGTACCTTCTCATCCATTAATCGATCACCTCGTGCACACCTTTAGTGTGGTTAACATCCAAGTTTTCAACTTCTTCATCATCAATCATGTATACTAATTTTCCCTTTTCTCTTTCCTTCCATACATGACCCATTTTTACTTCTTTTATCTCCTCAAGATCAAGGCATGCCTCATAATTAGTTGATGAAGTAGTTCTAGCATGAGTTCTCTAGCCTTTGTGTTATCTCCCAAAGTGATGTGCTTCATGATATTCAAAGCTTAATGGAATGGAGGCTTAATAGAAAAGTAATAAAAAGTTTGAATCATACATGCAATCATCTCATGCCAATTTGAGGTCTCCCTTTTAATTTCTGCATGGACATACCATGTGCATGCATCCATGTAATCTAGAGTAGAACTTATGTACCCAAAGTGATGGCAGTAAGGCCTCCTTACCTTGCACCCATAGTCTCTCACAATTATGGACATGGAATGAGACAAGAGTCTTCCCATGATATTAACATATGTGCATAGGTACATTATTTCAAGTAAACTTAGTGGAAAAGGTGATTCTCACTTCTCTCCATTTCAAAAGGCTATCTCTATGTGTCACCCACTAGAAAATTGTTGTCCCGCGCAAAGTATAGACCAGTATATTTCTTCCATCTTCATCATTTTTCCATTGAGTCTCCATGACATGTAATAATGTATCAGGATTCCCTTCACCAGTATACCTTGGCACCTGAGTTGAACCTAACTACCTCACTATGTGTGGCCTAATAATTTTGGTGACTCATCCTTAGACTTCACACCCGACCATTTCGTATGTTCCATGGGCCCAATTATCATAAGCAACACTAGTGGTGTCACCTAAAGACTATGTGTATTCCCACTGAAGGACACCTTCCTTTGATAGTTCTACATGCTCTAGATCATGCATTGTATGAGCATAGATTCTATTAATTTCTTCTTCACTCAAAGGCTCAACATAAGGCTTTTCCTTCTTATCATGTAGGGGTATGATCACACGCTCATATTTTTTCTCAAAGCTAATGTATCTCTTATTAAAGTGTGGATCAACATTTTCACATAACACTAGGACCATCCAAGTAATTATGTAAATTTTTCTACTTCGTGAGCTCTAATACCTCAAAGTCTTTAGTAAATGTAGCTCCCTAAATAGTAATGGATGCATCCTTCAATACCCTAATAGGCATAGCCCTAGTTTTTTCTTCATATGCAGCATATTTGAATATGACTGCGCAATGTTGGTCTACCCATATTCTTCCATGCATTCGAGTAAACACATTCTCCTTCATGCATGTATCTATCGAATGTTGTGTACCAACCACCCGTCAATTAGTGCATAAAGTGTAATCTCCTTGTCAAATTGATGATTCTAAAGTGGTATATTTGCGTGAAGTATTTTCCTCTCATGCTCAACTTCAACGTGAGTACCTTCTCTCATAGCCATTCTCTAGTAATGGGATGATATTCTCCTAGTGCAACTTTTGTCCAAATTTATCATTCGTTAATCAAATTAATGCACTAGCTACTAAAGAAACTAGCAACTTAGAAATGATAGAGGGTTTATGTTACCTTAGATACTTGATGCTTGATACGAGCATTGAATGTTGAATTGTTGTTGTTTTCAAACCTGCAAGTAAGACTAAAATGGGATTTGATAGATAGATAGGGGTGGGGCTTCCTGAAAAAGTGGACCCGAGAAGTGTTAACTTCCTTGGTGGATGTCAGCCCCGTTTGTTAGATAAAAGGATGTAAAATAAAAAATCATGCAGAAATAGAGCTATCACTAAATCTAAAAATGGTATAAATTGGTTGAAAGCTATTTTGATGATGATAAATGAAAAGTATATGTTACTTGGTATGGGTCAACAGTGACCCAAACTATGCACACACATGTTGATGATGACACAGGAGGATGGATCTGAATTTGTAGATGAGATGTGTAGACTTACAACATCTAAGAGTGATATGAAGTTGATGAGGCCTAGTAGTTGTTGTAAAAGGGGTCTGCAAGAGTGAACTAGAAGTAGAAAAGTAGGATAAATGACTTAAAATAGGATTCAAAAATATTTTCGGATAGACAAAACCCCAGTCGATGGTGACCAGGAGGATCGGTTGTGACTATACCAAAAAAATGCAAATCTGGGGATGAAAGGATGAAAATGGAAACCTACAAGAAAAAAGATTTGTGGGAGAAGGTTGTTGAGTATATCTGAAATTGCTTTATACCTACAATGTTTAACACCATATACAATAATATGATTAAGATAATGTGATAATGATGATTTCTCAGTAAATGATTGTGAGTGTACCTCGAAGTTCGAAGGATCATGAGGTTTGTGATATGTCTTAAATTTTCAGATTAGAGAGATCTTACATGTCAAAATATTTTTGACTCTTTTGATTTATTTCATTTTGTGATTTATTAATCTCCCTCACTAATGGAATTATACACTCTTTTCAATAGGGTCTAGATGGACCAGAGGAATTGATCCAAGTAATGCTTTAAATTTTTGAATGGGCATGATTTTTATTTAATGTGGGAACCTTGTTTTCTTTTAAGGTATGGAAGTGCTTTAAAGCATATGAGAGGATTAGGTTACTTAGGGATAAATCCAAACGTAGTTAGAAGATATCTTATATCCAAGGTAGAAAAGCATAGGGATTTATAGGTAGGATAAAAGCATCCTAATTAGAATGTTGATTGGCTCGCCATGAGGATCTAAATGATTAATTAATTAATATAAATTAATCAATTAATAAGAATTAATGTGGATGGGATGATTGGGTATGTGAAATATTAAAACCTGATTAATTAATTAATAACCAACCTAGATAGGCTATGTGATAAGATGTGAAATTGAATAAATGATTAAATATGGTTAGCATGGTATTACCCTAAATTTAGGTCTACATTTTACCCCTTTTTTGTTGAGTGATTTATGATAGCAACCTAAGATACTAACCTAGATGACTAAGAGTTTTATGGAAGGGGCCTTTGAAGGGTGGCGAACCATGGAGGCTAATTCTCATGGCAAAAATGGGAAGGATGAAGGATGAGTGGATGATGATATGAGATAGGTTAAATCATAACCAAGGCTAATGCCTTGAAAAAGGATTTGGCAATTACTAAGTTTGAAATGAACTTGAGTTTTGGATGACTCATGCCAATATCACATCGATAGTTGAGATTAAGCGGGAAAATTGGTCTAATGGCATTTAATGTCTATGGAGTTGAGTGAGAGGGTGAAGATCACTTGCAAATGAGAAGTGCGAAGGTTTGTTTGGATGACGCGATTTTCGGGAAAGTCTTCTCTCTCTCTCTATATGTGAAAAGTATGCAAATATGCTTCTTACATGAGTTGCATGGCGAGAATGAAAAGGTATGGCTCTTTTCTCATGGGATGGATGATATATTGTAAATGGGATGAAATAAATTTTGTTGGTCCGTATTTGGGAAAAAGAAAAGGAAGTTTGAGTCAAGGGTGTGACTTTGAAAAAACTAATAGCTCTTCCTCTGGTTCTTTTCGATTCGATCAAAATACGGGTGATGCTAGGAGTGGACTATCCTTTAAATATTTTGTCTCTAAATGTCTTCATTAAAACAACTCTGTTCATTTGTTTTGTGAAGATTAGATTAATTTTGCTATGAGGTATGGCCTAGGAAAATGTTATTGTGCAACCAAGTCCTTCTTAAGGGATAAATCCATTTGGGGTGTTTGATGGAAAACTCGAATTTTAACTCTACTTGTTTGGATGGGCTTCCGGATTATGCATGAAAGAGGATTTATTAACAATATGCGAATGTTCCCAAATGGAAGATATACCTTCAAAAGACCACAAAGATGTCTTTGTTTCATAGATTGATCTTGATTATAAAACATATAAAATGATTTGGGTGATTATGGCCATAGATGTTATGTATTATTCGTTTATTAAAAAAATAGTTGAAAACCATTAGAGTGGGATTTGTTGAAGACTTTGCAATGATACTTTCATTTGATTTGTTTTCAACTTTTAGTTATCTAACATAAATAAGGAAGTGTCACCATAGTCTTTTCGACCCCGAAAGTTGTTTTCAAAATTACTGTGTTACGGGATTACTTCAAAGACACGAGTATATTATAGATACACTATTTCAAATTGTTTAAAGATCAATGGAGCGATGATTGAATCTAATTTTTTCAAGGTAGATTTATCCATAAGTTTTGTGAAAAAAGTCTTTTCATAACAAAGCTTCTAAGATGAAAAGAAAACCCAAGGGTTTTTACCACGATATATATTTAAATAATCTAAGGATAAAGACTTCCAGCTAGTTTATGCATTTTTATTTCATGTGAAAACTTTGAAAGTTTAAGCGGCCCAATAGATTCTTTATCCATGGATAAGGGTATTCGACTTAAGGTTATACTTGGTTGATGTTGATTGTTAACCATGAATGGCGTTATTGATTTATCGGCCAATTTCTTGCATTGTTTGGGTTTGTGGTTATGAGTGCAAAATCCTTTAATGACTCAAGTTTTTCTTGAATGCGGACTCAATCTATATATATATATATATATATATATATATACTAGTGTGACTGTGGACGACTCCTTCCGATTGAATAATTCATCAGATCTTTTAACCAAATATAGTTAAGTCTCAACTTGTTGATGACTTAATGGATGAACATGCATTTCTGATCTTGTTGAACCTTTGGGATCCCTTCGTGTTTTTTGGGATTTTGAGTTACAGATGTTTATGTAGACATGTATATCTTCAAACTAAATTAGTATAAAGCACATGGAGAGAATTTATTGGCTGGTTATCTTATGCTTGGATGACTTTCAAGATGAATTCTTATGCATTCTATTTGAAATTGATACATCCGTTTGAATCATAAACTTGAAGGGTAACCAAGATTGTCTCTTTGAATTCGAACCCTAGAACTATTTTTTTCATTTATTGTTGAGATCCTTAGTTTGGATGACATGCTTCGTGTTTTGACCTTGTTAGGGTAAGTCGCGAATAACGCACTCAAGACTTGATGCAAAGGTAAGATCGCTTGGTTGAATTCCTTTCCTTCACTTCAATCCGATTTTGACTGAGCAAGAATATGTATGCTATGTTTCCTTCCATTTTGATCTTCAACTTCATACTTAGTGCATGATTTTAGGAAGTACCGTGTGGGAAACATAAAGAAACCTTAGATTGTTGATGCAATAGTTGTTGTTTTCAAAGATCGCTTATAAAAAAGAACTTTCAAAATGGTGATAAGCCTTCACTGTAAAAGGAACTAGCATTGGGCTTAGGATTGATACATGATTTGTTGATGTGTTAGTTGCTGCCACTTATACAAGATTTTGTTGTTTTACTCTAGTTAAACATGAAGGATCTTGTTTCAGGGCTTGTCTAACTTGTTCATTTATATACCTTAAGTCAAAAAAATTTTTTTATATGTGAAGGCAAGATGGTGATGAACTTATGTGAAAGGAAGTATGAATGGTTTGGTTCTTTCTCTTCCTTTATTTAATATTATTGATAATGGACTATCGGTGGGAAATTGTTTGTAAATATATTGGTGGAATCCAATTGAATGTTATTTCCTTTTGGAGAATTTGTAACAATCGACCAATGTTGTGATTTTGGGTTTAATGATTGTTGTGATGCATTCGTTCCCACTTGTTTTTAATATTTGATGAAATATTAGAAATGATTAAGACTAATTGTCATAATGATAGAGTTACATAATTGTAATCATTCGTATTACAAGGGCATAATCGATTATGTTTACTTATGTGAATATCCGATCTCATTTAAACAGCAGGGGTTTTTAATGAAAATCAATTGATGGATTGCAATTGTTTTAAAAGTTAGTGGTTATCATGCTCGGTTCATCAATCCCATTCATGAAAAGACTATTTTTGCAGATGGTTTCCGTAAGAGGGTAAAAGCAATGCAATCCGATAAAAATTTGATCATTGTTTATTTGATTTATTATGAATTACTCTTGATTTTATGGATGTACTATATGAGAAAAGATGTTTCTTTTCCGTTAGCATTATATCAAGTATCTTTGCATTTAGTTTCGAAAGGAATGAAAATAAGTGTTTGATACTTATGTGTCAATTCTATTCTAAGATGAACTTCTTCGGATTACGTAACGAAGAGGCATAGTTATCTTTGTATAATATGGATGCTTTTGTGATTAAATGAAAGCTTGTAAGTAATTAGAAGCTAAATTCTTATGAGTATTTAGTAGTTCTAGTTTGCTCTGGCCCTTTAGCAATGGCTTGTAATTTAATTATTGTCTCTCTTGGGGATAGGTTAAAATTGAGCCTAAAAGATAACGCTAAACAAGTTGTTGAATTACTAATCCCTAGTCCTAAGTATATTTGACATAGTAAATTGGATTCTAAATCATTTATATCTTTAAACTAAAAAGTATGATATAAATTCAGTTAAGAGAACGATAGGCAATCATGGAGATCGAGATGGCATTCTCTAAGCATTGGTTATGAGAATTGTCCCGTGCTCTCAGTGCTTTGAATCGATGTATTCTAATGACTCCTTGATGAGAGCGTGACCGTAATACCTCTACCCAGTAATGAGTCTTTTAGAGGAGGGTCGTCTTAAGACAAAGAATCCAGGATTTGGAAAGGCTAACCTTAGGGAAAAGTCTTTAAAGTAATTTAATCTCTAGTGCGTAACGCTTGTTTTGGGTAGATCTTCTCGGGCGGATTTAAAGGATGACGACATAACGTCGATCGGGCAGAGATCTTTAGCTGTCCTCCGAGAAGATTAGGATCTTCTCGAAGTTACAACAATGCAGTGACTTATGACACCCTTTGGGATGATCGCTAAGATTTACACTTGATTTCGCACGAGTTACCTTGGGACCGATTAAGAACGTGGCCATGTTATAAGATGCCTCGGAGATTTGGGGTATCATGACACAGGAGGATTAAAATCAATTACAAGGTTGAACCAAGGTATGTCCTCATATCCCTAATCCTCGTAGGCATCCATATAACATTATCACCTTGTTAATCCGCCTCCAGTGATTCAAATTGTGAGACCTATGAATCGATATAAGACATTCTATATAACATATGAATGGGGTGAAGGAAATTCAGATGGAGACATGCTTTAAGGAATACGAGACATGAACATGATAGATGTTTCAAATCTTTGGCCAAAGTATCGCAAGGCTTTCTTGATTGCGTTGTCCTAATTCACCTAGTCTAAGGGATGAGATGCTGATGAATAATGGTAACTATTATTCAGGGTAGATTCCTTGACAGAGCATTCGAATCCCAGATTAGGGAAGAGAACCGCTTAACCATATTGTGTTAAATAAAAACACTAACTCTTTTTACTCATGAATAGATCGGTAGATTCACCGAGTCATGGAATGAATAGATCGGAGGTATTCCGAGTCATTACAAATTCTATATGGTTGGATTCCTATATAAATGGTTATTTGAATTGTGAGTTCTAAATTATGTATTTAGGAGGTATGCAATTAAAATTATCAAAAAAAAATTTGACTTGTTCTATTGTCTAAAATGAGGATGTTATACATACAAGATGTTAGAAGTGAAGCATATATAATAATATGATTAAGATAATATGATAATGATAAGAAGATCTCACAACCAATGATTGTGAGCGATGACAAGCAAGTTCAAAGGATGTCCAAGAGGTTTGTGGATGTCTCAAAAAACTTTTCTTTTGAGCACAAGAGAGGTTGCATGCATCTAATTTTTGGCTTGATTGATTGATTTTTGATTGCCTCCCCCTCATAATGGAAAGAAAACACTCATTTTAAAGAGGGTCGATGATCATCAGGCTGGGTCACCACCGACTACAGGGAAATTTTCCCCAATGGGCATGATTTTTTTATTTAAGGTGGGATTTTGTTTTCTTTTAAGGCTTGGGTGAGTGCTTTAAAGCATATGAGCAGGATTAGGTTACTTAGGGATAAATCCAAGGTAGTTAGAAGATAGTATTGGGTAGAAAAAGCATATGGATTTATGGGTAGGATAAAAGCATCCTAATTAGAAGGTTGATTAGGGCCATGAGGATCTAAATGATTAATTAATTAATATGAATTAATTAATTAATAAGGATTAATGTGGATGGGATAATTGGGCATGTGAAATATTAAAAATGATTAATTAATTAATAACCATTGGGATGGGCATTTGATAAGATGTGATGATTGAATAAATGATTAAATAAGCACATGCAAGCAATCAAAGGTATAGATACTAAATTTAGGTATCTACATTTTACCCCTTTTTGTTGAGTGATTTATGATAGCAAGCCATAAGAAAAAAAAAGGATTGATGAGGATAAATGATTGATGATGAGATCCCCCTCAAATGGGGGATCGATGATGCCAAGGGAAAATCGATGACGTGTTTAAAAAAGGTAGATGATGAAGGGTGAGTGGATGATGAAGAGATAGGTTAAATCATAACCAAGGCAACATGCCCCTAGAAAAAAGGATTTCAATATGGATGAAAAACTATGGCGGTGACTCCAATATCACATCGGTAGGGGATAATTAAGGTCTCAATGGAAATGAGACAAAAACATTCTATGGACTAGTGAGTGGGTGAAGATCACTTCAATATGGATGCAAGCTAGGATGACAAATGGGTCATGGGAAAGTCATCAAAATATGTGTAACTATATGTGAAAAGTATGCAAAATACTTCATACATGAGGAATTGAGTGAATAGGTATGCATCCTCAAGGGTCAAGGATGAATGATATGGTTCTTAACGAGACACAGAAAAAGGCCGAGAAGGTGAAATGAAAAAGTGAGTGATGAAACAATATGCTCTAAAGGGAGAAAGTATGACCATGAAGGTAAAAAAAGGAAAAGTCAAAATATGCCCCAACTGGGGAAAGGTATGGCCACAAAGGAAAAAGAAAAGGTATGCCCCAAGAGGGGATAAGCATGGTCACAAAGGTGGACTTTGATGAAAAACTAATAGTGCACCAAGGATGGGCACTAATATGGCCATAAAAGTGGACTTGATATAACAAATGTAATGCCCAAATGGGAAGATGAGTATGGCTTCAAAGGAGGAATTTGTGCATAGATTGGATATGATTATAAAATAAAATGCCCAATAGAGGAGTGAGTATGGCCATAGGAGTGGACTTATGAAATATGTATGTCTAGAAGAAGAATTAGTTGAAAACTGTTGATGATGATCTTTGCAGATGAACCATTAGAGTCATGGGATACCTTAGGGAAGTGGGACATGTGCCCTAAGATAACCTCCATATCTTAAGGAAGTTGTCTCTTCTCTATGGTGTGAGATAAGGTTAGAGGAAAACTGAAATAAAATTCAAAATTAACTAAGGTGATACGCCAAAACAGATCTTAAAAGACACAGAGATGGATCTTGAAAACTACTTAAAATAGTTCAAAGATCATTTTAGCATGATCTACTATTTTTAGAAGTATCTTATATTATCATAGGTCAAGAAAGTGTAAAACATAACAATATGCAGATAATAGATACATAAAGAAAACCCAAGGGTATACCATGATATATATTTAAATTTATCTAAAAACTACTAGCAGTGAAAGAAGAAAGACACAAAATATTGAAATCTAAGATGCATAGAACAAGAACTCTTTATCCATGGAGAAAATAATACATAAGGTCTATACATCACAGATTATGACTTCCTTCTATAACAGTAGTCTCATGTTGAGGCTAGCCAATACAATAACTAAGCCTAGAATCCCTTTCGCAACTCAAGTCTATTTTCTTTTCTAAATTTTTTCCTCTTTGCTCCTGGATTGGAACATTACTTTATAGATCTTCTTGGCTCTTGCTTCAATGTCTGGAATCAACCTTCCACCAATAGCATTCAATTTTCTTACAAGATCTTTTATTTTTTGATCAATATCTCAACTTCCTATTTGTTGATATTTCCAATTGTCTTTAATCCATTCAACTTGCACTCCTTCAATCATTGATGATTATTTTTTTCCATGTGGAGGTAGACACTTGTTTGGGGTCCTTCTCTCTAGGACTTTGTCTTCTAAACTACACCTAAGAGACACATGGAGGACACACACTTGTCTGGGAGCCTTTCTTCTTCATATCTATTTGAAATTGTGCTCAAGTGACATGTGGAGACCATGTGCGTCTCTACTATGTTTTTGAATTTTCAACCTACCTTGAGGAAATTTTATCATTTATGGGACATGTAGGTGATGTGGCACAAGTTTGAGAACATTCCTCCTCCTCTTCATGCCCCAAGTGTGCCAAAGGGACGGATGAAAACCTTTGCATTCAACTTCATACTTAGTTGATTTTAGGCTCAAGTTAACAAAAGAAACTAAGGTTGGAGTGAAAAATAATGGTGGCCATTAAAGAGTCTTATAAAAAAGAACTCTACAATTATGGTGACTCACCAAGGGACTTCATGTTAGCCATGGAAGGATCTGACAATCCTTTAGACTCAAATATCAAAATGTGGCTCAAAAATGCCACTCAAAGCTGTTGTAAAGTAGTCCTATATCTTAGCCATTTTACCTCTGTATGATAGGTCCTTCTTTACAAGGCCTAGAAAGCTTGGTCTAGCTTTATTATCTCCTTATGAGAAAAATTTTGGAGACTTTGACTACTACGTGCAAGTGAACAAGTATGGGGTTCAAAATGAACTCCAACTCACACTGATGGGGTTCAAAATGGCTTCCACCTCGATGACACTGCAACTCTCTTTTAAAGACTAAAATACATTCTTATCTTGTCATTTGGTGATCAAGAACTATTGAATTTGGTCCTTTGATAGGTTTGTAGAGTCATCGGGAATGAAGATGAAGACCTCTAGGTCCCATTGGATTTAGGGACATGCCAAAGGCTGTTCCATCACAATCCTTGTTGTTAAATCAAGATTCCTCTCGGTCCCCCAAGGATGTTGATCAAATTTCTAGTTTGATCATCCTAAACATCCAAAGTGTGATTGCACAACATTGAATCCTGTCCCCAAGAGTGGGACTTGTAAAATGGGAAAGGAATCTCCATATTAAAGGTTAGTTGAACTCCTCTCCTTCTGATTAGATTTTTCACTTACAAGTTATACAAAGGTTTTTAAACTCAAAATCCTACTCTAGATTCCAAAGTGGGCAGAGATGGAGAATGTAAACAAAACTAAAACTAATGCTAATAAGGTGATGCACCAAAGGAGTGGTGAACATTTTTACTTCTAGATTGACACAAATCATGGAAATGCATCAAACATCATGCACAAACCTGATGGCATGTAATGAAAGATCAAAGGAAGAAAACAACATAAGCAGAGGATTGAAACTCATTCACAGAGCTTGCATTGTCATTTTAATATCAAAATACATGCATTACAACACCTGAGAGGCAAAAATAGGTTGCAGTTCTTAGAAAAGGTCTGATATTCCACCAAATCACTTCCAAGGTGAAAAAGGGAGCCTTTCTATACACAAAAAATGTTTAACCCTTTGAAAATGAGCCAAAAATGGCTTTTTGACGAGAGGATAACATGGGATCTACATTGGACGAGTGACCCATGTTTTTTTTCTTTAGAAAACACGGGAAAACATGGGAGGGATTCAACCATTGACCAAAATGTGATTAAAATAATCAGCATGGGCATCCTTACAAGCCCATCCCCTAACATTTTTAGCCATCTTTCCAGGAGAGAATGAGAACCATTCTTCATTAAAGCCATTCTGGTTTACAAACGTCATTTCTATCCATTGACCACGTCTCGCAGGTGTTTTCAATTTTCTCTCTCCAAACTCCATAAAAATGCAAAAATTACCCTACTGTCTTGTAGATAATTTTTCCATCTTTCCATTGATATAAAGAACATGAAAAACTAAGCTACGGATCAAAAGATATGACCATTTGAAGTTTTAGGGAAAAAAAGAGGGCCAAATCGGATTGGCTCATGTAACTAAATCAAGGCAAAAATTTGAATTTTTCTTACCTTTTTTTGCATTTGGAAAAATTTCCCAAAATCCCCACACTCCGCCATTCTAGGTGCCACATGGCATGTTACGATTGGGTGTGGGCCCATCCTCTCCATTTTCCATGTGCAACACTTAGCCATTCAATTTTTCAAATTTCTCCCCTAAAGCTCTCCACATCGGTGAGCATCATAAATAATATTCGTAGGTGTTCCTGAAAGCCTCTATCTAAGGTAACTCCCTATTTAAAAATCTTCCTTTTTGAAATCTTTTTTATGCCATATCATAGAACCTTATTTTTGTGTAACTCCTCCCATGTCTCATCACTAGAGATGGCCTCAAAATTGAGGGTGGTCTCCCATAGGAGATCTCCTACCTATACTTCTTAGGCTTCCTAATTTTTTTCTCTGTAGGTTTTGGTATGCTTGAGATACAATCTTTATTACACCACAGGTTGTTGGATCGACGGGAATCTCTTTTGTCATGGTTAGGGTGGGTTAACCATAAAAGATGCTTTTCTAGGTGGAATAACTCCTAGTCTACAATGGGTATGTCACTATCCTAATCTTAAATAGCCAAGCTCCAATACATAATGGCCCCTTTTTAATCGACTATGTCAGAGTGACTTCTAAATATTTTTCTCCTCAGTGTTCATCCCATTACCTTTAGGGTCCTCTATTTCAAAACACTGCCTTCCCTTTTCAAAAATAAGGGGATCCTAGGGACTGTACTTCATGGAGTCTCAAATGAAGCACCTTGTTATTAGATTCATAGCCATTTTCATGTCTTTTGAAGGCCCATCCATAAGGTGGTCATATCTCACTAGTCTTGAATTAAGGTGAACCCGTAGGAGGCCAATTCATATTTTATGAGGCTATGATCCACCTTCCTCTTTATCTACATTGATTCCTCCCTTTCTCAAGGGGGATAAAAACATCACCTTTTTTTTTTTTAAGACCGAAGTTAAACTCAATATCTAGGAGTACTAGTTGCCTGACTATCTCAAGACCTACCACCCATGTTGTGAGGACCCTCGAGAGCATAAAGGTTTCATCTCTAAAACCATGTAATTTCTTCAATCATAGAATGTGCCTCTATGAAGAAATAATCACAAGAGAGTAGAGATTTAACATACCCAATTTGGGTTCGAGAGGATGGATTACATAGAGTTATTCATTTTGTTGTCCATGCCCTTTAGGGTTATGTTAAAGTAGGAGGGACTCCACAAAAATAATTACAAAATTCACATACGTACGATGATAAGGAAAGTATATGAGTCCAAGAAGACACTAGAATGATCTTTTGGGGATCAACCTCCGCATCCTATGAGTCGATTCATGAGTGAATAAAGTACTAGGCATTATGATACAGGATAAGGTGGAAGAAATATGAAGAATACTTCTCAAGGTGGAGTTTACAAGAACTCGACAAAGCAGTCTTTCAATGATCTATTCCAGCTTACATTCCTCATTATGAACTCTGAACCGAAGTACTCACCTCTGTTACACCTAATCTTTCTTTACTGACCACATTAAACAAACATGCATTCTCCCCATGTCACTAATCAATAGGCATTCCTATCTAAATCCTAGCCAAAAATAAACGTCGGAATCTAATTGAGAAGGCATCCCGAGAATCTACCAATGCAAAAGTGGTGTCCGATCCACCGTAGCCTTTGGTCCCTATGGTCCCCCTTCGTGCTGTCAATGCTCTTTGCTTCAGTAACTTCATATGGAATGGGAGTCCTACGGTTCCCAAACCCCCAAACCGGTTTAACTCTTGCATATTAAATCTATCTACTCAACTCCCTATTTAGGATTGAATCTTTATCCCCATACCACATTTGAGCCTCTTCTTGATGCTTTGGAGTTTGGCCATATCATAGAAATTAGCCGATGGGTTGTAGGTTAAAATGCCATATAATATCCCTAGTTCGAAACATACTGAGAGCACAAAATTACCACCGTTTGTTCCTTCACCTGGATGGTCTTGGTGTCATAATAGAAACAACTCACACACATTTCCATGAGATCTGGTAAAGCAGTGCACAAGAGGCACCATATATTGGGTGAGTTTCATGCTTAAATTTTCAAGCCAAAAGATCCTCAAATTTTACTAGGTTAAAAAAGTCCTAGTGAAGGTTGTCTCTCTTAGAGGTTTCCAAAGTTTTAGGTAAAGAGCACAAAATTAATAGAACTTCTTCATCAAAGATGTCAAAGATGTAGCATATTCTTAGAAACCATTATAATGATCTCTCAAGACCCTGATTGGATCGAGACCCCCATTGGGTAATCTTAACTTTCCTTAAGAGATCTGGGGTATGGGTTGTCTTGTGTAAGACTTTTAAATCCAAAGTCAAATGGTGCTTTTTCTGTTAGAGGTTATCATGGAAGTTTTTGGAACTAAGAAAAGTCTCTAATTCATTTTACTTTTGTGTTTGGTGACCGATTTGAAGACTCTTAGCATTTGAAATGGGCCTGTTGGATGATCCCATATATCTTAAATAGCCACCCTAACTTGGAGTAATTGCTCGCATGTACATAGAGTCACTTCACATAATGGCCCCTTTTTAATTGATGACTCTAAGCAATCTTCCATACTTTCTCTTTTGAAGATAAAATTTGTATCAATTCTAAATATTTTTCTCTTTAAGTGTCCTAGGAAGTTGTTAGATCATTAATTTTAGGGAAAATTAGGAAAGGACACTCCTTCCAAATTTTCAAAAAGGGGTAAGGTGGATCCGTGAGGGACACATGTTCCATGAGACACTTATTAAAAGGAAAAAACAAACAAAGCAAAAAAGAAAGGAAAATCAAAACTATACATATGATATAGTATTTAATGAAGAGACTTACATGAAAAGTTGAATCTCATTTACTGAATTTCCAAGCAATCACCTTACATATGTTGTTTTTCTTATCAAGCTCCAAACTATCTGTTTACTTTTTGACGTGCTGATTTTGAAGGGTCCCATCCATAAGGTGTCAAAATTCCCATGATTTCTAGGATTGGTATCCCTCACTTCCCATTTTAAAATCCATAGAACCAATTTGGAATTCTCGGTTCTTAAATCATATTTTGATCAAACTAGGTTTTCACCACTTATTGGCAACTTGATCATGGCTTCATGAGTGGGCCTCTCATTTCTCTTAGAGCTCTACTAACTTAGCGAGTCTCAAAATTGCACAATCGCATTTTCTTCTATCTCGATTTGTTTCAATAGTTATAACACAAGGATTTCGAGGGAAATTGGCATCACAAAGACATTTTTCCCATAGACTATCTCATACGGTGAGGCTTATAGGATTTGTTTGGGTATGATCCAATCAACCATAAGGTTGTTTTGATATATTCATGCCATAGCCTCTTATGCTCATTCCCCATTCTTTTTATGAGCTGATCAAGTTTTTGTTAGTGGACTCTGCCAAACCATTTCCTTGTGGGTAATAGTTGGAGGATGTTTTTAGATAGATTCCATGCTTTACAGTGAAATCAGATACCTTGGCTCCCAAAAAGGCCTTCACATTATTAGATATAATAGTGTGGGGGTTCCAAAGTGGGTAGTGATATCATGTAGGAGTCCCAGGATCACATTCTTTGTGGCCTCTTTCATTGGAATTTCCTCCACCCATCGGTGAAATAATCGGTTGCGGTAAGGATCCATTTATGTCCTAGCACTAGAAGTCGGGTTGACCATTATGATGAATTCAAGACCCATTACGTAAGTGATTCCTCTATTAGAATGGGATTAAGAGGGAGTTCCGAATTCCTCCGAAAACCCATATAAAATTTACAAACTTTGCATTTGTTTGTCTATACTTGATTGTCGGCTGAATAGGCTCAACCAAAAAGTATCTTGCTTGCAAGATTTTTATGGTTGTAGTTTGGGAAGAAAAATGGCCCCCGAGCTCTCATGGTGTAACTCATGTAAGACTCTTTCATCTTCTTCATTCTCTAGGCATCTTATCAGGATTCCATTAAAGTTCCTTTTAAAAAGGACATCATCAATCATGGTGAAATGGGATCCATGTTACCTATAATACCTCCTCTTTTTCAAGGGAAGATGATTTACGTATCTCCCTATCTACATGAAGTGGATCCTATCTAGAGACCCAACTACCCGAGTCACTTTCTTGGATATAGAAGATCTTTTAGGCTCTTCATTAATCAGGGGCATGGGGTCTTGAGTTAAATATTGACATAGGCCACTTCCGTAATATCTTGGTAGGTTTTACCTCGATGTCATATTTGAGGATCTTAGTGATCTAGTTAGCTCTTTTATCGGTTATCTCACCCTCCATTATATATTCTTTAATGCTAGAGTGAGACACCATGACCTAGATTCTACTATGAGTGACAAGGTGCCTAATTTTTCAGAGCCTTAACTATAGCATAATCTTGTCTTTCTATAAATTTAAACCTTGTTTCATAGTAATGGAGAGTTTTTGAGAAGAAGGTGATTAGATGTTCTTCTCCTTAAGACTCTCCCTTCGTGTTAACACAAATGTCACACTATGTTTATCCCCGTATACATACATGATGAAATATTTTGAGAAGTTGGGGTTGTGCAATACTGGGGTAGATGCGATAGCCCCTTTAATTATCTCAAAATCTTGATGATGTTCAGTGGTCCATTTGAAGTTAAGGTCCTTCTTGAGCATAAGTGTTATCATGTGTATTGTCCCAGAAAAGTCTGAAATGAACTTATTAACAAAATTAATCTTTCCTAAGAAATATTGGACCACTTTCTTATTGACTAGTAAGGGCAATCCCATAATGGCTTCAACCCTTTCTAGATCAATAGAGATCCCTTCCTTTGAAACAATGTGTCCCAGGAGTTTTCCTTGGGGTACTCCAAAAACACATTTCCTTTGGTTTAGAGATCCCAAATTCTTGGAATTTATTGAATACAACTTCCAAGGTGTCAAAATGCCCCTCCACCATCTTGGTAAATACCATGAGATCATCAAGGTATATGAGAATTACCTTATTGATCAGCTCTCCAAACATGGAGTCCATGGATCTTTGGAAGATAGCTCCAGTGTTTTTGAGTCCAAATAGCATTTTTACGTATGCAAAAGTTCCCATTTTGTCATGAAAGTGGTCTTATGTTGGTCCCTTTCCACAAGCCATATCTGGTTATAACCTAAAAACCATCTAGTAGAGACAACCTTTCTAAGCCAACAATTGTCTATAATATCTTGCTCCATGGAAGGTAAGGGGTAGTGATCCTTTAGGGATGCTCTATTTAGGTCTCTAAAATCTACACAGAGCCAAATTTCACCATTTTCTTCCTTACTGGGACTAATTTAGAGACCCATGTTGTGTGCTTGATAGGAAAGATTATGTGGGCCTATAAGAGTTTTCTTAGTTCCTCGGCCATGAGGGATTCAATTTTTGGGTTCACGTGCCTTTGTTTTTGGTGCATGATCTTAGCTCCTTCTTCAAGTTCGATGGTGTTTTGATGATATCCTTGTTGTAAACATGCAGGTCATCATACATCTAAGCCATCACCTGATCATACTTATGGCATAGAGCCACGAGTCTTTCCCTTTCTCTTTGAGTAAATAATCTCCTAACTTTCAACTTTCTCTCTTTAGTCACTTGCAGCTTGACATAATCCTCCTTTATCACTGCAAAATTCCTTCGATCTGTACTAGCATCATTCAAATCAAAAAGAATTTCTAGGGTTATTAACCCTTTCAGAAGTTTGTTTATCCTTAACTGAATAATCTAGTCTCCATGTGCTTCTTCGATCTTAGGTTGGATTTTGTTTGCAAACTGGTCATATTTTTTTCGAGGAAGTGTATAATTTTCCATTCATTATTAAAAAAATTCTTTTAATGTTATCAAGTATAGAAGGGCAGATGATCAATTTTATGGCACTTTCATTCACTATCAAATCTTGGGGGTTTAATTGTGACCTGATTAAGGCCATCCTATCAGCTTCTATATTTTGGCCTTAGGGAATATCCTTGATATTAAAGGATTTAAAATATTCGATGAGATCCCACACTTTATGTTGATAGGAACTCATTCTTGGGTTTTTTGTGGTGGAAGTATTCCTTAACTATGTCACCACCAATTCTAAGTCACCAAAGACTCTCAACAGTTTGACTCCTTCCTTTCATTTCATGGCCAAGCCATGTACTAAGGCATCATACTCTTCTTTGTTACTGGTATAGGAGAACTGGAAGTGGAAAACCTAGAGTATCTTCTTTCCGCTGGGATAACAAGCATACTACTCACTCTAGCCATTTTTACTTTTAGCTCCATAAAAATGTAGGGTCCATATCTAAGAAACTCTGATGGGATTCCCTTTTCTTTTATCCTTTCCTTTTACCACCTTTGGAATCATGGAATCCTCATCAAAAATGGCGTAAGTACCCAAACTAGTGGAATCAAAGTTCCCGAAGGGATATCCCAAGGGAAGTTTGGCTGGATGACCACCACTTTAAAGATTACCCTCCTCCATATATGATTCCTCTTCTCTTGTGATCATAGTGTGGGAAGCCTCAAAGCCTGAGACCACTTGGTCCATTATATGTTCTTTGGCAAGGGGTTCTAATAATACCTTCATCTTAGATCCATACATGGTCTAAAGAATCGGATGGGACCAATAAAGAGACATATATCCTCCTATTTTAGTTGTGAAATCATTGTAGTTTCACAAATAGGGATGGAAGCATGTATATTTTATTAATGTGAAATCAATTTCTTACAATAGTGTAGGCTACAATATTTATATATATTGGATATCCTGGATACAAAAAATATGGAGTTACAACTATGCAACAACAAACTAAAATACAGTAGCTTCCAAAATACATCTAGGAAGCACAAATGAATAATGACATAATTGTTATAACAACATAACAATTATACCTATGAATATAATAAGACAAATATGGTTAATAAAACCATATAACATTATACAACTAATTAATATAATGTAATAATGTTATAAAACTATATAACAATAATTAATTAATAACAATAGTTAAATAATTAATTATACAATGTATAATTAATTATCCTAACATTCCCCCCCTTAATTTTTCATTTTCTTAAGGGATGAGGAGAGGAACTCTCTAAAAAATCAAACTTGTCACGTGCAAGTGACTTCATGAAGATATCTTCTCTTTGTTCAACTATTGGATAGAACTGAAGTTGTATATTGTGCTTCAGACATGCTCACATATGAAATGTACATATACCTCAATGTGTTTTGTTCTTTCATGAAAAACTAGATTACGAACAAGTTTGAGAACACCTTCATTATCAACATACATGGTGGTTGGTTTTTCCTGTGGTATTCCAAGTCCTTCGAGTATGCGACGTAGCCATATCACTTCACATATAGCTTCTCCTATAGAATGATACTCAACTTCTATGGAAGAATGAGAAACAAAGTGTTGTTTCTTGTTTCCCCATGATATTGGTCTAGATCTCATAAAGATTACAAATCCTGAAGTGCATTTTTGTCATCAATATTGCCTACATGACTGAATATGAATATCCTAACAAGAAGAATTTTTCATTCTTCTTGTATTCTAGACCAAGATCCACTGATCCTTTGAGATATCTCAAGATGCACCTTACTACTTTCTAATGACAAACTTTGGGTTCCTACATGAACTTGGATAGATAGCTTACTGCAAAGCTGATATCTAGTCTAGTGTAAGTTAGGTAAATGAGACTCCCAATCAACTTCCGATAGAGAGTGGCATTTACCTTAAGAGATGGATTTGAACGAGATAACTGCAATCTATTCTCCATAGGTGTAGAAATTGGTGTGTAATCCATCATCCTAAATTTCTTGAGAATTTTCTTGGTATATTTCATCTGAGAAACAAAAATGTGATTCTCTTTCTACCATACTTCCAATCCAAGACAATAGTGCATTAGCTCGAGATCTATCATGTCAAATGATCGATTAAGATCTTTCTTCATTACATCAATCATCCTCACTAAACTATCATTGATGACTAGATCATCGACATAGAAAATGAAAATCACATCTCCCCCTTGCTTTTTGAGGTAAAGATTGGGATTTTATGGATTTCTATCAAATCCATGTTGTATGAGATGCTCATCAATTTTGATGTACCATGCTCGGGTACCTGTTTGAGGCCATATAGATATTTCTTGAGTCTTCATACCTTTTCTTCTTGACCAGGTACTACATATCCCTCAGGTTGAGTCATGTAGACTTTTTTATAAATATCCATTTAGGAAGGCACTTTTTACATCCATCTGATGGACTTTCTAAACAAACTATGCAGTTAGAGCAAAGATCATCCTGATCATTTTGATCTTAGCTGTGGGAGAAAATGTCTCCTCATATTCAATGCCTTCTTTTTGTGCATACCCCTTTGCTACTAGTCTCACTTTGTACTTGCCCACTATCCCATATTCTTTATACTTTGTTTTGAATATCCATCTGCATCCAATGGGTTTCTTCCCTGGTGGAAGATTGACAAGCTACCAAGTGTTATTTTTCATTACTGATTGATATTCTCATTCCATGACATCTTCCAAGATTTTGACTGTAGGGCTTCCTGGATTGTAGAGGGCTCATCAGACTCAATAAATCTACTCATCAAAGAAAATTTTACTTCTTCTCTTGCTTTACTATGAGTTTGTGGTCTAGGGGTGGATGTATCTAGTGGAGCATCCATTCTTACATCTCTTAATGTGCTAGTACACCACTTGGGCATATATTGAACTATTCCCATGGGTTGCGGTTCTATCAGATCATCACCATCATCCCCATCATCACTTTCATCATATGTGGGAACATCATCTTCATTTTTATAGTTGGTGAAGAATCTACATTAGGTGAGTCTGGAGGAGGATACTTTACTTCCTTCTTCTCAAATAACTCAACATATCTACTTGTGTAGACTTTCCTAGTCTTTGGATCCATCAATATGTACCCAAGAGTTTCTTCATTGTACCCAATGAAGATGAGTTTCTGTGACTTCATGTCTAATTTATTTATTTTCTTCTTGGGTATGTGCATACTTGTTTTGCACCCAAATACTATAAGGTGTGCAATAGATGGTTTCTGCTTTGACCATGCTTCTTGTGGTGTAACTCCATTAAGAGAAATTGTGGGTGCTCTGTTAAACAAATGCATTGTTGTTTTTGCTACTTCTACCCGTAATGTCTTTGTAATTCCAAAGTCATCGATCATGCATCGCATTATTTCCATGATAGTATGATTTATTCTCTCAACAACACCATTCTACTACAGTGTGTGTGGAGGAGGCATTTGTCGATGAATCCCATGAGTTTGTAGGTAGTCTTTGAACTCATCACTAGTGAATTCCCCCTCGATCTGAGCGGAGAGTTCTAATGTGATGACCAGTTTCATTCTCAACAGCTACTTTGAACTTCTTGAAGGTTTCAAAAGCTTCACTTTTCTTGCGAAGACAAAAAAATCCACATTTTTCTTGAATAGCCATCAACACAAAGCATAAAGTACTAAAATCTACATAATGACTTGGTTGCATATAGACCATAAAGATCGGTATAAACTAGATCAAGCTTACCATGAGCTCGATATGTACTCTTCTGGAACAAAGCTCTATGTTGTTTTCCTACTAGGAAGTGAGGACACTTGTCTTTATCCTTATAAAGAGATGGTAACCCATATATCATATTGTGTCGATGAATTGTCTCAGATACTTGAAACTAACATGAACAAGTCTCTGATGCCACAATTTTGTTGAGGTAGAGTTCTTAGCCACAAGTTCTTGATCACTCCTTTGACAAAATCAAACTAGAACATGCATCCCACATTGGAGGATTTTGCCACTATTTTTTTGAGCCTCGTGATTTATCTCGAGTTAAACAAGTTTTCTTACCAAAATGACTATCAAAGTCAATTTTTAAGTTGTGATATAAGAGTTGACTGAACTAAAGAAGATTTTTAGTCAACCTGTGGACATATAAGACATTTAATAGTCTATAAATGCATGAACCAAGGGGTAGAGAAATGTTCCCAATGCCTTGATTGTATATCAAGAATCATCACCAAAACGAAACATTATTTTTCAAGGCGTGCCCTCATTGAAGTAAACTAGTATTTGTGGCTGGTCATGTGTCGAGTGGCTCCCAAATCAACATACCAGGCACATCACTAGAATCACATGGATGGTTCACTTGAATGAGTAGTGTACAATAAGTCTTCATTATCTAAATGTTCTTCTTTCTCAAAGAATATTTCCTTATTGATGGGGTCTTCTATTCCAGTTCCCCTTTTTCTTCCATTAATTATAGTTCATATGTCCCTTGTGAGATTTTTTTGTGTTGAAGTCTAAAATTACTTGATGAACCTTTTCTGTATGTATTATACCAACAATCTTTCAACTCATGTCCTCTTTTATAGATAAGACATTGTTTCTTCTATTGTTTATCCCCTTGATGTTGATATTGATTCTAATGTTAAGAATTTTGATAGGAATTAGGTTTTCCTTTACTTTTCCTTTCTATTTTTGATGAGAAGAAAGTGTCTACTCCTCTTCATCATCCTTGTTATGCATGGCTTCCTCTTATTGCAGTAGGTTTACCAGCTTTTCAAAACTAACTATCGTATCTAACAAGTTTAGTGTTGTTACAAAAATGTAGTAAGAAGAAGGAGAGCTCTCAAAACAATGGGAACAAGAGCTTCATCTATGACTGCTTCTCCCAGGGCTAGAAGTGAATCCCTAAACTTTATAACTCTTCTTTAGAAAGCTTATATTTTCTCATTCTTGTTTAACTTTAGTGTGTGTAACTCGACCTGTAAATTTAGTATGACATTCTTGTTTTTGGCCTCATATAATATGCTCAATTTATCCCATGCTTCTTTGGATGTTTTGGCATCTCAAATGTGGGGTTGCATATCATTAAACACTCCAAACAAGATGATGATTTTGGCTTTTGATATGCTTTATAAAATTTTCATTGTTGTGTTGTATCGCTTATTTATCTAGTTAGAGTATCCAGTCATAACATGTTAGATCTCTTCAAACTCAAGATGTGTCTTGATTTTTCTCTTTCAGCAAAATAGTTTTTTCCTCCGAGTAGTTGTGAATATGGAAGAAAAACTTTGGGGGCATTGGTTCCCATATTGTAGAAATCACTAAAAAGGTTAGGTCTTATCACTCGGTATAAGGTCTCCCAATCTATATACTGTCATTCTGATATACTTGAACCTTTCTATATACGTTTTTTCGATATACCCAAAGTGGTACATGGAAGAAGCTCGTCCTTTCTATATACCCAAAGTACATGAAAGAGGCATTAACGTACATGAAAGAATTCAATATGTGGTTCTGTTATCCCAATTTTACTCCCTGGTAAAATTGGTCAAACATGCCCCTGCATAGAAGAAAACCTAAGGGTCAACTATGTCCTGCAAACTCACATTCAAATCCAAATCTAAGAGATAGGAAAGGTTGTATAATGGAGGAGCGGGTCTCTGAAGGATCAAACAACGTCAAAGGAGCCCAGAGCTTGACAGGAAAGAAAATGGGAAAGGCTAGAAGTTTTTAGACTTAGCCACATACGACTCAACTCGGGGCCAAACAGTAGACTCATGCAAGGTGCCATGTTTTAGCTCGCATACAATTCCAAAAGACTCATAAAAGGTAGGTCCTAAATATATGCTAAGCCTCCACCCATCTAAATGGTGTAACTTGAAGTGAGGACTAAGGACAATCCTAAATGAGTGTGAAGCTTCCACATGTCCCAAGTCCAAAAGGAGATAGTCGGTAGTTGAAAAGTCTCAGGGTAGTGGAAGCCTCCACATGTCTCATAGGTGCAACACCAAGGCTAGGTCCAAAGATCAGGTTCCTAAATGAGCGTGGGCTCGCCATGTGGTCAGAGTCAAAAAGGGGGACAACTAGTCATAAAATTTGCTAACAATAAAAGGCCAAGGAAAGAACCATGTGTCATCTCGGAGTAATTTTAAAAGTAAGAGCCTAAGATGGAGACTCAAACAAGCGACAAGCCTCCATGTGTTCCAGATCGAGAAAAGGGGAAAAGTCGGCCCTTAAATTGACTAAGTATAAAGAACCAGCTGGAAGTCTCCACGTGTCTCATTAGCGCAAATTCAAAGGCGTGACCCAAAGTGGAGACTCAAATGAGTGCAAGGCTTCCACATGTCTAGGGTTCGAGAAAGGCATCGGCCCAAATTAGAAAAGTATCACAGACTCACGGAAGGAGCCACATGTCAACTCTAGGCGCATCTTCAAAGGTAAAGCTAAAAGTGGATTTCCCAAACAAGCACTAGCCTTCCACTTGTCCCAGGTTTGAAAAGGGACATAATTGACAGTTGAAAATTTAAGATGGGGTAGAGTCAGTGGAGGGTGCCACGTGCCTCAATGGCACAAATTAAAAAGGGGCAGCCCAAGGGCCAATCTCAAGTGAGCATGGAGCTTCCACGTGTCCAAAAGTCAAAAGGGGGACAAAGTCGGCTGCTCAAATCGACTAAGTATGGAAGGGATAGTGGAGGCCTCCACATGTCATCTCTGCACAATTTCAAAATGTAAAATCTGGGAGCAGGTCCCAAACGCACGCTAGCCCTCCGTGTGTCGCTAGTCAGATATGGCCCCACCAAACAAAAGGGACTTAGCCAAAACATAAAGAAATAGAGAAAATCTACTGGAAGGAGCCACATGTCTCTTTAACGCAACTTTAAAATCAAAATCCAAAAGTAGTCCCCAAATGTGCACCAATCTACTACATGTGGCCATTTTTCAAGTCAAAGTGGGAAGGTGGGTTGTCGAGGCGGTTTGAACTTTTGGCCCAAGAAGGCGTAAAGTGTAAAAATAAGCCACACCTCCATCGATGCCCGGGAGGAGCCACGTGTCAAGCATAAATTACAAGTGGGAAGCTGGGCCTTGAGGGATTTTTGCCAAAAGCAGAGCCGGTAGGGCTGGGGGAGACTTTTCACCCAAATGGAAAATGCGACTAGAGGGCCCAAAGATGGTTTTTGGAAAAATTGAATTACGGGGCTGCGGGGTGTTTTTTACATTTTTGTATTTTTGTGCAAAAGGTGCAAAGTGAATTTCAGGTTCATGGACCCATTCTGCTAAATTAGTTTTCACCATTTTTGTACGGATCTAACTCAAACATTTAAATGGACATATCTTTCATCCAGTGCTCAAAATTCAACAAATTTGGCACCATTAGAAAGGTCTCAATCTCATCTACGCCATGGAAACCTGAAACCCTAATTTTGAGAAGGTTATGTGGGTAAAAAATAGCAAAACATCTTCATGCCATTAAGATATGATTCGATTGCTTCAACAACCGAGATCAGATTTGGTTTGATCTACCATTCTTCGTTCTTCGATATGTCAAACAAAATAAAGTGGCGAATCAATAGATTGTGGGTGGATTTACTGAGGCATTGATTTTTGGTAGTTGAGCTCCAAATCAGGTTTCCCACCTCTTTTATTCTCCTCTCTTCACTGCATCTATAAAGGTAAGAGCTTGACTTGTTGTAAAGGGTTGGACATTTTTATTTTGCACCCTCCCTTATTCCCTTGTTTGCAAGTGAATTTGTGGAGTTTTCCAAACCTCCCATTCAAGTTGTAATACAATTTTTTTCCTCTTGCTACTTGTAATGTAATATCAGATCAACTCTGGAGTGATAATATATGTCTGCAGGATGATTCTCAACCCTCTCATGTGTTTGTTATTGTTTTCTAATCTCTCATTGCAGTTTGGTTATATCTCATGCATGGTGTTTATATTGCATTTCTATGGTCTGTGTTAAATTACAAAATGGGTGTTTAACATTCCTTTGGTGCATCACCTTGTTAGCTTAGGTTTATTTTCTCACATCTTCTTAATAATGTCTCCTTAGCAAGATAGAATAGGTTTTAGAGTAGATCCTCTGCAATTTATTTGTGTGCACCTAAATAGAGGAATAGGAGTTGGCCTTCATCTGGAGATCTCTCTTGACTTTCAAGGTCCCACACTTTGAGAGATGCTCCATGTTGTGCAGTCACACTGAGAGTCTCAACCCATTGAGTTTAAAACATTCAAGGGTACTATGATTTTGCACTAACAGTACCAAGACATTACTAAAAGGGTTATATGTAATTATTGACACCGGATCAAAGAAATATCCTCATACGCGTGCAAAAATTCACCTATATACTCGATAATTTCTCAAATCTGGATTTATGTCATGCAATCATTCACATATGGATGGGATGGCTCATAAGTGTGTACATTGTGTCCTTCTCCCCATCGATTTGAAAGGTCGATTCCTAGATGACGTTATTGCAGCTATATTAGGAATTAAGTGCGGTATTAGTCATGATGGCTTTACCCATAAGTGCTTCTCGGAGGCACCGTATATACCAACATTGCGAATAAAATCTAGGGTCTCGTGACTATCTTTGAACCAAATTTTATTGTTTTTGAGTACAATATTCTACCGGTTTAAGCAGCGATTACAAAGTTTTCAGTTTACTATGGCAACCTACAAATTAGTACAATATACTGAAGCATATAATTACATTCAAAAAATTTACAAAAATTGAATAGAAGGAAAAAAATTGTTTTATGGGCCCTAGTGGCCTCCTGAGCTCAATACAACCCTTTATGCAAAAAATTGCAAAAAAATAGTTGAAAATGTAATTTTTTGGTGTACCCCATTTAGCAAATGTTGCTCGGAATGAAAAAATAGGGCTAATAGGAGAAACAAAATTTCCTAAAAATGGTTTTTCCCACTAAAATTTTTAGAAGTCTATTTGGTCATGACTAAGTTTTTAGAGGTAGTTTTCCCACTAAATTTTCCTCCACAGTTGGTGGTTTCACTGTTTTGCCTCTAAATTTCAAAATTCAAAAAAAGTTTGTTGGGGTTGGGGGTTGAACCCCAAACCTCCCTTCCCTAAGTCATTTCCTCTAACCGCCTTGGCTCTATGAGCGCTTATGCTAAAATGTGAAGCATATATATTTAAAGAAGATGAAAATGACTCACCTCTTTAAAATGATGTGGCAAAGGTCCCACATGGCCTACATGCATGGAGGATGGTGGATCTAGGGTTGAAACGCAAAAACCAGATCTATGATTGCATTTTAATGTTTTTTTCTTGTTTTCTTTGTTGATTGTTGTGCTTGTTATTGTTGATACCGTTTGACTCTTGTGCGGGTTGCGGTCACCGAGGGAGCTCAAGGAGGACAGATTGTATGTGGAGCTTATTGGGTAAGCATAGTGGGAAGGAGATTGACTGAATCTACAAACATATATAGCTCGTTGTCTTATCTTTGCATGTATTTATGCAAGGATTTTTGTTGTTTACTTCCTCAACAATGAGTTTGCCTCGAACTTGCCTTACTAATAATAAAAAGCTCAACCTCTTTTTAAAAATGTCTAACTCACTCGATGAATGGATCAACTTCCTGGTCACGGTCTTTTTAAATGATTTGTTGTGTTGATTTTTCTCCAACGTGTATTCTTATTGCAGGGATGCGGGTAGGGCCTCATTAACTCCAAACAAAGTGCACCGTGGGTATGCGTAACCATGTCTAAAGAGTTCAATATCTCTTTATAAAGAACAACCCTCCTATCTTCAATAGCTCCGTCTACAATGTGCCTCATCTCGATTCAGAGCTTACTCCAAAATGCAAACTGGTTCCTCCAAATTTGATACAATGGATAATATTATCTGTAGCCAAAAATTTAGAGACAAAACCCTTGATGGGGAAAAGAAATTTAATATTTAACATCCAGGGGAGCAAATTTTGCGTGGTAAGGCAAAAAACAAAATTCCTTACAAACACCTAGAGAATGGCAGGAGGTTGTGGAGATGTAGAGCATTTTGGGAAGTTGTTAGAGGTAACACATGCTCTCCTAGAGTGCAGAATCTCCTCCAAAACTATATGCTTCCTCTCTCCAACCTTCTACTTCGCAGGTCCGCATTTTTGCTCTAAGTACTAAATGTAGTTTCACAAATAGGGATGGAATCCTATATATTTAATTAATGTGAAATCAATTTCTTACAATAGTGGTGGCTACAATATTTATACATATTGAATAGCCCGGATACAAAACAAATATGGAGTTGGAATTATCCAACAAGAAACTAAAATACGTAGCTTCCAAAATACATCCGAGAAGCATAAATGAATAATGACATAATTGTTATAACAACATAACAATTATACCCATGAATATAATAAGACAAATATGGTTAATAAAACCATATAACATTATACAACTAGTTAATATAATGTTATAAAACTATATAACAATAGTTAAATAATTAATTATACAATACATAATTAATTATCCTAACAATCATGGGAGAGACACCGCCTAAATACTCGGAAAATGTCTATTACTACTATATCCTGTGGAACGGTTATATTTGGGCAGGAAGAGAGTTGCAACGGGAGCCCCTTTATAGCTCCTATGGTTTGAACTAATTTTACATCCAGTGACATGACTCCTTTCTTTAAGGGTTCATATTTAATTCCCAAGGTGTCTGCAATCACTTTGGGCATGACTGTAGTGCTTGCACCGAAGTCTATCATGGAATTATGTAATAATTTCCTACCTATGATAAGAGTCATAAAAAGGGGTTGGGCCTTGGTTTAATTACTTCTCCTTTTGATTTAATAACACTACCTCTATTGGGGCTAGAATCACTTTTACCCATTCCTTCTCTTTCCTAGAGGTACTTGGGTCATCATTTGATTTAAGTACTTCTTAGAGCAACTCCTTTTTCTCTAGAATGCCCAAAAGATCCCACAAGGATGTGTTAGCTTAAGCTTACGCTTTCTTAAGTTATTAACCACATTAATTGTCCGAGTGATGATATCTTTAGCAATGACTCGGTTTTTTATTCCTTCAACCGTGAGGTAGGGTTCATCCCGATTCTGACAATTCTCGATCTTCTTTTACGACCATTGGTGGTGAAACCATGGAGACTCTTTTTGCATCTTGTTAGTCGTGCTTGGGATAGGACCGTCTGTCTCTATCATCCTTTTTTTGAAGCGAGTGTTGTAATTAGATTGAAAAGGTTTGGGAATAGATTCCTCATTCATAAATATGAATTCTTCTCCTTCTATCCAAGAGAAAAGTGCATGTTCTAGTGTGATCTTTGCTTCTTATTCCAGGGACATCCCTTGAATCTACGCAACAAAGGCCACATTTTGGACTCCTGTGGACTGGTAAGGTCTTTATGTGTTAACATCAAAGCCTTCTCTTGCTCTTTGTTTGGCTACCTTTTGTTGAAAATTTCCTTGTGGACAGTCTCTTGGCATGTGGGATGTATTACAGAGGAAGAACCATACGTTGGGATCTTCTACCAAATTGTTTTTCTCTGTACCATTTCTCTTCCGCTATTGGGTGGGATAGTTTGGAGCAAGGTGTGGCAGCACTGGGACGAGCTAGTTAAACAACTACACAAAAGGTGGTATTTGGGTGTTCTGATGTTGAGAGGGATAGGGAGGCCTTCCACCTAGATAGCTTTGATAATTTTTTCTTGGGTAAGCACTTTGATTCCATTTAAGGTTTATTATCTCGTTAGAGAATTTTCTAAGGATATTTTTGACTTCCTCCATTTCAAGAGAAGAGGATGATGACGTTGTACTAGGAATTGGTTCTAGATGAGAGGATGGGTAATTATACAGGACATAGGGGCTTGAGTAGAGATCGAGACCTCGTGATTGTGGGATAGGAGATAATTCGTGGTATTGTTGATGTAAAATCACGGCACCCTTCGGATGCGATCAAGTTTCTAGGTTGATCATTTAGGCATCCAGTGTGATTGCATAACATTGAATCCTTTCTCCAAGTGTGGGACTTGAAAAATGAGAAAAGATTCTCCAGAGAAAGGCTGGTTCCTATTCCTCTGTTCAGATGCACCAATGAAACGCAGAGGTTTACCCAAAAAACCTAAACTAACTACCAAGGAGACAGGGAGAGAGAAATGCACATAAATAAACCTAAGCTAAGGGGGTGATGCACCGAGGAATGAAGAACATAAGCTTTGCAAAAATAAACACAGACCATATAGATGCAATACCACACCATGCACAGGTAACCGAAATGCAATGAGAGATCAAAATGACAACAATGAATACATGAGAGGATTTAAATTTAATCACAGATATATATATTGCTCAAAGGATCGATTCAATACATTGCAATGGCCAAAAGGCAACAATGGCATTACAGTCCATGTGGGAGGCTTGAAAACTCCACGAATTCTCTTGCAAGCAGGAGAGAAGGGAGGGGTTGCAAAACAAAAATGTCCAACCTCTAGAAAGAAGCCCCTCCTTACAATTTATAGGAAGAATGAGAGAGAAAAGAGAGAGGAATTCAAAACTGCCCCAACCACCTCCAGAATGCACTTAACTCATCCCATCATGGCAGAAGCGGCGGATCCTGGTGAAACGGCGGGTTGCCTAATAGAAGCGGCGAACTGTCTGCTGCATTAAAGTTGTTCATTGACGCATTACTTCTGCTTGTTATTTCGTGCCAGAGGCGTTTCTAGATTTTCTCTCTCCAAACTGAACCAAAATGCAAGATTGACCCTGGAAACGTGTAGAGAATTTCACCAGCTTTCCGTTGATATAAAGAACGTGCAAATCCGAGCTCTGGATCGAAAGTTATGTCGATCTGAAGATTTAGGGCACTGAACAAAGAAAACGGATTTTTTGAATTTCTTCCCGCGCTCTGCCACCTGGATGACACGTGGCAGGCTCTGATTCACTGAATAATTCTCTCTCCTCTACTTTTCGGCGGGCTTTCCTTTGAAATTTCTTTGTGGGCCCTAGCTGAACACGTGGCACTATCCCATTGGTTTGGATCGGTGCTCGAAAACTCACCCTCTGACTTTTTGACCTTTTCTCCTTGAGACACGTGTCATGATCTGATTGGCTCTCGGCCCTGCCGGCTCTTTCGCGCCCTTCGCGCCTTTTCATCCCGGATGTCCCAAATGCTTCGGACTCCTTGTGCTGATTTCACGCGAACCGGCCGGTTCGCGTCCATTTGTCCTAAATGTCCCATTTTGCTTTGGACTGTCTGGCCCTTTTTCACCCGGTTCGGCCGGTTCGCGCCTTTTTGGCCCGCTTGTCCCATTTTGCTTTGGACTGTCTGGCCCTTTTTCACCCTTTTGCACCCGGCTTGCCTTTTCGCTTCACGCCTTTTTTCGGCCCGCTTTTGTCCCACTTGTCCCAAGGCCCCTCTCAAGCTAGCTAATTTTTAGCCAATTTTCTCTCTTTCGACCGGATCGGCTTTTCGCGCCTGCCGCGTACTTTTGTCCCAGATGTCCCTGTTGCTACTTGGGCCGCCTGGAGGCTTTTCGGCCGATCCGCGCATTTCTGTCCCAAATGTCCCGATTGCTCCTAGGACTAGGACTTAGCCGATTTTCACGATTTTTCCTGGATCAACCTATTTGCCTTTCTGCAACTTTTGATGCATGTTATCGAAATTTACCCTGGGGGAAATTTTGACAACAGTTTTGACGACTCAGCGGGGTCACCTGCCTGCTAGGTAGAAGATCAGTGGCCTTTTAGCGATCCATTGGGCATGGAGTCATAAGCAATAACCTGAAACAAGCCTGATACTGCAACTTCTTCTCCAGCAACACTCTGAATTGTAGAAAACAACCTGAGAGCAGCGAACCTGTGCCAAAGCACTTAGGGAAATAGAAACCTAACTACAACAGGACAATGTGCATACGCACTTAGAGGAAATAAGAAAAATCTAGACTAATATCTACAAGGGTAAAACATTTCTCTTAGTAGCAATGTTTAAGATAGATTCCGTTAACCGGAATCGGAAGTTCCTCTCCATCCAATGCAGACAATTGGAAGGCATTACTATTTTTGCATCCCGTGACCATGTAGGGACCACTCCAGATGGCATCAAACTTGGAATGCCTTCCTGGTTTTGCCCGATCTGCATCCCATTTCAGAACTAGGTCCCCTTCCTGGAAGGTCCTTGCTCTAGCTCTCTTATCAAACCATCTTTTTACTACGGCCTGATCCTTTTCAATCGTCTGAACTGCATGTTCTCTGATTTCTTCTAATTCCATCAATTCGCATACCCCTCCCATTGGTTCAAACTCGTATAACTCAAGCCGCTTCATGAGCTCCAAGGTCGGTAATTCTAATGATATAGGCACACCGCCTCCTTCCCATAGACCAACTTGTAGGGAGAATTACCTGTAGACCTCTTTGGTGTTATTCTGTCAGCCCATAACGCTGATTTTAGCCTTGTATGCCATGTTCTTTGATTTTCATCCAGAGTCCTTCTGATGATTTTTAGCAAATTCTTGTTTGTGGACTCTGCCTGTCCATTACCCTGCGGGTAATAATTTGAAGAGGTGCTCAAATAGATTCCATTCTTGACAGCCCATTCTGTAATTTTTGAACCTATGAATGCTAATGCATTATCTGATATGATGGTGGCCGGCACACCGAACCTGGTTACTATCCCTTCATAAAAGTCTAGTATGCTAGACTCACTTGCCTCTTTGAGCGCTACTGCCTCGGTCCACTTGGTGAAATAGTCTGTCGCTGTAAGAATCCACTTGTGGCCTTGACTCGAATTGGGATTGATGACTCCAATGAAGTCTAATCCCCATTGCATGAATGGATGATCTACTGAAATTGGACGAAGGGGGAGTGCTGCAAACCTTCCTTTCCCTGTGAAGAATGCACATTTCTTGCATTTCTTAACCCATGAGTAGCAATCATTGAATACAGTAGGCCAATAGTAACCAGCTTTCATGATTTTGAGAGTCATACTCATGGGGTGAAATGGCCTCCTGCCTCCCCATCATGGAACTCTTGTAAGATCCTCTCAATCTGACCTGTCCCAATGCATCTCAATAGAACACCGTTGATGTCTTTTTTAAACAAAACACCATCAACAAGCACATAAGGAACTGCTTGTAATCTGAAGTACCTTCTTTTGCTTTGCTCATTTCTCGAGGGCACATGCCCGTCTCAGGAAATGTATCATACTCGAGTCCAACAGGAGTGGACACATCATCATTTTCTGTTTTTGATCATCTTGTAATAAAGCAGGACAAGCGTTTCTTCATCTTCTGGGCTGTCTGGTTGTTTGGAAGCGAGCTGCTCACACAAACCTTTGCCTCTTACCAGCTTGGTGATCTTGATCTCAATGTCATACTCCATGACACGGGTGATCCATCCTGCCCTTTTCTCATTCAAATCCTTGTTGAGGAGGAAGTCCTTAACCCCAGCATGTGAGACCAATAACTGGACCTTGTTGTTTGAGACTAAATGCTTGAATTTCTTCAAGCTTCTGATTACTGCAAGCACATGCTTTTCAATAAAAGAGTACCTCACTTCGCAGTCACCTAGGCTCTGGCTGAAGAAGGCAATCGGCTGCTCATCATTATCTTTGTTCTTCTGTACCAGAATGGCAGAAATAGTGTCATCGCCTCCAAATGCATAGAGGATGAAATCCTTGGAAAAGTCTGGGTTGATGAGAGTGGGTGCTTGGGAGATGGCTTCTTTGATTGCTTCAAAACTCTCCTTGCCTTCTGCCGTCCACTTGAAAGCCATGCTTTTCTTTAACATTTTGGTGATGGGCTTGACAAGGGCTGCAAAATCTGGAACAAACCTCCGAACAAAGTTTATCCTTCCCAGGAAACTCTGAAGGGCCCTCTTGTGGCTTGGCAATGGTAGAGCTCTTATGGCTTCAACCCTCTCTGGATCGATTGCTAATCCTTCCTTGGAGACAATATGGCCAAGGAGTTTTCCCTCGTGAGCCAAGAATATGCATTTTTTGGGATTCAATGATACCCCAAATCTTCTACACCTCTGAAATACCTGCCTCAAATGACAGAGGTGATCCGCTGCATTTTTTGAGAATACAGTGATGTCATCAAGATATATCAAAACTATTTTATTGATCAACCCCTCGAATGCCATATCCATTGCCCTTTGGAAGGTGGCTCCAGCATTTGATAGCCCAAATGGCATTTTCAGTAGGCATAGGTTCCCCATTTGGTGGTGAAAGTGTCTTGAATTGGTCATCTTCTTTCACCATCACCTGATTATACCCTGAGTAGCCATCTAGGAGAGAGAATCTCTCTCGAACCGGATACTACTTGCAATATTTGTTCCATCAAGGAGCGGGTAATGGTCTTTGAGAGATGCCCTATTGAGGTCTCTGGAAGTCCACACACAACCCGATTTCTCCGCTCTTCTTCCCGACCGGAACCAAGTTCGCAACCCAGCTTGAGTGCTTGATAGGGAATATAATGCTTGCCTCGATTAGCTTGTTAAGCTCTTTCTTCATTAGAGGCTCAATGTGAGGGTTGACTGGTCTCTGCTTCTGCCTGACGGGCTTGGCATCTGGATCCAATTCTATGGTATGTTGTGCCAAATTTGGATCGAATCCTTTTAAGTCCTCATAGCTCCAAGCGAAGACATCTGGAAATTCTTGGCAAAGTTGTATGAAATCTGATTTCTCCTGTTCAGTGGCCACTTTGCCAATTTGAAGTGTTTTGCCTTCCCCAACTGGAATTGGCTCTGAATCCTCTCTCTTGACCTGTATGTTTGCCTTTTCCTTACGAAACTGGTCGTTAGGGTCGAAGATAGACTCCAATGTTACCAACCCTTTAGGAAGCTTGTTTGTCCGCAGCTGCACTACTTGATCCCCATACTGCTGCTCTAATCTGTCCTGATTCCTAGCTGAAAATTCAGCTTCTTCTTGTAAGAAATTGACGATCTGTTGATCGTTCTCAAACACCTGCCAGCTTGTGTTATTATCTGGAACTGCTGGCCTTACAACCACATGGATGTGTGGCTGCATTTTTTCTCTTCTGATGTTGTCAACCACATCAAACGTTGCTCCAACTGCTGCGAGCCTATCTGCGGCTTCATTTTTCTTCCTGGGTATGGACACAATGTTGAAAGCTTCGAAATCCTCAATGAGGTCCCATACCCTATTCTTGTAGCTCCTCAACAAGTCGTTCTTTGTAGCATGTTGTCCCTTAACTTGGTTGACGATTAGCTCGCTATCTCCAAACACCTGCAAGTTCTTTATGCCCTTTTTCCTGGCCCAATGAAGTCCATGAATCAATGCTTCATATTCAGCCGTGTTGTTCGAACAGGAAAACTGGAAACGGAAAGCTGAAAAATATTTGATGTCCTGTGGTGAAATCAACACTGCACCGCCTCCAGAACCTTGTCTGCTTCTCGAACCATCGAAGAATAATCTCCAGACTTTGTTTTCATCCTTTTGTTCAGGTTGAATGATGTCGGGGATGGGTGAATTTTCCTCGTGTATACAATACACGCCCAATTCAGATTCTTCAATTTCCTTGTATGGATCAAATTCATGACTTTTGTTTGCCCATTCATCCAAAGTTAAATCAGGAATTCCCTCGACCTTAGTACTTGTTTCTAGATCACTTGAACACTCCTCCTGATCAAAAGCTGAGCAATTTGCATTGACAGGACCTGGTACATAAGGCTCAATATGGAAATTGGCAATTGGTTCTGACCTGATTGTTGCTTTGGCTCCATACCTCGTCCTAAAAATCATGTGTGACCAATCTGCAGATAAATATCCACCGATTTTCGCAGTGAAGTCTCTTGATAGACACAACGCAAAGAGTGGCGGAAGGTCAATCACAGACACATCTTGCAAAACTGTAACATTAGGACAGGAATGTAGTGTTAGGCTTAACCCTCGATGACTCCAATAGTCCCTACCTGCCCATCTAGTTGTATTTACTCCTTTCAAAGATCGCTCATATTTCAAACCCAGCTGATCCGCTATTTGCTTCGGCATCACTGAACTACTGGCCCCTGAATCTAACATGCAGTTGTGCACCAAGTGGTTTCCAACAATCAATGAAACATAGAAAGGCGGAGGCTTCAAATTTTTCCTTGTCTGGTCCCCATCATGTTGCACTGCATTAGTGAGAACTTTCTCATGTCCCTGGTTTGATACATTCGTGGCAGACCAATTAGCCATTGCAGCTTGCAGTAAGTCTCGTTGTCCTGGGATCGCCAGTGATTCCCACATGGAAATGTTCACATGTGTCTTCTTCATTTGATCGATGATGTTGAAAGGGGATGAACTGTCCTTTTGCTGCCCCTTACTTGGTACAACCTTTTCTGGAACTTGAACGGGTGCATGTGTTGCTACAACAGGGACCTTGGGTTGATTTTGCAGGTTTGGAGCTGCGTTTGGTCTACTGACCCCTTGTTGTGTAAGAGTGGGTTGAGAAACAACTGGATTACACGGTTGTCCCTCTCCAATATTCCTCTTCTTTGACCGTGTATTGGCAGCCACGCCTTGAAAAGGCTGTTGGTTAACTCCACAGAAGTCTTCCGTTTGCCAATTTGCCAATGTGGTTTCTGTTGGAGGTCCTTCTTGTTGCGTTTGTTGCTGTTGATTCTCCTCCTGGCTTGGATCTTGAGCAACACCAATGGTTTGCACCATCAAGGCCTGATTTAGTGCACCATTGAAACATGCTGACTGATTGTGAGGTAGATTACAAGGGTAACACCAGTCGTACTCCTGTGCCATGTTATTTTGTGCTGGTACTAATGCCTTAGAGGCAGATATGGCATTTGGATTATAGGGCTGGAAAGGTCTATTGACAGGAGGCCTTGTTTGATTCATATTTGCAGCTGGATTAGGTGGTCTTTGAGGCTGATATGGCTGCCTATTAGGTTGAGCTTGAGACTGATACGAAGGTCTAAAACCTTGAGCTTGTTGTCTCTTGAGTGTGACCAGCTCATTACCTAAATTTTGCAGTTGCTTCATGACTTCAAGCTCATTTGGGGCACTTGAGATGAAGTGGAAGCTTCATTTGAACTCGATTCCTAGGAGTGGGAATAGGAGCTAAGACAGTGTGCTTGACTAGTACTTGGGCTCTCTAAACTTGGATATAATGGCATTGAGGCCTAGGAGCTAGCTTGCCACCAAATTGAATCGACAATTTTCAGCTCTAATGGCAATACTATAAGTAGCAGGGATAGTTGTGCCTCCCATAGATTGAACCAACATAGAAATATCAGAATTTAAAGCTTTAAGGTAGTATAGAAAAGCACCTTCTCATTGCCGCTTGGCTGATCAAGCTCGGGAATTCTATCCCAAGATCTTTGAAATCTGAAGTTGAAGCCGCTTAGCCGCTCATCGAAGCTCTCTTGATGGTTGTCACCGCTCCAAAAGAGACAAGTTGTCTCCTTCTCTCCAAATTGATCATGAAGTGCAATACACAACCTGATTCCAGCAGTGATAGAGCCACCCAAGGCTCCTAAACCATTGCAATGCTTTCCCTCGAATGAAGAGCCAAAGAATTTGACAGCTACTTGCATCTCATTAATCTCGTGGATTGCACAAATGTTAGCAATGTCTTTGACATGATCACCAGGAGTGGTCTGATTTTCTCCAGTAAAGTATGGAATGTTCTTCAGTGCTGCAACTGGGATTGGATTTTGTGCATTGAGAGCAAGTGGGCTGCTGCCTGTGAAGTTGACATAGGGGTTCACTGGTTGCGCCATTCTGATTGGTCTTAAAACCCTTGTATATTGAAAGAAAGGCCTGTCAGGTGGAGGAGTTGAGAGAGTTCTGTTTGGTGGAGATGGAGACCTTTGAATCCTTCTTCCTCTTTGCCTTCTTCTTGGAGATAATTGCAGGTATTCAAACAGCACTTCTTCTTCTCCAGCTCTTGACCTTGTGATTCTTCTCATAAGCTTTTAGGCCTGTACTGCTGAAACCAGTTGATTCTTCCCCTTGGAGTCGCCAGATATGCAAATAATAGCTCTTTTTAAGCAAGAAAATTGCAGCAGATGCATATCAACTTTGCTGCAATAAAAATGAGACCTCTAGTCCCACCGGGCGTGCCAAAACTGTTGATGCAAAATCACAGCACCCCTGGATGCAGATCAAGTTTCTAGGTTGATCATTTAGGCATCCAGTGTGATTGCATAACATTGAATCCTTTCTCCAAGTGTGGGACTTGAAAAATGAGAAAAGATTCTCCAGAGAAAGGTTGGTTCCTATTCCTCTGTTCAGATGCACCAATGAAACGCAGAGGTTTACCCAAAAAAACCTAAACTAACTACCAAGGAGACAGGGAGAGAGAAATGCACATAAATAAACCTAAGCTAAAGGGGTGATGCACCGAGGAATGAAGAACATAAGCTTTGCGAAAATAAACACAGACTACATAGATGCAATACCACACCATGCACAGTGTAACCGAAATGCAATGAGAGATCAAATGACAATAATGAATACATGAGAGGATTTAAATTTAATCACGCATATATATATATTGCTCAAAGGATCGATTCAATACATTCATTGCAATGGCCAAAAGGCAACAATGGCATTACAGTCCATGTGGGAGGCTTGAAAACTCCACGAATTCTCTCTTGCAAGCAAGGTGAGAGAGGGAGGGGTTGCAAAACAAAAATGTCCAACCTCTGAAAGAAGCCCCTCCTTACAATTTATAGGAAGAATGAGAGAGAAAAAGAGAGAGGAATTCAAAACCGCCCCAACCACCTCCGTAATGCACTTAACTCATCCCATCATGGCGAGCGGCGGATCTCGGCGAAACGGCGGGTTGCCTAACAATGCTGCGCGAACTGTCTGCATTAAAGTTGTTCATTGACGATTACTTCGCTTGTTATTTTGTGCCAAAGGCGTTTCTAGATTCTCTCTCTCCAAACTAACCAAAATGCAAGATTGACCACGAAACGTAGAGAATTCCACCAAGCTTTCCTGTTGATATAAAGAACGTGCAAATCCGAGCTCGATCGAAAGTTATGTCGATCCAAGATTTAGGGCACAACAAAGTAAAACGGATTTTTTGAATTTCTTCCCGCTCTGCCACCTGGATGACACGTGGCAGGCTCTGATTCGCTGAATAATTCTCTCTCCTCTACTTTTCGGCGGGACTTTCCTTTGAAATTTCTTTGTGGGCCCTAGCTGGAACACGTGGCACTATCCCATTGGTTTGGATCGGTGCTCGAAAACTCGCCCTCTGACTTTTTGACCTTTTCTCCTTGAGACACGTGTCATGATCTGATTGGCTCTCGGCCCTACCGGCTCTTTTCGCGCCTTTGCACCTTTTCGTCTCGGATGTCCCAAATGCTTTTTCACTGACTCCTTGTGCCGATTTCGCGCGAATCCCATTTTGCTTTGGGTTCGCGCCCATTTGTCCTAAATGTCCCATTTTGCTTTGGGCCTGCCTCGGCCCTTTTCGCCTTCGGCTCAAAGGCCTTCACGCCTTTTTGGCCCGCTTGTCCCATTTTTCTTTGACCTGCCTCGGCCCTTTTTCGCCTTGGGCTCGGCCGGTTCGCGCCATTTTTCGACTGCTTTTGGCCCGCTTGTCCCACTCGGCGTCCCTCTCAAAGAGCTTAGCTAATTTTTATTTTTTTTTCTCTTTCGACCCGGATCGGCTTTTTTTTCACCCGCCAGCGTACTTTTGTCCCGATGTCCCTCCCGATTGCTACTTGGGCCGCCCGGAGGCTTTTCGGCCGATCCGCGCATTTCTTGTCCCAAATGTCCCGATTGCTCCTAGACTAGGACTTAGCCGATTTTCATGACTTTTCCCGGATCAACCTATTTGCCTTTCTCGCAACTTTTTTTGATGCATGTTATCGAAATTTACCCTCGGGGAAATTTTGACAACAGTATATTGGCAAAGGGACTCTCCGAGGAGCTTACAGGTATCTATTAGATTGTTCTCAAATCGATCACAATATCATATGCTTGTGGTAAAGAGTCTCCTCCTAATGATTGAATCATCACGAAATATCGAATTCATAGTCATTGATGCAAAATCACAAAGACCCCTGACGCACATCAGGCTTCTAGGTTGATGTTCAGGCATCCAGTGTGATTGCACAACATGGAAACCTCTCTCCAAGCGTGGGACTTGTGAAACCGAGAGAGGAATCTCCAGAGAAGGCTGGTTCCTGCTCCTAAACTACCTGCCACAAGCTATTCCAGTGCAGGCAAGCTAATCTAATCCTAATCTAACCATGCCAAGGAGACAGAGAGAGAGAGAGAGAAGGGAAAAAAATAGCAAAAGCCTACACTAAAACGGTGATACACCAGAGAAGGAGAATGTTGGACATCTATCAAAACTGCCATGGGACAAAGAGAGGTGAGCAATGGGAAGGATGGACAGATGCATCACAGGCCCAAGGATAGATTTCACACAGAAAATGTCCCAAAACTCCATGAACACAGCTCCAAACCTGCAATGAACATTCAAACATGCACAAATACCTGTAATGAAGAGAGGCAAGATGAGGACAAGCAAAAATGAGGAAGGATGGACAGATGCATCACAAAACACGTTTTGTTGCTCCAGAAGTTTGCATAGAACATCATTCCATTAGTAAAAGGCAAAAACGCCATTACAGAGCAAGGGAGGAGGTTCGAACTCCATTTTCAACCCTAGAGAAGAAAAGAAGGGAGGGCAGAGCAGAAAGAATGAACAACTTTTTTGTCTAAAGAAGCCCCCTCCTTACAATTTATAGGAAGAAAAAGAGAGGGAGAAGAGAGGAATTCGAAATCTGCCCCAACCACCTCCAGACTGCATTTAAATCATATCATTATGGCGGTAGGTGAGATCCCCAACAACTCAAAATATGGCGAACTGTATTTTACATTTTTAAGAATTTGTTCTCACCCAATTAAAGATATCCAGTCGTAGTTAGACAGAGGACCTCGTAGGCTTTCCGAAAAGTCCAACCTTGCGTGAATCCGAGCTCCCAGTCAAAAGTTATGGCCATTTGAATATCTGCGCTGTGTCTCGCTTCCGCCAAAGACTCGAATGTCATGCGCCTCAAAGGTGCGCCAAAGGCGCATCCGTGTGTGTGTCGACATCCTTTTATGTGCGCCAAGGGCGGGCGAATTTTTCCCTCGCCGACGATGCATGTCGCCGCGCCACTTCCAGGCGCGCTCTCCCGCTGGGCGCAACTTTTCCCGTGTCGATTTTCCCATGTCGTGCGCCACTTCTGTGCGCCAAGGGCGCAACTTTTCCTGTGTCGAAATCTGTGTCGCGCGCGCACTTCTATGCACCAAGGGCATCAACTTTTCATTGTCAACACTCACTTATGTGCTCCAAGGGTGCGAATTTTGCCCCCAGCGATCAGGTGTCATGCGCCACTTCCATGCGCCACTTTCCTGTGCCAAGGGCGCACCATTTCCTCTGTTGACACTCAGTGTCATGCGCCCATTCTGTGCGCTTTGGGCATGTCAGGGATTTGGGCTTCTTTGATTTCTGTATCCTTCTGTTGTCTGTATCTACCCGGGGGAAGATATATATACAACAATTTGGCGACTCAACGGGGGCACCTGCCTGCTAGGTGGAAGATCAGTGGCCTTTTAGCAATCCATTGGGCATGGAGTCATAAGCAAGCCTGAAAACTGATCTGAACTTTGAAAACTTCCCTTCTGAGCCACTTGGAACCCATTGAACTTGGAGTTGACCTTACCAAAATGCCACTGAAATGAACTGTGCCAGAGCAAGACCAGCAACACCAAAAACTATGTACAAAACTGAAAATCATACATGTCCCAAATGGAACATGCAGAGTGTGCACAAGCACTTCTTCTGCTGAAAGCAAGCCTACCTACTCTACTCTAACTGGAAGCAAAGGCAAGCTAAACAAACCCTGCAACTGCGGTTGTGCAAAATAGCTTCCTTTCTTCAAAATTGGCAGCCATGCAATTGATTTGGCACTGATCATGGCTGTTTGGATGGATGGAAAATCAACAAGAAGTTGGTCTTCTATCCAAATCATCAAGGTATCAACTGAAAAATCCAATACCTCTTTTAGTTGCTCTGCATTTGGATTGGAGAGGTATGGCAGCTGATCCTTGGTACTTTGTAGCTCATCCTCATGCTCAGAAGCAAGCATGACTGGTTGTGGCTTCTCCTTTGGCTCCAATGAAGCCAAATACCTGATTGGGCAAGGTATGGTCCGTTTGATATGCCCATAGCTCTGATTTTCAACTCCAAAAATGGAGTCTTCTCGTAGACCCTCCGAGATGGATGACGTGAAAGAAATGGTGGGATTCTTTTGTCCTTTCTCTTCCTCCAATGAAGAACATGGAAGATTTAAATCTTCCAATTTTGATTCCAAAGGGCTGCTATAAGATGCGGGCTGCTGCAAATGAATGCTCTCCTTCATGGCAGCAGGCTCTGGTGTTTGGAATGTGGATGATGAAAGAGAGAATGGTGAAAACTCAACCGGCTCTTCTCCATCAAAACAGTCCTCCAAATCTGATAGGTAAACTGCCTCATTGCTGTCCTGCTGCTCGTGTTCAACTTCTCCCATGGTGTTATTTTGATCTGCAACTTGATCACCATGGTTTTCTTCACCCTCCATCATTGATTTTGAGAGATCAAAATCCTCTTCAGTACTAGAACTTGAGAGAGGTGAAGTAGAAAGAAGAACTGAAGGTTCTCCTGTAGCCTGCTTTGTGTTCAAAGCTCTTGGATCTGCACTTTTCTCCTCCACAACTAGGATGTGCTCCTCTTCTTTTGGAGTTGAAGCAGCTTCTCCCTCCTCTATTACTCGAAGGCAATCTTGCTCTTGATATAACTCTTCCTCCAGCATGAAGTTTTTTAAGTCAAACTCTTCAATCTGCTGCTCTAGAGGACAAGTTGGGGCTGCAAGATCTTCTTCAGAGCTTTCTTCCTTTTGCTCTTCTTCTGCTGCCACAAAATCAGTCTTAACCACCGTTTGTTCAACCTTAGCCTCTTCTGTAGGCTTTACCAGCAAAGGGATCTTCTCAATTCCAAATTTGGCAGCCCAAACCCTCAAGTTGTCTGTCATTTCTTTTCTGTTGGGCTCCTCTTCTTGCTGTCCTTGATGACTGATTTTTTCAATTTCTTCTTCCCCACATGGAATTGGGAATGCAAAAGGAGGAATGGGTTGAAACTCAACTGATTTTACAATTTTTTGTGGTGGTGGAGGCAGTGAAACCTCTTGTTTCTTTGGAGGAGGGGGTATTTCTGTTAGCTCTTGTGGAGGGGATGACTGTTTGGAAGGGAAAAGGAAAGAAGAATCGAGATGAGATGGAAGACTGAGAGGTGGAGACATGGATTCAACATTTGGGACAGCAGATGGAGGGTTTGAAACTTGACACTGCTGGAATGAAACAGATTGGGAAAGAGGAAACAGAAAGGCATGAGATGGTGTGCTTACCCGTTGACAAGGTTGCTGAATACTTCTCTCATACACCTCTATTCCTTCAATCCACTTTGCAAGCAAAGGCAGCGTTGCAATCATGAAGTCAAGTTTCTCCTGAGGGCTGTAATGCCTTGGAAAAGGTCCCACCCATGGACAGGGTGCTCCACAACCGATTCCAAAAGCTTTCATTTGTGCTTGAGCCCTGGACTGCACCATCCCCACCTCCATTTTTTGGATTTTCTCCAATAGACCAGCATCTTGCATCTGATGGTCTTCATTATATGCATACTCTGCTCTTGGAAAGCTCCATAGCCAAACTGACTTTGGCACTGCTGTTCATAAGAGTATGCATGCTGATCTGGAGGATTTGTAAAATGTGTTGGAGGTGTGATATACTGCTGTTTTTGGAAATGTGAGTCCCATGATGGAAATGAAGTCATGGTTGCACAACTTCATGGAATGGAAAAGAATGAAATAGATGGAAAGAAGGATGGATGGGAATGGATGAAAAATGGTCTGCAACTTCAGAAATGGGTTGCTGATCAGATGGAGTCGCCAGATGTGTTTGCAAGTGCCTCCAAAGGCTAAAATCTTCACAGGAACACACCAACCTGCAAAAGATGAAGTGGAAGACCTCTAAGGTCCCACCGGGCGTGCCAAAACTGTTATCACTTAATCACAAAGACCCGGATGCACATCGCTTCTAGGTTGATGTTCGTGCATCCAAAGGTGATTGCACAACATGGAAACCTCTCTCAAAGCGTGGGACTTGTGAAATCGAGAGAGGAATCTCCAGAGAAGGCTGGTTCCCGCTCCTAAACTACCCGCCACAAGCTATTCCAAAGTGTGCGGGCAAGCTAATCTAATCCTAATCTAACCATGCCAAGGAGACAGAGAGAGAGAGAGAGAAGGGAAAAACAACAAAAGCCTACACTAAAACGGTGATACACCGTAGAAGGAGAATGTTGGACATCTATCAAAACCGTATGGGACAAAGAGAGGTGAGCAATGGGAAGGATGGATAGATGCATCACGAGCCCAAGGATAGATTTCACACGAAAATGTCCCAAAACTCCATGAACACGCCTCCAAACCCGCAATGAACATTCAAACATGCACAAATACCTCAATGAAGAGAGGCAAGAAGAAGGACAAGCAAAAACAGGAAGGATGGAAAGATGCATCACAAAACACGTTTTTTGTTGCTCCAGAAGTTTGCACAGAACATCATTTCATTAGTAAAAGGCAAAAACGCCATTACAGAGCAAGGGAGGAGGTTCGAACTCCATTTTCAACCCTAGAGAAGAAAAGAAGGGAGGCAGAGCGTAAAGAATGAACAACTTTTTTTTTTGTCTAGAAGCCCCCTCCTTACAATTTATAGGAAGAAAAAGAGAGGGAGAAGAGAGGAATTCAAATCTGCCCCAACCACCTCTAGACCGCATTTAAATCATATCATTATGGCGGTAGGTGAGATCCCCAACAACTCAAAATATGGCGAACTGTATTTTACATTTTTAAGAATTTGTTCTCACCCAATTAAAGATATCCAAATTAAGTAGTTAGAGAGAGGACCTCGTAGGCTTTCGAAAAGTCCAACCTTGCGTGAATCCGAGCTCCTAATCAAAAGTTATGGCCATTTGAATATCTGCGCGAGTGGTCTGCTCGCCAAAGACTCGTCGAATGTTGCGCCTCCTGAAGGTGCGCCAAAGGCGCATCCGTGTGTGTGTCGACATCCTTTTATGTGCGCCAAGGGCGTGAATTTTTCCTGCGGCGATGCATGTCATGCGCCACTTCGCGTGTGCTAAGGGCACAACTTTTCCCCGTGTCGGCGGCACAGTGTCATGCGCCACTTCACATGCGCCAAGGGCACAACTTTTCTGTGTCGGCGGCTTCGTGTCGTGCGCGCACTTATGTGCACCAAGGGCGCATCCTTTTCATTGTCAACACTCACTTATGTGCGCCAAGGGCGCGAATTTTGCCCTGTCGACAGTCTGTGTCGTGCGCCACTTCCGTGCGCCACTTTCCTGTGCCAAGGGCGCACCATTTCCTCTGTTGACACTCGTGTCATGCGCCCATTCTGTGTGCTTTGGGCATGTCAGGGATTTGGGCTTCTTTGATTTCTGTATCCTTCATTTCTGTATCTACCCTGGGAAGATATATATACAACAATAGCTCTTAAGTAAAAAACAATAGCCATACCTACATGTGGCCTCGCTAGAGTAGGAATCCTTTTCCATGTTTTGTGAAACTCGGTTTTAAAATCGATTAAAATGTCTTGCATGGCCCTTCTTGATGTTGATAAGTTGTTGTAGGAGCAAGGACATATCCCCTTTCTCACTGAATCTTGATACTAATACATTTCCCGAGATATTCCCAAGTACTAGTAGTATTAGGATTTGGGGATCGATACCAATCCAGAGCCTTCCCCTTAAAGGAAGCAAGCTAGCAACCGTAAGGCAACGTTATGTTCCCTAATATAATGTACTACACATATTTTCGCTACATCTTGGAGGTGTTCCTCCAGAGTTTTAAAGTCTTCTCCACTAAATTTAGGTAGCGCTTTTAGTGCGTTAGCCAAAATAGGATTCCACAATGCTAGGGGTGTGGGTAGGATGAGTGGACTCCCTTGATTCCATGAAACAAACTACCTCGGGGTTGATCTTAGAGGTGGGCCATTAAAATAGGTATGAGGGTTCTAGTTGATTGTAAGAAGGGCCTACCTAGTGGAGGTGTTGAGAGAGTCTGGTTTGGAGGAGACGAAGACCTTTGGATCTGTCTACCTCTTCTATTGTATAGTGGAGATAACTATAAGTATTCAAACATGCCTTTTCCCTTGTCCTCACTCTTGTTCACATTTTTCTTGTAAACTAGAGTAGACCAAACTTAGTACTTGTTGAAATCGGTCAGAGATTTCTAATGATAGAGTATCAAAATGTGTAGATGTTTGTCTCCCACCGAGCGTGCTTGAGATGATATTTCCAAATGAACCATTAGAGTCGTGGGATACCTTAGGGAAGTGGGACATGCACCCTAAGATAACCTCTAGATTTTAAAGAAGTTGGATCTTCTTTATGGTGTGAGATAAGGTTAGAAGAAAAATGAAATAAAATTCAAAACTAACTAAGGCAATACACTAAAACAAATCTTAAAAGACACATAGATGGATCTTGAAAACTACTTAAGATAGTTCGAAGAGAATTTTAGCATGATCTACTATTTTTAGAAGTATATTAGATTATCAGAGGCCGAGAAGGTGTAAAACATAACAATATATAGATAATAGATACATAAAGAAAACCTAAGGGTGTATAACATGATAGATCTTTAAATTTATCTAAAAACTACTAGTAGTGAAAGAAGAAAGATATAGAATATTGAAAGCTAAGATGCATAGAACAAGAACTCTTTATTCATAGAGAAAATAATACATAAGGTCTATATGGCATAGATTACGACTTCCTTCTATAACAGAGTCTTGTTGAGGCTAGCCAATATAATAACTAATCCTAGAATCCCTTTCGCAACTACATTCTATTTTCTTTTCTAATTTTTTTCTCTTTGCTCCTAAATCGAACATTCCTTTATAGATCTTCTTGGCTCTTGCTTCAATGTTTAGAATCATACCTTCCACCAATTGTAGTCCTTTTTATGTCTTTAGAATAGCCTTCTAGTCTCATGTGCGTTGCCCTATCACCCAATGGATGTTGGGTGCTCACCCGAGGCACACGTAGATGTTGAGCCCCTACTTTATGTGAGTTTGTGAGAATACATTATTTATAGACGAAACTTAGATGTAAAAAGGTAAAGGGGTATGCATTCATTCTAAGAGTTTAGGATGAATTATTATATTAATACACCCATTCAGATAACAAGAGAAACATCATACAGATAAAAAATCTGATTCATAATGTTTCCCACGATTCTAGAGCATTTCTTTGAATGTTGGCAATTAAATGATAATGGTAAAGGGCTAGGAGGAATACCGTTAAGATGTTGGTTGTAGGTTATTACGCGCGTATGACTTTTTGATCCACAACAGTGATTGTGTGAGATTGCTTTTTTGGGAGGAACTACCGAAATGGAAAACAATACCACCAAATAAAAGTTAAATAATATATGTAGTGGACTACCTAGCGTATGCTAGATCCAAAAAGTGTGATACTTCCTAGACACGGTTGTCAATCCACTATTTTAAAACAACTTAATGCTAACAATAAAGGAAATCCTACTATAGTTAAAATGATTTAGGTATCTCATTCACCTACAATAAGCAAATTTGTTCACAACAGGCTAAGCTATGACTAAATCTAAAGGTCAAAGTCTTTGTCGTGTGCATGTATTGGTTAGGGTCAGGTTAGGCGTTTTGGGTATTGGGTGGAGGTTTTAAACATTGTTCTTAGTTTCTGGTCAAAAATAGAGAGACCGACGTCGGTCTGGTATGACCGATGTCAGTTTAGGTTAACTGTGATGGTTATGGGTAACCGGCATTGGTATGGTCAAGGTACAGAAAATCAGTAAAAATTTGGTGGGGTGATAGATCTGAGGCTAGATGGAAATGGAATGGTAGTGGCAAGGCTCGTGTGGGTCTCAGATATGCACATGAATGATTAAAATCTGGATATGGGTTATTCAAGGGTGTGGGTAAAAGGATGATCAAGTTTGCATGGAGGTAAAATGGTGGTGGAATGAAATGGGAGTAGAAACTAATGATAGAAGTAAAAGAATCTACCAAATGATAAATGGACAGGTGTTGGTTAACAAAGCACTTATTATTTATACGAGCTTGATGTCTGGTTGGCAATGGTGGGTGATCAAATGGAAGGGACTTGGTGTGGTGTTGGCGCTTCCCTGATGCTCCCGTGAAGGCAAATGGCTTTGTGGTTGCTTCAGTGTTGGATATGGATGTTTTGATGCATGTACTAATGTTGGTTTTGCTTACATGCAGCTCTGATTTCATCACTTGTTCTTAGAAGAAAATGTTAAACTCGAACAATGTGCCAACCTTGAAATAAGGTTGTTTTGGGGGTTAAATGGTAACCATAATGGTTCTCGGGTTGATCAACTATGGTTTAGGGTGACCGGCATTGGTTAGGGTGAGGATTTCCTAGGTTTTCTAAAATGGGCAGATCCTTTTGATTTTTTAGATCTCGCTCATTTTTCTCCACAAAATAGAATGGAAGCTTCCTTCTAACAGACAAGAATGTGGTTAGAGGGAATATAGGCTTTGATTTTTAGGGTTTGGGTAGGTCTTAGTTAGTTATGGCAACATACTAAGAATAGGTCTTAGGGTGAGGTGGCTAAGTGAGGGGATAGGTGAGGTGGATGTGTGGGTATTATCCAATTAGGATATTTAAATAACAAATATTGGGAGGATAATGAATTAATTTAATTAAATTAATATTAGAGTGGGGTGAAGGGGGCCATGGTTAGGTGAATGTGTTCAAGGTGTTTATTTGACGAGGGACCAAGGAGAGTGTGACCCAATTTTGGTGTCTACATTTTTCCCCTTTTTGTTGCATAGCTTGTATTGGTAAGTGATGCTAACAAAAATAAGATGTGGTTGCCCCATGTGTGGGTGAAGGTGATCCCCCTCAAACCAAGAACTAATGAGGTAGAAAGTAGAATCGGTGAGTGGTTTGATAAAAGGTGAATGTGAGGAAGAGGAAGGTGGGAAACGGGGGTAAAAAAGGAAAAAGGTCCACTTGGGTAATCTAGGTAATGGGTCAAGGTAAAAGGTAGTAATAGTCAAACGCACGCACATGTATAAACTTCGCAACACACGGTACTAGGTTGAAGAGCAGGAAAAACTCTACATTGTATAAAGTCACTAGGGTTATCCAAACAAGGTTGAAGTGAGTCCATTATCCAAGTATATAGGATATGGTAAGAAACACGACACGTGTTAGGTGTAGGAATGTTTAGGTATATTCCAAAGTACACTAAAGGTTGAGTCGGATAAACGGTCATGGCAAGAGGCAAGGTAATGTCATCGAGTCAACAACATGCATAATGAAAGTGTCGTAAGGTATAGTGGGCACATGAGGTCATAGGTCATGAGAAATGTTCCAGTCCAAGTATGTAGGTCATGGCATGGGTGGGGCCGAGGGATGGGAAAAATAATGAGTCCCCAGGATGAGGATGGGGTGAGGGGGGTCAAGGATATGGGCACAAAGATGAGGAGAAGTGTCCAAGTGAGGTGGGCGTGAGGTAAGAAAGGATGTAGGTCAAAAAATTGGAGGTAGGGGAGTAGGAACAATTAAATTAGGGAAACTCCGATTGGTTTGAAGCAACCGATGTTGGTCGCAATTAACCAACGATGGTAAGCTAGGGCATAGGACCGATGCCGGTTAGGGTAAACTGATGCCGGTTAGGTCGGGGTTGTTATAAAAAGAGAAAAATCCATGTTTTCTCAATTCATTTGTCTTTTGCAAAAGAGGAGAAAATGATAGAGGAGAGAGAAAAGGGTGGAAAGTGACCGAGTGAGATGGAGGACTAGGTTGGTGAGCTACGTGGCTGGTGAGAGTTGGTTGATAGGTGGATCCATGAGCTAGGTTGGATTGGTTTGAGTGGATTGATTGGGTGGAGAGCGAGAGGTCATTTGGTGATGGCAGAGGTAGGAGAGGGATCGGGGGACCACCAATGTAGTGGCTGGAGGTGCCACCATGCAGATGGCAACATGATTAGGTAGGATTCAATCGACTTATTGTTTTGTTTTAAATAAATTGATAGAAGTTTGGGTGGGGGAAAATGAAATTTGAATGTTAAGGGGGGGAAAATAGGGTAAAAGAGGGACATGGGAGGGTATAAATAGATAAAATGCTAGGTGGGAAGGATTGTAGGTAAGAATGGGGGTGGGGAGAGGAGAAATGGAAAAAAAATGGGAGATCCAGGCACGCTGTAGTGGTTTGTCACCGCGGCGATGACGCGTCATTTGAAGGTTGGACGACATCGGTGGTGTATAGGCCGAGATCGATCATAGATGAGGTGACCGATGCCCGCTTAAGGGTAAACCATGGTAATCAGGGAGGACCGATGTCGGTCTGAGGGTAGAAAAAATAGGTAAGAGTTAGGTGGGTATGGCCAAGTGTTGAGACTTGTGGGTAAATAGGTAACGTCGGGGAGTGTACAAAGAGGTAAGGTGACATTGAGGTTGGGTAGGTGGTGGGGAAGTAGAATGATTGGTAGGTTAGGGTTGGGTGGGAGGTAGGTTAGGGTTGGGAGGGTTAAGTCATGGGATAAATAGGTAAGAAGCGTAGTAAAAGAGGTAGGGTAATGGGAATGGGTATGGGTGAATGAAAATTATATCATAGGTAAGGGTGGAGCTATTAGGGAAAAAAATGTATAGATGTGTAGGAAAAAGGTAAGGTCGGGGAGAGGGTCAAAATGGAAGTAGGTGAGGGGTCAAGGTGTGTGGTTTAATAGGTGAGGTGATATTAGGTTGGGTAGGGTTAGGGTAGGTAGGTCGGTAGGTTAGGGTTGGGTTGGGTAAGTAGGTAGGTGTGGGTTGGGGTTGTAAATAGGTAAGGTGATATTGGTTTGGGTAGGGTTAGGGTAGGTAGGTCGGTAAAAGGGGTAGGGATAGGCCCACATTGGTATGGGTGAATGTAGATATGGTCAAGTTTTAATAATGTGATTGTTTTGTTGATGCAGGTGAGAGATCAACTGAGGATGCGAGACAGGGTGCCACCCTACTCATGATAGTTCGAGGCATAGCGATAGCTGAGGAGTTGCGGCATGTTGAGGAGGTGGGCCTGATTGGGGTCCAACACTACTGCACATGTAGTCCGACAGCCCTCCAAGTTTGATGGTCACCCTCATTGATAGATGGGATTTGGTGACCAACACATTCCACCTACCGATGGGTGAGATGACAACACCCCGAGGACGTTTATGTACAAGATCTTGCATTTACCTATATTGGTACGCAGTATATTCGATCTCCTTAGAGGCATTTGAGGAGTTGATGTTGATGGTATTTGGGGAGGGGATGGTAGAGTTGACATTCCATAGCATCCGATCTAGCTATGGAGAGATGTACCTAGCCCATCCAGAGGAGATGAGGCTAGTAGTATTACTGATGGAGGTAGTATGCTATTTTACACTACTGGATGCAGAGGGTGGGAGATTCCCATGATCATTGATGGGAGTGTTACATGACATGATGATGGAGAGGACCTAATTTTCTGGCACCAACATTCTTGGTGCAGCTATATCGAGAGCTATGGGTGTATAGGTGTCTTCATAGTTCAACCTACAGTTTTATTCATTCTTCAACTGTAGGACTATGAGCACATTGTTTGTGCACGTCCAAAGGTGGGTATGCCCCAGAGAAGATGCATTTGACCTAGGTTTTGTGTGGGTGGGGTACTAATGATGGGTGTCCTATTATTGAGAGCGGTGATCAAACAGGGCTACACATGATGTAGCATACTACCGGTGGCTATTATAGGGATTGTCTAGGGTAGACATTATATGGAGACCATATGTGGGTTATCCCTCATACAGACAGATGGATGAGGAGTTAGTTGGCCTTTAGCTACTCAGATGGATAGAGGGGCATCGTGCGGGAGAGCACAAGATGATCCCCATAGACAAGGTCTGATGATAGTTTGATTACTACATGATATACCACCACCCTTCCCATAGTACCAGGGATGATGTGGAGAGACCACTACCACTTCCACAATTAATAATACCTATTGGGGGAGGAGCAGGTTATAGACCGGAAGATTGATGATGTCAGAGTGTGATGGATAGGTATAGATAATGGTGGTGGGTACCCTACTACGAGTAGTACCTCCCGTTAGGCCCAGAAACATAGATTTAGCCACCATCACTATGTAGAGAGATGCCCTACAGGGGTAGGTGGTGACCCTGATTACATAGTTAGGGATGGTATAGGGGTAGCTTGGCAAAGATCGGAGGCAGAGGTGGCCGCATTACATGCGCAGGTGGCTAGTCTACAAGCCCAAATGGCCCAGGGTGGAGATGAGAGGTGATGAGGAGCAAGTAGCCACCCTACAGTGCGTAGGTTACGAGTTTAGAGGGCCATTTGCCACTACCAGAAAAGATATCAGGCATTATAGGTAGGTATAGCACGGGGTGTGGGGCAATGACACCTCCACAGGCACCGGGAAAGGGTCCCTAGTTCACAGCAGGGGTGGGACGGGATAGGGTCCCGCAGATAGGCAGTATAGGGGCCGAGGCCTATGGGGCCACCATAGAATGTACCCATATCTAGGTTATGGGATGCCTTAGGGAGGCCAATATTACTATGATCGGTTGATAGCGAGGCCGAGATAGATTTTCTATCCTATGGAGAGTATAGGGCACAACAAGCCTCAAGTGAGAGGACTAGATCCTGGACTCATAGCATGTGGAGAGCATAAGGGGCCATCGAGCCCGAGAGATTAGAGTGACACCACCATCTCATTGAGGCTACTCTAGGTGATGTACTAGCAGGGGCCCGACCGTGACCTATGGCGGGAAGTGAGAGGTTATCAAGCCACATTGGATAGGAGCCGAGAGGAGACAGTGAGACTTAGATGGAGGAGGATATCGATAGATGATGCCTAGATGCACATCCCTCCATTTTGATGTATTTTGGTCATTTTTGATATATACCAGCCTGCATGCCGAAGAGAGTGAGGTTGTATGAAAGTTTTGTATATTTTTGAGCATATATCAGCCTGCATGCCAAAGATGGTGAGGTTATATATGAGAGTTTTGAGAGATTTGATTATATACACCATCCTGCGTGCTGAAGACATTTGATAGTTATGTATATGGATACACATGATTGGATATTTGTATTTATAGAGATGATGATGATTATGGTCATTATGTGTTTGTGTTGATAACATTTTATTATTATGCATATATGGATTTAGGATAGGTGTGTTACGCATGGATTGAGTTAGGTTGTAGGCATGGATTGAGTTAGGTTGTAGGAATGGATTGAGTCAGGTCATAGGCATGGATAGAGTCAGGTCATAGGCATGGTTGAGTTAGGTCATAGGCATGGTCAGGTCATAGGCATGGTTGAGTTTGTAATTCATTAATGTGTATAATTAATGATGATATGGACCATGTTTAAGATGTTTTATAATACATGCATGATAATGGGAAAGAAATGGTAGACATAATGAATGGATGTTGGATGATGATAAAGGTGGAAAACAATTTGTTGTTTGTTGGTTTTTAATTTCTAATTATTGATATAAAAAGAAATTTAACAAGGGTAGATCATGATTTAGGAAAATGAAAGGTGAATTGGTTAGGGTTAGAGAGTGGTCGAGCTAACCTCCAAGGGCCCCATGCCCTCGGTGTTGCCTACATAGTCCCAACGAAAAGGGACCTTAGGCCATGTAATTATCTCATAAGCTAGGGAAGAATGTGAGGAGGTATGAGTATGGGTGGGTATGTTATAGGCATGATTGAGTCTAGGTCTGTTAGGTATGGGTGAATTGTGGGCACATTGGTAGAGGTGATTTTGAGGTGATTATGGTGAAGGAGGAGAAAAATTACCCAAAAAGAAGCATCGAGGGTCAAGTCCTGTATAAGGTAATCAATACGTAATGAAGAAGGTTTAAAATATAAGAGGAGGTAAGAAAGCAACCTGATTGGTAAGGATCATAATAGGCAGATCATACTTTAGATGGGCTGATGAACGTAAGACCCTAAAAGCATTGCATGATTGATTATTCTAAAGGTGAAAAAGTAGTCACATGACCACCAAATGTCATGGTCCAATAGGTCCCTTAAGGTGATAGGAAATGAAATTGAATGGTGAGAGGGTGAAAAGTGGATTAGATTTTATATGGTACCAGGTAGCATGCCATTTTGGCAAGAGATCCAAGGTCACAATGGGCAATTCCATGACTAAAAGACTTTTGTTTTAATTGATGCTTGAGATAATCGATCGATGTGGGAAGTCTATATGGGATGAGGAAATTAACTCCTTGAGGTCTTCGTGAAGCTGATCGATGCAGGAAGCTTCATATTCTCTCTCTCTTTTTTTTAAGAGCTTTACATAGCTGTCCTTCGAGGGAGCAGTCTATTTATAGCAGCAATTGTAGAGAGAAAGATGTCCTTTTGAGGGAGTCATATTTTTATTGGAAGTTTGACTCAAGGAGTTAGATCCCATGTGAGGGCTTTTAAGTCATGGACAAGACTAAGGTGAAGAATAGGATTCTTGTTCAAAAGAAGGGTGAAACAACCATGGGATCTCATCTAAAGGTAGATGAAAAGTATCCATGAGAATCATGCTATGTGCAACATTGTGGTACACATATTTAAGAGAAGATAAAAAGTGATGGGTACGCACATGATTCTTATTTAATCATTGGTGATGGCATAGGAAGTGGATAGCGCTCAAGGGATGAGCATGGAAAGAGGAAGAAGGTGAGGTAGGAATAAAATTCAATAATAGAATGGTCGAAGATGCAAGGCATTAAGGGGCTCAGGTTCAGGTTTACCCTCGAGTGAAGATAAATGATAAGCACTTGATCCATAAGTATGAGTCACGATGTATGGTCCAATCCAATTAGGAGAAAATTTTCCCGCTTACTTTTTTTTGCTTTGGTTACATGTTGATTTTCTTTCAGGACAAGGTCACTGACTTGGAAGGTTCGCTCATGGACACGTTTTTCATAGGCACGTTTGATACATTTTTGGTAAACTTGAAGGTGGTCAAGAGCATTAAGATGGTGTTCATCTAATAACTCAAGTTGTGCTAAATGGTCTTGATGAAAGTCATCATCATTGAGCATGTCATGGAGAGAAATGTGGAGTGAGGGAATTTGGACTTCAGAGGTAGAACAACCTCTGTACCATAGACCAGAGAAAAAGGTGTGGCAGCAGTGGAAGTGCGAATACTAGTGCAATATGCCCATAGGGAAAAAGGAATGTGTGTATGCTAGTCCTTCCCAATATCATTAACCACTTTCATGAGAATTTTGTTTAGGGTTTTGTTAGTGGATTTGGCTTGGCCATTGGTTTGTGGGTAATAAGGTGATGAGAAACTTAGCTAAATGTTGAAGGTGTCGCAAAGTTTTTGTAAGTTTTATTTTTGAATTGTTTTCCGTTATCAGTGATGAGGTGATGTGGGACACCAAAGTGATAGATGATGTGATGATTGATGAACTCACATATTTTCTCAACTTTCATGGAAATGAGAGGTATGGCTTTAACCCATTTTGTGTAGTATTCGGTGAGTGATGATCCATTGATGTCGTTGGGAAGAATGGGATTGATCTCTCTGACAAGATCTAAACCCCATTGAGAGAAGGGCCAAAGGTCACATGTGACCTATAAGGCATGACTAGGGTGTATGATGAAGGTTGGCATGTTGTTGGAATTTTACACAACACTTGACATAGTCACAACAATCATGGTTGAGGGTCAGCCAGTAATAGCCTAGGCAAAGAATATGCTTAGCAACAATGAGGCCACTGAAGTGACCTCCACATATGCCATCATGAACTTCCTTAATGGTATAAGGAATTTTAGAACTCGTAAGGCACCGTAAGAGAATGCCATCGAAGTCGCATTTGTAGAGGAGGCCACCCATGATGATGTAATGAGAGACCTTTTTAAGAAAGGCCCGTTGTCCATTACGAGTGAGGTCGGGAGGTAAGATGGAACGGGAAAGGTAGTCTGAGTATTGTTTATACCAAAGGTCACTCGGGTCAGGGGTAGCGGTTCTAATGGAGTAAACCTCATGAGGTAAATAAGAGGGTGATTGGAGTCTTTGTATGGTGACAAAGATTTTAGAATCGGCAGGTGAAGCGGGGATTTGAGAAGCCAAGCAAGCCATGGTATCTGTAAATTTGTTGGTTGAATGTGGGATGGTTTGAAGGGCGTAGTGGTCGAAGGTGGTCAAAAGTATGTCTACATGATGTTTATACTTTTGAAGTGTCTCATTACGACATTGGTATATACCATTGACTTGGTTTACGACCAATTGGGAATCACCAAATATGTTAATGGATTTGACATCTAAGGCATAGGTAGCTTGGAGACCTAATATGAGCACTTCGTATTCAACAATATTGTTTGTACAATAAAAATCTAGTTTAAAAGACAAAGGCATGGGTTAACCATCAAGAAGAATGAGGATAACACCTACCCCACCCCCACACTAACACTTGAAACCATCAAAGAAGAGTGTCATTTGGTATGTGGGCTCATCTAAGGAAAGGGAAGTAATTGACTCATCTAGAAAGTCAAAATTAGAAGGTTGATCCCGAAATAGGTGCATCGGCCAATTGGTCGGAGGAATGGCTTGCCCTTGATGGAATTTTTTGTGGATAAATTCAAGGTTGAGGTCAGCCAAAAGCATGAGCCAGCATGGCACATTGATTTTGGTAAGGTTTGGCATACATGAAGTGTAAGGGGTCGGTGTTGGTCACAACATAAGTCTTGTGATTAAGTAGGTAATGGTGGAGTTTCGTGGCAATAAAAACTAAGGCTAAGCAGATTTTTTTGGCATGGGTGTATCGGGTTTCATAGTCTAAAAGAGTATGGACTTATGTAATAAACCACTTGCTCCCTGTGTTGTTCATCGCGATGAGCGAGCATGGCCCCCAAGGAGTGATCGGTAGTTGAGATGTATAGGTAGAAGGGTTGATCATCTTTAGGTGGAATGAGTATGGGTGGTTGGAGAAGGTATTGTTTTAAGGCCTCAAAATATTTGTGGTAGTCATTATCCCATTTAAAAGAGACATCCTTCTTGAGAAGATGATGAAATGGTTGACACTATCAAATAATTGTGAAATGAAGTGGTGAATAGACTAACTTACCTACATGCTTTGAAGTTGCCTAAGATTAGTGGGTAAGATGGGGAATTTCAAAAGAATGGCCTTGAATTTAGCGAGAGGTCAACCTCTTTACCACGTAAGGAAATGATAAATCCAAGGAGCTTTTCCTCAGAACCATGTTTGATGGGTTTGGGTTGAAGGAATGTAATATTTAATAACACTATCATAGATGGTTTTAGGATGCAGGTATCAAAGCAGCAAGACCAATTTGGCCAGAGATCATCCATGTAATCTTCTTATATAAGATGCATGATGTCATGGAAGATATAAGTCATACATCTAATATTGGTACCAACATTTTTAAGGCCAAAAGGCATGACTCGATAGCGAAATGTCCCCAAGGGATGATGAATGTTGATTTTATGTTGATCCTCTCGGGCAAGCAAGATTTTGTTATAACTCGAGAAACCACCCATGACCGATAACATCTCGTGATCGGTGGTAAGTTCAACCATTGGTCAATACCGAGGTAGGGAAGTCATCTTTTTCAAGCTAGGTCCCGAGGTCACTTGAAAGTCCATGTTAATACAAAGTCCCCTTCATCTCAAGTGATAGGGACAATGTTCAAAATCCAAAGAGGATAATCAATGGGTAAGATGAAGGAAACCAAAAGGAGGGTTGTTCTTCTTTGACCAAAAAATGTTAGAGGGGTAATTTCCTCATCTTTTGTTTGTGGTTTGGCATTGGGAATGTTTACAATATTATGGACCACTATAGTGGGGTCAATACTGGCATGTTTACGTAAAACCAAGTGAAATCATGGTTATGGTTTTGAGAAAAGAAGTGATACCTTCTGTTTAAGAATAGTCAAAGAATTGTCCTATCTTCGAATGTGCGGGTCATCCCGAGCATGAATGTTGATCTCAATAGTTGATTCATTCAACATGGTTTACGTCTCAGAGGGTAATGACTAATGAATATCTAAGTCTTTTGCACATCGGTGCAGAAGGTAGGTGAATAGATTCATCATCCTAACATCAACAACATTAATCAAAGGTTGTGTGTAAGTGGTAGTCGATCATTTTAGGATATAAGAAGGGAGGACCATAAAGGAGCCTCTCCTCACGTTGATAAATCACAGTTGGAAGGAGATGGTTTTATGAAAAAAAGTAAGGAGGAATGGATTTTGGATCCATCGACTCTATCGGTGAAGGTACTGATGGTGGTGATAGTGGTGAAGAAGGTGGAGGAGGCCTGTCCTCAGGATTCAAGGTGTTCCTTCTTGGTAGGTGGTTTTAAAAGCCGATACCACTATGGTCATTATGTTTGCGAGTAGTACATGGAATAATAGGTGGTGGCCTTTCTCGTAAAAATCCAAAGGTCCAAAACCCTTCCACGTGATCGGTGCGGGAAGGTGTGGGAAAACGGGATTGGTGAGTGATTGGAGGTCAAGAAAATGGGCGATTTTCGTAGTGGTGATGGTTTGTGATGGTGGTTTAGGTGTGTAAGTGGTAGATCAAGTCCCCATGGTGAGGCTGGTATAAACTTTAATGGGACCATAAGGAGGTGCTCTCTATATGGTGATCATAACGAGGCATGTTGGTGAAGACTTCCGTTTTGTGGAAAAGAATGTGTCACTATATAGGTGATATCCCAGTAGTGAGGTGTGTGTAAAATGCCTTAAGGGATCTTTTTTGGTATGTGCAAAGTGGAATAGAACATGTGTCGAGATGATGGATTGGAGGTCTACCAGAAAAATTTAGGCCAAATTCCCCTCCAGGTTGTGGCAACTGGTAGAATGGAGGATGTAGGTGTGATTGAAATAAGGATAGCTACTACACTAGTGTAGAGGTAGAGGTGTATTGAATGAATGTAACATGATGGGATGTTTATGCATGTAATTATTAGGTATGTGCATTTGAGTGAATGCATTGGAGGAAATGATATTAATGCTAGCCCCCATCGATCATAACACGTCATACACATATATCATCGATGTGGACAGAGATGAAGAGAGTTGGTCTAGGTCATCAGTTTGGTGTGGTGTGATCTCTTCCTCTGAGAAGCTAAGGGAGGCTACTTGGTGAGTAGGTGGAGGTGTGGATAAAGGTGGTAATTTGGTGAGAGAGGCTACATGATGGGGTGTAATAATGGAGGCTATGGGTGTAGGGTCATTGGGTAAAACCTCAATATATTGAAGAACCTCCATGAGAGCTTGACGATGGGATTCCAAGGTTTGGATGAGGTCATATAGGGACATTTTGAGGGGGATTGGTGTAATTGTTTGAGCATGGCGTGGTGTGTGACCCTATTAGAAATAGGATATGTGGGGCCATGGATAGTGATTTTAGGTGTAGGTGCAGATGGTATGTTGGGTATAGGGTTGGTCATGGTGGTCGGTTGCCTTTTCCTTACCTTTATCTTTCTAGGCACAAGTAACAATGTGGATCATGTTGATCTGAGGTGGGGAGGTAGGTGTGGTAGGTGAGCCATGAAAGGTATAGTGACATGAAGGGAAAAATCCTAGTGGCAGGGAAAGGAACCTTGTGAGATGAGTTGAGCACCGACATTTGGGTGGAGGTTTGATAAGTTCTCTTTGATGTGAACCATGTTAATTTCAAATCTTGGGGTGGTTCTAGGAGTTGTGGGGGTGAAGGTCTAGGTCATTGAGTAGGCAGTGAGGGAAGAACTATGGGAATGGGTGTTGGTGAAATGGGGTCCTCATCGAGAAGGTCATCATTTTTAAAGTTTTCTTTGGGAGGACATAACTAGATAAGAATGGTTTTTAAAGATTTGTAGTTCTCTACATCATGCACTGGCACATGAATATAGGCAAAAATTTTAGTGTCATCAAACCCTTTTCGTTTGGGTTTGAGATTGTCATAAGGTCTAAGCAGTGGTAATGTGATGACAAAAGTTTCAAGGAGGTTGGTTAAAATTTTGGCATAGGATCCTACTAGTGGATCACAATGGGAAGTGAAAGTGAGTTTGGGTATAGGTGTGGCTGATTGTAGAGGAAGGGTGTTTGCATGAGGGGGAGTGGGTCAAGCTATGGTTTTAGGTGTTGGTGTGATCTTGGATGTTGGTCGTGTTTTCTTGGGTAGGGGTATGGTAGATGAACTGGCAGGAGAGTGTGTGGTTGTTTTGACTACCTTATTGGAGGGTAGTATATTTTTTTGTCTTTATGTTGCACCTTCTTGGGTAAAGGTGATATGAGCACACGAGCTCTAGAGGGAAAGTGGATGGTGGAAGGGGGCATGTTACCCACGGGGATAATGGAGGTGTTGTGAAGGTAGATGACATGGGTTGTGAAGGAGGCATGAGGGAAAGAGATTGAAATGTCAGGGGTAATGTAGAAGCTATCGATGGTATTAGAGGTATGGGTGGTAAAGATGTTGTAGGTGTAGGCGTAAGTCATGTCGGGCACTTGGGTATGGTAGAGGTCTCGAGGGGGGGAATGGTTTCTTTGCTGTTTTTAATTTACTTAGTGGGTGGAGGTTTCTTAACCACGTTGGAGGGGAGGTCCTAGGATGGATAGAAAGGGTGAAGGTGATGAAGGTGTGATCGGTGAGGTTGGAGTATGAGATTTATGGGATTGGTTCTTCTGTTTGGGGGCTGGAGTAGGTTTGGTGTTGGCTTTGGAGGATGTAGCTAAATCTAATTTGATGGGTGGATGAGTAAGGTTGGCGGTTAGGATGACCCCTAAGGTAGTAATAGGTTTAGGCAAGGAAGATGATGTAGGTGTGGGCTTGGATGTAGATGTGTGTTGGGTTATGGGTAGGGGTGTGAGTTGAGCCATGAGTGGTATTGTGGAAGAATTTGTGATAGTTGTAGTTGTGTTTGGTTCGATTGGCCAAAATATTTTTGGATAGATAGTGGAAGTGTCAGCAAGTGACATCTACATTTGTGTTGAGATAGGAAGCAAAAGACACCCCCAAAGTAAGGCTCTATCCACATAATCTAGGTGATCGGCTAAGCGTGAGAATGGCACTGTTGTAGGTGAGGTTGATGAGGATCTAATGGTGATTCCCATAAAATGTGTCTTAGAAATGGGGAATTTTCTAGCTTCGGCTTCCGTGGGTAAGAGAGCCAAAAGTAAGTCCACAGGATCTTGGGTAGCTGATGGAGAATGGTCACCTAGAGGCAAAGGTATTTCTACTAGATCCTCGATAGGTGGAGGAGAAAATGGGTGCTCCTCTGTGGGTGGAGGAGATAATGGGTGCTCCTCTGTGGGTGGAGGAGATGATGGGTGCTCCTCTGTGGGTGGAGGAGATGAATAAGTATCTTCCATGGACTTAGAAAGTACTATGGGTGACGGCTCTCTAGGTGGAGAAGTCAAAGGTGAAATAGTTTTGATGTTAATAAGAGTCTCCTTCATGGGTGAGAGAGGAGATGAAGGGTGTCCCTCATGGGTGGAGGAGTAGGTGAAGTGGGTTCAAGTGTAGGTGGAGGACTTTGGGCTAAGATTTCCTCTATGGAAGGAATATGAGGTAATTGGGAAGTAATGGGTGCATCACTAAAAATAGCATGGACCTCACGGTATGGCTATCATGAGTTAAAGTCTTTCCGGTTTGATCAAAAGAAGGGGCACATTAGGAAATGGTTTCTTGAAGATATGTAGGTTTTGATTAGTAGTGAGTTAGGATTATCCAAGGTTAACTTGCCTTTCTCAGTATTTCTTGAAAATGTTTTTGAAAGTGATGCAATTGCCATCACTATGACCTTTTACTCGATGATAGTTGCAAAAGTCATGTTCTTTATACCATGTGGGTGTGGGGTGAGTAGGGTCAAAACCAGTGTGTGGTTTTATGGGAGGAAGGGTGATGGCCCCAGCTTTAATGAGCTTTTCTAAGACAAAATAATAAGGTTCCCCAATTGGGGTGTATTTCCATTATTCCCGTCTAAATTGAAAAGTCTGGACAGGAGAAATATTAGATGAGGGACTAGCCTGATTTGATGGATGAGCTAGGCCGGCCTTGAGTACCACTGCATTAGTGGTTCCCTTGGCTTTTGAATAATTGTTTTGTGGTTTTGAAGAAGAAGAGGTATCATTTGATTTGAATTTTGAGTTCTTATTGTGTAGTTGGATTTTATTCTCTTCATGGCCCGAATCTCTAGATTTCGTGCCATGGTGAATGCTTCATCGAAGGTTCGGAAAGTCTGGACCTGTAAGGTCGGTGAGATATGTCTAGCATAAGCCCGTGTGAAGAGCTCTATGAGTTCGGTTTGTGGTAGTTGGAATGTGAGTTGATTGATTAGGTTACACCAACGAGCAACAAAATATGTGATAGATTTGTCATCATACTGACGTGTAGAGTAGAGGTTAGTCATGGTAACTTTCTTAACGACATTGATGGAGAAGTGATCCAAGAAGGCTTGGGCTACCTGAGTGAATGAGAAGATAGAATGTCTAGGTAACCCACTATACCAGTCTAATGCAGCCCAATTAGAGACATGGGAAAGGTCCTCAAAAGCAAAGTGTCATCATGGGTGATCAGATAACACCCATGTTTAAAAGACCAAAATGTTGTTGTGGGTCCTCTTTGCTATTGAAGTAGTTAAATTTAGGCATTTCCCAATGTATAGGATATGGATGGATAGGAATGGATGGGTGGATGGGCTCATTACAAATCTCATTATAGGTGAGAGAGTTACGTGTGCCAGAAACCGATGCCTCCAATGTCTACATCTTATCCATCATTAACTTGATTAGGTCGTTGGTAGGTTGTGATTGTTGGGTACCTCCTATAGCGTAAGGAGGTTGGTGTTGGACATATGATGGAGGTGGCATTCCTATATATGGTGATGATTTATATAGGTAGATTGAGAAGGAGGAAGTGAAATAGGGGTACATACCTAGAATGAATGATAGATGAAACAGGAGGATGCTTATAAGTACGTATACAAGGTGGAAGGTCGTGGTGACCCTAATGGCAATGGGGGCTAAGGATTTTGGAATAGAAAATGAACAACATTTTGAAAAGGGGTAGGGGTCACCGACACCGGGGGTGGTTGTGTAGCTACGGGTACATATGAAACAATAGGTGTGGTGGAGGTTATGTTCTGGGTGGTTGGCGAAGGTATAGTGGATGTGGTGGGTGCAACAGATGTGGCAGATGTGGTGGTCATAGCAGGTATGGGGCCTAACTAAGAAACAACTGGGGCAAGGCAAATGCGGGTAGCATGGAGCCAGAGGAGGTTGGAGCAGAATTAGGAGTGAGAGTGTCGGGGGAATAGATATGGGCATGTCGTATATCAACTAACCCAAGGCATCTCGAGTGGATGAGTGGGAAAGATAAAACTACAAGGTGGTAGGGTTCTAGTCAAGGAGTCATGTGAACTCCTCGTCTCCTATGGCGATAGTGATAGGTTGGGTAGGATCCATGGGTGATAAAATAGAAGGTGGTGAAGGACTAGGTGGGAGTGGTTGATGACTGGCATGGAATATGAGGGTGTTTTCTTGGCTTCGGGTTAGCACCATGTGAACAAGCACTAACGATGGCAGGACTTCTTTTGTAAATGACACAAAAATATAGTAGAGACAGGATAAATAGGCGGTGGTGGGTGAATTGGGGTTAAAATGTCAGCTGGAAAATTACACAAGCTAACCAATGTTAGGTTAGGTTAAACCAACACCGGTCACAGGTAACCGCGGTTGGTCACTATGGAAAGTGGACAGTTGGTCAAAACAAGGTAAAAGGCCAATACTTTGCCAACTATGCAATATCTTTGATGGAATTTACGAGAAAGTAAATATGATAAGAGTTATAGAGACTCTGAATAATCAAAGAAGGTGAATAGGTGTCCTTTGGGTAGGTTAACCAAAAGAAAAAGAAACCAATGATGCCGTTAGTGAAACCAATGATAGAAGGGTAACCGCAATAGTCTCTAAACCGACACTAGATTACTATGAAATTGAAACAAAAATGAAGAAAATGTGGTTGTGAGTTAAAATTAAATGTGGAATCAAACCCAAAATTTTGAGAATGATGAGAATATGGTCCAGAACACTTAGATGAAGCTGGAATACACCAACTGTGATGAGGAGCGTGCAAGGGGAAATAAGAAAATGAAGAATGTGACCTCTCACCTCAAAACACAAGCCAAGTAGAAACACTAAGAAAAATACGATCCTAAGAGTGTTTTTTCTATTATGTTTGTTTAGCTTATGCTATTTAAGGACTGACTCATGAACTTTAGAATAGAATTTTTTGGTGAGGATGGCTTCCTACGAAGAAGGATATCTACAAGGAGAGGTTTCAGGTATGTTATGGTGGGGGCGGGCCATCCTTTGATGGGGTACTGGATAGAGATAACCAGTGGGGTGCCCACTATGTCGTGATCATGTGATCACCTACAGCTTCTTCTGCGGGTGAGATGTTGTTTAAGAATGTGTATATATTTTTAATTTTGTGATGTTTGGTAAGACTCAGAGAGAGAAAGAGAAAGGAAGTGCTTTTCTATGATTCGTTTGTCAACCATCAGCTGGGCATGACTTCCAAATATAGGTTGCCCTCAATTAATGTGAGCTAATGCAGAGAAGCAGAATGAAATGAAATGAGTTTTAAACCCAAATTGAAATGTTGAATTTGATGACACAAAAGATGAACAAGAGAAGGGATGCTCTTTCACTAATGTGATACTAATGAAAGGGAAGAAGTGTTCTTTTTAAAGCACCAAAATACGATTGCTTTTAGACAATAGAAGAAGAGAAGGTTCCAGGAGAAATTTTAATGTAAGAACCTTTTAGAAAGGAAACAAACATGCAACTTTTCACCTAGAAATGAAAGAATGCAAAGAACCCTAAATGGGTCCCACCGGGTGTGCCAAAATGTTTCACCTGATTCTAGAGCATTTCTTCGAATGTTGACAAAATAGATAAGGGTAAAGGGCTAGGAGGAATACCTGTTAAGATGTTGGTTGTAGGTTGTTGCGCACATATGACTTCTTGATCCATAGTTGATCATGAGAGCTTCCTTTTTTCTTAGAGGAACTACCTAAAATGGAAAACAAGACCACCAAATAAAAGTTAAATAATATATGTAGTGGACTTCCTAGCGTATGCTAGATCCGAGAAGTGTGATACTTCCTAGACGGTTGTCAATCCACTATTTTAAAACAACTTAATGCTAACAATAAAGGAAATCCTATTGTAGTTAAAATGATTTAGGTATCTCATTCATCTATAATAAGCAAATTTGTTCACAACAGGCTAAGCTATGACTGAATCTAAAGGTCAAGGTCTGTCAGAGTGCAGGTATTGGTTAGGGTCAAGTTCTGGGCTGTTTTGGGTATTAGGTGGAGGTTTTAAATACTGTTCTTGGTTTCTAGTCAAAAACACAGAGACCGACGTCGACATCGATGCAGTATGACCGATGTCGATTTAGGTTAACTAGCGATGGTTGTGGTAACCTAAATCGGATGGTCGAGGTACAGAAACTCAATAAAGATTTTGTGGGGTGATAGATATGAGGCTAGATGGTTGGATATGTGAATGAATGAAGTTGTCAATGGGGATCTTTATGTTAGTCTTAGATTGTCCCTCACCCCTTGAATGAGAACTACCTTTATAGAAAGAATGTTTTATGATTTGAGAAAACTCGGTTAAAATGATTGGGACAATGAGTTAAGTATGGGATCTTGGCATCTAAAATAATTTACTCTTTAAATAGTGGACACATTTGGAGTTTCATACTATCGTGTATCTCCTTTACAACTTGGGTTGGGGATAGCGGGGTTGTCAGCAATCAATTGAGATTTCCCAAAAAAGTTATGCTTGTTAGGAAGGGTGGGGATGTTCTAACATTATTTCCTCCATGGAAGCTGAGGATCTCTTTTATTCAATTACTTATGTCTTCATAGGGAAATCTTTTCTGAACTATTTTCTATGGGGCCAATATAAAATCAGCTATAGAGGGGTCATGTAAGAGAACATTGGGATCACTCGTTTGGACTCAAAATGAACTAGTTAAGGAAACTATAATATGTATGAGTTAATGAAGTTATGAAGTATTTGTTCTATAAATGTTTTAGTATATCTGTGATCAATTTCCTAACCAATGATGATGCAAAAAAAATTTCTCACGTCGTAAGACTTTAGCTTGGTTGGGATTACTAGATATTGAAAAGGCATTGTTTGAATGATGAGTGCAGTTCTGATTGTCTAGTTGGTGATATTTTTTGATAAAATGGTTGATGATGTTGGCTTACTTAAGTATTAAGATCATCTCTACTTAGGATAAACTACTTAATTTTATCCATATATATATATATATATATATATATATATATATGTATATATATATTTATAATATTAATTAAAGTACCATTAAGAAATGGAAGGAAATTAGGATCACCTAACATGAGGAAGGTGACTTAATGAATATAAAATCCCCTAGGATTTGAACGTTGTTATCAAGTGATGTTTGGATTGGGTAATAAATTGTTGTTGAAGATGTTTATATGAGATCATTATTATTTGGAAAAAATGATTTCAGAACTATATTGATTTCAATATAGTAAGGATGTTTGATCCTTCAAAATTTAATGAGAAATGATTTGATTTTTGTATGAATTAAATGCAGCCTTCATGGGATGTTACTAATTAAGGCTTACTTAGTTGTAACAGGATGAATGACTATAGTTGTTTGGAGGTAAGGATCACCTCATGATATTTATGATCATTGATTTAAAATTGAATAAAATTTCAACTAGTTGAAGTAGGTATGAATAAAATACTTATAAGAGGTGGAAAGAATCAAGTATACTTGTTCAAGGATACGTTGTTTCAAAAAAATGTGGTATGGAAAGTGGTTGTGAAAATTAACAAGTTAGAAATATCATTTCTTATGTTGATAATAAACTAATAGTAACACTTGTACTGAAGGTTTCAGATCCTAATAGGTTTCCACCAGAGTCACGGACTTCCTTAGGCAAGGGGTTGGGTGGAAGACTTTTGTAAAATTGATCCATAGGGATCCGAAATAACTCTACTTCATCAGAAATAGTCAACACAAAGAAGAAAAATAATGAAATGGAGGTTCTATCTTTAAATAACAGACCACCACCCTACGCAGGCAGCGGTTACAGTGAACCACCACCCGGCCCAGTAGGTGGCGGTCCCAAGACCACCGGTCTACATAGGGCGGTGGTCCTGGCCATTACGGATAGAAAACTAAAATTGAAATGAACAACCTCTGAATTTGAAAGGATGTTCATTTCTCTTCTCCTTCATGACCTTTCCCATTCTCTAGTGCATGGGAGGACATGAGAAAGGCTATAAATACATGATTGTAGAAGTGTAGAAGATCATCAAAGCATGGGAGAAAGTGAGCAAGAAGTCTTGGTGTTGGAAGTTATAATTTTGTAGAAGAAAGGAGTGTTACGATAGAGCAAGCAAGTAACTGAAAGGAAGTGTTGAGATATTATCTACTTCTCTTTCTTACTTATTGTAAATTATGTACCTGTTGATTTGAATTGGCCAATAGAAGTGGGAAGAAAGAGCAATTGCCCTTCTCGACTGGTTTTTCCTCCATTGAGGTTTTCCAAGATAAAATTGTTGGTGTTATGAGCCTATATTCTTTCCTTTACTGCAATTGTTGATTCTAAGCACAATAATAATTCATTCACTAGCTATCTTTGTTATTTTCTAATAGAAAGTAAATAGTAGCGATTAATTTGTGATTTTGTGAATAATTCCAAAGTTGAAGAGTTTACAGATCATTTTGGTATCAGAGCTAACAAGTATCTAGGACTATGGTATTTCATTCTTGAATTTGTATGACAGTGACAAGATCTAAAGGTGAAGAAGCTTTACCTTGCGATCCAAAGATTTCTACAAAGAAGTGGAAATAGAGAATTTGGGGAGAAATGGAGGAAGAGAACTTGGTCCATAGAATCGAGATGTTGGAGACCATGATGGATAGGATGTTTAGAAGGCAAGAGGAACTTGCATATTTATAAAAGATAGCTTCTATCAAGCAAGACTCCATGGACTCGGTGGTTCGAGGCTTAGCCAAAAATTTTGGTATAGGCAAGAGTCACCATGAGGAAGATTATGGGGAAGAGTATGAAGAAGAGACTTCTAACACAAGAGAAAAGGTAAAATATGAACATACTCCTTTTAAAGTTGAGACTAAAGTCAAAATCAAAAGCTTTGAAGGACAAGTAGATGCAAAATTACTGGATAAATGTTTGAAATAGTTAGAAGTCTATTTTAGCATCCATAATGTCACAGAGGCACAAAGGATCACCTTTGCAAGTCTCAAAATGGAGGACATGCTCTGTTTTGGTGGGAAACTCATCTAACTACTTGTGAAAGAAGAAACGTCCTATTGTGAAATATTGGCAAGAATTTAAGGAATTACTTAGAGGTAACTTATATCCTATTGGCCATAAACCCACCAAATGATTAAATGGCAGTATTTTAGACAATGTAGTGGCCAAAGTGTGTAGGACTATACTACGGAGTTTTGGAGGCAAGCCATGTTGTTGAACATGGATTTGGAGGATGAGGATATTCTGACCAAATACTTGGGAGGACTTCACACTCACCTTTGAATAAAAGTCATCTCCACAAATCCCAAGGATCTCAATGAAGCATGTGTACATGCATACTACATAGATGATGAGAAAAAGCAAGGAGAAGCAAATCGAGGGTAAAGCAGTCAACAAAAATCAGCAGAAAAAGGATTATGGGCAAACAAGTAACAAGAGTAAGTGGAAAGGGAAAGGTAAACAAGTTGCCACTACTTTAAATACTTGTAAAGATCCCAAGAATTTTTGCAAGAATTATGATATCAATGGTCATACTGACGCTACATGTTGGAAGTTGCATTCAGAGTTACATCCAAATAACTAAACCAAGGACTCCAAGAAGTCCATGACAACTGTAAAGAAAAAAGGGGAGGTAGAATTTGAAGATGACTCTGATGTAAATGAAAGGCTTGGATGCACGGCCACTAACATGGACAGTGAAGAGGAGATGAGTAGACTATTCCGATCAAAATCTAGATTAAGAGGACTAAGGTAAATGCTTTGGTTGATATCGGTTTCAATCTAACTTGATTTTGAGGCGGTTGTAAAGAAGCTTGGTCTTGAGAGTTATGAGCATCCGCACCATATCCTTTGGGTTGGGTGAAGAAGGGTGTTGAAATTCGAACAAGAAGATGTAAGGTCAAGTTTGGGATAAATTCCCAATATATAGATGTTTTGAAGTTGACGTTATTCCACTTGATGCTTTTGATGTTGTATTTGGGAGTCCTTACTTGTATGTTAGGGATGCTATCTTTATGAGAAGGGAAAACCGGTACAGATGGGTCAAGGATGGGATCATCTACAACATCCGGGCACACCAACGTAAGACACGAGTTACTATGGTAAGTGTTAACCAAGAAAAATGACTTATTTAGTCAAATCATAATCAGTTTTGTTTACTTTTGTTAAAGGATAAACAAGATGGGGTAGAAGTTTCAGAGATTTCTAACCAAGGAAAACAAGATTTGGATAGTATTATTCAGTCTTTTCAGGAAGTATTTTAGGCTCCTAGTGGATTACCACCAAAACAGAAGTAGAGCATGAGATTCAACTATTTCCAGAGTCACCTCTACCGAACATCGGGTTATATAGGCAATCCTTGCTGGAGAGTACTAAGGTAAAGAAACAACTCCAAGAACTAATAGACCAAGGGGTGATATGTCCGAGCACCTCACCATGCGGTTCTCCTATTGTGATGGTGCCAAAGAAGGATGGTTCTTAGAGAATGTGCATTGACTACTACGCTTTGAACAAGATCGCCATAAAGAACCCGATATCCACTTCCCCATATAGATGATCTCTTAGACCAGCTTCAAATGCTAAATTTTTCATGAAGTTGGATCTTAAGTCGAGTTATCACCAAGTCGATGAAGGAGGAGGATATATGGAAGCATGCCTTAAAAAATAGGGTTTGTATGAATGGTTAGTACTTCCTTTTGGATTATGTAATGCACCCACTACATTTATGAGATTGATGAATGATGTATTATGGGATTTCATAGATTCATGCATCATTGTATATCTAGATGATATCTTAATTTTTAGTGCCACATGGGAAGAACATCTAATGCATTTGTAGCAAAGTCTTGCAAGTTAATCGGGAGAAAAATTACTTTGTAATATGAAGAAATGTGAATTTTCCAAACAATCACTTATATATCTTGGGCACGTGGTTGGAGGAGGAGAGCTACGAGTGGATCCAAAGAAGGTGGAAGCCATCAAAAATTGGCCAACACCAACAAGAGCCACAGAGACTAGAAGCTTTGTGGGAGTAGTATAGTACATGTAGAAGTTCATTCTAGGTTTCTTGGCAATTGCAGCACCTCTACACACAGTGGCCGCAAAGAGTAAGGGTTTTGATTGGGGTAAGGAACAAGACAAATCCTTTGAGTTATTAAAATACAAGATTAGTCATGCTCCAGTACTTGCTCTTCCTAGTTTGCAGTAGCCTTTTGAAGTAGAGACAGATGTCAGTGATTATGTTATGGGTGCAGTGTTGCTTCAAGGAGGTAAACCCATATGTTATCATTTTGAAACCTTCACTTCAATAGTTAAAGGATATTCAATATATGATAAAGAAATGTATGCACTAGTTCAGGCAATTAAAAATGGAAACATTATTTGTTGGGTAAAGAAACTATTGTGCACACTGACCACAAACCTCTCCAGTATTTGCAAGCACAGTCTAAATTGTAGTAGGCAAGGCACTACAAATGGATGGGGTTTCTTCAGCAGTTCCATCTAGTGATCAAATACAAGAAGGGTAGTACAAATTTGGTGGTAGACATGTTGTCTAGGCCACCCACACAGGAAAATTTCTCCTATTTGGCCACTATCTCTCAGGTTGAGCCCTTCATGAAGGAAGCTTACGAGAATCATATGCCCAAGACAAAGACTTTGGGGTAAAATTTTAGAAGTTGCAGTCCCAAGGGGCTGAAAAAATGGGGATTGAAGACTATTATCTCAAGGATAGGCTACTCTACCAATGGGGGAAACTCAGGTGTGCTAAAGAAGAAAGTCTTATATTGATGAGGGAAGCACATACCTTGAAGATAACGGGACATTTCGGTGTTGGTAAGACCCTAGCCCACTTGCAAAGGTATGTATATTGGCCCAACATGCAAGAAGAAGTATCAAAATTTATTCGTGGATGTAAACTTTTTGTACTAGCAAGCCTAAAACTAGGAAGGAAGGTTTGTATATGCCTTTACTAGTACCTACTCATCCATGGGAGGACATTTCTATGGATTTTGTAGGAGGATTACCTATGTCTAAACATGGCCATGACTATCTCTATGTTGTTGTGGATAAATTCAGTAAAATGTGTATTCTTATGGCATGTAAAAAGATAGTAAAAGCACATGAGGTAAAAGATCTTTTCTTTGCTAATGTATGGGTGCATTTTGGTTTGCTAAAGTCTATTGTCTCTGACAGGATTCCAGGTTCTTGGGGAAGTTTTGGACTACTTTGTGGGATAAGATGGATACCAGGTTATAGAGGAGCACAACTTTCCATCCACAGACAGATGGACAAACAGAGGTGGTAAATAGGACTTTGGTACAGTTGATCAGAGGGTATAATAGTAAGTACCCAAGGACTTGGGACAAGTCCTTAGCCTACATTCAACATTCCTATAACCGGGAAGTACACACATCCACTATGAAGTCACCATTTGAAGCATGCTTGGGATATCTACCTACAAATCCATTAGACATAGCAATTGGACAACAGGATGAGGAGGATACACAAGACACAGAGGTGACTAGAGCCAACAAGTTCATTGAGAGGATCCAAAAATCCATCTCAAGGTCAAAGAACAACTAGAAAAATCTCAAGCAAAGTACAAATCTAAGCACAATTAGCACATGAGGGAACACAAGCTTCATGTTGGAGACAAAATTTGGCTTTACTTGAGCAAGGAGAGACTACAAGGTCAAGCACGGAAGCTCAAGCCACTACAATATGGACCCTTCACCATATTGGAAGCAGGTTGGGGAAAATACTTTTGACTTGATTTACCATCATTCATGAGGATGTACTCTGTAGTAAATTGTGAGAACTTGCACCTATATGAGCCATCTATGCTAGATGAAGATGAAGAACTACAATTGTTACCTTCCATTGAGGATTGCGTCTTGGACTCATGAGGTGAATTAGAGGAGGATGTAGTGCTATAGTAGAAGATCAGAGATACTAGAAGAGGTCCGTAAGAGTCTTGGAAAATTGGACTGAAAGGAAAGACACCAAGGCAAGCTCGGTGGTACTCAAAGGAGCAAGCAAGGGAATTATTCCCTCATCTACTCCCCCACTAAGCTTTTATGGGACCAAAAGCCTCCTAATAAGGGGAGGTGTGATCCATAAGGATCTGAAATAACTCTACTTCATCATAAATAGTTAGAACAAAGAAGGAAAATAATGAAACAAAGGTTCTGTCTTTTAAGTAATAGGACTACCACCTACCTAGGGCCAGTAGGGCAGTCGGTCTTGGCCATTACGAACAAAAACTAAAATCAAAACGAACAACCTTAAATTTGAAAGGATGTTCATTTCTCTTCTCCTTCATGACCTTTCACATTCTCCAGTGCACATGAGGACATGAGAAAGGCTATAAATACATGATTGTAGAAGTGTAGAAGATCATCGAAGCATGGGAGCAAGTGAACAAGAAGTCTTGGTGCTAAAAGTTGTAATTTTGTAGAAGAAAGGAGTGTTGAGACAGAGCAAGCAAGTAACTGAAAAGAAGTGTTAATATATTATCTACTTCTCTTTCTTACTTAAATTGTAAATTTTGTACCTATTGATTTGAATTGGCTAATAGAAGTGGGAAGAAAGAGCAATTGTCCTTCCCGACTAGTTTTTCCTCCATTGGAGGTTTTCTAGGATAAAATTATTGGTGTTATGAGCTTATATTCTTTCCTTTACTACAATTTTGATTCTAAGCACAAGCACATAGTAATTCATTCACTAGCTATCTCTGTTATTTTCTAATAGAAAGTAAACAACATCGATCAATTTTGATTTTGTGACTAATTCCAAAGTGGAAGAGTTTACGATCAAAAATAATGTGGATACTACTTTTAAAGAATAAAATTGAAGAGCATGAATCGACTATGCTCCCCACCACATGGAACTTGTTGTCATAACATATGACTTGTAATACTTGAGGTAATGTCTGTTGGGAAATTTTCCCAAAAAATTGGAAAATATATTCACTTAGTTAGATCTAAATGCAAGATAGCATAGTTGGTCAAGACTTGTCCCAATATAAGATGACAATGTTAACTTCCTGAAGAAGAGGAGTGTTAAGAGTGAAAAAATAAATCATTCTTATTATACATAAAGAGTATAAGTACTTGTAGATAGGGATCAGGAAATATAAATCAGAAAGGAACAGTTTAAATGATTTAAGTAATCATTGACAATAAATTTAGGATGAAGATATTCGAAAGATGAAAACCATAGATGTATTTTGGTAAAACCAGCTGGAAAAATGAGAATTGTCAGGTGCATTTCAAAGATAGCATAGTCAAATCTAAATGCAAGATAGTGTAGTTAGATGAAGATTTGTCCCAATATAAGATGAAAATGTTAACTTCCTAAAGAAGAGGAGTGTTAAGAGCGAAAAAGTAAAGCATTCTTATTATACATAAAGAATATAATTACTTGTAGATAGGGATTAGGAAATATAAATAAGAAAGGAACAATTTAAATGATTTAAGTAATCATTGGCAATAAATTTAGGATGAAGATATTTGAAAGATGAAAACCATAGATGTACTTTGGTAAAACTAGCTAGAAAAAGGATAATTGTCGAGTGCATTTCAAAGAAAATTGGGAATTGCACAAGGTAAAGTCTGAAAAGATAAGTGTAAGAATGAAACAACATGGTTTTGGAAGACATAGTGAGGTTAAAAATAATGTTTTCCTTATTTGTTTCTATGATAAATAACTTGTTTTTGACTTTGTGTTATGTATATTAAATAATATTACATGTTATGACTATATACAATGAAAAAATCAAGTAATATTTTGGACTATGTGATAGTTTTTATAGATTGAAAGGTTGATACAACTAATAAAATTGAGTTTAGATAGACTAAACTTTGAAAAATTGCAAGTTTTTGGATGAAAATATTGATTGTTCTCCTTGTTGAATGATATTATTTTATGTTTAAATGTTCTTTTTGAGTTAAATGAGTAAAATCATCGAGACGATGATTCATTAAGGGAAAGTATGTCACATCCCTCAATTTTAGTTTGTTTTGTAGGAAGGATAAGTCGTACAATGTGGAATGTTTTATGAGGGCAAGGGTACATGCACTATTGTGTAGCTAAGTATGTAGCTACATGTGCATATGTATATCCTGAAAAGGATATATGCACTTACACATAGTTACATGTGCAACCACGCAACAACACTTGTTGTCTAGCATTCGTAAAGTATTTAACATTTTACAACTTATTCTTGTTCACTGTTATATGAGGTCATTTTACCTTACTACAAGCAATGGTTCATATTATTTTTTTATGGTTTAATTGATGTATCAATGATGAGTAATTGTTGTGCACCTTGTTTTGTTAATGTATTTGAGGCAATTATACATAGTTGGGATATCTGTATCCGGGATGGATATTAATATATTACCCGCCTTACTAAAAGTAATGGATTACGCAAGGAAGAACATTAATTATATATATGCTTCGATATATTTTGGGAATCTTTATATTGTTGCACAAGTATAAATTTGGTACAGAAACTTGTTGATTGAATGTGAATTTTGGGGTAAGAGTTCAATATTGTGTTTTTCCATTTATAACACGGTCACACTTAATTATCATTAAGGTTTGCCACTATGTTTAAAACTTGTAAGGTCATATGATCATATTATATTATATTGTGAGTTACTATAGTTATCAATCATCACCATGTTTACGGATTTGCAACATATTGTTTTTAATTACTCTATGACCACCATCGATTACTATGGTTAATATGGTCTCTACCATACTTCATTAGTATGTGCATATAGTAAGGTTTAGATAGTTTATTATCTTGGTCTTGGTTTATGCATTATGAACTCATTGTCTTATTGGCATCCATAGGCATTTGAATAATAATAGGTTAAGCATTATATGTTTTCAATTTAAAATATCATAACATTTATCTTATGCTATATTTTGAATGATTCTTACTAATAGTCAATTCGACCCATGTAAAAAGTAGAAAAGTTGGTGAGGTAATTGGGCTATTTGTTTAACCTTGATGTTTGGAGGATAATAAGCTAGTCCTCAACCAATATTGCATGACATCGATTGTTAAGTGATTGATTAATAAAATTAAGTTGTTTGTTTGCCGACTCGATGTAGAACCTTAGCATTTTTAGTTGCATGAAGGTAATATTTATTCCCGACTAAAACTAGATTTAAATGAATAGTTAAAATGATTGATGATCAACATTAAAGGTTTAAGTAATCTCCATGCATTTTTAATGGGAAATATGGAAGGTGGTGGAGAGGAGTTCTAGGCCTCTATGTGGCTCTAAGAAAATTTAATGAGAATTTAATGCACTTCCACGAATTTTGGGACGCCTTTGAGCTTCTTAAGGAAGTTATCGATAAGGTTGTGAGTTTATCAAGAGTTCACTTTTGGTTTGATAATTCTTTCTCTCCCTCTCAAGCTCTGTGTGAGAAATTTTTAAGGTAATAGTTTTAGGTCCTAAACAATTATTCGGAGGAAATTTTGCAACTCATTAAGTTGATTATTTAATGTAAAAAGAATCATGGTAATTGGAAGAGAGATTGGGGAAAACATTGGAGGGATTGGTAGTTCAAACCAAATTTGTTGAGAGCAAGAAATATGAACAAGGAAAAGGAAGATTCCAAGAAAATAAAAAGGTTTCTCCGGGGATCCTAATCAAAGCATGATTCATTCTCCTTCCCTTTAATGTTTATTTGTTATAATGCATATATGAATGTAGATCATTGCAATATTGATGGGCACTTGATGTTAGTAAAATTGATTTAACATATGCATTGTATTATTTCATTGAAGGGAGTAATGGCCTTGAATTAAAGTAGGGTCTGGTTTCGCCCTTTTGGTTCAAGGATATGGGTTTTGGTCTTAAAATGTGTTAGGAGGTCGTCACTAGTTAATATGTAAGTTTTCACAAAAACCCATTACGAGATAATAAGGAAATTTGTTGGAGCTTAGTTATTTATTTTTTAAAAATGCAAAGTATTCTCTATCCCGAAAATATACGATTTTTATCTTACTTGATTAGATCTATGTTAATCTTATTGAGTAATATAGGTATTATGGAGGTCTATGGAGACTTATTTAGTTTTATGAAGTTCATAGGAAAACCATATGGACGTTTATTACCTCTAAAATTCTAGTTTGATTTTGTTTGCATGTCTCATTTTGGATAAATGCTTAGGGATGACTATTAATTTGACTCGGGTCAATCGATATTGGTATCTCTATCCCTCCACTTAATATATAAATGCGATTGGGAATGTCGACACTAAAATTTTCCTCCGTAATTTCTATTTCATTAATGTATGTATTAGGAATAGGATGTTGTTAAGTATAATTAGTAGTAGCGTCCGATAGAAGATAACAGTATTCTTTAGTTTACACCACCAATAATGTATAGTATGGTAATAGTCAAAAGTATAATAGGAATTTGTGGTAAAAAATAAATATTTGTTGTAAGTGGTCCGGTAATGTTAAAATGTCAAAGTTGGGGTAATTAGAGAAGTAGGGTCTACATGATTAGGAATTAGAAATATTATATTGGTAATAAGGACAAGGAGTGAGGTCATAAATATTTTGTGTATTTTATTTGTAAAAAGTCTAAAAATGTGGAACCCATGTGAAATGATAAGGTTTATCTTATCTTAAAAGATAAGCTTACATGTACGAAATAAGAGTTAAGGTATGGAATATGATTCGTCGAGTGGATTTCTTATCCTATCTTACGAGATAAGATGGATAAGCCTGGAAGTTCTATAAATAAAGAGGCCACCCCCTCATTTAGCATAGAAGGAAGTAGTGAGAAATATTGTATGAAGTGTGTAAAGGAATCCATCGGTTTAAAGGTGTGTTGAAGAAGCCATTAAGAGGTGTAATTGTAAAGTTTCTCCCATAGTCTTAGTGGAAGGCAAGTGAAGTCAATAACAATTGAAGTACCTCATGGGTGAGATTGTAACAATTTCATGTTAATATTATAATTTACTCGATATTTTAGATTTATCATCATTCCTTCTTATCATAGCCGATGGTATTCTTTTGTTATGTTTGTTGTTTTGTTTCCATATTACATCCACCAAACTAAAGGTTGTGCATTAGTAAATAATCATGGCACGAGGAGTTCCAAGTGAAGAATTATCATAGTGCCGACCGTGATGACATTTTTAGAGTAAATTATAATATTAACATGAAATTTTACAATCTCACCCATGAGGTACTTCAAGTGTTATTGACTTCACTTGCCTTCCACCAAGACTATGGGAGAAAATTTACAATTACACCTCTTAATGGCTTCTTCAACACACCTTTAAACTAATGGCTTCATTTACACACTTCATACAATATTTCTCACTACTTCCTTCTATGCTAAATGAGGGGGTGGCCTCTTTATTTATAGAACTTTCTAGGCTTATCCATTTTATCTATAAGATAGGATAAGAAATCCACTCTGACGAATCATATTCCATACCTTAACTCTTATCTCGTACATATAAGCTTATATTTTAAGATAAGATAAACCTTATCATTTCACATGGGTTCCACATTTTTAGACTTTTTACAAATAAAATACACAAAATATTTATGACCTCACTCTTTGTCCTTATTACCAATATAATATTTCTAATTCCTAATCATGTAGACCCTACTTCTCTACTTACCCCAACTTTGACATTTTAACATTACCGGACCACTTACGACAAATATTTATTTTTACCACAACATTCCTATTGTACTTTTGACTATTACCGTACTATACATTATTGGTGGCGTCATACTTGGCAGCGCCATTATCTTCTATCGACGCTACTACTAATTATACTTAACAACATCCTATTCCTAATACATACATTAATGAAATAGAAATTACGGAGGAAAATTTTAGTGTCGACATCTTCCCCCTTCCTAGCTTCTACTCCATCCTCGGAGTAGACTATTCTGGTGCTTGGAAAATCTTCAACTTGTCGTGGTTGACCCATTTCGTAATGGGAGTGCCATCCAATTCCTCTAGTCGGTATGTACCATTTTCATGCATAGCTACTATTTTGTAGGGCCCCATCCATTTTGGAATAAATTTTCTCTGTCTTCTTTTTTTGTATCTGGAATCATATACTAGAACCAAGTCATTCACATGAAATGGAGACCAATGGATCTTTTGATCAAATTATTCCTTTTGCTTCATTTTCTTCTTATAGCTTGTATCCTTAGCTATTTCCCTTATTTCCTCTAGCAAATGAAGATGTACCAACCTTTCTTTTACTGAATCACTTTCATCCATCCTTTCATTTTCCATAACTCTGACCGTGGGAATATCAAACTCAATAGGAAGAACTGGATCAATGCCATAAGCCAACTGAAATGGGGAGTATCTTGTTGCTTTGACTTTGATGTTGCCCTATATGCCCACAATGCTTTGCATGAATCCTCTTATCTCATTTATGTACATGCAAGGCTACATCTTTTGCTAGAATTTGACACAACACAAAATTTGTTCGTTCCACCTGTTCCATTTGTGCTTGGCTTGTATGTTGTTGCCTTCCGTGCTTAATAGAAAACTTATTGACTAGGGCTTCTACCACCTCATTAATGAAGTGGCTTCCTTGATCTATTACAATTTCTAATGGACAACCAAATCGGTGACAATGCGTTCATATGAACATTGTCACTTCATCCATGGAAGTTGTTTTTAATGGCCTAGCTTCAACCCACTTGGTTAAATAATATGTGGCAACTACAATATACTTATTTTGGCGTGAGGTAGTTGGAAGTGGACCTACAATGTCTATTCCCCACTTTTCAAAGGGACCAAATGGAAGAATAGGGCATAATGGAGCTAATGAAGTCTTACGGTTACCATGTGTTTAACAAATATCACATGTCTTACAATAATTATAATAATATTTAAAAAGAGTGGGCAAAGGTGATAACTGCATCCAAGATCCTTCTTGTTGTAAGTTGTCCAGAGAAGTGCCCTCCACATGTACCATTGTGGAATTCTTCTAGTAGCTCCTTCCCTTGATCATGTCCAACGCCCTCTTGTCTTGTCTAGCGAGTCCTATTCAAAATAATACTCCATGCGAGAATAGAATATGGACGAATCGCTTGAGTAATCTTTCTCTTAGTCTTTGCATTGGCACCATCAGAAACTTGAATTCATTTAGATAATTCCAAATATCTATGTATTCACTAGGGATTGTGTTAAGGAGAACAATGCTTTGCATCGGGAAATCATCATCATCACAAGATGATCCTAAACCATCATAGGCTCGAGAGAGTGCATCTGCATTGACATGCTTCTTTCCGGCCTATCTATAATATCAAATTCAAATTCTTGTAGCAAAATTATCCATCTTGCTATCCTCCCGATGGGTTAGGATTATTGACAATATATTTTAGAGCTTGATGATCTGTTATAACTATAAATTTCTGCCATATCAAGTAATTTCTAAACTTTTTACAAAAAAATGATAGCTAGAGCCTCTTTTTCGATTCTGATATAATTTACCTCAAAGACTTGCTCATTTTTCGCTCCCAAAGTAAACTGGATGTTCATTCCCATTTTCATCCTTTTGGCTCAAAGTACTTCCTAGTGCTGCATCTGAGGCATCAATATACACAATGAATGGTCTGCTCTAATCTAGATTCTTTAAAACAGGTGAAGACACCAGGGCTTCCTTTAGTTGTCCAAAAGCTTCATGCGCCTTATTTCCTGGTTCATAAGTAACATCCTTCTTCAAGAAATGGGTTAGTGGCTATGCAATCTTTGAGAAATTCTTGATGAACCTTCTATAGTAACCCACATGGCCTAAAAATGATCTCAACTTACTTCTTTTCATAGGAAATGGTAAATCTTTGATTTTGAAACTTTATCGGATCGATGCAATACCATCTCTGGATACAACATGCCCTAACAAAACACCTTTATAACATCCAAAGACACACTTTGTAGGGTTTAGTGAGGCTTGTGCTTCATCTAACCTTTGAAATGTTGTCTCCATCTCGGTGCGGTGATCCATCTTGCTCCCATAGATGCAAAAATCATCTAAAATACTCGATGAAGTTTCCAATGTAGGGTTCGAACACCCTATTCATCAAATCTTGAACGTTCTTTGAGCATTACACAACCCAAAAGGCATAACTCTATAAGCAAACGTTCCCAAGGAGTGGTGAACGTGGTCTTCAACTGATCTTTCTCCGCTATACGGACTTGGTTGTATCCGCTATATCCATCAAGAAACTATAACACTCTGACCAAATACTTCGTTTAAGATCGATCGAGAATGGAAGAGGGTAATGATCCTTCTTTGTTGCCTTATTAAGCTTCCTGTAATCAACACAAATGCGTAGCTTCCCATTCTTTTAGTGAGATCACAATGGGAGAAACCCATTCTCGAATTCTCCACAACAAATATGAATCATGCATCAAGCAACTTATCTATTTCTTCTTTTACAGGTCTTGAAAATTAGATTCATTCTATATGGCATTTGCTTTATAGGCTTAAAGCACCATCTACCACTCAATAGAATGTTCTACCCAACTTACTTGATGGAGTTCCTTGTAATCAAAAGTGAATATGTGTATGTACCTTTGAAAGAGCTAGAGGTAGGATTCCTTCTCACTCTCCATCACAAAGATCACCAATCTTTATTTGTTGGAGACGATCATCAACTTCTTCTTCGATAATTTTATGGGGTCATGAGTCAGTGTGACTGGAAGGATATCCATGACTGAAACATCAACCTCACTTTCTTCATCTTCAGTGTCCACTTCACTGGTACTAGAGTAATCAGAGGATGTCCAATCATCAATTTCATCACTTGAATCCACATGTTCTTCCTTATGATGCCGAGGGATCACGTTTATCTTCACCCTCTCTCTACCACGTCCAAGTGTCATGAAGCCTTCATTCCAATAGTTTCTTGCATGAACTCTCCTTAGCCATGGTCTTCCCAAAGAACATTGGGTACACAATGTACCATTTTTCATCACCTGAAAGTCTACCACACATACAACACCCATAATAGATATTGCCACATTTGAAACTACACCTTCTGGTTTAGTTTTCCCTTATTTAATGACCTTAATGAAGTGTTGAAGGGCGATCAATTTTAAACCCAACATATTCATTACAGAGACTCGGTCATTACATTAATCAGTGAGCACCTCCATCAACTAAGACATCATGAATTGAAATACCATTACATAATACCTCGGCTTGTGGTGCATAGGGATCCACCTCCTCCAAAACAGGGACCTCAACCTCCTTCCTTCGTTGAGCATTGAGTCCACTTCGCAGCTCCCACCTCTTCTCAGAAGACATAGCCAATAGTTGACCATATGTAATATTTGCAGGCCTTTTGGACAATCTTCCAAGATGGAGTATGGTCCTTGCCCCTATGAAATCAGAAAATCCTGCACACCCAACTTTCTTTTCCTATGTTTTTACTAGTTTCTCCTTTCATCTTCTTAGGATCATTTCCATCTTGATTATCTTTTTCTTTCTTTCTTTTTGTTACAAACACATCTACTTCATTATTTATGCTCTTATCTACTACATCAAAAGAATTCACAGGTTCTTTTCCTTTATCATTATCTCCTTTACCAGATGTAGAAGCTCTATTTAGACAATTATACTTATAATGACCCTTTTTATAACAACCATAACATACAACTTCAGAAATATTTCTTTTTGGACCTCTATCTCCTCCCTGAGAACTAAATTCTTTCCTTGAAGAAGATTAATAGTTAACTGACCCATCTTCTTGAGTAGATCTTCATACTTAGTAGATGTACTAGGAGAAAGATTTGTGCTCACCGAGAGTGGTTGTGGATTCTGGACCAAAGGTGTTGGTGTAGGCTCTACTTTAGCAAAAATTTCTTTGGGCTCCTCTTCCATGCTTTCTTCTTACCTTCTTGCAATCTCCTTTGCTTGTTCAATGGTAGTTGGGTGGTCATACTTCACTCATTGTCTGATCTCTGGCTTCATCCCAAGAATGAAGTGCTTACATAGGAGATTATCCACGCCATTCATCAACCCATCCGCTAATCCTTCCTTCCGGATCTAGGGCATCGAGCTTCCTCCTTAGCTCTAGAACACGAGCATGATAATCCCTTATCTTCTCCTTCTCTCCTTGGGATAGCTTTGTGATATCGATCATGAGATCTACATATCTCTGTTATTCACCAAATTCTTCAAGAAAACTTTTAGTTAATAAATCCCATGAGTTTTTCACATTATCACCTAGTGTTTCAAACCACCTAAGGGCTGAACCATCCAAAAAGGTAGGAAAAAAATTCAGTCCATTGTTCCCTTCTTATAAGGCCATTACAAATACAAGATCGTTTAAACTCTTGAATGAAAGAGGAAGCATCTTCATTAGATTGGGCTGAAAAAATAGGAATCTTCCCCATTTTCAAAAGTAACCACAATGAAATACCAACCCACAAGTACAATCAACAAGACTTATGTGCACAAATAATTGAAATCACTATAATAGAAAATAGAAATGACCACGGTAAACTGCAAGGTAAAAACTTGACTTACTACGGTAAAAACTCGACTTTCTTCAGTAGTAAACACTATTCACAGTAAAAAGTGAAGTTACTGCGGTAAATACTATTCATGGTAAAAAGTGACTTTACTACGGTAAATACTATTCACGATAAAAAGTGACTTTACTGCGGTAAATACTATTCACGGCAAAAATGACTTTACCATGGTAACTACTACATGCACAAGAAAAACAAGATTACCCTCCAAATTGTTTTTGACTAAGTGGGAATATCTCTCCAAAAAATCCACCAACGAGGAATGGTCCCAAAGAACGGAACCAAAATGTCATCACCAATCCGGCACTATGATAATTCTTCACCGAGAACTCCTCGTCTATGATTATTTACTAATGCACGACCTTTAGTTTGGTGGATGTAACTGAAACACAACAACAAACATAACACAAGAATACCATCGCTATGATAAGAAGGAATGATGATAAATCTGAAATATCGAGTAAATTATAATATTAACATGAAATTGTTACAATCTCACCCATGAGGTACTTTAAGTGTTATTGACTTCACTTGCCTTCCACCAAGACTATGGGAGAAACTTTACAATTACACCTCTTAATGACTTCTTCAACACACCTTTAAACTATGGCTTCCTTTACACACTTCATACAATATTTCTCACTACTTCCTTCTATGCTAAATGAGAGGGTGGCCTCTTTATTTATAGAACTTCCAGCTTATCCATCTTATCTCGTAAGATAGGATAAGAAATCCACTCGATGAATCATATTCCATACCTTAACTCTTATCTATACATGTAAGCTTATCTTTTAAGATAAGATAAACCTTATCATTTCACATGGGTTCCACATTTTTAAATTTTTACAAATAAAATACACAAAATATTTATGACCTCACTCCTTGTCCTTATTACCAATATAATATTTCTAATTCCTAATCATGTAGACCCTACTTCTCTACTTACCCCAACTTTGACATTTTAACATTACTAGGACCACTTACACAAATATTTACTTTTACCACAACATTCTTATTGTACTTTTGAATATTACCGTACTATACATTATTAGCGGCGTCAGATCTTGGCAAATACTGTTATCTTCTATCAGACGCTACTACTAATTATACTTAACAACATCCTATTCCTAATACATACATTAATGAAATAGAAATTATGGAGGAAAATTTTAGTGTCGACAGGAACTTATGACTAAAACCCCATTCTTTGGGCATCAATATGTGCAACGTAATGAGTTCTATTTTTAAAATTCGTCATACATTGTGATTATCAAATTGTTACATGTTGTGTCATTGAAATTTTATAAACAACCATAGAACTATACTCAGTATTATGGAAGTAATAATTACATTATCGACCCAGGCATTGTTTTTTTTATAAAATTAAGGAACTTAATTGGTCTAGTTGGATAAGGTTATGATATTTTGACTTATTTAAGGTATTCCACATTGTCTTATTGGTAAGGTCAAAATCATTAATCTTTTCACCGCTGAATAGTGTGGGTATTAATCTTTAGTGTGTCGATATGTTAAGGCGAGACGTGATCATAAAGAGTTAAGATATAGGTATTTATTATATTGTTTTAAAAAATAAGAAAATCAAAATATGGCTTGATTAAGAACATCTTTGATGGAAAGTCCATGGTGACACATGTATTATGAATGATGTGATAAATATAAATTAGTTGATAACATTGTTATAGAAGTAACATGTATATTATTTCCATTCGTGAAATAATGGATAGAAGGAATGATAGAGTCATAGACAAGGGAATATAATACATGAATGGCTTCAGTGACTAGTTCCTTTAAAGTGAATATTGTTTTCATTCATGAATGAAATCTTTGACAAAAAAGGATTGTGATAGACTAGTATCAACTAATATTGATAGTGGAAATAATTTTTGACCCTTCAAAGATCACTATTATAAATTATTGTTATCATTAACTAATATTGAAAGGTCACCTTGTGGTTAGTATAATGGAAATATATATATATGCTTCATCCTTTATCTTAGTTTATTATCTTGAACATGTATTATGAAATATTTTTATGTATGCATTATATCAAATAAAATCTAAAGTTGAGGAGAATGACTATTGGCTTGATTCGATTTATGAACCGACCATGTAAAGGTCACCTATCATACGGGTTGAAAAGTAATAAAGAAATAAAATGATATTTAAACGGGCATGGATTAAATTGTAAAATATCATGATTATATTATATATATATATATATATATATATATATATATATATATATATATATATATATATATATATATATATATATATATGCTTCATCGATTACTTTATCTTAGTTTATTTGATATCTTGAACATGTAAATCTATTGAAATATTTTTATGTATGCATTATATCAAATAAAATCTAAAGTTGAGGAGAATGACTATTCAAGCCAGTTCGGTTGGAACTGACCATGTACAATGTTTAATTGTATCATGCAGGTTGAAAATTAATGCGGAAAGAAATAAAATATTAGTTACGATAAACTTACTTGGCATGGATTAAATTGTAAAATATCATGATTATATTATATTTGATTGACATTGATTTGTTTATAGATTATCATGAACATGCTTGTAATGTTAAAAGCTAAAGGAATTACTTTGCATGATGTAAGAAAAGGCGATCAAAGGCATGTTGCATTCTATTATTATTGTGATATCAATATGTACTTTTAACGAGGTTTTTACCCTCCATGATATAATATATGTCATTGTTTTACAACGTACTTGTGACCCTATTAAGTGTTATGATGCCAAAATTACGGAAGACTATAATGTATTATCAGAAAGTACAACTTGATGTTTATTGTTATCATTATGTATGTTACGACAAGACATTATACTACGTCCAAAGAAATAATATTGTTAAGGTATACTTGCAAGTTATTTAATAATATAATAACATGTTTAAATTATATAGTAAATGATATTTGTACATTGATTAATCATGTGTTTGATGACTAATCATGTAAGAACGTCGACAACCTATTACGGCGAAAATGTAAAAGAGATAGTCATGGAAAATGATACCTCACTGTTGTATTATGATCATTAATAAATGACTCGTTATAAATTATTGTACCTTCCTTATCATGTGCGTGTAACTATGAATTAGTTATTATGAAGGTGTACTCAAGGGAACAATTATAAATGGTGTACTTAATGTTGATAAATAGCACAAGACTTATCTATTGACCTAGATAACTAGGATGATATAATCAATTTATATGATACAAACAAGTTGTTGTCTTTCAACAACAGCGACATGTAATCACATGGTTAAGTATCATTGTCGTATGATCAAATTACAACAGTATGAAATGAAGTACAAGGGTACTTTGAGATCACCTAGTATAGGGTACAAATGTACTTATCTGTCCTAATAAACTAAATCAACCTAGTAACTAATAATGGACATTGGTGATTACGTAAGTTGATGAACAATGAACATAATAACTTATGAAACTGAAAGGAATTCCACGATAGTACTATGAATGAGATGATTGTGTGGTGAATGGAGGGATAGGTTTCATGTGGCTTATGTGTAGTCATGAAACTAGGCTAGCTAGTGTGATACCCTAAACTATGGCCATAATATTGTAAAGGATTGATTGCATTATCCATCACCATTTCTTCTATGTTATGCCTAAGAGGCTACACTAAGAAGATACACATTCTCTAAACCTTTAAAATGGTTAAACCAAATTGTATATTTTGTATACACACTTGGGAGGAGTGATTAAGGGGGATCGGGAATATCTATAAACCCTTGCAGTTGCACATGGTTATCATAGCTTTTCTGGTTAGATTCTAAACATTAATTAATGTTACATTAATTTACTATAAGCTATTAATCATTGAGGCATCAAGATAATTAATAGTGTTGGAATAATTCAGTGGTTTTTTTAATGACGTTGTTCATTTCGCGTAAAATAATTTAAGGGAATTATAACACTGGTATGATGGAATTTAATTGTTGTGTGTTAAATTCTATGAAGACATTAACTATAATTAATGAGTTTTAAAAAATAAAAATTCCCTTAGTTTTGAAGGAGTAAAAATTTTGTTACACCTTGACTTAGTTTGTAGCTTCATACATGTGTGAGTGTTGTCCTAATTAATTCGATGTGTTATTACAAGATTTTGGAGCTTTACATACCTTTTGTGAGTATATGAAGTAAGTGCTTTAATACTTTGTCTTAGGAGTTCCAGGTTAGAAAATGAGGTAGTGTTTAATTGTTTATATAGGGTCTCGTAGATGATTTATTTAACATAAGCCAATCCGGATGAATTATAAGACCCAACAAAAGATGTCAATTTGAAATTGCATTTGGAAGACATGTTAGTACAAGACCATATAATGAGGTTATGAACAGATGTACAATCTTGACCAATGTGTATAGTGTTCATAGGAGCAGAAATGTGCCAAATGTAGTTTGGAGATGATAGAATGATATTTGTCTACTGATTTTGTGCATTTTATTTTGTAGAATCTATCGACATGTTAGTGTACAATGATGAACAAGTAAAAATGGACCTTAAAAAGTGCTAAGTGGGAATGGATAATTTTTATTTATCATAGCAAGAGTGCATAATCAAATCAATGATTTCCAAAGTATAAATTACCAAAATTGAGTGTCTAAATTTTCCCCCTTTAAGTATGAAATTAAAATTTACATACTTAAAGGAATTTGTACTGGACATGTAAACACACTTTTCCTTTGCTTGAATGTTTGTTTTGTAGTTGCATTGTTGTGTTTGGTATTGGCATGATCCATGATGAAACCTGCAACATAGAGTATAGTCAATGTATGTGATAGATAATTGACTATAACTCAAGTAAAACATGTAACATAAAATATTTGCATTTGCATATATGTGAAGTAAAAAGATGTAAAAAGAAAATAATACACATTTTTTATTATTGTTTACTTTTTCTTGGATATTTGTATTTGTTAAACTTCTATGAAGGATTGGGGGTGATCATTCCTAGTCGGTGTCGAGGAGAAACTAGAGTGTTAGGTGCATGAAACCCAACATGGATATGACCAAGAGAGAAAATAAGAATTAGTTACAAATGTACATTTACAAAGGAAGAAGACCATATAACAAAATTATTTAGCAATATCGATATCTTCTCGTTTAAGTGTAAGAGGAGAAGAAAGTTTCCTCATGAATCCCTTAGCTACTTTGTTTCCTTCCATAACCTCACATATCACACCGCTATAGATGGGTATAGACTTGGTTTTACAAGTAAGGGCATACATAACTAATTTTAAAAATATGGAATTTGTAAAACCCTAATTGCATAGTAATGTGTGATAAATAAATGTTAAGTACATATTTTGACACAAGCAAATAAGCTAATGAATTTGAAACCCTAGGTACAAGAGAGAGGATAAAAGACTTATATTATTTATGTTGAATGTCAAGACTATGCATACTTGAAGGAAATGAGAAACAAGAAGGTAAGACTATCACAATTATGTCCAATAAAATCTAGAAATGTTGGATGATCTCGACCAGGCTCTCTGGATTGGGTCGGGGCACCTAGGTATTAGAGACCTCTGTTGGGTGCCTATGACCGCATTAGAGATCGAAATAGGTTTTTGTTGTGTCACACAAGTGTATCGCTTGTTATCACTTATGGTCACCTTGTATGTCATTGGATGATCACCGAATTCACCTGAAACCTACAAAAGATAAAGACTAAAAACCCTCAAACTACATCAAATCCCAAAAAGAAAAGATGTAAAATGAGGATTCAGATTGACCCCAGTGGTCACCTAACTAAGTGAACTTACAACCAAGTGTTGCACTACATTTCAGACTCTATGTAGTTCTTGTTTATGTGAGAGATAATTGTGCCTAGGAAGTGCTTTGCACAAGCGCATGTGATAAAGCGAGTGCAATAGCTAGATGTACTAATGTAAATAGATGTGTGGATGACAAAATGAACTTCCCTTCCTATGTGTGTATGTAGAAAAATGTAGTCCCTTGTCCCTTAATTGAGTGTTAGATGGATGTCTTTATGCTCTTAGAATGCCTTTGGATGCAACCTTAGGTGATGATAATAGATGCTTAGAGCTTGGTCCTTTATTATGGTCACATATCTTTGTATTTATATGATTCCTTTGGTTGAATTTCACAATTGAAAATTGGAAGGCTAACCCATAAGAAAATAAGATGCCCAAAAAGAGAGAGTAAATTAAAGAGATGTTGGGGGCGCTCGGAAGGACGAGGTCACCTAGGTATTGGTGTGTTGTATGGGGGTTGGTGTCCTAAGTCTTGAAAGATAAAACAATGAAGTATCGATTGGGTTGTATGGTGTAGAATGCCAAATAGAAAATAAGAAACATAGAAAAAGGCCAAAGATAGTTGTCAATTGCTAGTTTTCTCACTTAGGAATCATATGAATAGTAGTATGTGATTAGGACCTATAAATCTACCCAAATGTGTGATTTTGTGTCTACTTATGCCCCCAATTTACGTTGTTAAGTGAATACTCGATAACATAAAGTATTTTATAATTTGCATACATTCATTCCTTGTAGATCAATGGTGAAAGCGTGTCGAGGAGATAAGTGAAAGCGCGAAGTGATAAAAAATGAAGCATGGAAGCTAAGAAAGAGGAAGTGAACCTAGGGGTGAAAGCATATGAGTATTGTATTATGTTTTACATGTTATTTTGCTTGATGTATGGATGATTCTTGTTGTGTATTAAGGACATACCTACAAAAAAGAAAAATAAGTAGTCAAATATGTGTATATAATTTTTTTGCATAAGTATGTAAAAGTGTGTAAAAATTAAATTTTTCACCTAATTTGTAAAAAAGGTGAAAAGGATAGAAAATGTCTTGAATTGCTATAGGAGAGAGTTTTTGGGCGATCTCACACCAAGTGAAAGTTTTTGGGTGATCTCATGCCACAATAGAAGAGTGTTGGGGAGAAAGGTCTAGTGTCATTCTCCATCCATGACTGCTTCCCGAATTTATACACCGTTGTAGTTGGTGTGATTCGTGTTTAGTTTCATGTTGTTCCAGTTCGATCCAAGTAGAAATAGGAGGTAGAATGCATTTTTATTATTGGAGGATTGTTCATATATTGTGAAAAATTCTTTGTGAACTATTGAAAATTGTGCTAATATGAGAAATTAATTATAGTTGCCCCTAGTCATAGGGGCCCAGAAAGGTTAGGGTGCCCAGACGCTAGTGTCTATATCTGGGCACTAGTGTTTGTGCTAAACTGAGGAGCCAAGTCGAGAATTTGGTTCTTTCTATGACTATAACTCTGTTATGATTATGTTTTAAACTATATTGTGTTATAGTTGTGAGTTGTTGTATGGGGTGACTGATTCACCCAATGTACACCCCCTCATTTTGGGTGTATGCGACATCGTTAAGAGGATGCGGCCCAAAGGATAGGACCGGATTTTGATCTACAAATGTAACCCTACAAGGGGGAAGGAATGTGCATGGTAGAAACCAAGGCATATGCAAACAATATGGATAGAAACATGTGTATTAGAAAATGTGGCAAGCATGTTATAGAATAAAATGTAAACAAGTAATAGTGCAGATAAAGTAGACAACAAAAAAAGTGGGTTTCAAACATGGGACATCACTCACAATGTCACAAGAAAATTAGGGCCAAAGTAGCCAAAAGCATACAAGAAATGAACATACAAGACATAGGGCATAGCCCATAAACAATGACATACAATAGAAGACAAGAGCAAGCAAAATGTAACAGACAACCATGGTGGAAAATATTTCCTACAAGACAAATGTTGCACATGAAACACTCATTAACATGTTAGAAAGATAAAGAGTGTGTCAAAGTGTGTATAGATCAATGTCAAAATATTGTGCTAGTAAGAATAGTAAGTAGTAGAAAATGGAACAACATCACACTGTGTGTGTAGAAATGTAGATGCCCCCAGAAGCCTCAATGGGAATAGTAAGAGGTACAATGCCAAGCATCATTACTACGTGTAAATATTTGTAGAAATTTTGCATCCAAAACTAGAGAGCAAGTGAATGCATGTGTGTATATGATAAAGATAATGACATATTAGATATCTGTATAACATAGTAAGAAAAGTGTAACATGTGAGTATAAGAAAACAAGAATAAGTGCAACCAAGATATGCAACATGCTATGAGTGTGAATGGAATGGAATGCAAAGTGAATGTGATAGGAGTAGCGTGCCCCGAGCAAATGTGAATGAGCATGAGATGAGGTTCATTTATAAAAGACCCTCAACAATCAAGAATGAACCATAAAACAAGAGTGTGTCATCGGGAAATGGTTTGAAATGTGCATTAGATATATAGATCAATGAAGCATAGAGTGTAGATTGTAGAATAAGATGGTATGATGTGTAGGAATGTAGTGTTAGAAATATCTATCATGAAGTGTGAATCACAGAGCATGAAATGTGTAGTGTGTTAGGTTCATGGATGTAGTATTCCCTCAATAGCTAAGTGTGAACCTTAACATAAGAGTACGTCATAGGGGAGTGACAATAAAAAGTGCATCAAGTTGTATAAGGATGTTTAGAAGTAGAAAGTATGAAGCACAGAGCATAAGAGTAGAAATGGTAGACACCTATGATGCTAGGAGGGGAGAAGTAAGCATGATTCCCCCAAGTGTATGAGGATGATGGAACTATCCCACAAAAGTGAAGGGAAAGGGTCCTCCATGTGATGTGTGAGGATATAAAGGCATGCGACCATGCTCTAAGATAAGTAGTGTATGATACTATGTTGTATATGTGAAAGAGATCTAGAAGGTGAAAACCTATGTGAAGGAGAACAAGGAGGTGATGAGCACCTATGTAAAGGAGACCGAGGAGGTGATGAGCACATATGTGAAGGAGACCTATGAGGCAATAAGCACCTATGTGAAGGAGAGTGAGGAGGTGAAGGAGGTAATGAATTCTTATGTGAAGGGGTTTCCCGAGAAGGGGACTTAAGTGAACAAGATGGACTAGTGGACCGTCTGATGCAAATGAATAGGTCATGTATGAATGGGTGAGCTAGGTGTAGAAGGTGCCTTAGATTTGAGAGGTCCAGAGGACCTAGATGCTTTAGCTAGTGCAATGGAAACCTCAAGAGGAGGTTGTGGCCACAGTGTGCATGGAAAAACACCCTTGATGGTGATAACTTTTTGTTGTGAATGAATTTTAGACACAAGTGATTCATGGAAATGATAGACTTAGAGGCACGAGTCAAGAAAGACCTAAGAGCATGTCACAAAATTTTATTAAAGGTGTCACAATGAATGACATAAGCATTGTAAGAGGCCCAACCGTAACTAGAATCTTGACATAACCATAATATTTGGGAACTAGATATGAAATATGAGATAGTAGATATTTAATAGTGATAAGAAGTGCAATAGAGCACACACCCATATGCATCGATGTATCAATCATTGTATTAATAATAACATGAGTTCCAATGGAAGCTTTATTGATATGTAGTGTATTAGAAGAGAATGTAGCATGATAATCATGATCAGAGAATGTAATGCATGGTGGTGATGCATCACTATGAGAAATGAGAAATCCGAGAGCCCACGATGAAGGAGGCATTACACAATGTGTATGATTAGTGAAGATTGAAGCTTGTTTGTCATGCTTAGGGAGAGGATCATTAAAGATTTTGAGCTTTTTATTTTCATTGACCGGCGTAGATGTCAAAGGCTCAGGGAGCTCGATTGCATTGTTGTCAATAAGATCTTGAATAAGATGTCGAGTTTGAAACATCAATTAGTAGAGTGCCCAATGCATTGATGATAGTCACATCTAGTATTTTCATTATAATTAAATCCTTTAGGGTGAGATGGATCTAGATTAAGTGGAGGAGGAAGCATAATAATATTGCTCTCTCAATAATTTGTGGCAATAGAATATGTGGAGCACAAGAAATTTTGTGAATGTACGCTTTAGAGGCTATCATTGAATCTTTTCAAGAGTAGAGATAGTGTTGTGATAACTTTTTCTTGATGGGCTTAATAAATGGCTTGAAATTATATTTTTTTGAAAGTGATTAGAAGATGACACACGATCATGATATTTAAGCTTTCCCATAGAGAGAATTTTGCCTTCACATATTTTAATAGTATGAAAGAGTTGATCAAATGAAGGAGATGTCTTAAAGATGACACTCTCTTGCAAAGGAGACAAAAGACTTTAGACAAAAATATCTTTCAATTAAGAGTCTGTAAGTACATTAGACATCTTAGCTAAGTTGTTCTTGTATTGTAACACATAATCCGCTATATGCTTGTTAGATCCTTGTTTGATTTGTGCAAGTTGAGCATAGGATATATTATAACCGATGTTGATTGAAAATGAGCAAGAAAAACATTGGCTAAATGTGTAAATGATGTTACCGAATGGATAGGTAGATAGTAGAACCAACGCATAACATAATCTTGGAGGCTTATAGGAAAGATATTTGCTAATAAAGTATGATCATCTGCATAATCTAGACATGCCACATGAAATGCTCGAAGATGCTCTTGAGGGTCACCATGGCCATTGAAGGTGGGTAGCTTAGGAGTGACAAAGTTTGGAGGAAGTGCATAAGTGGAAATGGTGTGTGAAAATGAGTATGAAGGAGTAAGGTGAAATCAAGAGATGGATTTGTGACGAGAAGTACCTATTTAAAGTTGACGCGAATTTGAGTTTGCAGATCCTAATATAAAGAAGTAAAATCATGAGTGTTTGTGAAGCATTAGGTTGTGCAATAGAAGCATTAGGTTGAATGATCGAGTAATAGAAGTGGAATAAAGTTAGGAATATGGAGGGGTTGAGTGGAGGCCATGACACCTAAGGAAGAACCATATCAATAGTTTTTAACAGACCATAAAAAGCATAGAGAATATGCATAGGCTTGTCGAGTAAAAAGCTTGACAAAAATTGATAACCTTTTCAAGTTGTTCTTTATCAATGTTGGTGTCCTCATCATAGGATTTCTCACTATCAAATATTTTAATATTTTCGAGAGGCACATTTTGAGAGTTGACAAAGGGGTTATTAGATTCAGCCATTGATTTAGAAACCCTATAGGAAGATGAATGGAGCTCGATTTTCTCAAAATACCTAAAACGACCGCTACGGGTAATGGGCATAAGAAGAAAATCCTAGAAATAAGGTGGAATTCGAGCGATGGGTTCACCAAATGATTTAACAAATATGGAATTTGTAAAAACCTAATTGCAGAGTAACGTAAGATAAATAAATTCTAAGTATGTATTTTAACACAAGAAAATAAGCTAATGAATTTGAAACCCTAGGTGTAAGAGAGGGATAAAAGACTTAGCTGATTTATGTCGAATGTTGGGACTATGCAAATTGAAGGAATTAAGAAACAAGAAGAAAGATTGTCCCAACTATGCCCAATAAAATATGGAACTACCAAATGAGCTTGGACCAAGGCATATAGACTAGTTCAAGGGTCTTTGGAGACCTTTATTGGGCACCTGTGACTATGTGTGGAGCTCAAAAATTGTTTTTTACTGTGTTGCACAAGTGTCATTGGTTGTCACTTTTGGTCACCTATATGTCGTTGGATGATTGTTAAATGCTCTTGAAACCTACAAAGAGATAAAGATCTGCAAAACCTTTAAACTACATAAAATCCCAAAAATAAAAGATACAAAATGAGGAGTCATTGACCATGACTCACACTGTCTGAGTGAGATTACAATCAAGCATTACACTACATTTCGAATCCATGTAGTTTTTGTGTGTGTGAGAGAATTTTCCCTAGGAAGCCCTTTGTGCAAGCGCATGTGATAGTGGGTGATAGCTAGATGTACCAATGTAAATAGATGTGTGGATGGAAAAATGAACTTCCCTTCTTATGTGTGTATGCAAAAAATGCAGTCCCTTGTCCCTTGAGTGAGTGCTAGATGGATGCCTTAATGCTCTTAGAATGCCTTTGGATGTAACCTTAGCTGATGATAATAGATGTTAGGGCTTGGTCCTTTATGGCCACATAACTTTGTATTTATATGATTCCCTTAGTTAAATTTCACAATTGACAACTGGAAGGCCGACCTATAAGAAAATAAGATGCCTAAAAGATAAAAGATGCCCAAAAAGAGTGAGTAAAGTAAAGAGAGAGGTCGGGGGCGCCTGGAAGGATGAGGGCACTGGGCCCCGACATCCTGTCTGGGTCTCGATGTCTTGAGTCCTAAAGATAAAAATAATAAAGTAGCGACTTTGTTTTAGGGTGTAGAAGGCCAAATAGAAAATAAGAAACACGAAAAAGGCCAAAGATAGCTATCAATTGCTAGTTTTCTCACTTAGGAATCATATGAATAGTAGTACGTGATTAGGACCTAGAAATGTACCCAAGTGTGTGATTTTGTGTCTACAATTACAAAAGAGAATAGGTACCCCAAAAATATCCCCATATGTTGAATAGTTGAATAGGAACTAAAATAAATGTTAAAATATGATGAAAGTGTGCTAACGAAACTAAAAATGAAGGAGTCATGCCCCAAGATTCCCGAAACTAATCCTAAAGCTAAATGTTTGTACTAAGAATGAATGAAAACTTTCATATCCCCCATACTAATTTGAACTAAGTAATCTAGATGTGAAAAAATTATAGAAAACTTGTATACATAGGTGAAAATTGTTCATCACAACAACTTACACACGGGAAAATAATAATGTTCTCTATTATTCGATGAAGTGATATATAAAGATATAGGACTTTCTCCTACATTCAAGGAGAACAAAATCCATAAGTATCTCCAAATACACTATTCTACGGTGTTCTCACAACCACCCAATATTCCTCCAAACATATTTACATGTGTGGTTATAACAACCATTATACACGTAAATCATATAACTAATTATTCAACAACCCTCACAAATATACTAATTATTACAATGGAGCACTATAATATAATGATTTCCTAACATTCCCCCTTAGTGTGAACATGGGAGAAAAACAATCACACTTCCTTTGCAACTTGCCACTCGTGTGTGCTCATGATTTGGATGGTTTTTCAGGATAACCAATAACCTTCAAGGATGGTTTTACTAGACAACCACCAACCAACAAGGATGGTTTTTTCAGGATAGCCAACAACCTCAACAAGGATGGTTTTTCAAGTGGCTTACCAATGACCATAACAAAATATGGTTTCTGAACAACCAACAACCAAACTATCATGATGCAACTTTTTCTTATGCTTTCATCTATTCATTATGTTATTACATCGAGTAAGTACATAGGAATTACTACTCACTAAATACAAATTTGAAAAAGGAGGAAGAAATGGAAATGGAACATTGAGATCATGTTCCCCCTCAATGTGAATTTTCCACTTATTCAACATAAAACAAGAACTATAAAATAGAATCACATTACACACAACTAAAAATGAAGAACACCGAAACCGAACTCTAAAATCATAGCGAGAAAACAAAATACACACCACCGATTTAACAAAAATATATTTATGCTAAACCCTAATTGTAAAGTCACATATGATAAATAAATGTTAAAGTATAGATTTGACACAAGCAATAATTTATGAAACATAAAACCTTAAGTGCAAGGAAAGAGGAAAGGAATTAGCTGATTTATACTTTTCCTGGGCCTGATATGGACTGGAAAATTTTTGAATAGGAGGAGGTATGAGTTGTCAATGCTCGACAAATTTTGTGGATCAGCGGATAAGGATGGACTAGGGTGTCGACTAGGTCGGGGGCTCCAGAGTATTCTGTCGGACACACGTGATTGCGAAAGTGGTCAGAATCTAATTTTTCTGGTGTCAAAAAAGTTTTGTTGATAGTCATTGTTGGTCGCATGTATGTCACATCTTGATTTTTGGATGTACCTATAACCTAGCAGATAAATATTCACCTGTAAAACCCATAGTACCGCATCAAGTCCAAAAAAAGAAAGATACAATATGAGGAGTATGACTAACCCCAACAGTCACCTAACTAAGTGAACTTACGACCGAGTGTTGCACTACATCTCAGACTCCATGTAGTTATTGTGAGTGTGTGAAAGAATCATTCCCTAGGATGCCCTTGTGCAAGTGCACACAATAACAGAGCGATGATTTTCTAGATGTAGCAATGTAAATAGATGTGTGGATGGAATAATGAACTTCCCCTTCCTATGCAGTGTATGCAAAAAAAATGCAGATCCCCATCCCTTGAATGGATGCGATGGATGCATTTGATGCTCTTATATGTCTTTGAATGTAACCTTAGGTGATGATAATAGATGCTTAGATCTTGGTGCTTTATTTTGGTCACATAGCTTTGTATTTATATGATTCCCTTAGTTGAATTTCATAATTGAAAACTAGAATGCCGACCCATAAGAAAATAAGATGCCCAAAAGATAAAAGAATCCCAAAAAGAGCGAGTAAAGTGGAAAGAGGTCAGGGGCACCCAGAGGGGACGAGGGCACCTGGGTGCTAGGAATCTGGCAAGCGCCGGTGTCCGAAGCCATAAAAGATAAGCAAATGAAATTTACCGACTAGGATGTAGAGTGTGTAAGACTAGAAAGAAAATAAGAAACAAAGCAAAGAGGCCAAAGATAGCTATCAATTATTATTTTTCTCACTTAGGAATCATATAAATGCAAGTATGCTTTTAGGACCTAGAAATATACCCAAGTGCATGATTTTGTGTCTACATTTTCCCCCACTTTATGTTGTTGAGTGAATACTCGATAACATAAAGTAGATAAGAGATGTGTACCTAATAACCATGTAGAGTGTGATGGCGATAACATGCTTTGAGGAGACAAGTGAAAGTGTGAAGTGATAAAAATGAAGCGTGGAAGCTAAGAAAGAGGAAGTGACCCTAGGGGTGAAGCGTATTTTGTTGTACCTTGTTAAATTTGTTGTTGTGCTTGATGTAGGGATGCTTATTGTTGTGTATTAAGGATGAACATGTAAAAGAAGAGCGAAAGAGTAATCAAAGTCATGTATTATGAAAACTCTATAAAAGTAGTAAAAAGAAAAGTGTGTACCGATGTATAGAAGTGTAAAAGTGTAGAAAGATGTCGTGAAACTATTTTGTAGAGTGATTTTTTAGATGATATCACGCCAAAAGTGATTTTTTTGGGCGATCTCACACCAAGAATGAGTTTTTTGGGTGATCTCATGCCAAGTGCGAGTTTTTGGGCTATCTCATGCCACAAAGAAGAGTATTGGGGAGAGAGGTCTAGTGTTACTCTTCTTCCATGACTAATTCATGAATATTACACCACTACGAGATGGTGTGATCCTGTTTTGTTTTGAGTTATACCGTATTTATTTCGTATTTGTTCCGAGTATAAATGGAGAAAGAATGCATTATGCTTAGGAGGATTGTGTTTGTATTGTGAAAAATTATCTATGAACTACTAAAACCTGTGTTGATATGAGAAAGTAGCTATATCTACCCCTAGGACATAGGCACCTAGGAGAGGTCAAGAGTGCCCAGCGCTAAAGTGTCCGTATTTAGGCACCGGTGTCTATGTTGAACTGAGGACCCAAGTCGATTGTGGTTCCTTTCTCAGAATCGTAGTCTGTTCTAATTCTTTCACCGAACACATTTGATATGTAGCTATGAGCTGTTGTATGGGGTGACTGATTCACCCAATGTATGCCCCTTCATTTGGGGTGCATGTGAGAATGTGGTCCAAAGGAGAGGACTTGAAATCGAATCAAGTGGATACCTCAGTGGGGGGAGAATGTGCATGGCGAAAACAAGGCACATGCAAACAAAGTGGCTAGATGTGTGTGTTAGTAGGAAAAGTAGTAACCATGAAATTAGAAAATAGTGTAAAAACAAATGAGAAGACAAGATAGATCGTGAAAAGTGGGTTTTAGACATGGGACATCGCTCACAATGTCACAAGATAATCATGGCCAAAGAGGCCAAAAGCATACAGTGTGCATATAAGACAAAGGGCAAGCTTGCAAACAATAACATACAATGGAAAACAATGTCAAGAAAAGTGTAACAAACAACCATGGTGGCATATATTCCTACAAAGAAAATACTACACATGAAGCACCCGTTAGCATGTTAGAAAGATAAAGAGTATGTCAAAGTGTGTATAGATCAATGGAAAGTAATGTGCTAGTAAGAATAGGAAGTAGTAAATAATGGAACAATAGCACATGTGATGTGTAAGAGTAGAAATTTAGATGCCCCAAGAGCCTCGGTGGGACTGGTAAGAGGTACAATACCAAACATCATTGTTGTGTGTAAATATATGTAGAAAGTCTGCATTCAAACTAAAGACCAAGTGAACTTGTATGTGTATATAGAAAAGATAATGACATATTAGATATCCGTCTAATATATTAAGCAAACATGCAACATGTAACTAGTATCAACAAACAAGAGTAAGTGCAACCAAGATATGCAAGATGTAGTGTATGTGATGGAGTGTGACGGAATGGTATGTAGTATGAGTGTGATAGGAGTAGTGTTTCTCCCAATGAATATGTATGAAGGTGTATGCGATTAGGTTCATTTATAAAATACCCTCAATAATCAAGAATGAACCATATAACAAGAGTGTGTCATCGAGAAATGGTTTGATAATGTGCACTAGAAAGATATGATCAATGAAGTATAAAGTGTAAAGAGTGTGAGTGAGGTGAGGTTCATTTCATATTTAGACCCTCAACAATCAGTATGAATTGTGGAACTAGAGTGTGTCATAGGGTAGTATGATGTGTGAGAATTGAATGCTAGAAAGATGTATCATGAAGTGCGGAGCGTGAAATGTGTAGTGTGTGAGGTTCATGAATGTAGTATGCCCTCAACAATCAAGTGTGAACCTTAGCACAAGAGTATGTCATAGGGTAGTGACGATACAATATGTGTATCAAGTTGTGTACAATTTCCTAGAAATAAGAAGTATGAAGAACGAAGCGTAAGAGTAGAAATGGTAGACACTGATGATGTTAAGAGGGGGAGAAGTAAGCATGATGCCCCCAAGTGTATGATGATGAGTAATCTCTCTCGATGAAGGTGAAAGGAAAGGATCCTCCACTCGATGTTTGAGGAGATAAAGGCATGTGACCATCCTCTAAGGTAGGTGGTGGATGAGACTGATGATGTATGCGTGAAGGAAGCCTAGGAGGTGGACGCCTATGTGAAGGAGATTGAGGAGGTGATGAACACCTATGTGAAGGATACCTAAGAGGTGATGAGCACCTATGTGAAGGAGACCTAGGAGGTGATAGAGGTGGTGAAATCCTATGTGAAGGGGTTACCCAAGTAGGGACTTAATCCAATAAGATGGACTACTATATCGAATGAGAACAAGTAGGTCTGTTAGAGTAGGTATTTACCTTAGCTCATGTTAACCTAGGTACTTTATTTACTTTTATTGTATTTATCCTCACCCACTTATGTGTGTGATATTTCTTTTATCTTATTTAGATATTAGGAGATATTATCTAGTTTTTAGGTATAGTTCTTTCCTTGATCTATTGACTAGTTCTCTCCTTGATCTATGGTATTGACTAGATCCTTGATGTCTAGTTCTCTCCTAAATCTATAGTCTTGACTAGTTCTTTGATGACTAGTTATTTCCTTGATTTATGGCTTGATCTATGACCTTGACTGGTTCTTAGATTGTTATTCCTTGCCTATTTAAGCAAGGCTCATTCTCAATGTATTGCATTGAGTTCCATAATAATATATGATATTGTTTCTCATTTGTTTGCAAATATTTTATGTAAAGTTATTCTAGTGAATTACTTTCATCTTATTGATCGTGGTGTTTGATTAACATCTATGTTCTTAACTTGGTATGATCTGGTTATCGTTCCTTTCATGGTATCAGAGCAAGAGATTGCTATTGACATCCGTCTGTAAGTTTTATTTTACAAATAAATTATTTGTGTATTCATATATTTGGGATTTGGTTGTATTTTGTTATTGCATGCATTTTTATGCAAAACAGAGGCTTCCATTGATCCTAAGGTGTGAAATCCTTAAGACCCATTAAAATCCTTAGCCCTTGGTCATATGGTATGGTCATATGAGGGCTTAAGGCTTGTGATTCCTACTAGTAGGTGCTTAGCTTCAGCCCCTTTAATTTTATATGTGGTGAAGGCAACAACAATTTATTTTATTTTGTTTTAGTGGTAACTAAAATAAATAACAGAGCAAAATATTTAAAAAGCTTGTAACTTTTGATCGATAACTCGGTTTTGAGTGCTTTTTTTGTAAAAGTGCTTGTTTTTTTGTGCTCTTTCCATTGGAAATATTTATTTTGAGACTTGAACTATAATTATAAAGTGTCAAATATGGAGGAGTGTTGTAATCAATTGTGGATGTAATTTCGGCTGAGCCCGACGTCCTAAATTTTTGGGAGTTGCAGTTTGTACCTATCATGGATTATGAGAATGATATGCTTTTCTCTGAAGTATGTGGACTTCAAGAGGATATTGTAAAATTTGTGGAAGAAAATAGATCACTTAAGAAGTGAAATTCTCTTCTACAATCACTCATTCATGATAAGGATACAATAATACACTCCCTGTAGAACAAACTTGCTAGCCTACAACATCACCATCATATTGTGGACAACCATATCCATGCTCCTAGTCCACTTGCAGTTGTTGCTCTTGTACCCACTAACATTGATCTATCAGTCTTTGAGTCTATTCCTGCTCTTGATGCTCATACACCTATGAAGCTTGTTACTGCATGCTCTTCCACATATGTGCCTATTACAGTACCACATGTTGTGTATCCTACTTCATTCAGCTACATGGATTTTTTAAGAAGCATACCACTGCATTTAGTTCTCGCATGCTCCATTCTATGGGTCTCACTAACAGAGTCATTGGTAGACATTCATAGGGTATTGTTTCCTCTCTTCCACATGTTAAGTGGAATTCTTGCCATGACATTGGTTTTCATGCAGATACTTCATTGGGATCACACATTGATAGAGATCCTTTGTTTATGCGCTCGGCTCTTTCTTTGACGGATCATGAGCAACACATGAGTTCTACACCTTCACTCAGGCTTAAGAAACCTAAGATTTCAGCTATCAGACATGATCAACTTGGCACACATTCTGATGTTCTTTTGCATGCACCCATTATGCATTTTACACCAAGTCATATGCAGCATCTTCTTCATCCATCCGTGTTGATTTGGGGTGGATATCTGATCACTCATGGAGGTGACATAGGAATTCATTGAGAGGACTCTACAGGCATGGCTCCTCCACCATTCGGCCTCTTGCTCCACTTTCTATACCTTCTGCATTGTGATGCTTCTTGTTTTGAGCATTTTTCTTTAGCAGGTGTAGTGTATCTCTCTTATTTGTTGAGAGATTTTGTATCTGTATTTTTGACACTTTTGGCATGTTGATAGTATCTCTTATGGGGGATCTATTCTGGTGCATTCCAGTGTTAGTTTGTTAGTGTTCGAGTAGTTGTTTTGACAACTCATACAGATTTATAGTGTCACTCCACCCATTCAGCAGTATGGGAGGGTGTGGTGTTGATCCTGCTTCTTGAGTTTCATGTCCTTGCCTTGTTACCTTGGATTTTCTTGGATCGTGACACTCTAGAGTTTGTGTCCTTGCCTTGTTGCTTTGGTTATTGTTCTTGGATCGTGGCACACCTATTTGTAGCAATTGATCGAATTATGTTTGGTGTTTTTTTGCACTTTCGACATCACTCCGTTGATAGTCTCCTTATATGGAGCTATTCTGGTGAAACCCAATGTCAGTTGTTTTTGAGTTTTGTGATCGAGCAGTGGATTCAGACCATAGTGCACACCAAACTTCTTCAACATTGTATGAGGTTTTTGATCCGAGCTTCTTGGGATGCCTTGGAGCAAGTTTTTATTCTCTTTACTTTGTTGTTACCTGGTTTTGGGTACCTTTGGTGTCCCTCTTTTCTAGTTATTGTACATGAGTACCTCATCGAAGTCTAGTTGTTGGGACTCATACTATGGACATGTCACTTCTATTTTGGCCCCTAGCTTCACTTGAGGGGGTGTTAGACTAGGTATTTACCTTAGCTCATGTTCACCTAGGTACCTTATTTACTTTTATTGTATTTATCCTCACCCACTTATGTGTGTGGATATTTATTTTATCTTATTTAGATATTAGGAGATATTATCTAGTTGTTAGGTATAGTTCTTTCCTTGATCTATGGTATTAACTAGATCCTTGATATCTAGTTCTCTCCTAAATCTATGGTCTTGACTAGTTCTTTGATGACTAGTTATTTCCTTGATTTATGGCTTGATCTACAACCTTGACTGGTTCTTAGATTGTTATTCCTTGCCTATTTAAGCAAGGCTCATTCTCAATGTATTGCATTGAGTTCCATAATAATATATGATATTGTTTCTCATTTGTTTGTAAAATGTTTTATGTAAAGTTATTATGGTGAATTGCTTTCATCTTATTGATCGTGGTGTTTGATTAGCATCTTTGTTCTTGGCTTGGTACGATCTAGTTATCATTCCTTTCAAGGTCGTGTGCAAATAGGAGAGCTAGATATAGAATATGCCTTAAATTTGAGAGGCCCAAGGGGCCTAAATGTTGTAGCTAGTGAGAGGACATCCTTAAGAGGACGCAGAGGCAATGAGATGGATGGCGGGACACCGTTGAGAATGACAACTTATTTATTGTGAATGAATTTGATATACAAGTGGTTCATGGAAAAGATAGCTTGAGCAACGCAGAGCCAAGGGAGACTTAAGAGCATGTCACAACCTTTGATTGAAGGTGCCACAATGAATGGCACAACCGTGGTGAGAGGTCTAACTATAACTAGAAGCTGGATGTAGCCATAAAATTTGGGAATTAGATATGAAATTTGAGAGAGTAGATATTTGATAGTGACGAGGAGTGCAAGAGAGCACACACCAATAGAGTCGATGGATTGATCATAGTGTTATTAACAATATAAAATCTGATAGAAGCATTGATGTGTAGTGAATTAGAAGAAAATGTAGCATGATAATCGTGATCAAAGAATGTGATGAGTGGTGGAGATGCATCAGTGTGAGCAACTAGAAAATCAAGAGTCCCCAAATGAAGGAGTAGCACAACATGATATGCATGATTGGTCAAGACTCAACAACTTGATTGTCTTGTCTAGGCAATGGATTTTTGAATATTTTGAGATTTTGGTTGTCATTAAACAACTTGGACGCCAAAAGATCAGGGAGCTTGATTGCATCATTGTTTATAAGATCTTGAATGAGATGCCTAAGTTTGAAACATCGATCAATTGAATGCCCAACACATTGATGATAGTCACATATAATAGTTTTGTCATAATTGCATTCATATAGTGGGGTAAAATGATCGATAAGGGTTGGCATAGAAACAAAATAATTGGAAGTAGGTAGAATGGTGGAATTAGGAGGTTGAATAACAATAGGCATAGAAGCGGTAGTGGATGTAGGAACATTAAGCTCAATGAGATTGGTGCCTCCTCCACACGAGCAACGAATAAGAGCAGATCTAGATCTTGTAGATGTTCGGCAAGATGAACATTGAGATCACAAAGGTCTTCATCAGTAAAGGGTGCATGAGTTTCAGCCATGATAAAAAGATGACAAAATACCTAGAAGCAAGGTTGAGTTCAAGCGTCGGGTTCATCAAATTAGTTAACAAAAATAGATTTATGTTAAACCCTAATTACAGAGTAACGTATGATAAATAAATACTAAAGTATAGATTTGACACAAGCAATAAGATGATAAAACATAAAACCCTAAGTGAAAGGGAAAGAGGAAAGAATTTAGCTGATTTGCGCTTTTCTTGGAACCGATATGGATTGGAAAACTACTAAATAGGGAGGTTTGCGTTGTCTATACTCTTATTAAATTTTGTGACTATCGGATATGGTTAAACTAGGGTGCCAAATTCTATTGTTGGGCATTCGTGACTGTAAAAGTGGTCGAAATTTGATTTTTTTGGTGTCGTAAAAAAGTTTCACCGATAGTTGTTGTTGGTCACCTATATGTCACACCTTGATCGTTGGATGTACCTGTAACCTACAAGACGAAGATTCACTTATAAAACCCATGATATCACATCAAATCCAAAAAAAGAAAGATGAAATATGGGGAGTCGATTGACCCCAACGACCACTCGACTAAGTGAACTTACGACCGAGTGTTGCACTTACATCTCAAACTCCATGTAATTCTTGTGAGTGTGTGAAAGAATAGTTCCCTAGGATGCCCTTGTAAAAGTGCACATGATAGTGAGTAGTAATTAGATGTAGAAATGTAAATAGATGCATGGATGGAATAATGAATTTCCCCTTCCTATACAGTGTATGCAGAAAATGCAATCTCTTATCCCTTGAATGGATGCTAGATGGGATGCCTTTAATGCTCTTAGATGCCTTTGGATGCAACCTTAGGTGATGATAATAGATGCTTAGAGTTTGGTGCTTTATTTTGGTCACATAGCTTTATATTTATATGATTCCTTTAGTTGAATTTCATAATTGACAATTGGAAGGTTGACCCATAAGAAAATAAGATGCCCAAAAGATAAAATAAGCCCAAAAAGAGTGAGTAAGGTGGAAAGAGGTTAGGTGCCCAAAGGGGATGAGGGCGCTTGGGCACTGACGTCCCGGCTAGGCGTTAGTGTGTGAAGCCATAAAAGATAAACAAGTGAAATATCGGATCGGTTGTAGGGTGTGTAAGACTAGAGAAGACAAGAAACAAAGCAAAGAGGCCAAAGATAACTTTCAATTACTAGTTTTCTCGCTTAGGAATCATATAAATGCAAGTATGCTTTTAGGACCTAGAAATGTACCAAAGTGCATGATTTTATGTCTACAACCACAAAATTCCACCATAGCTCTATGCGGCCCTATCATTGGTGACTAATGAGAGGTCGTTGATCGACCTCTAGCCTCCGATGTGTCCATCCTCAAGTAAATTTCGAAGTTTGGAACACCAAATTTGCACCACCTTTTGTTGACGTGTTTTCCCCACCAATAATCGCTTTGGTTATGAAATTCCAAAGCAGGGGTTTGGGGGTGACAACCCTCAGTGGGGTCAAGGGGTAGCACCCCTTGCAGGGTCCCGAGGCAACATCCTAGGTGCGCTCCTTGTCACAATATAGGGTGGGGTCAAAGAGTGGAGCCTCGAAGCCATGAACATTTTGCTTCTTTATAAACCTTCAAAATCTTCACCAAAAATATAATTATTTTCATCTTATTCTCTCAAATGGACATTGGATTCCACCAAAATGCGTCCATAAGGCAATTTCTTTTTCTTTTCAGACACTTTGAAAACTACATAAACACGACAATATTATGTAATGAACATATTACACGAATCTTTTGACTAATAATTTGACTTATAGACGTTTTTGAGATGACACAAAATGACATATAGGTATCAATGACGAAAATCTAAACTTTTGATCAAATAACACAATTTTGATAATGATTAAAATTGATATGCAATAACCGTGATGATTAATAAACTTCACAAGTAACAACTTTATAAAAATACATGTTAACTCTATTTAATTCCTCCGAAGATGCTCGTGCCTCGCCACCTACCCTTGTGCTGTGTCATAAAAGCCACTCTCGCAGCCAACATCCTTCCCCTCCTCGGGGCCGTCTTGGTCCGTTTAATTCTAGACCGAGATGGTGTCCGCTACCTCGGGGTAAGGTTGTGGCTAACTCCTCGAACCGAACTCTCCTCCTTGGGGGCCAGTTTTGGAGGCTCTCCACCGCTGCCGACCGGGAATCATGGTGCCTCTAAATATACAAATGTTGGGCGATTCTTCCATCCGAGGAGATGATCCTTCCTCCCAAAGATGATCCTTCTCCACCGCCAGTCTTTCTTGCCCCATGTTCCTAGTTATGTAGTTATGTGTTATTTTGGTATTGTGGTTGCCTTTTTGGCGTTTCTCGTACCTTCGTGGCATTTTGATTTTGTACCGTGAGTTTTTAGTCACCCCATTGTTGTAACTCTTTTGTATTATTAATATAAAGGCAAGTTCCAATAGTAATAAATTCCTCACCTTATTGTAATAAAATTAGCCTTTTAGTTTCCAATATGAATTTCATGAGCATATTTTCTCCATAAAAATGCAAAGTGTGATACAAGTGTAAAATAGATTGCCACAAACCCTAATTTCTTATTACGTGCTTAAAAATGCTCTAATTTTGTATTGGGAGAATTTTACAATAAGGGAAAAAGATATGTGACATAATTTACTATTAAATGGAAATAGGAAACATGAGGTACCTTTTTACTATGTATATGGTGCAATTTTTGCGCCACATATTTGCATTGGAAATTAAGTACCAAACACAAAAATGAAGTGAGATTGACACCATTCATGATGTTATTTACACTATATATAGTAGTGTGGGGCAAGCTAGATGATAGAGACCTTCCACTTGTGGCCTTGTACTTAAATTGCTTCTTTTATAAGTGGTTTATTGATTGATTTTTACAAGCGTACTCATAAGCCACATCACTCGCCTAATGTAGCGGTTTTGTAGCAATGTTTCCATACCACTAACTTTTTTTTTTTTTTGTGAATAAGTTAGTTATACCATTTTATTTTTGGTAATATAACTTCTATTTCATCAAATTTACTCTCTCTTTATATTTTTAATAATTTAAAATCTTAATATCACGTTGCCCTCGTGTCATAGGCAAATGGATTCAAATTAAGAAAGGCGAGAGCATCCCTTGAAGATATTCTATTCAAGATGCTAAAAAGAATATAAAAGCATACGCAAAGCATAAGGCTTGATTCTTCAACAATTCAGCCACGCCTGCACTCGAAGCGAAAAGTAAAACAAATATCACTCATTCAAAACCTAAGATAAATGTCAAGACTCCCCTTCCCCAAGTCATGTGTTTAATCTAAAGTGAATCGATCCATCGGATTGTTGTCCAACTCATTTTTCTCATCATGGATGCATTTTTCCTACTGCTGTCATCTGTACTAATAATGGATTTTGCCTATGGTGTAACACTGGATGCATTTCCAAAGACATTGAACATTTCAGGGGATAACATCACCCTCGAATGGAAAGACATCTCCTCTCCTTCAGACTTAGATTGGGTGGGCATTTATTCCCCTCCCAACTCTGAAAATGATCATTTCATAGGCTACATTTTTCTATCCTCCTGCCCAACTTGGAAAAAGGGTTCTGGTTCCATAAATCTTCCCCTCATCAATCTCAGATCTCCTTATGAATTCAGAATATTCCACTGGGACCACACCCAGATCACCAATTCTACTCCAGTGGACTCAGATCACAATCCCCTGCCCTCCACTGCCAATCTGTTGGCCAAAACCCAGGCTGTCACCTTTCAAAACCTAAATGATCCAGCTCAGCTCCACCTGGCATTCACATCCCATGAGGACGAGATGCGTGTCATTTTTGTGACCAAGGATGATTTGAAGGGCTATGTGAAATATGGGCTTGAAGAGGAGGGGTTGAAGGGTGTGGTAGAGGCTGAGTCCTTTACTTATAAGCAGTCGGATATGTGTGATGGACCTGCTAATACAAGTTTGGGATGGAGGGATCCGGGATACATTCATGATGCTGTTATGCACGGATTGGAGCCGGGAAAGCGTTATTTTTACCAGGTAAAGTTCTTCTACTACAAACTAAAAAGTTCTTGAAAGGAAAGTTCCTTTTATGGTCAACATTGCACCTAACTGTGTTTAGACGCCAGAGTACTCACACGACATCTCTCATGCACTACTCTTCTAAGAATTCGAAAAAACTGCAATGAATGTTTCAGGTCACATTTTGTCAGGATATTGATGAGACTCGATTGCAAATTTAATTTCCTTATATAGATACACTCGGGGAGTTTTTTTATGAAAAACTTTTAAACTTCTGCTGTTTATAATATTGAAACCGAAAGAAATCCTGGGAAAAATGCATATTGTAGGTTTGAGATTGATGTTTTGGGTCGCTTGACGCGACTTATGATTCACGATGAGATTAGATTGCAAATTCCAGCTCTCGGAAGGAAATGATTTCCTCATAATATTTCGCAGTTCTGCTGCAACCAAAGATTCAACTCGGTTCTTAATTTCTGATGGAGTGGGTTTAGTTAGCCTTTAGGAACTTTTGACAATTAGAATAACCTAAAATTCACGGGGGCCATCGGTTCAAGTCTCACAGTGCCATCCTCCATTAAAGCCATTGGTTCTCGCAGAGAATCCTATGTTATCAGCAATGTGAAATATTAAGTAAATTGGGAAATGGCAACATAGTCAGCCAGTTTCAAGCAGAAGAACTACAGTTTTGAATTGGGACTTTAAGGTTCTAGTTAGAGTGTGAATTTCAATTTACAACACCCTTGCAGGCCGTACTCAGTTTGAGGTGGTCTGATACCAATGTTGAAATTCTCAAGATTCAAATCTAGGGCCCATCTTCAGCTAGTAAGCTTCTCTAACACTGAGGTACTTGTCCATTTCATGATAAGGAAAGGCCCTGTTAACTTTACAAGTTCCCTTGCCAAGTTTTGTCTTCTGTTCGAAAACTTTTCTTGCAAAATTTCCCTTTTATCAAGTGTTGTTATCCACAAAAGTATTTAAGGAAATTGCCTTTAAAATGAAGTTTCCTTATGTATTTCGGATTTTGGATTTTGCGAGTCAAGTTGCAGTTTGCATGCAAACTGCCTCCCAAAACCCAAAACCCGAAATGCATAGGAGATTAGTGCAAATCGGAAGTCGGAACTCAAAACATAGTTTGCATGCAAACTGTGAGATAAGTCCTGAAATCTGATTCCTCAAGTGTATTTTGGGTTTCAGAACCCGAAATGCAGTTTGCATGCAAACTGCAGGTTGACTTCCAAAACTCGATTTCCGACCATTCAAGTGCATTTCAGGTTTTCGAACCCGAAGTGCAGTTTGCATGCAAACTACAAGTCAACTTCCAATGCCAGGTCAGTGCATTTAATGCCACCTACCCACACATGTCACCTACGTGGTAATTAATTTTCCCTTTTCTATTTAAGGGCGAATTTTTACTTGTCTTTTCACCTGACACTTTGTACACTGACTTGTTGACGCTTCACCTACCTCCGACCGTACTCCTTGCATGGATTTTGGGCAATTTTCACATTTTCTCTTCAACCCACTTGGTATTTAGGTAAGTTTTAATGTTATAATCATTTTTGCAAGGTTTTCAGGCTTTCTTTTTGTTTTTTCTTGCCTATCTTTTACCTGACATTATGGGTGCCCTTGGTGTCTTCATTTTTGTGTCATTTTTGGGCTTTCCTTTTTGTGTTTTGGGATTAACGTTTCTATGTCTTTCCCTACTTCACTGGTTGTGTTGTTGATGAAGCTTAGGCTTCAAATTCTCGTTTTCTTGAAAGTCGAAGGAGGATCTATCACTAAATGCCGTTTCGGAAGTTTGAGCTATGAAAATGGGTTCTCACTTCCGCTGCAGACCAAATCGGGGGTTCAGGGTTGCAAAAAAGTGCTTCAACTTCCGCCATCGGAAGTTGGAGGTTGAGAAACACCTTGCAAGCGCTACTAGCGTATTTTCGAAAGTCAAAGCATGCACAACAAAGGTTAACTTCCGGCGGAATTTCTAGTTGGAACTTTAGGGTTGCGGAGAGCAAGGGTCGATTTTTCTTTGTACATTTCGGGATTCCTTGCTACATTTCGAGGGCCGACTTCCGCCCTCAAGTCTCAGTGAGTTTTGTAAAGATCTCAAAGTTTCTTCTAGGGGCAAATGTTTGAATTGTCGTCTAAAGGGAAAGAGAAAATGAAGTATAGTTTCCAAGGGGTGGCTTCCCCTTCCAGTCACATCGAACATTGATAATATCGGGGATATTGACCTCAGACACATTGACTTGCCGGACTTTGTAATGGCCCCTTCTAGGACAAGTTAGGAAATAACATAAATCTAATCACACATTGCTGGAAAATAATTAATATTCAAACCCCAACTGCTGCAATTTTCCAAAATTCATATTTTTGGCTAGAGAAGTCCAAATGAGCTGAAATTTTAGATATTGGGCCACAAAAATATGAAGAATAATATGAAAAAATCAAATTTCACTCAATCAACACAAAACCCTAATTTTGCCTAAAAAGTAGGTTACCAAACACATTTAGGGCATCAAATCAACTCCCAAAATTTTTAAAATTAATTCCTCCTAATTAATTAACCGAATCGATCATAGGAATATTAGATTTTCATAATTCCGACCTCAAATAACTCAATGTCGGCAATAATACAATCTAGAATGGGATTGGAGTATGCCAAAGTGTTGGGTTAGATGGGAGAACTAATTAGAACTTTAATAATATCCAGATCTGATTTTTAGTAGCAATTAATTAATTAATAAATCACCCAGAACAACTGAAACTTTAAAAATTAATATCTCACAAAATACTTGGAGTTTTGGCATGAAACGAATTGCACAATAAAGTAGAAATCATGAGCTTTCAAATGAACTAACAAACTGAATTTTCTGAGCACTGAAACCCACTCAAATCTGCCCCTGAAATCTGCCTCCAAGTCGCTAGGGTTAGAATAAAATATTTAAATAATTTCCAGCTCACAAAACCCTTCCAAAACACTCAAATAATCAGCCCTTGCATCTGAAATAATTAATTAATACACATGGACAAATAGATCTAGCATAAACAACGTCAAAACATGATCAGAATCACACCAAACCAAGTCAATTTGCCTCTAATAAATAATTGCAATAATAACATCCAAAAAGTACCAAAACCCGAGTAATACCAATGCACTTTCCTCCAAATAAATATGCGCAAACCCAAGACCAAGTAACTAGAGTGAAAATACCATGCATAAACACATCCAACACAAGAGAGCACAATGGAGTCTTCAATATTCTTCAATAATAGATCCAAATGAGAGAGAGCACAATGCAAGAACTAGGGCATACATCCCAATACTCCAAGCATGGAGTGAAATCAAATGATCAATCAACATAACCCCACTAGAGGAAATGCGACCTCCTTTTATAGAGTTAAGGGGTGCAATATTCAATAAAGACCGACCTTTTCCTTTTGGAGGGAAAACATAAACTCTCTTATATAATAAAGTCTCTAATAAACTAAGACTATGTGCACTTTATTATTTTTAATTAAATAATAAAAATAACTAACCTATGTGCACATTAACTAACTAAAGAGACTCCTACCTTCTACAGGCAGGGGTTACAAAATAGATAAAAACATCTTTGGATCATCTCAAACTCAATCCTCGAACCCATTGGGTTTGAGGGTCTTCAAATCTTCAATTTCATCAATGTCCCAAGAAGGGGACATTACAGTCCTCCCTTCCCAAGATTGCTTGCCCTCAAGCAATAGCAAGCTCATGCATCCGAGTGCAAAGATGTAGCACTCCCAAAGCCGGATCCCATGCCAACCAAGTGGTGAAGCATTTGCAATAACTTGTGATGCTTCTTTCTCCTAAAAGTTAGGAGTGTCTTCAACTGTAATTTCTTTTTCAAATCTGCACATGAAGCAAACAAGTTAGAAAAATAAGTGTTGAAAAACACTTTTCCAATGTGTCTCCATGGTGTGAATGTCTCACTAGTCTCCTCCATGTATGGGCTGCCCCCAAATTCTGTTATGTGGCTCCAAATACTGCTGTAATCATGCATTCTCCCTTCAAAAATCAGAATTAGAATGGCTGGTTTCCATCCCCAAGTATTCACCCATGAGCCAAAATCAAGCACCAACAACCATATCATCAAATGCATGGCAAAAATCTGAATTATAGAAGTGATAGGGAGGCTGATCATAGTGATGTCAATCACAAAAATGATGGGGCAGCAGCTAGTACATTTCAAAAAAATTTCCAACATGAAAGAACATCAATCTAGTGAATAAAAATGGCTCCCATGTAACTGAAATTTCATCCTCAACCATAACAAACTGAAAATTATCCATATGCAGCTGAAAATGAAATGCCTTGAGAAGAGTTCATACCATGTTCCTTCATTTTTTCCAAACCTTCCATTGAAGCCCAAATGCAAGCAACAACAACCAAACATTCCCAACACATATCCTTTGTTGATTTTACCTTAGGAAGCACATCAATCAAACATCCAAGTGGAAGACATAATTGTTGTTCAAAATTTGAAAATGGACTTCTTACCATGCAATGTGTAGTCCATGTGATCCATCCTTCCTTCAAGGCTTCCATGGAGAAAGGAGTTAGCACTTGTTGAAAATAGAAAAAGAAAAGAGATGATATCCATGTATTCAAAGAAACTTGCCAAACCCAATTCCTTTTATCACCTTATCCCATGAAGCAACATGTGCAAGATGACACCCCAAACAAGAAAAAGGAGAAAGCTGAAATGTATTGCATGCATTTGTGAACATTATCATGGAGAAGCCAAGGAAACTTGTACCTTACTTTGTGCCAATGCCTTTCCCTTATGAGAGGGAGTAAAACACATGAAGCCATCATACCTTTATGCCTTCTAATGATGAAATCCTCACACGGACCAACAAGCTTATCATTAGGATCTCCTTCATTTGGAAGAGTGTTTATCACTCTTTTCCTTTGCCATCATGCTCCTCATGCACCCAAATGTTAAGAGCAAGAGTACCAACAAAAATGTAACCAATATACTCCATGTTGCACCTCATATCCATCTCCCTATCATGCTCATAATCATACCCATCAAAACTCAATATGGAAGGAGAAATAAAATATGAAGAATCATACCTTGGGCTGCCCCCAACTTCTCTAAAACTCAGAATTTCTGAGTTTGGAACAACACTTAGTTTCTTGTCTCTTTCCTTGTCTAAAACCCCTTTGTCCTTCCCACAAGCATTCATACTTGGTGGGTAATGACTTGGGACATCCATGAGACTCATGCTTGGGTGACAAACCTCATTCAATTGCCCATTAGGGCCTGCTGTTCGGAAAATTACAGCGGACTGCAAATTACCATAAGCATTCCATGATGCCCCATCCTCATAGTCCTCTTGAAAATCTGATTTCCTTGCACTCATGTTCAACTCGATGCAATTAGTAGGCACAAATAATTCATCAAACATCAAAAGATTGTTATCATGCAATGAATGTTCCACAATTTCTCCTTTTTGCCATATAGAAGTAGACACAAATGAGATATCACATGAATGAGTATACCCCTTTTTGGTGACCATACTTTCTTCTTGCCTCAAATCTGATTTTGCCATTAGTTCTCCTTTATCATGTATGTGTTTGACACCAATGTCCCCTTCATGTTCATCAAACAAATCCTTACAACCACTCACTTTCATACAATCATTAGATGCCAAAATTTCATCATCAAAAACAAGGGAACCCATACCTTGGATGCATGACTTTATTTTGCTTGAACATTGCTCCACCACTCTTCTTGCTAAGGTGTGAGCTATACATGGCTTCTTTTGTCTCAATTCTTCCACAAGTATCACTAGCAATGAGTGTGAGGCTCTTCATACTCATTCAACATTAGAGTCATTATAGTTTGCATGGCATCTATTATCTCATGTGAATGGTCCTCATGTAGAACACCAAAGAAGACTTCAAACATATGGGAAATGAGATCTTCACAATTGAGATCTAACATGGGAATGCAAGACCTTACCTTAGCCATGTTCTTCAGAATTTTGACCCTCTTGCCAAAGTGAGGGTGGGTGGTATCCCAAAGCTTTTGGAAACTTCCCACCATGAGCTCATAGATCTCCTCCATAGTGATGTCATCATAAGGTAAGCTTGGGGCTGCTATCTGTGTGAATCTCACTAATGCATGTGATGACCAAGAGTCTCACATCCACCTCCTCATGTCCCAATAAATTTGATCTAGCCAAATGTGCCACCAAGGGATCTAAAACTGAAGACATAGTGCCAAAATCTGATTGCTTCTAACAAACATAGACAACTTACCACCTCTTCAAGAGTGATGAACAATACACTCTTCTCAAGTGAAGGCTCTTGAGCCGTCTCCCAAGCTTATAGAGCTTGGTCCTCAAATCTCCGTCACTAGCAAGCTCCATGATTCAATCTCTGCAAACAACACCCACAAGGAGTAGAGGAAAGTAGCTCTGATACCACTGTAATGTCCCCTTCTAGGACAAGTTAGGAAATAACATAAATTTGATCACACACTGCTGGAAAATAATTAATATTCAAACCCCAACTGCTGCAATTTTCCAAAATTCATATCTTTGGCTAGAGAAGTCCAAATGAGCTGAAATTTTAGATATTGGGCCACAAAAATATGAAGAATAATATGCAAAAATCAGATTTCACACAGCCAACACAAAACCCTAATTTTGCCCTAAAAAGTAGGTCGCCCAACACATTTAGGGCATCAAATCAACTCCCAAAATTATAAAATTACTTCCTCCTTATTCCTCCTAATTAATTAACCAAATCGATCCTAGGAAGATTAGATCTTCATAGTCGACCTCAAATAACCCAATGTCGGCAATAATACAACCCAAAATGGGATTGGAGTATGCCAAAGTGGTGGGTTAGATGGGAGAACTAATTAGAACTCTAATAACATCCAGATCTGATTTTTAGCAGCAGTTAATTAATTAATAAATCACCCAAAACAACTGAAACTTTAAAAATTAATATCTCACAAAATACTTGGAGTTTTGGCATGAAACGAATTGCACAATAAAGTAGAAATCATGAGCTTTCAAATGAACTAACAAACTGAATTTTTGAACATTGAAACCCACTCAAATCTGCCCTTGAAATCTGAAAACCAAGTCACTAGGTTAGAATAAAATATTTAAATAATTTCCAGCTCACAAAACCCTTCCAAAACACTCAAATAATCAGCCCTTGCATCTGAAATAATTAATTAGACACAACAACAAATAGATCTAGCATAAACAACCTCAAAACATGATAGATCACACCCCAAACCAAGTCGATTTGCCTCTAATAAATTGCAGCAATAATAACAAAAGTACCAATTCACAAAAATGCAGATTTATCCTCCAAATAAATATGCCAATACCCAAGACCAAGTCGCCAATGTTAGAATGAATATACCATGCATAAACACATTCAACACAAGAGAGCACAATGGAGAGAACAATGGAGTCTTCAATATTCTTCAATAATAGATCCAAATGAGAGAGAGCACAATGCAAGAACTAGGGCATACATCCCATGGGCATACATCCCAATACTCCAAGCATGGAGTGAAATCAAATGATCAATCAACATAACCCCACTAAAGGAAATGCAACCTCTTTTTATAGAGTTAAGGGGTGCAATATTCAATAAAGACCGACCTTTCCTTTTGGAAGGAAAACATAAACTCTCTTTATAATAAATTCTCTAATAAACTAAGACTATGTGCACTTTATTATTTTTAATTAAATAATAAAAATAACTAGCCTATGTACACATTAACTAACTAAAGAGGCCTCCAAGGGGTTCCAAAATAGATAACATACATCTTAGGACAACTTTCGAACTCAATCTTCAAACCCATTGGGTTGAGGGTCTTTAAACCTTCTATTTCATGAATGTCCCAAGAAGGGGACATTACACTTTTGGAGTAGAATTAGAGCTCTATCTAAGAATGCTTGGACGAAGAGTATTTACGATAGTGGGCTTTCCCTAGTTGTTGCTTTTTCACCATCAATGCAATGTCCGGAATTTGTGCTCATAACTACAACACATTATGATAGAGACTCTCAAACGGTTAGAGACGAAGATGGAACAGTTGTAATCAGATTGGACACTTGATTATTTTGAGGATTTGTTAAAGCTTCCCGATGTCGAGGGGTATGCCTCAATTTCTCCTAAGTCCGCCCTTGAACATTGGGAAGCAAGTTCGGAGAGGCTTGTGTCAAGATCCTTAACAAGAGCTACCTAGCAAAAACTAAGCCTTCAGTGTCTAGAGTTCCAAAGACCGTTCCACACTCAGACTTCATTCAGGTAGTGAACGATACTATCACACTATTGAGCAAAGTTACAGGTTCCCATCCTCCAAAGATTTCCAAGAATGGATATATTGCCACTATTTGTAAAAATTCTGATCTTATTCGATGGGCAGAACACATCAGCAATGCCATACATATTCAAATGTCGAATGTCCTAACTTCAGGAAATTTTTATATGACTTCCTATCTTGTGTATGCGGCTGCAGGGAATGAGGAACTATCCAGGTTTGTCACTTGAGGGAGCAAGAAATTCATCACAAATTTATGACTTTTATCCTCAACTCACAATGAAGGATCAAGTCACTTCAAGAGGGTTAGTGATGCTTTCTTCACTTTGCTATCCTATGTGTTTTTGACAAGAGTTCTATAACCGGAGAATATCAGACAATGCTTGGAATGTGGTCAGGACTTGGGGAGGCATTTTCCTACAATTCCCAACATTCACGTATCTAAGAGTGGGGGGATTTTTGGGTGCTCCTTATAAACTGCCGAGGTGTCCCATAGATAAAGTGGGTTTTGATGGAATTAGTTCAACAATTGCCACACCTCCACAAAATCCAACACGACATGCATAAGACAGGGGTTCGATTCCCATTGGTTTTGGGTCGATATATGTGCATCCTCTTACAAAGCAAAGAATGTTGAGGGCAAAATGGGCTAGATGACATTGAAGACCTATCACCCACGAGTGAGCTTTGATTATTGGGGTGTGGTTGGTGGAATCGGGCCAACTGGTGTTCACATACCTTAGTTGGAGGACATATGGATAAATTGCAGAGACGAAATTGCCATGCATGAAAAAGACTACCAAAGATTGACTTTAGAGGAAGTGACTAAGTATGGAATTGCAGAGGTTCCTGAGGGCCTTCGAGATGATGGAGATGTCTTGGACCCCATTTATGATCAAACTAATGTGAAAGACCAACCATTGCCATGGATCAATTGGTCACTCCAAGAGTGCGACAAATCGAGGAGCACGCAATTCTTATTCTCAACCGAACCCACCAATGGTTGATATTTTTGGGAGTCACACCAAAAGCGTCAAAGCAACTTCCTATCAGCAAAGACAGTACAACCACCGTGTGGCCACCCCACCTCTTCAAAAGGAAGGAAGTCCACTACCAAACCCACTCCCAAGCCTCGCAAAATCACCATTGTCTGCAGAGGTTCTGGTTCTTCCTCCAAGGTTCCCTCAACGAAGCTGCTCCTTCCAAGGTTCCTTCTACAGAGGTTATTGATCTTAGTGCCTCACCACCACACACAACTCAAGTGTTGCAGTCACCTTCTTCACCACCTCTCCCTTCCTCCCCATTTTCAGCTCCTCCATCTCCACCTCTCACTCTCTCCTTTCCCACATCTTCCATTTCTTCTCCTCCCATTTCTCCCACTCCCATCACCTCGTCCCCTACCATGGCCTAGGTCTTTTCTTCCCTTCCCTCTCTCTCATCCGGGATGTTTTGGCTTTGAGTCCCCCTAGGAACTCCCCTTCCTCAACAGTTTCTCCCCACTTCCTCTCCTATAATTCTTCCCATTTCATCCACCCTTGTGGCTGTCCTTTCCACTCTATCCCCATTTGTCACCACTTCATTGCCACTCATGGTTACTGCAACAAGTTCCCTTGTATCACCTATTCAGTTTACTACTGTGATGACATTGCCCATGTCATCCTCTTGAACAATTGTCTTCTTCTTCCACTCCTGCATGGTTGAACTGACAAACTCCCAAGCAGAAGAAGAAAATCCCTATTAGAGATGACATTGATCTTAGTGTCTTAGATTTGACTCCCCGACAACAAGCAAAGAGGCCAATGGTTATTTCTCACCTTTCGGTCGACCAGACAAGGGAAAGATTCATTGAGATAACAACTCCGACCGTCGAGAAATCAAAAGAGAATATCATTGTAGCAGACTATCAGATTTTGAAGTTCTCTCTGGGTAAGGCCACGCACAAAGGTGCAAAAAGGATATCTAGATTGCCCTCGGTAACCTTCTGGACAAATTCGATAAGGACAAGATCACCAAGGATGAGCTAAAAGGCAAGGTAGAATAGTTGACGGCTATCCTCCATAAGATCACACATCCTACTCATACAACTACGCTTGCCGTATCTACAAGCTTTGATGACACTTCTTTCTCCACAGTTGAGAAAATCGGACAACAAGGTCGGGCAGTTGAGGCTTGGATTGAAAGCCGGATTCAGGAAGGGGAACAAGTGATAAAAGACGTTGTGGCTCTATACAACGAGCTCAAATAAGAGAAAGACACCGTTATTCAAATGTATGGTATTCTCGAGAAGAATGTGATAATTTGGAGCTCACATTGGAAGCTTGGAAGGAGGTTCGAGAGTGTCAAATCTGATCTACTCTTAGGAGAAGGGATCATTGATGATTCCTCAAAGTTGTTTGAATACAATGAAGCCATGGAATTCCGTATTCGGATGCTTTGCAGGAGGCAATGACAAAGTTGAATGAGGGAAGAATTGAGGCAATTGATGGCCTCAATGATATCACAGATGAGTTCGACATCATTCACTACAGGTTCCTTAATGAAGACCTTGATGCGCTTCCAACGACGGATCAAATTATTGCCAATTTCAAGAGTTTAGTTAATGAAGATATTGAGGTAACAAAGTCATTTGGTCTTGAGTCCATTCATAAGTTGGTATCGTACCAAAATTTCTTGAGCCAACTTAGGAAAATCATAAATCGGACCAAGAAGTTACCTGGAAAATTGAATAGAACAATTGAATCCGTCCGAGGTCCTAAACCGCTATGCGTGTGCGGACCTGATGATAATGATGTCCAAGAAATCATCAAACAATTTCTTGACTATAGGAACAAGTTAGCTAGAGAAGAAGAAGAAGAAACCAACACATATCGGGCAAAAGGTGGCGCCAACCCTAGCTGAGCTTGGAGCTTGGCTGCCATTTTTGCACTCGCAATCTCCAAGCCACAATCACCATTCGAGTTGCAAGTTTGACCCGGTCAAACTTGCACAACCACTTGGCTATTTTTGTGGGAGACTATTTCTCAAATGTAAATGCATCCTATTTTTAGTATGTAATGATTAAGAAGAGTGGCTATAATTGCTCAACCTTCTTAATCTATAAATATGAGGATGCATTAGGTAGAAAAGGACTTTTGGATCATTTGTGTAAGGAGACTGCCATTTTTGAGTACTCATATACAGGCTTTAGCCTCAATACTATATACAAAACTAATATTTTACCTTCATCTACTTTAATGTGTTGTGTATTTCAATAGTTCATTTTATACTTGTGAATGTTTCTTTCCTAGTATGTGGTGATCTATTTTACCTTCACATTAAACTATCTTTTCTATAACAAAATTGCAAGTTGTGAGTAGTGAAACTTATTTGTTACAGTTGTGGAATAAATAAAATCCCTTATGTTATTATTAAGTTTTATTTTCATAAAGTTTCTTTGTTGGAGAAAAGGAATAGAAAGTTGTGCATACCATTGTTTTTCTGTTAAAGTATTATGTGCTTGTGAAAGCTGATCTTCTTGTTCCTTAAACTATTGGTGCATCACCATTTTCCAAGTATTTTCAGTTATTCCTCCCCCTTTTTCTCCGAAGAATTGGATAGTATAGTTTGTTTTCTAGTACTGTAGATTTCACAATCTAATCTTATATTAGATGCACATAGTTTAGAAGGAAGCCAGCCTTCTCCGGAGGTTCATCCCAAGGAGCCAAGGTCCCACACCTTGGGGATGTTCCCATGTTGCACTGGATCATCCGACAATTTTGCGGGTGCGCGATTCAAGTACATGCCCCATTCATAACCCCAAATCTTTATCAGTACAAGAATCAAAGTTCTTATTGACATGGAATTAATGTTACTGGCATCTCTGGTACAGGAGACCGGTACTGAGATGTCTCCCGATTCCGAGACCCGTACGAAGATCTATCTCCCTATACCTAGAGACTTTGTTCTCAGTCTCCCCCTGTCTTCTTTACAGTCTCCTATATAAAATGGAAAACTGATTAACAATAGGCCAAACTAGCACCTGCCATTGATCTGTAACCCCAGTCGACTAACTCTATGCTGTAATCTCATTTATATACTTGAAACTTTTCAAAAGTTTCTATGCATTCTGTCTCTTCTGGCATCTCCCAGTACCTGTCTCCTATTCTTCTAAAAATAGTGTACTGTCTCTCATATCAGTATCTGTACCTGTCTCCTATAACAGTATCTATGCATAGAATCAATTCACAACAAATTAACATTTTGAGTGATTCATAACGAGACTTTCATGTTCTGTTTAGTAGTGTGGAGATCAATTTCCCGTAGAATAACTATAATTAGCATGGAGATCAATTTCTGGGATCTCCTTATCTAGATAATTTTTTGCAAAAAATTATCTCAGAAGCTTTTACAGCTAGGGATCTGCTACGCAAGAGCCAGTCATGCACTTGGTTTCAGAAATAATGGGTTTGGCCGTTAGGAAAACCACAAATTCCACTATTACAATTAGTATAACCCAAATTTACCGGAGGGCAATTTTAGGAAGAGGAATGAAAGGTTGGAATCAAGACTTTTAGGTTCTCTATAGAAGTGTGGACTTGATATCTAACACCCTCCACAGGCTGCGCTCAGGTTGAGGTGTCTCTGATACCATGTTGAAAATTTTAAAATTCATATCTAGAGCTGACCTGTTGCTGAGTTGGTCTACTCCTGAGTTACTTGCTCATTTCATGACCAGGAAAGGCAAGACCCCATTTATAAACCCAAGCCCTGAATTAAAGGGCATAATGATTTAAACGCCAGAATCCTATTGACTCCCCATTCTCAAAAAATCCTTCCATTACAATGCTTCAATTCTCTTTGGTTGTAGAAATTACCTCAAATTTCTTTTGAGAAAGGACGTCTATTTTATTTTCCAAAATCGCACCTCTTGTGAATGCCCAATGTTTGATATATACAATTTCAAGTCTTCTACCAAATGCTTCTTTCTGAAAGTTTCGAAATGTGCACCAACATGTCCAAACCTGTGATGCTGTGTTACAGCTTCACTTCGTCAACCCTAGCTACGTAGGGAACCTCTGGCACTTTCGCATAGAGCTTGTACATGTTTCCATCCCTCTTTCTCCTAGAAACAATATTCATCTTCCTTATTCATGACAATACAATCAGTTGAACTGAATTGCATAATCAAGACTCCATTACTTATCTTCATGCCAACAAAACTAGTTAGAAAAGGCTCATGGTAAACATTGCTGATTTCTTTAAATGGTTAGGCACATGGAAAACATTGCCAGTTTCTTTATGTGCACGATCTGGCATTTGTAATGAGGCAATTCCTTTGCCAAAAGTCTCATTTCTCCCCTTTGGAATACCCTCAGAATGCACAAACCATGTCTGTTGTTTCAGACATCATGTGTTGAGTTGCTCCATGATTCAAGTATAGACATTTTGGAAATATTGTGGTTGATTTGGCTGTCACTGCACATGCAAATTACTAAATAGAGACAGAGGAAGATGTACTACATGCTTCTTCTCTTCAGCATTTGATTTTGACATGTCCTGCCTCATCACAATTTCTTTCTCTAATTGTAATCTTCTTCTTGGCATCTGGATTTTCTTTGAGGATTTTTTGTTTACTCTGGACCTTGTGTGAACTGCTTTCTCCTTTCTTCTTGCCCTTGCCTTTTCTGCCTGATAGATAAAATATCCTTCTTGCAAATCCTTCTAAGACGAGACCTCTATCCTTGGTGCTATCTTTTCCTACATTAGGTCTGCACGCGGCTTCTGCAAAGTTATGCCTGATTGTTTTGTAAAGCTATTATAAGGCTTTCCTAAGACTTAGACAGGCTATCAAGGAGATCTTCATTACTAATCTTTGATCCACATGCCGCCAATTGATCTTTGAGAGATTTTAACTAATTAATGTAAGCCCCTGCACTCTATGACTCTTGCATCTTCATTTGATAAAACTTTGTTCTGTAATAAATTATATTTTTAACATCTTGTGATTTGTATATGCTTATAAATGATCATATTTATCTTTTCAAGTTGTTTTAAGCATTTAAATTCACTTTGATAAAAACAATACCCTTATCATTTATTTTCTCCTCTTATTCATTTCCTTTTGGTCAGTTGTTAGCTTTGAACGGTCTTCCACAATCCCCAATATTTACTTCTTCATGAACATCATCCTCATCCTCATTTTGAGTTTCAAAAGGTGGGATCCTACCAGTAAATCTTTAATCCAGCACGTTATATTGTACTAGAACACTTGCATGTTATATTCTTCCATTGTTATATATATTGTTGAATCCAAATCTA
>CM031243.1:10637750-10685147 GCA_018340775.1 Taxus wallichiana var. yunnanensis
TATATGTCAAATCAAATCACTTGAGGCACTCGAAAGTCCCCAAAAGTGGATGTCCAGTCACCAAGGGAAAAGAATAATTAAATAAATGAAAAAAGTGATGACATTGCATCCCAGTCATACATAAACATAACAAAAATGTGAAAATCTTATATTTCTCACACCTAACAGAATTTGATGAGTCATCTCCATGAGGATAACATAAATTGAATTGTATATTGTAAAGAAGGATATTCTCTTGAAGATCCACATTTTTGGGGGAATTGGGGAGTAAGTGAGAAAATAGAATTGTATAAAGGTGATGAGAATACTCTCGCATAAAAGGGGGTTAAAAAATTTCGAGATATTTTTGAAGAGAAAGGAAAACTGAGAGAAAAATCAATTTCCCAAGAACTCATCTGAGAAACCTATTACTTTATTTGAGCCTTCAAATTAAATCATGTCAAGATGGTTACAAGTGTACAACCATTGATAAGAACTGAGACTGTAGATCTACTTTCCCTTGCTTGATAAATTTGATGAGCCTTGAATTAATTATGTTAATCATGAGCATTGTTGTATCTACTTTATCAAGATGATATACTTTAAAATAGTTATTCATGCTCCCATTGCAATATTATTTTAGAGATCCTTTAAGTCACACATAACTTTATCATTCTAGTAGCATTCTGGAAATTGCAATTGCACTTGTTGAGAAGAGCTTTCATTTCATTTGTGTAATAAACAATTTTAAAGTCACTATGTCTCCACTTTGTTAAATGTTTCTTGTAAGCCTTTGAGTGTATCTTAGGCGTGATAAATTGTGAATCTCTGATGTTTTATTAAGTCTTCAACATGAGATTTTGTTTGAATCCTTAAATATTGTGTGAAACCATGCATTCTTGGGATTCCATGAGTGTACATCTTCTGGTTGAAGGTTCATTGTGAGCTATTTGAGGTGTATTTGTCTTGCACTTGGTAGATCTCCCAACATTTGTTAAAAGTTCCTTGAAATATGGTATAATCAACTTTATCCTACTTAATTCCCCAAATCAAATACAACCAAAACTAACTAATCCTACTAGAACTACCCATGCTTTCCTCATTAAAGCCAAAAATATGCTAAAGCAAGTTGGTTCCATACTGTCTTTAGTAGTCTGAGATTTGTTTAGAAGACATCTACACTGTCTAGAAGTGAAAACTCATGAGAGTTAGCCTTTGTTGAATTGACCATGTCTTCCTAGAGATGTTTTTCAATTAATCTATAAAGGAGTGCCAAATATTATTGATACATCCACCCCACTCACAATTACAGACTACAGAACGGGTCCTCTCACCCTGGCTAAAGGAAAATCCTAAAGTAGGAGGGTAGGTCATACCCTCAAGCACGGTGCTACCTGACTCCTCCGAGCTTGAGTGATAAAGAGATGATGAGATCCTTCCCTAGATACAAAATGACACAAATCTAGATCTATCATCCTCTAAGCATCCTTCTCATTTTGTTGATGCTTCTCGACCATAAAGGGAGGACCGATTTGGGTACCAAATGGCCTCATGAAAATTTCACCTCAAATGAGTCATACCTAAGGTCATATCTTAAGTTGATCCAAGGATACTTAATTTCCCAAATTTGATTATTTACCTTAGTAAGTCTCATGCCAATAATATCCTTTATTGGATCTAATATCAATAGATTATAAGTAGTCCATGTTGTACACAATCACATATCAGTTATGAACTTAGATATATTAGTCTTCCAAATATAAATTAATTATATTGTGAGAGAGAGTTCTCATTTCATATCTTCGTTATGGTTGATTATAATTAATCACTTGTAATCATCTTCCTTATATTTCCTTTATTACCAAACTATAATAGTTTATAGACAACAAGTATGTATTTAAGAACCAATACTTAAAGACCATTCCAATTATATAAGTTTGTTCCCATAATTTAGTTTTAAGGACATATTATCATATTTATATGATCATAATAATACATTACAACACATTCAAGACAAAGAACATAATATCATTTTAATATGATCATAATAGTTCATTCAACTATCAGAATTTATCTAAGTCCTTCACTTAGCATATTTACAAGCTACATAGTATTCAATAAATCATATTTATGTTTAACTTAGAAACCATATGAATAAAATATGCATTATTTATAATGAAGGAATCACACTAACTTCTTATTCTCAACATACGTCATTTTTGTTGAACAATATAAATCAAGAATTCATCTTTATTCCTTTCAACTATAAATATCATCAAACATATTTCAGTCTTCAATAATCAACATGTTTCCAAATAATTACAATAAATGGGCCATAGGCCTTTCAAGTTTCCAAAACATAAATACTTCAAGGAGATTATACAATAATCATGTAACCAATTAATTAACTTTAATCAATAAAATAAATGCAACTTCTTATAAGTCTTCCTTCTTTCATCTTTCACGAAGTCCATCTGCAAGATTGTTAGCATGTGTCAGTTCATATGAACTGAGCATGATAGGTACTAAATATTTAGAACAACATGCTCTACTTAATAATTTCATAAAAGGAACACTTTTTAAATGAAATTATTCTAAGGTTCAAAATAAAGTACCCTATTCTTTTATCATGCCAAAATAACTTCATAATTATAACCATCAAGAAGATAAATTAACGCATACAATTATTTCAAGTAAATCAAATCAGATAATAATTTAAGTCACTCAAAGGTGGTCTAAAACTAATTGGTTTTACTTACTAATCAATCATATAATAATGAGTACTAGATTAATAAGATTGCAGTCAAATAAGCCCATACTTATTTGAATATAATCTTACATATTTTTTATAAGTTTATACAACTTATCCAAGTCAAACTTTAATTATACATAAACTAGTAATGAATTATCATAGTAATAATTCACAAGCAACCTTATATAACTTATACATGTTAACTCATTATAGTAGTTCTAACATAATTCAATCATTTATAATTTAATTAGGTTCCTTTTAAAATAACTCAAGATAAAACACTAACTTCCAGGTAAGGGTTGGTTCAAATTGAACTTGGTATAAAAAGATAAAAAATTTACCTCTGTATGATTATTGATAACAGATAACAACTATGTAACTGAGAAAACAAATGATCAAGACATTCTACTACATTATCTACAAAATCCCATTTGGATCGAATTAACAAAACTAGACCAAGTTAAAGATCCAATAAAATTAGACTAAGGAATTAGCACTGTATACTATAATCACTAATAACAACACCCAAAATCTCCAACTGAGCACATGTTTTCATAGTTTAAGATCATTAAAAACCAATCAATCACCAAGCTTATTACAAGCTTCAAACAATTTAATGTCAGATATTAAGAATAACAAGTATTATTCTAGATACAAGTTATATTAAAAAAACTTCACATATGAAGTCAAGACATTATAAATATTTCAACTGTATGAGCCTAAGGCTCATTGAGAGTATTAAAAACATAACTAGTTCTCAGTTCACATTTTAAAACTCTAAAACATATCTCATACTCAAACTTAGCACACCCAAGTCTAGTTTGAAGTTGGACAGTAAAGGAGATAAAAATAAGTCACCCTGTTGGATATCGACTCACCATTTGAGTCCTTAAAACTAAGGTCACCAATTATACAAATAAAATTAACAACCTGAAAAACCCTTTTCAAGGTCAAACCATCAAGAGAAAGAAACACAAGCACCCATTAACATAGTAGAGGCCAAATGGTGAGATCAAACTAAAACCCAAATGATTTAGGTCCATATTCAATTAATATAAGATGAATCGACAAGCTATATACTATCGTAAATGGTTAGACTATTTACAAGGTTATTCACCAACATAGAAGGCTACAAATGATTACCTAGAAAAGAAAATCTAACCAGAACTTAATTCCATGAACACCTATTATCAGGTATATATATATACACACACACACACACACACAAACCAAAGTCACATTACCCTATAGAGAAGGGTATCGACAACCAAGTTTCATTGTTTCAAAAAGGATCAAAAAAACACAACTCGTTTAAGACATTAAAGTTTCCAATAATGACTCTACACTAGTGTGCTCAAGGTATGGAATCATAACCAAGAATATTAACTAAAACCCTTATAATCACAATATAACCATATTCAGATTTTATTTGAATATATAACCCGAAATAAAAAAAAAACAAATAAAAACCAGAACTAATCAAAATATTACAAGAGCAGAGTTCTTTTTACGAATCCATTAAATAGAGAAAGTTATTTAAAGGAGTTAGAGCCTATCATGCTTGGTAGAGCTCCTGAATTTTCCTTTCCAAGATCCCAAAGTATCTCTCCAAGATTTCATGAATGTTTCCACAAAATTTCAAAATAGATTCCATAGAAAACCCATCCTTCTTCTTCTCTTCATTTTAATAGCCCAAACAATAAATTCTCCTCCACTAATTCCTCCATGTAATGGAGAGATCATAAATAAACTAGAAATGAACTAACAATTCAAAAACCAAAATATCAACATGTAGATCCAAAGTGCTTGAAATACCAAATGCAAAGTGAAAACCAACCCCTATTCTTTTTCCCAAAACCATCATGCCCTTTCCAAGGTGGTTTTCACTTCCTTCTAGATCATTAATTTCCATGGCAGATGAACAATTTAATTCCTATAGTTCTAAGCACCACCAATCACCATTTCAAAAATAGAAACCAACTAATAGTTAAATAATACACCGCCATCCTTTTAGTAACCTTAATCATCGTGCATGCCAAGTTTAGACTTGGTCACTGCTAAAGGTGGCGGTAGTGCCAATTAAACTCATTAAATTTCCAAGTACTACATGGGTTGGTGCCACTTTCTAACCACACACTAACCTTCCATCACCATGTCACCCACGGTTAGGTCTTAGGTTTAGAACTTAGGGTCTTTAGATAGGTTTTAAGATCTCATTTTAATAATGTATCAACCTTATATTAGGTTGATATTTGTTTAATCAAATACAATAGAATATAGTTAGGTCCCTTAGTGCATAGTCAACACCTTAGGATAGATTAGATTAGACCTTACAAAAATTGAAATAACCCTTCACATTAATCAAATCCAATTTAGATCAAACAACAATATGAGTGCAATAAAAAAAGGTGTTTATGAAACAATTTCACAAAAGCTTAAAATCAACCAAGTCTGAATATAATGGTATATCAAAAACATTAAGAGGTCAATTAGACTTAACCATTATGATCGTAATAATATATCGATCAAGGAGAATTCCTTGGATCACTAAAATTGATCCAAGGTATTTTCCTTCATCTAACATTGATGCAATAGTCTTAGGAACAAAATTTATAACAAAACTTAGATATCTTACCAGGTTACCCATTTTATCTATCTATCCCAAGAATCTGATTTCTCTTTCCACAAGCTGGAATTACTTAGTTTATCTCACAACTAGTCAAGTGAGTACTCAATGATAAAATCAACATAAGTGCAAAAATGCCATAATAATAATAATAATTAATAATCAAATTTCACGGACATTTTATATCATTCTAGCAAACATGATTATCTAGTTCAAAAGATCACAACTCGTAACTAAAATCACATATCAACATTTGCAAACCTCATTCAAAGAAGAAAGTACATATATCAATACAACAGGGGCATTACAATTTTGAATATATTCATGCAGAGGATTCAAAACAATTCCTTTCACTATTATAGGGTCTTCATTACCTACACAAACTTATTTGCTCTTTGATCACATACATATGTTATTTCGATGTATTGTTTTCTTTTTGTTATTCAATATATCTCACCACACTCATTGTTAATGCCTCAATTAATTTGAGAATCCCACCTTTTGAACTTATATACCATCATTTCATTCTTTTCAAGATGTGTAACCTTTCACATTCCCTTTAAGAGCTCAAACATTGGACTCTTCATGATCTCCTTGAGATCTCAAAAGACCTTGACAAGGTGACGACAAGAAAAATAAGAAAGTAAAGCTCCCATTTGAGCTTTGAACACAAAAACTGAAGATGAACTATATATGACCTTTTCAAGTTCCTTTTGACATAACTTGTCCATTTCAGCTTGAGAAAATGAGTCATTTGTTTCCACAAAGAGAAGAACACTTTTGCAAAACACTTGCCAAGATGTATTGATATAGTTAAGGAAAGTTATTGTTATTTCAACTCAAACCCTTACCTTTGAAGAACTTTATCACTTGCAAATACTGATGAACCTTCTCAAAATTCTTGAAACGAATATTTTAAGTTGGAACTCAAAGGATGTATAGGAAAATCCAATTTCAAGACCCTACATTGATGATTTATAGTTCATACCACTTTGAGAAATATGGGATATTTGCACTTGTTTGAGAAAATAAAACTTGTTCAAACCAAGAGAGGGATCTTAAATAGTCAACTAATCCTTGTGCAACCTGAACCAACTCTAGACAGATCATTTATTTTAGGAATAAAAGAGAAAAAGTTGAAGATCTCATTATCTTGTAAAACTAATGATATTACACAGGCTCCAAAAATTCTGTCATGAAATTCTATCTACCTCGTAAATGAATCTTTAAGATTATTTTTGTATTAGGCGTATTGATCCCATAGAGGTTTGTATTAAGTTTTATGAATTTTTGTTGGATATCAAATTTTATTTGATCAAAAGTTTTTCCTAGAAATCTTAGGTCGTGGTTATAATCATTGTAGATCTCAAGAGCTCGAAAAATTGATTTCTTCCACAAAGGTGAATGAAATTTTTTTTTAGGGTGATGTGGGATGTGATACCAACTCCTAGCCATTTTAACCATAAAACTACCTTGAACATTCTTAGATATCTCCCATCATTGAATATAATGTAGTCTATAGTGATACAAAGCTCACTATTGTTGTGAAAGTCCACATGTCACTTGTCCAATGTGTTTGAAATGTATCTCAAATATTTATTGAAATAATATTGGATCAACATGGATCCTTTCCCAATGATTGTAGACTTATTACTTCAACCTTCTTAGCTCAATTTGACTAATCATGCACTAGGAAAGAGGAGTACATACCTGTGATCAAGATTTTAGTTTTCCATTAAGTGACTTCCATACACTTTGAATGCCTGAATCTAGAGTCTAAAACTATCTCCCCCTATTTGATAATATTCTTATAGTCCTAAGACTCCATATTTTGATGTAAAAGTGCCTCCTCAAGAACTCTGCCACTATATGTTTTAATATCCTCTTGACCATGCAATAGTCATTGCTACTATTTTTGCACTTGTAAATATTTAGAGACACCTGAAATTCCTTCACAATCAACTCAAGCCTCTTTCTAATTATACTTATGAACTCAATAAAATTAGAGGTGGAACTAACCATCATCTCACACCTATAAAGCAACACTTTTTGCTTATAATTCTTCTTGAACTTGTCTCAACATAGTTAGTTAAGATATAACACCCACCTCTAACCTTCTTGTCCATCATTTTTGAATTATTATGAGAAAAATAATATTTTTAGATTATCTAGAATATTTTTAGAAACACATCATGGAAATACTTGGAAATAACTTCATGCTTGACATAGTAACTTGAGAACCTTGAAGCAACCCATTCTTCTTCTTGTATTGATTGTTCAAAGAAAACAAGAAACTTCTTCTTCTTGTATTGATTGTTAAAACACAAGTTGTACATACAATGGGAATGGAAGAAATTTTAGAATGGAGGAAAGTAGATGAAAATCGCTATCTCCTTTTCTTTCTCTAATTAAAATGCACTCGTGAGTTTACAAGCTCAATTGCTAACCCCTTACAATGGCATGAAGAAGCCATTAAAACATCTTACAAGAAATGGTTACAAATTATTCTTTGTTAGCAAGAAACAGTTTACAATCTTTTCAATCATCCACGCCCATTCAAATTCTTGATTCACAATGAAATTCCAATGGAAAGGAAAAACTAGACTTTTCATAATGAAACCGTTACACTCATGTTATAACTTTGAATTTGAACCTTTCATCTTTACTTGAAACTTTATGCGAGTTGTCCACATGGGGGAAATTTACTTGGAGTGGGTGTGGAGGATGCCTTTTACATTTGGTGACTTTATAGAGATTTGGATTTTTTTACATTTTTGGTCCTCCCTTCCACTTTTGATATAAGCCTGACACATGGCTTCACTTGATTGGCGAAGGAATCACAGATCGCTTTATGACTTTTAGCCCTTTTTACAAAAAGGATCAAAACCTCAAATTTATCCATGACCCACTTCCCTTTGACTCTTTTGATGCGGGCTCAACATTTGAATTTTTCCCTCTTGGAAACAAGGCTCAAAAACTCAAAAGGCTCTGATGATTTGCCTCCCCACTTTGACTCTTTTGATGCGGGCTTAATATTTGAATTTTTCCTTGGTGTGGGTGGGACTGTGAGTCACTTTTTAACTTTAAGCCCCTTTAATGAAAACAAGGCTCAAATTCTTAAATCTCCTTGATGGCCCACTTCCCCACCTTGAATTTCTATTTGGGATTAATATTTGAATTTTTCCTCATAGCATGATTGGGGTTGTGGGTCACTTTATGACTTTTATCCTTTTTTAAATTGTGGGCTCAAAAACACAAATTCTTTGTGCTTACCCTCCCTACTTTGAATTTCAATGCAGGATCAACATTTGACTTTTTCCTTTTCACCAAAATGCCTCAAAATGCAAAAAAGACCTATCCTACTACATCCAATTAGATATGTCTAAGTACCCTTAGATAATGGGGCCAAAATTTGATGGGGAAGAAAATGCCCGTCATTCATGACTGTGGAAAAAATGTAGAGAAGAAGAAAAATCCACCATTTCATGCCTGATTTTCAAATTTTTTTCATGAATGAATTGAAAAAAATGCAAGGTTCAACAATCCATGGCCATAGAAAGATTGAGAGTTTCATTCAAATGAGGACAATAATAATTTTTCATGGTTCCGCACAAGAAAACGGAAAATTTATCAAAACATGCATACTTTGGAGGGTTTAAACAATTTCAAAGCATGAATTTCTCTATCTTTTTAGACTTCCAACTTTACTTGAACACTTCTGGAGGGTGTGAGATCAATTTTTTTGAATTTGACTTAAAAATGAGGGGGAGGATTTTAGGGTGATAACATAATATTCTCTCTTTTCCACATTAGGATTACACATATTAGGCATGTGTCCATAAACACCACACTTGCATCGATTACTAATAAAAGAAACATGCCTAAATACATTTGGATGGCTAACATATGATATGATTCATGAGATGAATTCTTTATACTATTTCCCTTGCTTGACTACATTTTTTCATTTGATCCTTGACTTGATTCACCTTCATTTTTCTCTTTACTTGCATGAATCTTCTATGAAACATAGACTGTTCTATCACCATATACATTTTGTTTTCCTAACATCTTATTCAACTTTTATGAGCTCTCTTGAAAATATAATATCTTACTTTTCATGATGCTTAACTCTTTCTTCAGTTCCTCTTTCTCTTTCTTCAGTTCTTATTTCTTAGTTGGAGCTTCCTTGAGTTGAGTCTGTACACACTTGAGAACTTCCTCTTGTGATTGAATCAATTTTTCTAGCTTCTCTTTATAGATATCTACTCCCCACCTCATGTGATAAATATCTCCCATCCTTATCACCAAATATATCCTTCTAGCTTGTTAAAGATGCTACTAAGGGTGCACTCTGATACTAATGGTTAGAATTGAAAAAGGACTGAAAGGATGGGTGAATCAATCTTGTAATAAAACTTTTCACTTTTATATTTCAAACATCAAATATACACTCTCATAAATTACATGCATTAATGTTGGATCATAATTAGATAAAGTTCATCAAGAAATGCATACATATCAAGAACACAAGATGTACTTAGAAACCTTATTTATTGGAATTCAAATTTGATTACAACTCTTCAAATCAGATTAAAGCTAACAAATAATTCACCATTTTTATTTACTCACATCCTCCTCATGAAACTCCAACCAATTATTGACCTAGAAGAGACTTCCAGGGGTTTTTCTTTGCAATAAAGGTTTTCTTCAAAATAAGAGAAAGGGTTTTTTCAAAAATCAATACAGTAAACGCTGGAACACCCTTTTAAAGAAAAAAATAATTCATGAATATGACTCTTACACTTCATTTTCCACTTGAATCTTCAACTTCCTAGCCTTGAATTCGAATTGGGATTTGAATGAAATTAGATTTTGTCTTCTTCTCCAAATGAGCTCATCTTTTGTCTTCTAGCTCTCAAACTTGTCCAAAAATATTTAAATTTTGTATTCACATGGTACATGGTACCACCAAGCTAAATAAATATCTTTCATGCTTATAAACTCACCACATTATCCAAGACAACCATTTAATATCATATGTGTGCTTGAATCAACTTTTACAAACACATCCTGAAAAATCATCTAAATAGACAACTTACACTCATCTTCATGTTCCAAGTAATATATATAAATTAATCTTAGGATGTATACTTTCATTAAAATTTACCAGAAAGATCCAAATCAATACTTAACACATCAAGAAACACCACTTTGCAAGACTTGCTCACTGGTTTCAAAGATCTCTGAATTTAGTCTTCAAGAATTGAGCTGATACATACCTCAAATATATTCATCATGAGGAAAGTAACATATCAATGGAAATATAATGAATTATAATATCTCATACACTTCTCATACTGCTCCAATTCATTTCATAATACTTCCAAAAGCTTGGATCTCTATAACATGTTGGCTGGTCTTGAAGACACAAAAACTAGTCTTCCATACAATGTGGTCAAACAAATTCAAATACATTTTCAGAGATCCATATCACATATAAAATTTAAATTTTGATTTATAAAACATTCTCAAGTATTCATAATAATAGGTTAAATGGAGAAAATCTCACCTTCATACCCATTCAGACATGCTTCTCAAATAGGCCTAAAAGAGTAGTTTTGGTTCAATCACCTTTAAGCAAGAAATTCCTTATCCAAACTGAACCTTGTAATTGAAAACATCATATGACACATTAAAATATTGATCAAGGTAAGAAAAACATCAATTCAATGCAATTCAACATGGTTACCTTCATTTTTCTTCACTAGCTTCTCAAAATAAGCTCCTTTTACCAGTAAGCTCAAATATGTAACCATTACTCCAATTTTCTCCAAATGAGTTAAAAAAATGAATTAATGAAGTTGAATTAAATATTACCAAAATTATCCACCTAAAATTTGAGTAGGGTTTCCTTTGTAAGTTTCTCTTATACACTTTGAAATCTTCACAAAATACCTATTTTTCAATGGGTCCCACCATGCATCATGAACTAAAAATAACATGGAAATGTGACCTAAGGAGTACTATTCATGTTAAAATATTTTTCAAGTAAAATAGTTGAGTTAAGACACCTATCCAACTCAATTTTCCAAAACTGGTCCAAACTAGGGTTTGGAGGGTTACAAACATGCTCACAAAAATGGATAGAACTTCTAAAATAATCAACCAATCACCAAAATAATTTTTGCACAATAGTTTTATCAAAATTTAATCCATTTTTTATCTTATTATTTATCCAAAGGAGGCTCCACAATTTTTCTTGATTGCTAAGAAGTTTTGTGCTCAAATTACATACTTTGGAAAACCTGGTTTTGGAAATACTTGCATAACTTGCAAAATATTCACCCTAAAATTCTGAAATTTTGATCAAACGTTAAGGAAAAATCCTATAACAATTCTAAGTGATATTTTTCTTTGTTTTATCCTAAATATTTCCATTCCATCTCATCTAGGTTCCCTTTCATATCTCGATTCTTAGTAGTTATACTATGATGACCTATAGAAGTACCTAAAACACCTCAATAACTTCCTAAGAGGCCTTATAAACACCATATATCACAATTAAATGATCATACCATGTTTGGTTTACATCATCACCCCTTGGGTTAATATTTCACACATTGCTTACTTGTGGATTGGCTTAAGAAAGCTTCATACTGACTTGTTTTAGTCTCATAAACTTGGTTTATATATTATAGATATTTTTGAACCTCCTATGATACCTAATAGTGATAAAAAATTTATTTCCCTACTTTGGTTTAAGTGAATTCTCATGTTTTATTTATTTACACCATGTATTTGCACTAAACCAAGGCCTATAAAGACTTGACTTGATTCATACACTTCACGACTAGACCATTTAGACATGTTAAAAACTCATTAAAATATATCATTCATCTCATGGAACTTTTTTTACCTTCATACTACCTTTGAGATACTCAAGCCACATATATGCACCTTTGGAGACCCCTAGATAACTTATCCAACATACCTAGATCACCTAGCCAACATACCTAGATCACCTATCCAACATAACTTGATCACCTAGACCACTTTGTGACATCAATGAAAACACAAGTGACACACACTTCCAACAAGCTCAACATGACTGGAGATTTTATGCTGATTATCAAACAAGTTACAGATGAGTATAAAGTTAAGGATGAAAAACTCATTCCTTATAAAAATGGTTGATACATTAAAATAGTTCTTTGTACAAATCACATTTGAACATATTCCTAGAGGGCAGAATTAAGTGGTAGATACCATGGCTATGATGGGTTATTTGTTATGCATCCCACCTAGATATAATGATATACCTTTCTTTGTGGATCACTTACTAACGCCAACATATGACATGCTAGAGTCTTGTCTGATATGTGAAGTTTTTGGTCCCCATTCACCATGGTACCTTGATATTTTCAATTACCTTCATGACAAAACCTTCCCTCTAGAAATTTCTCATGCTTTGATAAAAGAAACCTTATCGGGGTATAGCCCACTACACCTTTCTTGGTGGAACTCTCTATCATAGAGGGTATGACGGGAATCTATTGCGCTATATTAATTACGAAGAATCCATATTAACGATTAAGGAGGTTCACGAAGGTATTTGTGGATTCCATATGAATGGTATTGTCCTAACAAAAAAATATGAAGAGTAGGATATTATTGGTCTACCATAGAAAGTGATTGTTGCAATTATGTAAAGAAGTGTTTGTTGTGTCAGAAATATGGCAATTTGATTCATGCGCTAGCACAATCCTTACAGCCTATTACAACACCATGGAATTTTTCAAAGTTTGGGCTTGATCACATTGGAAAAATTATACCAACATCCTTTGATGGCCATATGTTCATTATCACTATCATTGAGTACTTAAAAATTGGGTAGAGGCTCTACCTCTCACCTATATTAGGGGTGCATAGATATCCAAGTTTATAATGAACAATATCATTTTCCATTATGGCATCTCTTACGCTTGTTGTAATGACATTGTAAATCCTTCAAATATAAAATTATGAAGGTGGTATGCCAATGCTTTCAAATTAGTCTCAAGTACTCAACCCCCTATTACCCTCAAGGTAATGGACATGCTAAGGCCACAAATAAAACCCTTATCTATATTATGGAGAAGATGGCAAGAAAAAATAGCTGCAACTAGCATCTACAGATTCACCTAGCACTCTGGGCATACAGAACACCCATATGTACCCCTAATCATGCAACTCTAAATTCCCTAGTATTTAGAAATGAAGTCAATTCACCTCTTGAGATCAAGCTCCCCTCTTTGTGCATAGAATTGAGAGATTACTTAGATAAAGAGGAGGATTACAGAGTGGCTTGGCTAACAGAGCTAGAGCTATTAGATGAGAAGAGACTTCATACCCTTGATCACCTCAAAGTGTATCAAAATCAAGTGCATAGAAGTTATAACAAAAGAGTCTTTGTCGCTAATTTGAGGTAGGAGACCTTGTGATGAAGGAAAATCAGTTCAACACCACTAAGGATTGTGAAAAGAAAGGAAAGTTTGAGCCAAACTGGTTAGGGCCATATGTTGTGGTCGCTAAATATGGTTTAGGTGCATACAAGCTTGCTCACTCAGATGGTGATGAACTAAAGGAACCCATGAACACCATGTATCTCAAGTGGTTCTATGCTTGAGTATGGGGTTCCTAAAAAATAGAAAATCAAACAAAAATATAAAATCATAAAAATTAAAGAGAAAATAAATGCCTCCAAGTGTAAAAACCATGCAATTGTGGAAATTTGGTGAAAACCAATTTATGACGCCATTGGAGGGTCCATTTTTCACAAGCATCTCAATATCTAGGATTATGATGGCTTTATCTTAAGCTAGTCCTTTCCTATGTCTGAGATACTTTTTAGCCTATCCCTCTTGGCCTTGATCTCGGCTGATCCAAATTTTGTGTGTGAAGAGTTTTCCTTTTTATATTCCCATCTCACACTAGGGGTAACTTTTCATCTTCAATTCTTGAACATACGTGTGGCACTCGCCCTTATACATCCCATATAGTGATGAGGGCATCCACACTTCTTCTTTTCTTACACGTGGCTTCAAAAACTTTTGAAAATCGTAAAACATTCAAATATGTTTTGTCATTAAAATCAAAAATTCAAAAACGATTCGTAGAAAACTAAAAAACAATAGAACATTGTCTTGAGATAATACCAAAATAGTGCAAAATGTTTCAAAATCCCGCACAAAAATAAAGTAATGGTTTTCTTACTTTAGTTGTTTGATTATACATAGTTTTGGTTGCATTGCTTCTTCATTTTGTGTGCTTTAAATTGGATTCATTTCTTTCTTAGATTGAGTGTTACTTTAATATGTTGTGCATTGCATTGAGTTCATTTTATCTTGCATACTTGTACATAGTTGTGTTGTTTTGATTAGATTTGATTTACTTGTGCTTGTTGTTTGCTTGTACATTTTGTTGTCATCTCATCATCATATCATCTATCATCACATATATACATCATATATCAATAAATTCTAAGCTACATCATCATGAAACTGAAAATTAAACATGTATGCTAAGCTAACATCATATGATATCACCAAGAGGGGCAAGAGGGATCACCTTCTATCCCCCCTCAAACATAGACCATAATAAAAATGTGTGGACTAAACATGCTATCTCATAACAAAAATGTGATAAAATAAAAATAGTCCATCATCATCATATATCCATATAAATATCAAATGTCCATGTACAAATCTAAATGTGTCTCGATAATACATCAGATACAATAAGCCATCATGGGCATGGATAAAAAAGATGCCTTCATCATAATTCATAATAAAAATAGTACATATACATCGGTACAAAAATGTTATTTCATCAAGAGGCATACATCTAATATAATAAAAAGAGTCAATCACGAATCTCACCTACCCTAGACTACCCGGCCTAGGTCCAGTGGTGACATCTCCCGTGAGCCCCGAGGGTAGTGGCATATGCTATGTAGAGGCTCCATGATGAGATGATGGTTGCTAAACTAATCTAGTCAATTGAGATGGCCTCTATGATATGGATCTGGAACTACTTCTAGATAATCGACTATAATCCATGGCCCTTTGACCCATTAGAACAACCCCATGATAAAGAATCATTTAGTAAGTGGCCTTCACTAGTGATGAAAACACACTCAAACACTAAATCTTGGACCCCGATGCTGCCCCCTGTCTCGCTAGAGCATATCACGCTCTACTCTCATGCTCACTAACTCATTCTGTAATTGTAGTCTCTCGACAACTAGCCGATCCCTCTCCGTAGTGACCTAATCCTACTTGTGTTGTAATTAACTATAACTGCTTTGTGTCAAGGTAGCTAGATCACTTGCACTTTGAGTGGCTCTGTCTTGATGGAGATACATGTGGAACCATGTAGTCCGATCTCTATCCTCCCCCAATAGAATATGTGGTGGGACCCCCATCCATCCCAACCATCTCCATCTCCCCCATCTCCTCCATCCCATCCATATCTCGAGGGATGTATGGAGGACTCGGTGCATGTGGAGGTGATAAAGGAACTTGTAATGGACCTTGTTGTAAAGGCACTGTATTTGAACCTATGGTCAGTGTGGCATTTACATGTGTATATCTCGTCCCCAATATTCCCTAACCCCACATCTATGGATCTTCCTATGCCCCCGCCTATGCATGTGCTCATAGACCACGACCTTATAGGCCTCAGTGCCACTACCGTAATCCTAGCCTATATGGATACCCATGATATAGTGATCCTCCATGGTAAAAATTTTGCATACCATGTTGCATAGTCTCTAGTCTACCTGGGATCCACTATCTATGGTTGAAAAACCCAAGGTTGTGGAACCACTTCTAGGAAAATATCACAAGCTCATTGTGGTCTGATCCATGGGCCAATGTCAAAAGTCTCCATGGATTTACACCCATACCACATCTCATCTCTAGGAATCCATTGGATGTGGCCCAATTGTTCTTTGGACTCGTCCACTCTGTACCACTCAATAATGTAGTCCCTACTACCAATGATAAAATGCTCAACCTTTGCTATGCTAAGCTCTGCAACATCTTCAAGCCATTGATACAATTTGTATGGGTGACATGTAACCATGCAGAGCTATATATCATCAAATGCTCACCTGTAATATGTTGTGTCTAAAGTGTAGCCACAAAAATGGCCACCAACTAACACCCAAACCATAATAGATGGATCATCTAGAGCCCTTAATCTCAACACTCCTAATGGACATCCTATGAAAGGTGATCCCATGCCCATATCTATAATAATGTAGTTGGACACATGATCTTCTGACCGCGGTATGCTATCAAATATAGATCTAATTACAAGTGCCCTAGCAGACATTGACCCCAATAATAAACCTTCCCACTGATGAGACCATGAATAACTCTAATATGACCAATAGAAAAATGTGCGTAAATCTTGTTAGGTAGGAAGATGCTACTAACAAGAGCCATCAAGTACATTAGAACCCATGCAAGCCAACAATCAACAAAACATCTACATATGTCAACTACCATGCCCTGACATGGTATGTCCACTACACCAAACATCTCCATGATACTCTGTAGAATATTACTAAGATCTCCATCATATGCAACTAAGGTGCCCTAGATCGACACTCGCAAAGTATGTGCCACACATCTTCCAGTGTGATAATCATCTCACCGGTCTCAAATATGAAAGTATGAATCTTTCTCCACCATCTATCTACTAATTCTATGAGAAGGATGTGGTCTAATGTAACTGTGGGCATGTGAACCACATGATCAAGACCCATAACATCTAAAGTCATCTCCAAGAAGATGCGATCACACCATGAAATTATAGCCTCATAGGCTCGCAACCACCAATGTCACTCCCGCATCTCCAATATGGGTAGACCAATTTTTAAAATCAGGCAAAACACCTTTTCAACATCATTTTCTTATAGAATTCATCACTATATTTCTCTAAAATTTCCTAAATTGTTCTAAAATCATGCAAAACTGACCTTTAGCACCAACACCCCATTCTAGTTGTAGTGCACCCCTTTTAGCGTTAGTGTGTCCTAGCAAGACTCACACTCCCATTTTCACACTAGTGCTTACAATTTCATGCGGGCGTGCCCTATTATCCCCATTTTACATTTAATGCCAACACGTCTATTTTGATGCTTACATGCCCACACTTGCGTTTCTATGCATACACGATTTGTATATATGATTTCTCACATGTACATGCCCTTTTCACATATACATGGCAACATATACATTTCTCATGCATGTGCACCCCCGATCATGCCTACATGCCAAAGAGGCCACACTAACACTTCTATGTGCTTTTCTACATGTAATAAATGACCATAAGTGCGCTCAAAATTATTATTTTTTTACTTTGCATACTAAGGGCCATCCCCATAAAGCCTCATATAGTCTCGTAAAATGTCTACACAAAGTGAGTATGGTCATGAACTCACGTCATTCCTCTCGTATGTAAGAGAGAAATCACTAATAAAAGTGGTAAGGTTGGGTAACAAATAATTAGTTCAGCAATGGTTTTTACCCCCGTGGCTTAGTATTTATACCCATTTTTGACCCCGCACCATGTCTCTCACCACCTAAGTACAATGAGACCGCTTGATTCTTCCAAATTCTTCTAGCACTTCCTAGATGATTATTTTTAATAAATAATCATTTTTTGCCCATTTTCGCTACACTGGGGCATGTTTTTGCTTCTAAGCGACCCTTTACTTTTTGCTACATGGGGCATATTTTTGCTTACCAACATTTTTTGGTGATGTCCCATGATATTTTCATTCTTCTCGATCATTTTCTTCTTGGAAAATTTAAAAATAAAAACAAAACCCAAAAAATTGGTAAAATTCCCAAAATCCAAAAAAATTGTAAATATTGATTTTTTTTTCAAAATTGGTAAACGACATGCACATAACTGAAGCCTGTATCAAATGCATTTTCCTCAAACATCTAAATATGTCCTATAAAACATATTTCTTAGGTTCTCACTTGTTCTTGCACAATGAATCACAATTCATTTTTATCTACCTCCATTAACAAAACTAGTTTTCTTGCTATGTTCAGTACTTTACCTAAGAACAAGTTGCTTGGTACTATTTCATAAATAGCATGAATTTTTTTCATAGGACTCAAGTGTCCTATGTTATTCCCTGCATTTATCCTTGCTTGGGGCACCATTTTCAACCCTTGTTGTTAAACATGAACATTTGGGAACTGAAGCTTGATAACAAAATGTTGGTACAACTATCTTGAATGTTGTTTGTTTAAGTATGTGTGTCTCGTATCTTTGGTTTCCCTGTTACGTTAGCTTGTTTAATTTCTCATATTGCATTGCATTATGTATGTGTTATCCCGTAAAATTGACAAGGGCAATTTTACTGATAACCATACCGAAAATTTTTGTCTTGATCCCTCGATAGGGATCCCTCGCGTCCGAAACGATTTAAAATTCCTTCTCAGGAAATCTAGCTTTCGAACTTAGTCTTTTTGAGCCTTTTGGCTAGGCGCATGGATTTTCACTGTAACACCACATTTTGGTGCGCCCCTTCAAAAAGCCTTGGGCGCATGTGCTTTCCTTGTTACACCGCGTTTTGGTGCGCCCAAGGGCGCACAATAATTCATGTCGACAACACGTTTGATGCGCCAAGGTCGCACCCATTCTCCTGTTGTCAGTTACTTCCATGCGCCAAAGGGCGCATGCTTTCCTCTGTCGGCAGTCGTTTTCGCGCGCCTTTTCAAAAGTGGGTGGCGCATTTATGACAAAGTTTTGTTATATATAACAGTGCGCGCCATGTCATTTTCATTGTTCTTTTTTCAAAGCACGTGATTGCTCACGGGTGTGTCGCTTTCTGCTCTGCGTTGTCATTTGCTCTCGGGCCCGCTTTCAACCGTCTTTATACATTCAAAGGTAAGAGGTTCATCCTCTTTTTCATTTTCGTGCTTTGGTGTGTTCGGTCCGGTTTTCGTTTGATGGCCCGCTTTTTAAATGTCGTTTTGCATTGGATCAAGCTTTCTTCCCTATCCGCTTAAACCAACTTCTTCCTTCTCGTCCTCATTTCCAGCTTTATAAGGGAAGTTGGTTTGATTAGGCTTGGTGTTAGAATGAATGATGCTTAAATGTTTAGAGAGTTTTTGGTTTTCCCCATGGCGCGTTGCCGCGTCATGTTGCACCTTAGACAGTCGCGCCCCTCGGCGCGTCTACCCAGCATGCTGCAGTTGTGAATCATGCGCCCCTAAGCGCACCCTTTCGGCCTGTAACGCACTCAGAACCCGCGCCTTCTTATATCCCTTTGGCGCATCTTTTACCCCTGTTGCATCCCTCTTCTATGCGCTAAAGGGCGCGCCCAGCTTCCATGCAAAGCGAGAGATATCTGCGCAAGCGTAAAGCCTCCAAGGCGCGGGCGCACCTTCCGTTGCAAGTACATGATGTTGTGTCGCTCCCCCATGCGCCGCGCCATATACCTTTGGCGCGCCTTTTTTCCATGTCGCACAATCTGCCCATGCGCCAAAGGGCGCACCAAACCTCAATGTAACATGCATTTCCTGTGCGCCATTCTATAAAATGCAGTCTGCTTCATCCATGCGCCATGCGCCTTTGGCGCCAATTTTATCTCTGTTACGTCCTTTTCCTATGCGCCTTGTCTATTCAGCCTGTTATATACATTTTCCATGCGCCCTGCACCCCGAGCCTTAAAAATTCTAACTCTTTCTTCTGCTAGCGTTCCCATTGAAAATCAAATGACTAATTCAAGCTTCTTGGATTGGGTTTCACTCCTCCTACGTGCAGATCATCAGATAAGCCTTGAAGAACACATGTCTACCTCAAGCAAGAGACCCGCCAAACCAAGAGGAAAAGCTAAGCTAACAGAGGAAGAAATGAAGTATAAGTACCAAAGGGTTAGAATGCCCGAATCTCAGGCGGAATGCAATATGGATGTCAGAGATTCTGAACTAGGCCACATTGACATGGACGAATTCTGGGTGAGAACTCAGAAAGTATCAAGAAGCCCCTGGATGGATAAATTGATGGGTAGTGCTCTACATTTCGCCGGTGGGATTCCAGTCAGCGCTATTGATAATGAGTTCATAATGGTGGTTGCCCAATCTTACAACAAGGACACCAGGTGTGTCGAAAATAGTAAGGGGAGGTGGTCATTGACCTCACCGCTCGCCATTTTGAAAAGATTCTTGGCATCCCTCATCACCGAAGCTTCGTGGCCGTTACCCAAGAAGAATGTATCAAGACCTGGGAGGGCAATGAGGACCTATGCATGCAATTAATGAATGAAGTCTACCTCAAAAATAAGAAGGTAGTGACCCGGTGGCCCCAGGACTATCCACCGGCGACTTCTCCGAAGAACTTCGGTGACACCATCACTTTCCTGAGCAGAGTCTTCGGGCTTTCAGACGCCCACTACTTCCATAAATGGATCTTTGCAGGTACACAGAAGCGATGAACAAAAATTTGCCCGATCAACGCTTCTCCTGGGGGAAATAATAAGCGGCGCCATTTCGAAAGCAAGCCTCTGACAGGTTTGCCACAACAACAGAGTGTTTCATATGAACTCCTACGTAGTGTATCTTTGCAGGCGTCTGAAAGGGACTATCCGGGCTGCACCGGTGGAACTTGGCCTCGTGCCAAGATATATGAATACTACCCAGAGTGAAGTTTAGGAGAATAGCATCCAACACTTTTCAAAAATCAATGATGCTTTCTTCTACCATATTATATGCATCTGCGACCAAAGTTGACTCATGGCCGCACAATTAAGAATCTTGTTCTCTTGTGGAAAAGTGGGGGCCTTGTTCACCCAATTTCCCACATTCACCTATCTCGAGGCGGTTAACTTCTTGGCGAGCCCACTAGGTTGCCAAGGTATCTTTGGACCAAAGTGGGTTCTATTGGAATTGTCAAGGCAATGGTCACATATCATGAGAAGTGCGGAAAGAAAGAAGGGTGGAACTCCTTTCCCCCTCACGGTAGGCCGATACACTTGTTCCAGCTATCACAAGGCGAAGGAGATGTTTGCCGAGCTAGAATTGCTCAATCTAAAGCATGATTTCCCGGCAAGGCCTACATTCGACCCAAGAAGCTGCTTGCCAAGGGCTAAGCTTGATCCTATCCATGTCCCTCAAATTGAGGACATTTACATTGACGTCATCCATGAGGTGGCACTCAGGAGACTGGATCACTCCCGCTTAGCATTGGCAGAAATTATTCATTATGGAGTGGCCATCGTCCCCAAAGGCTTCCAAACTTCGGAAGATGAAGTAGACAAGGTGTATAATAACACAGATGGAGACAATTGGCCCTTCCCGGCCATTGATAGAAGCAAGGCTCCTCAGACAATTGAGGAGAGGGTCAAAGAAACCATGCGGAGAACGGAGCTCTGGTGCCGTATGAATGGATTGATCTACCTCGGCGTAGATTTTATAACTTCTCCATTGGGTAATGCGCCTCCAAGATCAAAGAAGCAGCTAAAAGGCAAGGGTGCAATAGGTGAATCAAGCACCAGTCAGGAGGAAGCCCCTGAAAGTCCTCTTCCCTCGGAGCCTGAACAAGTCATAACTTTGGAAGAGGAGTTCATGGAGGATGTTCCCGAAGGCCCATCCACTCAGGATGTCGGCGTTGCTACAACTACGGAGGTTCCTTCTGTCCCTTCTTCTTCTCTTCCTCCCCTTCCTCAGGTGTCAGCAACCACTCCTTTGGTTGTGTCCTCTCCCCCTTCTTCTACCCTTTCCCCTGCTTCTTCATCCATCTTCTCCTCTCTTGCTGATTTGTCTCCTTCCATTTCTTCTCTCCTTTCCGGGCTCCCTTCCCTTCCTCCCGTGGACACTTCCTCGGCTATTCTTTCAATGCCACCGCCGCGTGTCTCCACGTTCTTCCCCTCTTCTACCGTTCTTTGCCTCCCCCTCTGTCTCTGGTCCTTCTTCAATAGGACCAGCTTGGATCTCTCAGCAGCTGAGCCAGCCAAAGAGGAAAGTCCCCATCGCTCCGATGGACTTTTCAATTATTCCGGCTAAAGGAGCAAAGAAGCACAAGCCGGTTACACGCTTCTCAAAGAGCGCTGCAGGTGAGAGAGTCCTGGAAATAGCTTACCCCGATCCCACCAAAGAGAAAGCAGATCTGTCTCCAGCAGATTTCACAGTGACCCAAGTCACGATGGGGACGTCCTCTGAAAGTCTCCAGGGGGAAGCTCGTTCCGCGATTGATGCACTTTGTGAAAAGCTTCAAGAAGCTAAGGAAGAGAAAAGGCTGCTGAAAGAACAGAATAAATACCTGCTTCAGGCCTTACAGAAGATGGGAAGTGCACCTCCCACAACTGCCGCCGAGACTCCTGAGCTGCTCAGTCAAGACAAGATCAATGAATATTCAAAGATCGGTGAGCAGGGCATGGCTGTTTCTGCTTGGAGAAGCCAGATTCTCAAAGATAGCGAAAAGGTAATCGCCGAATATATCAACTTATCTCTGAACATTGAAAAGGCGAATAAGGAGCTCCAAGCATTAGCAGTCCCGATATCAGAAGAGTTAGAAAACGCTAGACTCCAACACGAGGCCTTCCAACAGATGTTCGACTGTTCAGTCGAAGATTTGGTCAAATTCGGAGTATTCGGTCACCCAAGGACCCTCAACAAGACTATGTCCACTTTGGACTATCGGATAGATCAGCTCGAGTTTGTGTTAGAAAAAATAGATAAGGTGAAGGAAGAGGCCCTGGATGCGATGTATCAAATGGAGAAAATTGTTTTATCCATGAAACCAGGGTTGCTCACTCCTTCCCTCACCTTAAGAACGGCTGATGATACTATCCGGGTTTTCAAGGAGTTAGCTTCTCAAGGAACAGGGCCGGAAGTCACGTTTGATACCGAATCCATCAATAACCTGCTAGCTTGCAGGGACTTCATCGGTTTCTGATTGAGGCGGTGAAAGATTATTCCAAACTTCCCAAAAGCTTGTAGAAGAGTGGGAAACTTGCGAAGTAATGTCGATGATCGGCACAAGGATCCATCACGGAGATCGTTGGTCAATGATCAACAAGTTCTTGGAATACCGCGCTCGGTTCCACATCTCATCTCTGGCGAGCAAGACGAAGCAGGCGACCCCTTTTCGGCCGCAGGACGATGATGATGACTAGCTTCTTCTTCTTCTTCTTCTTCTTCCTCTCGCTATTCTCCGACTTTCTTTTCGCAATATCTCAAGTATGTTGATGCCAACGATGACATCATCCATGTTGCATCATGGGATGATGTCATCCACTCAAAAATGTAAAAGTCAACATGACTTTAGATATTTTGTAAATATCTTGTAGATAAGTGGTTGGCTCCTTTTTGTCTTCTCTCTCTCTCTCATCTTCTATAAATACAAGGATACTTGTGGTATTCAGGGGGTGAACATTTTGCAGATAGAAATAGAAGTGAAGAGAGAAAGACTTTGAGCTTTCTTATGTGAAAAAACATGAATACAATTATTCAGACTTTGTGCTCAATAGCTGTGTTATGCATAAGGTCTTTCTTACGTTAGATCTGTATGTGTTTAATCTGTTGAATTCATATCTACTTTTCCGTCATTTGTTTATCAGTATTGCTTTGTTTATTTATGCCAGTAGGTTTGGCTCTGTTTACTACCAAGCCCAAAGCATAGATTTTCTGACCCTTCCGCTTTGGAACTCATTTCTTTTCTTCCTTCGGATCTGTTCTTTCTCTTCTCCTTCTTTTGTTCCTTTCTCTTGTGCACCTAGAACACTCTCTTGGGATGAGATCCCAACCCCCAGAAGGCGAGTAATGTGAGACTTGCATAGGTTCCTGCTAGTAGAAGTAGCAATAAACCAGTTTCGCTTTGCTGTCTCAAAGAGGGGCTAAGCCCTGCACACTGTTGGCTCGTCTATCCATAGATCTGTCCACGCGACAGATTTTCGGACCAACAGTTTTTGGCGACTCCGCTGGGGAACGAACAGACAGATCTGTCAGATCTATGCTGGTAGTAAGATAAAAAATCAGGAAAAATCAGTAGGTTGCTGCCAGTTTGCAAATCTGAGCTTTTTGTTGAAGATCCAAAAATTTGCAAAAGTGCCCGAATCGAAAATTTTTCTTCTGAGAGTCATAGATCTGGGCTTCTTACATATCTTTAGTTCGCTGAGTTTTTACAGAAATCATTATTTTTCCGTAGATCTGAGTTTTGATGTTTTTTCTAAAAAAGTTTGAAACCCTCTGAAAAAGTCCAAATCAGATCCGAAAATCAGCTTACTATCTTCCCCACCATCTTATCCTCATTTTCATCTGTCATTTAACCGCGATCGGTTTCTGAAGAGGAAAATTTTTAATATCCAGAAAAGTGCATGCTGCTGGTTTTTGTCAGAAAAACCAGAAAATCAGCAAGCACACCCAAAAATAAAGTTTAAATCTGCGCTGTAATATTGCAGATCTGAAAGGTACACTGGCGAGTGAACCTTTTACGCGCAGCAGGAGAGCCCGAGGAGAAGCTGATCCTACTTTCGATCTGCTTCAGAGGCACAATTTCAGCGTAACACCGGCACGTTTTTCAGCGCTAAGCTCAGCTAGCCGGTCATCCAGGAGTGTCTCACCTTCACAAAGAAAAGGTCTGTTACCAGAAGCATCTACATCCCTTTGTAGTGCTTTACTACTCAGCGGAACTACACTTCCGGCTCGCGTTCTCTTTCCGGCTTTTCAGATGGCGGTACCATGGGGAAACGCTATGGGTCCGTTGGCTTTACCACATCCAGTTCACGCACTCCCTCACGGAAATCGAAAGAATTTTCCTAAATTCGACGGGAGCGGAAATCAAAGCACGGATTCCCACATTTCTGCTTTCATTATGTCATGCAGTATATTGGACGTAACCCACGAAGACGTGTCAGTTCGCCTCTTTCTGGAAACTCTACAAGGACCTGCAGCTGAATGGTTTCAGCATTTGCCGGCCGGATCCATCACTAGTTGGGCAACTTTGCGGGACGCTTTTGAAGACAGGTATAAACCTTCAGAGGATGCATTTACTCTATTGTCACGAATCACTCATCTGAAGAAGGAGGCAAATGAGACCATGCGCGATTTTGTCGCCCGGTTCAATGCGCTAATCAACCGTGTCCCTACTACCATGCTTCCAACGCCGGAGAATCAGAAGTGCTTCTTCGTAAACGCCATGAGCTCAAAAGTCAGCTTCTTGCTCCTTCAAGAGCGAGTAGCTACTTTGCCTCTCGCTCAGGCTGCTGCCATCCGTATAGAAGACAATTTGATAATATCTGGCGAGTTAAGAAAAGAATCAGCTAAGCCTAAGTCTTTGGGCCCTTCGCCTATCACTTCGTCTGATCCAGCATTCCAAAAAATGGCAAATGATTTGCTTGCACTAAAGAAGCAGCTGGCCCAGGCCTCTCCCAGTTCCTCGTATCGGGATATCCCGCGGAGAAATTTTGTTCCTAACAACGCTTCACAAAGGCCGCGCTTGCCTACAGCTGCTCCACGGTTGGCGCTTGAAGCTCCTCCAGTCAATGCTTTGGCCGAAATTGAAGAGGAAGAAGAGCAGTACTATGAAGAACCTTCGCTCCAAGGCGAAGATGATCAAGAGGTCGGTGAACCGACTGGCGACTCTACTATTGGGTACATGGAATTTGACGAGGATGAATCTGACGAAGAAGAGAGTACTCAGGGCTACGCGAGCGGACAATCATATGCTGTTTTCACCCGCTCGCAAGGAAAAGAGGCGGAAGTCGCTGCCCACGTACAAAAGGAGAAGGTCGCGTCAAACGCACCTCCAACCATTGCTAGAAGAGGTAATCCTCTTCCTACTCAATTCCCTGTTAAGTCTTTTGCTAAGAAGTCTTTTCCGCCCATCTCTCCTCCAAGTCAGCCCCCTCAAGTTCCTACTAAGATCAGTAATCCTATTCCACCACCGCGAAGTGAAGGACTCATTCCCTCACCAACGCAACCCTTGGCCGCGTTTGATATAATAGATCATGCAAAGAAGACCAAGATTCAAATGTAAAAGTGAGTATCTTGGTCAAACCCCGAAACGACTTGTAAGATTGACTAAGTATATCCAAAGTCAAAATTTATTATAGCCAAACCGGTTTCCCTGAAAGGAATCCTTTCTACTCCTCCTGAATCCCACATAAATGTTGCTTCGACATCCGCATCTGGCAAGATAGAACCTTTCTATCTCTCCCTCCTGATCAATGGCCATAAGTTGAGCAATTGCATTATTGATTCCGGAGCCTCTGATAACGTCATGCCGGCAAAAGTTGCCCATGCTTTGGGCCTCACTCTTACCAAACCATTCGGCGAATCTTTATTCATTGGAGACCAAGCAAGTTCCGTTGGTTGGCCAAATCAAGGACGCACAATTCGCGTTCGCAGCCTTCCCGGATAAAAGAGTAAAAATGACAGTCCTTGTTGCTGACATCCCAGCAGCCTATGGAATTCTGCTAGGAAGGAGTTTTTGCAGCGAAGTTGGTGGAGAGATTCACATGGACTGGTCCAAAGCTAGAATTCCAGTCAAAGGCGTAATGCAAACTTTGGAGCCGGAATCCCAAAAGAAATACTTGGTCACTAGCTCTGAAGACCCCAAAGCCCAAATTCTTTTCGAATCATCAGGGATGGGGAACTACTTCTTATCCACCGAGGCGGAGACAAAGGACGTTTTTGTTCAGGAAAAGGATTGTAATAAGATCTGGACCTTGCAATTTGATGGCAGCTGCGCGACTAGTGGATGTGGCGCTGGAGTTGTGCTGATATCTCCCGAGGAGGAGGTAATTCCCCTTTCTTTCAAATTGCAGTTTTTCAACACTAATAATACTGCTGAGTACGAATCTCTGTTACTCGGTATGCAAGCTGCAAAGGAAAGAGGAATAAAAAATCTGAAAGTCCAAGGTGATGCCGAGCTAGTTGTAAATCAGGTCAAAAGGATTTATCAAGTGAAAAATGAAAGGCTCAGGCACTACCGTAATTCGGTATGGGACAGCATTGAGGAATTTGACGCTTTTTCAATAGAGGCCATTCCAAGGGCCCAAAATGACATGGCTGATTCGTTGGCTGTTTCAGCATCTCTCATGCTCCCGCACCCGGGTTTGAAAACGAACAAATACACCATTGAAGTGGTTTTCCGCCCAAGCGTGCCAGACAACTCTCAGCATTGGCAGGTATTCAACGATGATAATCACCTTATTGCCTTTCTAGAAAAATCAGAAAATTTTGATGAGTTGTATTTTGAAGGATCCACCTCTACGTGCCGTGAATCAATCAACGGCCAAAATCATGAATCAAAAGAGAACGATGGCATATGTCAGCTCAAAGGAAATAAAATTCCAAAGGGCTTGGTTTCTCTGGAACGCTTGTTTGACAGGCACGACCGTTTTGTAAAAAAGAAGAGGCGGGATGATCCTGGCTCATCTCCAGAGACAGAACCGGTCAATATAGGTTCTGAGGCACATCCGCAATTCGTGAACATCGGGAAATGTTGCACGCCAGAAGAAAAGCGGAAGTTTGTCAAGTTCTTTGAAAAGATATATGGATGTATTGGCCTGGTCATATGCCGATTTAAAGTCCTTCAAGCCAAAAGACGTTCAGCACGACATTCCCTTGAAAGAAGATGTCAAAGCCTTCCGTCAGAAACAGAGGCACTATAATCCCAAGATTTCGGGCACCATTCAGGCCGAAATTCAGAAGATCTTTGGGCCTTGAGAATCATCTTCCCTATCCATCACAGCACTTGGGTGGCGAACATTGTGCCAGTACGCAAGAAAAACGGTGAAATACGCATCTGCGTAGATTTACGAAACTTAAATCAAGCTTCGCTGAAAGACAACTACCCTCTTCCCATAATGGATCAAGTTCTGCAAGCGGTGACTGGATCAGAAATGCTGTCTATGCTTGATGGTTTTTCGGGCTATAATCAGATTGAAGTCTCGCCTGAAGATCAATTCAAAACAGCATTCACTACTCCGTGGGGTACGTTTGCCTATAGCAGGATGCCTTTCGGCCTAACCAACGCTGGTGCCACTTTTCATCGAGCCATGGACTTTGCTTTCAAAGGCATGATGGGAAAGGTCATTGTAGTTTATCTAGATGACTTAACCGTGTTCTCCAAACGACGAAGTGATCATTATGATCATTTGGAACAGGTATTGGCCAGATGCCGAGAACACGGAATTTCCCTTAACCCAAAAAAGTCTGTTTTCGGGGTCACGGAAGGGAAATTGCTAGGCCATGTGGTTAGCAAAGAAGGAACCAAGATTGATGCCGAAAGAGTCAAGGCTATTCAGAGCCTTACTCTGCCCACAAGCAAGACCGGTGTTCATTCTTTCTTCGGAAAGGTGAATTTTCTTAGGCGTTTTGTCCCTGACTTTGCTGAGAAGACTCGCCACATTTTGAACATGATGAAGGGAACACCAACTTTCAGATGGAGTGAAGAAGGGAAAAGATCGTTTGGGGAGATAAAAACTTCTGTTGCTCATGCACCGGTCTTGGTATGTCCGGATTTCTCCAAGAACTTCATTATGTACAGCTATGCATCCGAACACACTGTTTCTGCAATCCTGATGCAAAGGAACTCGGAGGATATTGAATCTCCAATCGCATTCATGAGTTCTCCTCTCAAGCCTCACGAGTTGAAAATGACTCAATTGGAAAAGCACGCCTTTGCCGTCGTTAAAGCGGTGAAGAGTTTCAGGTATTACATTCTGAACTCGCATACGGTGGTGCTGGTTCCCGACACAGCGGTGAAATCAATTCTAACTCAACAAGAGTTGGGAAGCTTGAGAGGGAATTGGATTGCGAAAGGTCGGGAATATGACCTGGATATCAAACCCACCAAGCTGGTAAGAGGCAAGGGCCTGTGTCAGCTAATGGCTGAAAACAAAGACTCAGATAGCCCTAGAGAGAAAAGAGATTGCACCAACGAAGCGCAAAGCCCTCTGGAGGAGCCTGTTTCTCTACCTCTGGTTTTGTTTGTGGCAACTTGTGACGAATGGTACTCCGACATCGCTTTCTTCCTCACCTATGGCGAATGCCCAGTGCACCTGAATGCAAAGGAGAAGCGTGCTATAAAGCTCAGAGCGGCCAAGTATGTCATCTGGGATGACGGTTTATATAAGCGTGGGATAGATGGTATCTTTCTGCGATGTGTTGACAAGCCCCAGCAAGTAAAACTGCTGGAGAGTTTTCACAATTCGGCTTGTGGAGGCCATTTCTCTTCTTCCGTGACGGCACATAAGATCATTCGAGCCAGGTACTACTGGCCGACGCTCTTTCAAGATGCAGCTACCTGGGTAGCGAAATGCGAGCCTTGCCAGCAGTTTGTTGGTAAGCCCAAATTGGCTGCCTTTCCCCTAAGGCCGGTTATTATCAATGAGCCATTCAAGCAGTGGGGAATCGATTTTATTGGCGCACTCAATCCCCAATCGAGTGCCGGACATAGCTACGTCCTTACAGCAACTGATTACTTCACCAAGTGGGTGGAAGCCATACCAGTTAAGCATGCCACTTCTGAGGTGGTTTGCAGTTTTATCAAGGAAAATATCATTGTCAGGTTCGGCATCCCGAACAAAATCGTTGCTGATAATGCTTCTAACTTCTCCTCCCGAGAAGTTATTAGTTTTTGTTATGAATATGGAATAACTTTAGCCCATGCTTCGGATTACTACCCGCAAGGAAATGGTCAGGCGGAATCCAGCAATAAGAACCTAGTGACCATTATACGGAAATTAGTAGATGAAAATCAGCGGATGTGGCACAAGTCTTTGTACGACGCTTTGTGGGCGGACCGTATTACTCCCAAGAGGTCTCTCGGCATGTCACCTTTTCAAGTGTTATATGGCACTGATGCCGAACTCCCCATTTCCGCGGAACTTCCTGCTCTACGCTTGGCACGAGCAATCGAAGATGAAACTTTTCAGAGTTCTCTAGAAAAGAGAATTATGTATCTGGCAGAACTTGAAGAAAAGAGAGTGAAGGTGGTCGACAAGATCACTGAACATCAGAATCAAGTGAAGAAACTTTTCGACAAGAAGGCCAAGCAGAGAAATTTTGAAGTGGGAGATCTTGTCCTTCTCTGGGACAAGCGAAGAGAGCCAAAGGGTATGCATGGAAAGTTTGACTCCTTATGGAGAGGACCCTTCAAAATCAAGCAACTTAATGGAGAGAATAGTTTCTATCTCTCGTATCTGGATGGAGCTGAACTCCCGCTTCCTTACAGCGGGCAACATCTCAAGATCTTCAGGAAGTAGAGCTTGCTCTCTTCTTTGTACAGTTTATTTTGGTTGTGTGTTTGCTTTCGTCGCGTGTTTGCTTTCGTTTGTTGTGTGTTTCCTTTGTTCTCCCTCTGGTCCCCCTTGTTTTTGACTCCGTACCCAATGGATAGGCACATGTGATCTGGGATTCTCTACCCCTGAGTTTACTCAAGGATAGTCCCCAGGAGGAGCCAGCTGTTATCCCGTAAAATTGACAAGGGCAATTTTACTGATAACCATACCGAAAATTTTTGTCTTGATCCCTCGATAGGGATCCCTCGCGTTCGAAACGATTTAAAATTCCTTCTCGGGAAATCTAGCTTTCGAACTTAGTCTTTTTGAGCCTTTTTGGCTGGGCGCATGGATTTTCACTGTAACACCACATTTTGGTGCGCCCCTTCAAAATGCCTTGGCGCGATGTGCTTTCCTTGTTACGCATGCGTTTTTTGGTGCGCCCAGGGCACACAATAATTCATGTCGACAACACGTTTGATGCGCCAAGGTCGCACCCATTCTCCTGTTGTCAGTTACTTCCATGCGCCAAAGGGCGCATGCTTTCCTCTGTCGGCAGTCGTTTTCGCGCGCCTTTTCAAAAGTGGGTGGCGCATTTATGACAAAGTTTTGTTATATATAACAGTGCGCGCCATGTCATTTTCATTGTTCTTTTTTCAAAGCACGTGATTGCTCTGGGTGTGTCAGCTCTGCTCTGTCGTTGTCATTTGCTCTCTGGGCCCGCTTTCCAACCGTCTTTATACATTCAAAGGTAAGAGGTTCATCCTCTTTTTCATTTTCGTGCTTTGGTGTGTTCGGTCTGGTTTTCGTTTGATGGCCCGTTTTTTAAATGTCGTTTTGCATTGGACTGTTTCTTCCCCTATCCCGCTTAAACCAACTTCTTCCTTCTGTCCCTCATTTCCAGTTTATAAGGGAAGTTGGTTTGATTAGGCTTGGTGTTAGAATGAATGATGCTTAAATGTTTAGAGAGTTTTTGGTTTTCCCCATGGCGCGTTGCCGCGTCATGTTGCACCTTAGACAGTCGCGCCCCTCGGCGCGTCTACCCAGCATGCTGCAGTTGTGAATCATGCGCCCCTAAGCGCACCCTTTCGGCCTGTAACGCACTCAGAACCCGCGCCTTCTTATATCCCTTTGGCGCATCTTTTACCCCTGTTGCATCCCTCTTCTATGCGCTAAAGGGCGCGCCCAGCTTCCATGCAAAGCGAGAGATATCTGCGCAAGCGTAAAGCCTCCAAGGCGCGGGCGCACCTTCCGTTGCAAGTACATGATGTTGTGTCGCTCCCCCATGCGCCGCGCCATATACCTTTGGCGCGCCTTTTTTCCATGTCGCACAATCTGCCCATGCGCCAAAGGGCGCACCAAACCTCAATGTAACATGCATTTCCTGTGCGCCATTCTATAAAATGCAGTCTGCTTCATCCATGCGCCATGCGCCTTTGGCGCCAATTTTATCTCTGTTACGTCCTTTTCCTATGCGCCTTGTCTATTCAGCCTGTTATATACATTTTCCATGCGCCCTGCACCCCGAGCCTTAAAAATTCTAACTCTTTCTTCTGCTAGCGTTCCCATTGAAAATCAAATGACTAATTCAAGCTTCTTGGATTGGGTTTCACTCCTCCTACGTGCAGATCATCAGATAAGCCTTGAAGAACACATGTCTACCTCAAGCAAGAGACCCGCCAAACCAAGAGGAAAAGCTAAGCTAACAGAGGAAGAAATGAAGTATAAGTACCAAAGGGTTAGAATGCCCGAATCTCAGGCGGAATGCAATATGGATGTCAGAGATTCTGAACTGGGCCACATTGACATGGGCCAGTGCAGGTGAGAACTCGAAAAGTATCAAGCCCCTGGATGGATAAATTGATGGGTAGTGCTCTACATTTCGCGGTGGGATTCGATCGGTAGCTATTGATAATGAGTTCATAATGGTGGTTGCCCAATCTTACAACAAGGACACCAGGTGTGTCGAAAATAGTAAGGGGGAGGTGGTCATTGACCTCACCGCTCGCCATTTTGAAAAGATTCTTGGCATCCCTCATCACCGAAGCTTCGTGGCCGTTACCCAAGAAGAATGTATCAAGACCTGGGAGGGCAATGAGGACCTATGCATGCAGTTAATGAATGAAGTCTACCTCAAAAATAAGAAGGTAGTGACCCGGTGGCCCCAGACTATCCACCGAAGCGACTTCTCCGAAGAACTCAGTGACACCATCACTTTCCTGAGCAGAGTCTTCGGGCTTTCAGACGCCCACTACTTCCATAAATGGATGCTGCGGTACCTGGAAACGATGAACAAAAATTTGCCCGATCAGCGCTTCTGCTGGGGGGAAATAATAAGCAGCGCCATTTCTGAGCAGCTACAACAGTTTGCCACAACAGGAGTGTTTCATATGAACTCCTACGTAGTGTATGCTGCAGCGTCTGAAAGGGACTATCCAGGGCTGCACCGAAGTGGAACTTGGCCTCAGGCCAAGATATATGAATACTACCCAGAGCTGAAGCTGGAGAATAGCATCCAACACTTTTCAAAAATCAATGATGCTTTCTTCTACCATATTATATGCATCTTTGTGACCAAAGTTGACTCATGGCCGCACAATTAAGAATCTTGTTTTCTGCTTTGTGGAAAAGTGGGGGCCTTGTTCACCCAATTTCCCACATTCACCTATCGAGGCGGTTAACTTCTTGGGCGAGCCCACTAGGTTGCCAAGGTATCTTTGGACCAAAGTGGTTCTATTGGAATTGTCAAGGCGGTGGTCACATATCATGAGAAGTGCCGAGAAGAGAAAGAAGGGTGGAACTCCTTTCCCCCTCACGGTGGCCGATACACTTGTTCCAGCTATCACAAGGCGAAGGAGATGTTTGCTTGAGCTAGAATTGCTCAATCTAAAGCATGATTTCCCGGCAAGGCCTACATTCGACCCAAGAAGCTGCTTGCCAAGGGCTAAGCTTGATCCTATCCATGTCCCTCAAATTGAGGACATTTACATTGACGTCATCCATGAGGTGGCACTCAGGAGACTGGATCACTCCCGCTTAGCATTGGCAGAAATTATTCATTATGGAGTGGCCATCGTCCCCAAAGGCTTCCAAACTTCGGAAGATGAAGTAGACAAGGTGTATAATAACACAGATGGAGACAATTGGCCCTTCCCGGCCATTGATAGAAGCAAGGCTCCTCAGACAATTGAGGAGAGGGTCAAAGAAACCATGCGGAGAACGGAGCTCTGGTGCCGTATGAATGGATTGATCTACCTCGGCGTAGATTTTATAACTTCTCCATTGGGTAATGCGCCTCCAAGATCAAAGAAGCAGCTAAAAGGCAAGGGTGCAATAGGTGAATCAAGCACCAGTCAGGAGGAAGCCCCTGAAAGTCCTCTTCCCTCGGAGCCTGAACAAGTCATAACTTTGGAAGAGGAGTTCATGGAGGATGTTCCCGAAGGCCCATCCACTCAGGATGTCGGCGTTGCTACAACTACGGAGGTTCCTTCTGTCCCTTCTTCTTCTCTTCCTCCCCTTCCTCAGGTGTCAGCAACCACTCCTTTGGTTGTGTCCTCTCCCCCTTCTTCTACCCTTTCCCCTGCTTCTTCATCCATCTTCTCCTCTCTTGCTGATTTGTCTCCTTCCATTTCTTCTCTCCTTTCCGGGCTCCCTTCCCTTCCTTTGTCTTCTGCAGCCCCGGTTTCCCTTCCTCCCGTGGACACTTCCTCGGCTATTCTTTCAATGCCACCGCCGCGTGTCTCCACGTTCTTCCCCTCTTCTACCGTTGCTGCCTCCCCCTCTGTCTCTGGTCCTTCTTCAATAGGACCAGCTTGGATCTCTCAGCAGCTGAGCCAGCCAAAGAGGAAAGTCCCCATCGCTCCGATGGACTTTTCAATTATTCCGGCTAAAGGGGCAAAGAAGCACAAGCCGGTTACACGCTTCTCAAAGAGCGCTGCAGGTGAGAGAGTCCTGGAAATAGCTTACCCCGATCCCACCAAAGAAAAGAGGATCTGTCTCCAGCAGATTTCACAGTGACCCAAGTCACGATGGGGACGTCCTCTGAAAGTCTCCAGGGGGAAGCTCGTTCCGCGATTGATGCACTTTGTGAAAAGCTTCAAGAAGCCAAAGAAGAGAAAAGGCTGCTGAAAGAGCAGAATAAATACTGCTTGGGCCTTACGAGAAGATGGGAAGTGCACCTCCCACATGTTGCCGCCGAGACTCTGAGCTGCTCAGTCAAGACAAGATCAATGAATATTCAAAGATCGGTGAGCAGGGCATGGCTGTTTCTGCTTGGAGAAGCCAGATTCTCAAAGATAGCGAAAAGGTAATCGCCGAATATATCAACTTATCTCTGAACATTGAAAAGGCGAATAAGGAGCTCCAAGCATTAGCAGTCCCGATATCAGAAGAGTTAGAAAACGCTAGACTCCAACACGAGGCCTTCCAACAGATGTTCGACTGTTCAGTCGAAGATTTGGTCAAATTCGGAGTATTCGGTCACCCAAGGACCCTCAACAAGACTATGTCCACTTTGGACTATCGGATAGATCAGCTCGAGTTTGTGTTAGAAAAAATAGATAAGGTGAAGGAAGAGGCCCTGGATGCGATGTATCAAATGGAGAAAATTGTTTTATCCATGAAACCAGGGTTGCTCACTCCTTCCCTCACCTTAAGAACGGCTGATGATACTATCCGGGTTTTCAAGGAGTTAGCTTCTCAAGGAACAGGGCCGGAAGTCACGTTTGATACCGAATCCATCAATAACCTGCTAGCTTGCAGGGACTTCATCGGTTTCCTGATTGAGGCGGTGAAAGATTATTCCAAACTTCCCGAAAAGCTTGTAGAAGAGCGGGAAACTTGCGAAGTAATCAGTGATCGGCACAAGGATCCATCACAGGATCAGTTCGGGTCAATGATCAACAAGTTCTTGGAATACCGCGCTCAGTTCCACATCTCATCTCCTGAGCAGCATCAGAAGCAGGCGACCCCTTTTCGGCCGCAGGACGATGATGATGACTAGCTTCTTCTTCTTCTTCTTCTTCTTCCTCTCGCTATTCTCCGACTTTCTTTTCGCAATATCTCAAGTATGTTGATGCCAACGATGACATCATCCATGTTGCATCATGGGATGATGTCATCCACTCAAAAATGTAAAAGTCAACATGACTTTAGATATTTTGTAAATATCTTGTAGATAAGTGGTTGGCTCCTTTTTGTCTTCTCTCTCTCTCTCATCTTCTATAAATACAAGGATACTTGTGGTATTCAGAGGGGTGAACATTTTTCAGATAGAAATAGAAGTGAAGAGAGAAAGACTTTGAGCTTTCTTGTAACAGAAAAGAACAGTAATACAATTATTCAGACTTTGTGCTCAATAGCTGTGTTATGCATAAGGTCTTTCTTACGTTAGATCTGTATGTGTTTAATCTGTTGAATTCATATCTACTTTTCCGTCATTTGTTTATCAGTATTGCTTTGTTTATTTATGCCAGTAGGTTTGGCTCTGTTTACTACCAAGCCCAAAGCATAGATTTTCTGACCCTTCCGCTTTGGAACTCATTTCTTTTCTTCCTTCGGATCTGTTCTTTCTCTTCTCCTTCTTTTGTTCCTTTCTCTTCGCAGCCTAGAACACTCTCTTTGGGATGAGATCCCAACCCCTGAAGGCGAGAATCGTGAGACTTGCATGAGGTTCTGCTAGTAGAAGTAGCAATAAACCGAGTTTAGCTTCTTTGTCTCAAAGAGGGGCTAAGCCACACTGCTGTTGGCTCGCCTATCCCATAGATCATCCCCACGCGACAGATTTTCGGACCAACAGAGTATGTTGCATGGAGTTAGGAATTTTTAGCAATGAATAATTTTTGGTATTATAACTTTTCATGTTATTTTACATGTTTTTGTATGTGTACATTTTAATAAGGGCCGATGATGTAGATCATATGAGAAAAGTGATGAAACAAAGTTGTTTATTGAATGAGCTAGATGAAAAGGATATTTCCATTTTCATCTATCAATTCTCATTCTAGAAGGTTGCTTTCACATGGATTCTTCTATCCATTTCCCTCCTATTTTCGATCGTCGATCGACTTATTCTATCACCCCATCGACACTCAAGGGGCATCCTTCATTCTACTAAATTTTCTTCAAAATTTCTTGTTTATACTTGTCTACTATCTTTACAGTGGTGTCACTTACGCCACCCCAAAGAGGGGAAAATGTAGACACCTAAAATTTGCTTACGTAGTTTTAATGCTAAAGTGACACCAACTACCAACTATCTTCTATCTCATCATTTTCATTATAATTAGTGATTTCTACTAATTAACTAACATTTCCCTCTATTTTGGTCAATTAACGACACTTCGTTAATTAACTAGCTTCTATCACATTCGGATGCCAATTAATGACACTTCGTTAGTTATAATCCTCTTAAATCAAACAATTAGCTATTATTAGCTAATTAAGCCTTTTTAACATGTATTTAATCAATAAACCCTTTTATTGGCTAAATTCTGATTTCAAATGCTTCCAATCATATCAAATTCCTCCTAAATCACCTCCAAATAGCCTAAAATCTTATTCTAGCCTATTAATTAATCCTAATTGATTAATTAAAGCACCTCCAACTCCCATGAGTTGCTAACTCACTAGTTAAATCATCTAATCATGGTTAATTAGCCTAGATTTACTTTATCATTTGTCCCACATTCATTGTGATTCAAGCTTTCCCAAATAGAAATCTATAAAAAGGACCAAGCTCCTACCTTCACACCTTACACCATACTTTGAATAGTATCTCATATAAAACATATGATCAAGATCCTTACTCCATTGATGGAATAGCTTGCATCATCTCTTTTCATCCATTTCTTCAAGCTTGGTTAGTAAGAGAAGATCTAAACATGGCCTTGTTGCCATTTTAGTGAGATATCTTCACCATATTGAAGTAGCAACATCTAATTTGATTGCTTGTGATCTTCTTAGGTCCATTTTTAGAATGCAATCATATACTAAGTAGAAATGTTGTAATTAGATGAACAATTTCATGTTAATTCATTATAGGAATTTCAATAAGCTATGATCTTGATGGTTCATTGATAAATTTGAGCTTAGATCTAGACTACTAGGTGTTAGTATTTTTAGTTAGCTATTGCAAAATTTTATCATGTTCATAGATATTATTGGTTTCTTCTTACCGCTCCAAAGGACCAAGCTCTTACCTTCACACCTTACACCATACTTTGAATATTATCTCATATAAAACATATGATCAAGATCCTTACTCCATTGATGTAATAGCTTACATCATCTCTTTTTCATCCATTCCTTCAAGCTTGGTTACTAAGATAAGATCTAAACATGGCCTTGTTGCCATTTTTGTGAGATATCTTCACCATATTGAAGTAGCGAACATCTAATTTGATTGCTTGTGATCTTCTTAGGTCCATTTTAGAATGAAATCATATACTAAGTAGAAATGTTGTAATTAGATGAACAATTTCATGTTAATTCATTATAGGAATTTCAATAAGCTATGATCTTGATGGTTCATTGATAAATTTGAGCTTAGATCTAGACTACTAGGTGTTAGTATTTTCAGTTAGCTATTACCAAATTTTATCATGTTCATAGATGCTATTTGTTTCTTCTTACTGCTCCAAGTTATTACATATGTAACCAATTTGAACACATATCTAGATGTAGATTTTCTATCTATGATGTCACTAGCAAGGTCATAATCACAATAACTAAAGAAAATTGCATTATCATAAGAAGAATAACACAAACCGTAATTTATTATACCTTTGATATACCTTAAAATATTTTTTCCATTTTCCAATGGTCCTTATAAGGATCCTACATGAATCTAGAAACAATTCCAATTGCATAGGATATATCAGGTCTAGTGATAGTTAAATAAATCAAACTAACAATAAAATGTCTATATAAAGTAAGATTAAATTTATCACAAGAAGGTTTTGGGTCTAATTTAACACCAACTTCCATAGAAATATAGACATCCTTATAATCAATCATATTAAATAATTTAAGATGATTAATAACATATTGTGATTGAGATGCAATAATAGATTTGTGACTTTGAAAAATAACCATGCCTAGAAATGATTTAACTGCCCTAAATCAGTCATTTCAAACCATTATATTAATTTCTTTTAGATTTTAAGAATCAAATTATTATTACTACTAGTAATCAAGAGATCATCAACCTGATATAATGATAATGAAATGATTATTTTCAGTTTTAATGAATAAATCATTATCAACAAAATAATTATTAAAACCAATATATTGAAAGAAACTATTTATCTTAGCATACCAAGCTCTACAAGATTGTTTAATACCATAAATTATTTTATTAAGTTTAAAAACATATAGTTCTTTTCCAGATTCTTCAAATCCTTTAGGTCGATGCATATAAATTTCTTCTTTCAATTCACCATTAAAAAAACATTTTTGACATCCATTTGGTGAATATCTTAACCATGTTGAGAAACTAGAGTTAGAAGGATTCTAACAATGCTCAATTTTGTAGCAGGGAAAATGTTTCAACATAATCCAAACTAGGTTTTTGAGTAAAACCTCTAACAACTAATATAGCCTTAAATTTTTTAATCTTACCAACAGAGTTATATTTAATTTTATACAACCATATAGAACCTACAATGCTTCTTTTAGGAGAAAGAGGGACTAATTCCCAAGTTTGATTCTTGATTAGAGAATTGTAATCAACTTCCATGGATGCAATTCATATTTCATCTAGGCTAGATCCTTTAAAATATTGAGGTTCAACCTCATAAATAGTTGAAAAAGCATGATAAAAATGCCGACTACAAGTCATCTTTCTCAAATCATTAGGCTAAAAATTTGAAACCAGATTTTTAGCCCATGTAGGAAATTATAAATGAGACAAAGATTTAAAAGACTCCCCCTCAAGGTCTACATCTGTCATATTAGAAGAAGGATTATTTGTCTCTCATAAGTTATTTTCCTCAATAAAAATAAAAAAATACAAGGCTCCACCTAGAGAAGGAACTTCCAAAGGACCTCTTACATCACTATGAACCAACTCAAGCAAGCAAGAGGAATTGGACTCATGATGTTTGTGAAATGGTTGAACATGTTTCTTACCATGCAAACAACTTTCACAAGTTCCATGGTCTGATTTTATCTTAGGAAGACCTACTACAAGGTTAAGGCGTGACATATCATACAAAATATTAAAGTTTACATGCCCAAGCCTTTCATGCCACAATTGAACAACATCACAAGAGGAAGAAGAAATACAAGATTCAACAACAAATCCATAAAAATCTAGACAAACCATTCTTTTGTAAACCTACAACAATAACTTTACCAAGCTCATTCTTAACATACCATTTATCTTGCAATAACACAACTTTATAGTTTTCTTTGGTTAATTGAGAATAAGATAAAAGGTTTTTATTTAAGTTAGGAATAAATAAAACATTCTTAATGATTCCATTTTCTAACTTAACATTGCCATAACATTCAGACTTGATGACTGAATTGTCACCTAGATATATATTCTCATGACATTCAACAACATTAGATAGAATATCATGCATGTATGTCATATTTCTAGAGGCACCACTTTTAATATCGATTCACTTTGTCATTAGAGGTGAAAGAGTAGTATTAAGAGAAATAGTTTTCTCAACATTATTGGCTTGGTTGTTAGCATGATTCTAATTTTTAATCTTCTTATTGTTTTTATTATAGAAGTTTTTATTCTTAACATAGTTATTAGACTTGTTAGAATGACAATTAGCTAATTTATGACCAAATTTACCACAATTGGTACAATTGCCATCAAAATTTACTTTAAACTTCTGATTATTCCTATTGTGTTTAGGTTTAAAGTTAGATTGCTGATTTATATTATTGTTATTCTGATTTTTAAAAGACTTCTGATTTTGGGAGAACAATGTCTAAGAGGCATTTTATTTTGAGTCAAATTTATCCATGACACTCTCTTCTTGGATAAGGAGAGAAGACAAGGTGTCTAAATTAGGTAAATTAGCTTCATTTTGGTATTTAGAATTCAAAATGGAAATATAGTTTCTAAATTTCTCATGAATGTTAATATGAATAATGAAGTAAAGCAACTTATCTTGAAACAATTCACAATTACATCCATCCAATTGAGCTTTAATGTTCTTAATTTTAGCTAAGTAATTAAAAATTTTCTCATTAGCTTTCATAGGAGTTGTGAACAATTCCATGATCAACTTGATTATTTTGGAGAGGTGGCTACCTTCATGCATAGTTTACAATTACATCCATGCATCAATAGGGGACTCCATGTGACCTATATACAACAAAAATCATCCTTGATGCTTTGCAATAGGATTATCATGACCTCTTTGGATTTTTGGGAGAAAACACTCAAATAATCAGGTGTAGCTTCTCTCCCAGTGAGGTTTCATCTCAACACCACTAACTAAATCCCATAGTTTTCTATCCATAAGGATAGCCTTAATCCTGATTCTCCAAATACTATAATTAGACCCATTTAAAATTTGCTATTTATCCATGGAAAAATAGAAGAGCTAGCTACTTTTAATAAAACTTAGCAAAACTTAAAAAATAGAGTGTTAGACGAGGTTTTAGAAGTTGTAGTGATACATGGTACACAGAAATTAAAATATAAAGGATTAAAAATCAAAGGAGAGAGATTTCAACTTGATAAAAATACTCAAATCAGGTAAAAACCCAGAAAGAAGACCACACAACACTAAGGAAAAAATTGTGAGAGGCCACGAGGCACTAGGAAGAAAGTTATAGCCTTTTGAAGAAATTGACGGCGTGGTACATAGACATAGTGTTCCATATAAAACTAAGAAAAATATGTGGAACCAAGGAAAATCCATGAGACAATAGAAGTTTGTGAAACAAAGAAAATTACGCTAGATACTGGGAAGTCTGCAGATTAAAGAAATGTTAAAAAAGGAAGGGGATGACACAGAAGTGAAGCATGAAAGGTCTACAAGATGCCACACAAGAAGAAATTTCTTGAAGTATTTTTAAATCCATGTCACACTAGAAATTTTCAAAAACTAGAGTTTCATGACTTTTTCAAATTTTAGTGACTCGGAGATAAGAAGAAATGGTAAAAACCATGACAGAGACTAAAAAATGCGCAAGTTTAGAAAATTCATATAAGACTAAAGGAGTATGCAGTGAAGCACATGAAACAAATCAGTGAAGCTAAGTATTCTACGTAAGACTTAGAAAACACCACAAGAGATCAAAATAAACCATGAAATACTTAAACTATTTGTAAAGCAAGGAAAACTATGAAGCAAGTGAGGATGGCCGTGAAGGGTTAGAAAATGTCATAGAATAATTTGAAATTTAAAAAAGGTCATGAAAGCCTCAAATATTCCAAAAAGACAAAATTTTTAGTGCACTATGCAAAAAGCCGCAAAATATTAAAATTTTCTACGAAGGCCTGTAGAAATACGTGAATGCCTGGAAAACCTTAAAGGACAGTGCAAAAATGATAGAAAATGTAGATCCGGAAAAAGGATTTGATGAAGATATAACAAATTTAAATCATTCACATTCAAATAATTTGGTAGGAATTGGAGTTTTTCACCTGATAAACTTGAAGAAAACCACAAATCAAGATTGAGTTTTATAGATTTGAAAATACTCAAATTTCTTCACACCTATAATCAAAAATAGCAAAATCTATCCTATACATGCACAGCATGAATAAAAGCTTTGATACCTTGTTAAGAAATTTTGGGGATAAATAATGTTACAAATTATAGATCTACCACATTAAATTTCTGAGAATTATAGTTTATGAAATGTAGTAATTAAAACATAGATTAGGATGTTGAGATTGCAGATTAGAGAAATGTAAACAACATAAAACATAAAGTAAATGAACAAAGTGACACAAAATATAAGTGGGAAAACCTTGAAAGGTTAAAAACCCACTTTGAAAATCACTTATCTTTATTGAGAATTAAATTTCACCTAACACTCCCACTATTTCCAAAGATCCACTTGCAGTTACACCTTCAAGAAGGGATTACAAACTACCTCATACATTCGCTCATGTGTTTTACACCATTCACATCATGTATCTATGATCGATTGCACATATAGCTCACATTCATATGTCACACTTGATATTTCACATGTGTGTCCCCATATGTCAATCTCTAATGATATCACCTTGTTTTATACAAGGTGGGTGACCTATTTTGGGTCACTCTTATATTTTAAACACTACTAACAACAATAGTGGATCCGCCATGCTTATATTTTAAATATAAGCTATAAAATAAAATATATAGTCTTTATCGTTTTCTAATCAAGTAGTTTCTGCTAAATATTATAAGCCACAAAAATCTTGTTTTAACTATCATAGAAACAAGTATTTTATTAATTAATGCTTATTTCACTAAATCGGACATATTCCAGTGAATATGGACTCCAGTATTACAAGTTTTGGAAGAAATCCATCTTCGTTTTTGCATATATTGGATTCCATTTTTGTTTATACTAGATTCCATTATTAATATTATTGGAATCCATTAGTAGTAATATTGGATTCCAATATTGTCATTATTGGACTTATTCGAGTTCCAATTTTTCTATTATTAGATTCTCAATTCCCTATAATTAGATTCCAATTTCCCATTATTGGATTTTGATAGCGCTATTATTGGATTCCTATTTTTCCACTATTGGAATATAACTTCTAAATCTCGGATTTAGGATTTCAGCTTCACTATTTTAGGATTTGTATTTTTTATTATTTGATTCCCCCACATAAGCCTAACAACCTCTAACTTACAAGATGAAAGTGCATGCTAGGTGAAATAAGCCTAGTGGCTACTAACTTACATCTACCTAGTGGCTGCTAACTTACATATTCCTTATGAACCACTAAGCTACATCTGCCTTATAACCACTAACCTACATAACCCTAGTGACCACTAAGTTACATAAGTGACCTATAAGCTACATATACTCACGATCGATAAGACACATAAGCATAACAACCACTAAGATACATCTTATCAACACTTATTTGATCAGTTTGTAAAATGGAAATCATTGTAACAAAAATTAGTGGTCGCTAGGGAGTTAAAAATAGAAGATAATCTAGATAATGTGAACTACTTTTATGCTTTTCTAGTCTATAAATCATACAGAACAACAAAGAGTTAAGAATTATGTTAAACACGTTGTTTTGAAACATGGATTTCACAGTTTACTAGTTCCTACCTATGGGAGGTTACTATACCTTTCACCACAACTTATTAGTTCTTGCCATATCCTCCAATCAAAGACATTTATTTTTTCTAGTGTCTATATTTCAAATGTTGGAATATAAATTAAACAATTTGATAATTTTAAAAATTAATAAAATTTATTTATTTGATTTTATATTGGTTACTTTTTCATGATAAGAAAAATTCTGGTCGTATTCAAATAGGGGTTAAGTTCGATGCAGAACCTATACATGTCAAACAATTTTTAGATGACGGTAAATTTCAAAATGTTACCTTAAAAATGTAAAATAATGTTATTTTTATACTGTTAATAAGAATTATAAAATGTATTTCTATATATTTAACTATATCTAAAGTATATTTGTATAAAAAATGATGGTCATACTTTAAATTTGAAAGTCACATGTGATGGGTTTTTCAAATATTTGCAAGTATTTTACGGCTAAAATCATGAAAAATGTCTAAACGAACGTCAAATTTAACCCCTGTATTCAAGTACATCTTTTTCAATAATATTTGAAGGAAAAATATTCAATCAACAAGTGTCACAACAATTATGACAGCTTTAACATCAACATTTAATAAGTGTAAAAATGAAGTGTTCTTCATTTTCAAAATATAATATTAATAAGTACATGCCACCTATTCAAGAATGCATGATGTCATTATATTTATTATTTTTTCTTATCAAGCATGTCACACTCAATATTTTTCTAAATCATTTATCATAAATTTATTACATTATAATTTTATTAATATTGTGAATTACAATTTCCCACTTTGATATATATTTATATATTAAAGACTTCAAACATTGAAACTAATTGTAACTAATTTTTAAAGAACATTACATAATTATATTGAAAAATATTGAAAATTATATAAATATTGAATCCTTTCAAGGGTATCTAGTTCAACCAATTTTAACTACAATTCATTAATTATTGTTCTTGAAGTTGTGCAAGGTATGCTTGAATAACATCATGTCCCCAATTTGGTATTTTAATTTGATCTCCTTTCCATATTTTTCTTGGCGTCCATGACTAGATGACACCTTTATCTATATCAATATCTCATTTGTTTCCCTTGATTTTGGCCACAATTTATTTTTCTTGCCGTCATGGTACCTTTATTTTTATTTTTATTTTACCATCATCCGGTCTTACTAGTATCATCTCGCTCATCATGTAGGTGCATAGTAAGTTAAAAGAAAAATTTGATATATAATCAATTTGCCATGTCCCTCACATTGATTTACTTGTGCTAATGTTTCTAGACATGAAGTGGCCATATGTTTGTTCTTAATTTATGTGCACTCATCACATTTGATGAATAAGTTGTTCTTGGTGATTTAAACATGAGATAAATGTCCCACTTAACGAGACATGTGTGGTGATATATACAAATTTCTCTCCACCACTATGGATATGAATGCATAGTTGAGACAACTTTGCTTGGAAGTTGTTTCCATTTTCTTGTATTTCTAGTTACTTACCTTTCTATTTTCCTGTATTTCCATTTATTGCCCTCCTCTAGCCATTCATCCAAGATTGTTTATATCCATAATGGGTGTTGTATGCGTACCTGAAATTGTAGGGTACTGCACCGCCAGAACAATGTTACACATGCCCCAATGATGATACAGGTCTCCTTGTAAGGTGTTCGGAATCCAGAAAGGCTCGCCAAGTATACGATTGTATCCTGCATGCCCCACTCAACCTCCACATGATTTGTTTTTCCCTTTCCCCCTTTTCTTCTTGCATTTTGTCTTGATGGCGAAACCACCTCCTGCCACTGGCGGCGATCTGTGTGCCGCCCAGACAGGCGGCGGTCTGTACACTTTTTCCGAGATCCTTATGACGATCACGTCAAATGTAAATCTTGGATTTTACATGATTTATTCAACCACGTTGGCTTACATTAATGTTTTTGGTCCCCTGGTATAGTGTTTTTCCTTTATTTATAGTAGAGGAGATCAAATAGGAGTTACCCTCTAGTAAATGCATTGGTTATAAATAGCTAGATTGTTTTCAAGCAAATGGCCCCTCATCTTCTCAATTCTCTTATTCAATCTTTTAATTTCTTTCTTAGAATTCTATTAGTTTCATGTTTTTCTTTCATTTTTGGTATTTTAGAGGTCATATGATCTTCTTGTTTCAGTCTTGTTCCATTGCTACTACATACAATCACTTTAACATAGAATAGATTCATTTCTAGACTAGAATCCATTAAAGTTGCAGGTTTTGTTTTGTCACAAGGATAGTTTATGAAACTCTTGGTACACTTGTGTTATATTCCCATAATAAATCTCACTAGGAATTACATAGTCAAGCTTTGTTCACTTGTGCTATCTCTCTCCTACTCGCATTGTATCCGGTCTATATCAAAAGCTGCCATTGTTCAAATACCATCTTCTATTGATACAATCATATACATACTTTCTAGATTCATGAGGACACGAAGGAATGATGAGATCACACTGAGGGGATAAAATCACACACAACTAGATTTACCATTGTTTTGTAAATGCCAGGTTTGAGATATCAAAGTTCTAGTTACAACATATCAAATATAGTAGTGAATTATTTCATTTCAGTTAAAAGTTCACTCTCGATATCACCAGGGAAGTCAGGGGATTGATAGTTTCGAGAAATTGTGATTCATTCCTCACTTTTGAGGTAGGATCGAGAGCCTTCAGTTTAATATATTTAGTTGCTTAGATATTTAGGATAAAATCAAAATCGCACAGAAAATAGCCATGCCAAGTTACTTTGCTTGTTTTTATTCTATTTCTAGATTGATTATCCATTTTATAAATATACTAAAATAGTTGCTCTTCAATTTCATCAAAATACCTCATTGAAAAATACAAAAATAGAAGAATGCTTACATAGTGTAATACCTCTTTCATAATCAGTTTATTAATTTTAGTTAAAAGTTGAATCATTTTGTATGACAATCACAGGACCTAGAGAGCCTAGAGAGTATATATTTGAACCCGTAGTGCCTCAGCCAAATCTACCCACAACATTAGCTGATATAGATTAGGACCTCAGGATACAGGTATTTCGAGCAACAACAAACTTACAAGCAATTAGTGAGCAACTAAGAGGATTAAACATCAAAGATGACAAAGCTTACACATTTTGGTCAAACCATCCAAACTATAGATTGCCTTGATAAAACATTTGAATGACTGTGCAAGGATTCGAACGAGAGCAAACATTTGGTTGCAATCCTTTGGTTCCATAGCCTAACACGAGACCTCCTCATCGACATAGACACTAGCTTACGTATTCAAGTTTCCATAACACCAAGGGTACTCTGAGAGAAATCATACAACTTTTAGTTCTAAACATAGAGGCTGAAAAGGCATACAATTACTTGGATAGTTGGGAGAAGGGATTGATTCTTCAAATGACCATAACAGTCCACAACAACCAAAAACTCATGGTTGTGATCC
>CM031243.1:10692747-10730247 GCA_018340775.1 Taxus wallichiana var. yunnanensis
AACGCACACACACACGCACACATGCACACGCACGCACACACACACACACACATACATGCACATGCACACGCTCACGCACACGCGCAAGCACACGCACTCACACACGCACTAACACACGCGCACGCACACAAGCAAGCACAAGCACACATGCAGCAAGCACACCCACACGCACATGCACACCCACACACACACACACATACATGTACACACACACGCACACCCATACACACACAGCAAACACACAAGCACACACACACACACGCACACACACACATGCACACACATGTACACGCACACGCTCACACGCACAGCACACACACATGCACACACACATGCACGCACATGTATATGCATTAGCACATGTACGCGCTCTCACACACGCACACACTCGTAATCACACGCATGCACACACACGCACATGCACACGCACTCGCACACACACACACACCACACACGCACTTGCAAGCACATGCACAAACAAGCACACGCATGCACACCCGAACACAACCATGAACACACACATGTAAGGACACAGACATGCACACACACAAGCACAAGAACACGCACACACACACAGAGACTCACACATGCAGAAAAGAAGACGCACGCACGCACACACAAACACGCATATGCACATGCACATGCAAGCACACGCACAAGCACACACACACACACACACACGCACATGCACATGCACATGCACACTACACTCACATGCACATGCACATGCACACGCACACACACACGCACACGCACACGCACTCACACACGCACACGCAAGCACACATGCACACGCACACGCCACGCCATACGCACGCACACGCACACGCGCATGCACGCACACGCACACGTCCACACGCACACACACATACACGAGCATGCACACACACACACACACACACACACACGCTCACACTCGTGCACACGCGCAAGCACACGCTTCTTGCGCGTGCACACACACACACATAAGCAAGCACACGCGCAAGTATAGGCAGCACACCCACACGCACACACACACACACATACCGAGGTGCACATGCACACGCACACGCACACGCATACTCAAACTTACACGCACACACGCACAAGCGCACGCACACGCACACACCCACACACAAATATGCACAAGTGAACAAAAGTAGACACACACACGTGCACACACACATGCAAGCACACACTCATGCACACGCACCCACACATGCACACGCACAGCACAAGCACACGCATACGCACACAAAACGCACATGCACACGCACACGCACACGCACACACACACACACACACAAGCACACTCACACACACATGCACACGCACATGCACACGCACACGCACACGCACACTCACACGCAAGAAAACACACACACAGCACACCCACACGCACACGTACACGCGCACACACACACGAACACGCCACACACATGCTCACGCACATGCGCAAGCACACACACGCACAAGCACATGCACACACACATGAACACACACACGCACACGCACATGCACACACACATGCACATGCACATGCACATGGGCATGCTCACGCACATGCACACGCACACACACACATGCACATGCCAACACACATGCACACATGCAAGCACACGCATACGCACACGCACACGCACACGAACACGCAAGAAATACACAAGCACACATGCACACGCATCGGCACACTCACACACAAATGCACACGCACACAAACGTACACGCACACACACACGCACGCGGACATGCACATGCACGCGCACTTACAAACGCACGCGCATGAGCTCACGCACATGCACATGCACACACATGCGCACATGGTCATGCACACGCACACGCATATGCACACGCACATGAACACACACACACACACACGCATGTACAAAAGCAGTATACACGTAGGCACACACACACATGCACATGCACACGCACACTCGCACACGCATGCGCAAGTATGGACACATGCACACGCACATACACACACGCACACACTCACGCACATGCACACGCATACTCAAGCACACATGCACACGCACACGCACACGCACACGCACACGCACACGCACATGCAAGAAAAAGCATACGCACACGCACACGCACATACACACACGCACCCGCATGCGCACCCGCACATGCACAAGTACACGCACACGCACACGCACATGAAAAGCACAAGCACACGCAACGAAACGCACAAGCACACCCACACACAATGCACACGCGCACACGCACACGCACTAGCACACGAACACACCCACGCCATGCACATGCTCACGCACTCGCGAAAGCACACACACATGGACACGCACACCCCCACGCACACGCACACACACACATGCACACACAAGCAAACGAATAAGCACATGCATATTCCCACACACACGCACCCGTAAACGCACACACACACACACACGCACATGCACATGCTCACAGACGCACGCGCACGCACTCACGCACATGCACACGCACACGCACGGCCACGCACATAACATCTCCATCTCCACCAAATAGAACTCTCTCAACTCCTCCACTGGTAGGCCTTTCATTCAATCAACAAGGGTTCTAAGGCCAATTAGAATGGCATAAAACAACCCCTATGTCAATTTCACGGCAAAGAGACCCACTTGCTCTCAATGCGCAAAATCCAATTCCAATTGCAGCCTCAAGAACATTCCATACTTCACTGGAGAGAATCGACTACTCCCGGTGGTCATGTTAAAGACATTGCCAACCTTTATGCAATTCATGAAATCAATGAGATGTAAGTTCATTGTCAAATTCCTAAGCATCTTTATTCAAGGGGAAGGCTTTGCAATGGTTTAGAAGCCTTGCCTCAAGTTCTATTCAAAATTGGAACAAGCTATGTGTAGCACTTCATGAGCAATTTGGAGAGAAGGGAGACAAATTGTCTCTTTTGGAGCAGCCGACAACATGTTATCCAAATGTGCCCCCTACTCATTTTGTGGCTAACTCCCTTTCATTCTTTCCTTCTATTGTGCCTCAGTCATAAATTTTTACTTTTTAGGCACTCAAAACCTTCTAGAAATGGCACCATTGGATAGAGCTCTTTCTCAGCTTTCCAGAAAGGTAAATTTTTCCTCCTAACTCCACGTATTTTTCAAGTTATGGCTCAGCTGGAGTTTTGGTGGGAAATTTTTCCCTAGAAGGCCCGCAGCCAATCAGGAGCTGCCACGTGTCCAAGGGCGAAAAAACACCAAGCGACCCGAAGGAAAAAATGGTCAGGAAGGGCCCGTGCCCAATCAGAATGTGCCATGTGGCACCTGGAGTGGCGGAGCGTGGGGAAAATTTGAAAAATGTTCCAAAGACCAAACGGGTAAAAATTCAAACTTTTTGCCCGCCGATCTGATTTTGGCCTGTTTTTTCCCTAAAACATCAAATCGCCATAACTTTCGATCCAGAGCTCGATTTTCACGTTCTTTATATCAATGGAAAGCTGGTGAAATTATCTACAAGATTCCATGGTAAATTTTGAATTTTGGTTAAGTTTGGAGGGAAAAAATAAAAATATGCTTCTACTACGCACCCATGGACAGAACTAACGTTTCAACAACCAATTTTAATGCAAAATGGGTCGTTTCTTCTTCTCGAAAGATGGTAAAAATGTCAAGGCATGGGTTTGTAAGGACCTCCATGTTGTTTTTAATGCATTTTGGTCAATGGGGAATGGCTCCCATGTTTTTTCATGTTTTCTCTCTCCTGGGCTCGACCCATGCACTGTAAAAGCCAGATTTGGCTCATTTTTCAAAGGATGAACACCTTTTTGCACAGCAAGCTTCTATTTTCACCTTCAACAAGTGCTTTTGGAAGTATCGACCTTCCAGGATTGAACAGTTTTTCTACCTCTTTGGTGTTGGAATACAAGGATTTTGATGTTGAAAATCACCATGCGCAGCTCTGTGAATGCTTTCAAATCCTTTCAGTATGTGTTGTTTGCTTCATTTCAAACTCTTTCTTACAGATTATCAACATGTGCATGATGTTTATGTTGCAATTTCTGATTTGTGTCAATTTGCATGAATAAGAAGTGCTCACCACCCCTTTGGTGTATCACCCTTATCAGTTTAGTTTCAATTTTTACATTTCTTATCCCTGTCTCCTTGCAATCTAGGATAAAATTAGGATCTGAACCTCTACAGTTGTGTAAATAATAGATCTAATTAGAGGATTTTGAGGAACCAGCCTCTAATATGGAGATTCCTCTCTCATTTTTACAAGTCCCACACTTGGAGAGAGGTTTCAATGTTGTGCAATCACACTAGATGCCTAAAACATCAATTTAGAAACCTGATTTGCATCCAGGGGTGCTACTTGATTTGCAACAACACAACCATCAAGAGAGCTCCCAATGAGCAAGTTGAGTGATTTCAACTTTAGATTTCAAAGGACTTGGGAGAGAATTCCAGTGGCCAGTCAATAATAGAAAGGTGCTTTTCATTACTATCTCAAAGCTCTAAATTATGATATTTCTATGTTAATTCAGTCCATGGGAGGCAAAACTATCCCCATTGCTTATAGCATTTCCATTAGAGCTGAAAATTATTTGATCCAAGCCGGCAAACTAGCCCCTAGATCTCCCATGCTATTGTTTCCAAGTTTAGAGAGCCCAAACACTAATCAAGCACCTAATTTGGCTCCTTCTCCCACTCCTAGAAATCAGAATTCAAGTGAAGCTTCCACTTCATCTTCTAGTGCCTCAAATGAACTTCAAGAAGTCATGAAGCAATTGAAAATTTAGGTAATGAGCTGGTTACTCTCAAGAGGCAACAAGCCCAAAGTTTTAGACCTTCATTTCAGCCTCAAGCTCACCTAACAGTAGCCATATCAACCTCATGACCACCCAATCTAGCTGCAAATCTAAATCAAGCAAGGCCTCCCCAATGCAGACCATTTCAGCCCTATAATCCAAATGCTATTTCTGCCTCTAAGGCATTGGTGCCAACACAAAACAACGTTGCTCAGGAGTATGATTGGTGTTTTCCATGCAATGAACCTCACAACCAATCTATGTGTTTCAATGGTGCCTTGAATCAAGCATTAATGGTGACAACTACTGGTGTGGAGGGTGAGGGCAAACAAGGAAACAACCAATAACAAGAAACATTCGAGTAGCAATCAGCTCTAAATGACACCACACTTGTGAACCGGGCAGGTGGGATTTTTGTGGCATAAATCAAACAGTCTCTCAAGGTGTTGCAGCCAACACAAGGTCAAAAAGAAGGAATTTGGGTGAAGAACAGCCATTAGCTCCAACCAATCCACAACCTTTTATGGCTCCACAAATGGTTGGCAAACAAAATCTAGTTGTAAATGCACAAGGGCAGCCAAGAACAGCTCCTAGACCAACTCAAATACCAGTTGTTGTTGCCCACATGCAAGGGATGAATATGCAAACCAAGGGACAACAAAGATATCCTTCATCACCATTTAGTATCATTGATCAGATGAAGAAGACAAATGTAAATATATCAATGTGGGAATCCCTATCTATCCCAAGCTAGAGAGATTTGCTACAAGCTGCCATGAAGGACTGGCCAACTTCGAATCAGCAAGTCCAAATGCAAGAGAAAGTGCTCACAAATGTTGCCTAGCCTGAAGGGAATCATGGAGGACAACAAGGTAAAATGTTGAAGCCCCCTCCTTTTTATGTCTCATTAATCATTGGAAACCAATTGGTGCACAATTGCATGATTGATTCTCGGGGCAAGTAGCTTAGTGATGCCCAAGAAAATAGCTGATCAGCTAGGACTTCAATATGAAACCATATCCAAAGGAGTAGTGCAATTGGATGGGACAGCAGTAACAACAGTTGGGGTGATTAGAAACTTGAGTCTTACCTTGCATGCATGTCCAAATGTTATTTTTTACAAGATTTATCAGTTATAGACCTTCCACCACTCTTTGCCCTATGTTTGTCAAGAGATTTCACACCAAGATTGGAGGATATTTGTCTGCTGATTGGTCACACATGCTTTGTTCGTAATGAGGTATGGAACCAAAGCTACAATCAGTGTCCGAACATATTGTAAACTTCCACATTGAGCCCTACACTCCAAGTCGATCAATGCCAACTGCTTGGCATTTGATCAAGAAGATCACCCAAGCACCGATGAAGCGACACCAAGGTTGGAAGCATCCCGATCTAACTCTTGATGAATGGGAAAATAAGGTGCATGCTTTTGATCCTTATCAAGAAGTAGAAAAATCTGAGCTAGGGGTCTATTACATACATCAAGAAGATCAGCCCATTCCTAGCATCACCAAGCCAAACCACAAGGATGACAATGAGGTATGGCAGCTGTTTTTTTGATTGATCAAGGAGTAGACAAGGTGCAGGAGGTGGAGCTATGCTTATTTCACCTTAAGGAGTAAAGTACTATTCAGATTTTAGATTTCAGTTTGCATGGTCCAATAACACTGCTGAATATGAAGCCTTGGTGCAAGGGATGCATTGGGCAATAAAGAGAGGAATAAAGAACTTGCAAGTCTTTGGTGACAGTGAATTGATTATAAATCAGGTCAAGGGACAACATGCTACCAAGAATGATCTACTCAAGTGCTACAAGAACAGGGTATGGGACCTCATTGAAGATTTTGAGGGTTTTGGCATCAAATCCATTCCTAGGAAAGAAAACCAAGCTGTTGACAGGCTTGCAGCAGTTGGGGCAGCCTTTGATATTGTGGAAAGCATTCAACAAGACAAGGTACAACCAAACATCCATGTGATTGTGAGGCCTTCAGTGCTAGATAACAATGTAAGTTGGCAAGTGTTTGAGAATGACCAGCAAATCATCCATTTCTTACAAGAAGAAGCTGAGTTCTTAGCTAAAAATCAGAAAAATTGGAACAGCAATATGGTGACCAAGTGGTACAGCTGAGAACTAACAAGCTACCCAAGGGACTTATCACTTTGGAGTCCATTTTCAATCCCAATGATCAGTTTAGGAAAGAGAAAGCAAACATTCAGTCAAGAGAGAAGATTCAATATCCATCTTGGTGGAAGAGAACAAACCATTTCAAATTGGAAAGATGACAACTGAACAAGAAAGGTATGAGTTCATATAGGCTGTGTCAAGAGTTCCCGATGTGTTTGCTTGGAGCTACAAAGATTTGAAAGGTTTCAATCCCAAGTTAGCTCAAAGACACCATTGAGTTGGACCCAAATACTAAGCCCATCAGTGCGAAACAAAGGCCACCAATCCACACATGGAACCTCTCATGAGGAAGGAATTGAACAAGTTGATTGAGTCAAGAATCATATTCCCAATCAAGCATTCTAGTTGGGTTGCCAACTTAGTTCCAAATGAAAGAAGAGTGGAGAGATCAGATTGTGTGTTGTCTTCGTGAGACTTGAATAGAGCATCTCTCAAGGACCATTACCCACTCCCTTCTATGGAGCAAATTTTGCAAGTTGTGGCTAGCTCCGAGAGGTTTTCACTACTTGATGGCTACTCGGGCTATAATCAGATTATGGTGAAGGAATAAGATCAGTTCAAGACAGCCTTCACAACCAAATGGGGAACTTATGCATACATGAAAATGCCATTTAGGCTATCCAACGCTGGAGCTACCTTCCAAAGAGCAATGGACATGGCATTCAAAGGTTTGATTAACAATGTGGTGCTGATATACCTTGATGATATCACTGTTTTTTCAAAAAATGCAGCAAACCACCTCTCTCATTTGAGACAAGTCTTCCAAAGGTGCAGGAGATTTGGAGTGTCTTTGAATCCTAAGAAGTGTATCTTCCTAGCACATAAAGGAAAGCTCCTTGGCCATATTGTCTCCAAAGAAGGCTTAGCAATTGATCTAGAGAGTGTTGAAGCCATAAGAGCACTACCATTGCCAAGCTACAAGAAGGCACTTCGAGTTTCTTGGGAGAATAAATTTTATTCGGAGGTTTGTCCCATTTTGCAGCAGCCCTTATCAAACCTATCACCAAGATGTTGAAGAAAAGCATGGCTTTCAAATGGACAAATAGAAGGCAAGGAGAGTTTTGAAGAAATCAAAGAAGCCATCTCTCAAGCACCAACTCTCATCAACCCGAACTTCTCCAAGGATTTCATCCTCTATGCATTTGGGGGTAATGATACCATTTCTCGCCATTTTGGTACAATGTAACAAGGACAATGATGAGCAGCCAATTGCTTTCTTCACCAAAGCCTAGATGACTATGAGGTGAGATATTCTTTTATTGAGAAGCATGTACTTGCGATGAATCGAAGCTTGAAGAAATTCAAGCATCTAGTCTCAAATAACAAGGTTCAGTTGGTCTCTCATGCGGGAGTAAAGGACTTCCTCCTCAATAAGGATTTGAATGAGAAAAGGGCAGGTTGGATCACTCGTGTCATGGAGTATGACATTGAGATCAAGGTCACCAAGCTCGTAAGAGGAAAAGGATTGTAGCTTTGGTTCCATACCTCGTTCAAGACAACCATGTGCAAGGTAACACTCAAGAAGATGATAATGTTGTCCCCACTCCTTACTAGACCCAAGGTATAATGCATTTCCTAAGCACAGTGCCTATGCCCTCTAGAGATGAACAAAACCAAAAGAAGACACTTCAGATTGCAAGCTGTCCCATATGCCATAGTAGATGGTGTTTTGTTCAAGAAAGATGTGAATGGAGTGTTCTTTGAGATGCATTAGCACAAATCAGATTCATAGGGTGTTGGAAGAGTTCCATGGTGGACCAGCTGGTGGTCATTTTTCACCAAGAGTGACAACTCTAAAAATCATGAAGGCTGGTTATTATTGGCCCAAGATTTTCAGTGATTGCTTTGTGTGGATCAAAAGGTGCAAGAATTGTGCATTCTTCACAGTAAAGAGAGGCTTGCTGCCTTTCCATTGCATCCAATTTTAGTTGACCAACCATTCATGCAATGGGGTTTAGACTTCATTGAGTCATTAATCCCAATTCAATCCAAGGACATAAGTGGATTTTGACAGCCACAGACTACTTCACCAAGTGGACTGAAGCAGTAGCACTCAAGGAAGCAAATGAGTCTAGCATCTTAGACTTCTATGAGGGGATAGTAACCAGATTTGGCATACCTGCTACAATAATCTCAGATAATGCATTAGCATTCATTGGATCCAAGGTGACTGAGTGGGCTGTCAAGAACGGGATCTACCTAAGTACTTCATCAAACTACTACCCTCAGGGTAATGGCCAGGCTGAATCTACAAACAAGAACTTGTTGAGGATCATTAGGAGGACTCTTGATGAGAATCAGAGGTCTTGGCATACCAAACTGAAATCAGCCTTATGGGCTGATAGGATAACTCCCAAGAGATCCACAGGTAACTCTCCATTCAAGCTTGTTTATGGAAGAGAGGAAATCTTGCCCATGTCACTTGAGTTGCCAACATTGGAACTCATGAAGTAGTTAGAGTTGCTAGAGTTTGGGCCCATGGAGGTGAGATATGCAGAGTTGATGGAGCTCCAAGAGATCAGAGATCAGGCATCCCAAGCAATGGAGAAGGATCAAGCTTTGATCAAGAAGACCTTTGATAGGAAGGCCAAGAGTAGATCTTTCCAAGTTGGAGATCTAGTGTTAAAATGGGATGCAGATAGAGCAAAACCGGAAGGCATTCAAAATTTGATGCCATTTGGAGTGGCCCATACATGGTCACAAAGTGTAAGGACAACAATGCCTTCCAATTGTCTTCATTGGATGGTGAAGAACTGCAGATTCCAGTCAATGGAATCTATATAAAGCATTACTACTAGAGGGAAATTCTCCACCTTGTAAATATTAGCTTAGGTTTTCATTCCTCCAAGTGCTTGTGCACATTGTTTTGCTATAGGTTGTTTTGCTTTCCCTAAGTGCTTTGGCACACTTGCATTCCTGAGAATGTGTTTGCAGGCCTTGCTCCATCAGGTGATTTTCCATGTTCCTCTTTGTAACGTTCTAGTCAGTTGGGGTATTAAACAGAGAATCAAGTGACTCCATGCCCAATGGATTGCTTCAGGAAACTGGTAACTTCATCCAAAGCAGTCAGATGACCCCTCTGAGTCGCCAAAATTGTTATCCCAAATGTGCCCCCTACTCATTTTGTGGCTAACTCCTTTACATCTTTCCTTCTCTTGTGCCTCAGTCAGAATATTTTTATTTTCAAGCACTCAAAACCTTCTGTAAAATGGCACCATTGGATAGAGCTCTCTCTCACTTTCCGTAAGGTAAAGTTTCCTCCTAACTCCTCATATTTTTCAAGTTATGGCTCGGCGGAGTTTTTGTGAGAAATTTTCCCTTAGAGGCCCGCAACCAATCAGAATGTACCATGTGGCACCTGGAGTGGCGGAGCATGGGGAAAATTTGAATTTTTTTCCAAAGACCAAACAGTAAAAATTCAAACTTTTTGCCCGCCGATCCGATTTTGGCCTGTTTTTGCCCTAAAATTTCAAATCGCCATATCTTTCGAACCAGCTCGATTTTCACATTCTTTTATCAATGGAAAGCTGGTGAAATTATCTACATGATTCTGGGGTCAATTTTACATTTTGGTTGAGTTTGGAGAGATAAAATCAAGAAACATCTCTGGCACGTGGTAATGGCTAGAAATGATGTTTCAACAACCAGTTTTAATGCAAAATGGGTCGCATTCTTCTTCGGCATGGCCAAAAATGATAGAGCATGGGTCTGTAAGGACGCCCATGCTATTTTAATGGATCTTCATTCAATGGGGAATGGCTCCCATGTTTTTTACACATTTTCTCTCTCCCGGCTCAACCCATGCATTGTAAAAGCCGATTTGGCTCATTTTTGTCGGTTGAACTTTTTTTTGGGACAGCAAAGAAGATTCTTCTTTCACCTTCAACAAGTGATTTTTGCAAGTATCGACCTTCTTCATAATTGTAACAGGTTTTTGCCTCTTTTGATGTTGCAAATTCATGGATTTTGATAGTGAAAATGACAAAGGCTGCACTCGTGATCAATTTTCAGTCCTTTGTTTATATTGTCTTGTTTCATTTCGACCTCTAATTGCATCTTATCAACTTGTGTATGATGTTTCATGTTGCATTTCATGAAATTGTGTCAATTTGCATGAACAAGAAGTGTTCACCACTCCTTTGGTGTATCACCTATTAGTTTAGTTTCAATTTTTGTACTTTCTATCTCTGTCTCCTTGGAATTTAGAGTAGGATTAGGATTCAAACCTCTGTAATTGTGCAAATAACAGATCTGATCAGAGGAGTTTGAGGAACTAGCCTCTAATCTGGAGATTCCTCTCTCATTTTACAAGTCCCACACTTGGAGAGAGGTTTCAATGTTGTGCAATCACATTGGATGCCTGAAACATCAACTTAGAAACCTGATTTGCATCCGTGTGTCTTTGATTTACAAAAACAAAGGATCGAGTGGGCTGTCAAGAATGGGATCTACCTAAGTACTTCATCAAACTACTACCCTCAGGGTAATGGCCAGGCTGAATCTACAAACAAGAACTTGTTGAGGATCATTAGGAGGACTCTTGATGAGAATCAGAGGTCTTGGCATACCAAACCGAATCAGCCTTATGGGCCGATAGGATAACTCCCAAGAGATCCACAGGTAACTCTCCATTCAGGCTTGTTTATGGAAGAGAGGCAATCTTTCCCATGTCACTTGAGTTGCCAACATTAGAACTCATAAAGCAGTTAGAGTTGCTAGAGTTTGGGCCCATGGAGGTGAGATATGCGAGTTGATGGAGCTCCAAGAGATCAAAGATCGTGCATTCCAAGAAATGGAGAAGGATCAAGATTTGATCAAGAAAACCTTTGATAGGAAGGCCAAGAGTAGATCTTTCCAAATTGGAGATCTAGTGTTAAAATGGGATGTAGATAGAGCAAAACCGGAAAGGAATTCAAAATTTGATGCCATTTGGAGTGGCCCATCATGGTCACAAAGTGTAAGGACAAAAATGCCTTCCAATTGTCTTCATTGGATTCCAAAGAACTACAGATTCTAGTCAATGGAATCTATCTAAAGCATTACTACTAAAGGGAAATTCTCCACCTTGTAAATATTGTTATCCAAAATGTGCCCCACTCATTTTTGTGGCTAACTCCTTGTGTTCTTGCCTCTCTTGTACCTCAGTCCACATTTTTGATTTTAATGCACTCAAGGCTTTTGGAAATGGCACCATCAGATAGAGCTCTCTCTCAACTTTCCATAAAGGTAAAGTTTGCCTCCTAACTCCTTATATTTTTCAAGTTATGGCTCGGCGGAGTTTTTGTGGAAAATTTTCCCATTTGAGGCCCGCAGCCAATAAGAAGCTGCCATGTGGCATCCGACCAGCAGAGCGGGGAATTTTTGAAAATTTTTCCAAAGACAAAAAAGAGGTAAAATTTGAAATTTTTCCCGCCGATCCGTTTTTGAGCCGTTTTGCCCTAAATTTGAAACAATCATATCTTTTGATCTAGAGCTTGGATTTTCACGTTCTTTATATCATTAGAAATCATGTTAAAATTCTCTACATGATTCCATGGTCAATTTCTAATTTTGGTTTAGTTTGGAGAGAGAAAATTTAAAAACGGTTCTGGTACGTGTCCATGGCCAGAAATGACATTTCAACAACCAAATTTAATACGAGAATGCGTCGTATTCTTCTCCAATATGGTAAAAAATGATAGGGTATGGGTTTGTAAGGTCCTCCATGCTGTTTTAATGCATTTGCCATCAATGAGGAATGGGCTCCCACATTTTTACATTTTCTCTCTCCTGGGCTTGACCCATGCAATGTAAAACCCAGATTTGGCTCATTTCTTCATGGTTGAACACTTTTTGGCATAGAAAACTTCTTCTTTCACCTCCAGCAAGTGATTGTTGCAAGAATCGACCTTTTCAAGTATTGTAGTAGGTATATACCTCTTTGAGGGTGGTGGAATGCAAGAGATTTTACTTAGAAATGACAAAGCAAACTTTGTGAATGCTTTCGATCTCTATTTGTATTTTTTTACTTCATTTTAAGACCCCAAATTGCATCTATCAGCTTGTGTATGTTTTCCCTTGTTGTATTTCATGAATTTGTGTCTATTTACATGGCAAAAAATGTTTCACCACTCCTTTGGTGCATCACCATCATTAGTTAGTTTCAATTTTTTCATTTCTATCCCTATCCCCTTGCAATTTAGAGTAGGATTAGGATATGAACCTCTGTAGTTGTGCAAAATATAGATCTAAATCAGAGGAGTTTGAGGAACTAGCCTCTAATCTGGAGATTCCTCTCTCATTTTCACAAGTCCCACACTTGGAGAGAGGTTTCCATGTTGTGCAATCACACTGGATACCTAAAACATCAATTCAGAACCTTGATTTGCATCCAAGGGTGCTGCTGATTTGCAACAACAAATATTAGCTTAGGTTTTCATTCCTCCAAGTGCTTGTGCACATTGTTTTGCTTGTAGGTTGTTTTGCTTTCCCTAAGTGCTTTGGCACAGCTTGTTGTCCCTGGAGATGTTTTGCAGTCCTTGCTTCCATTAGGTGATATTCCATCTTCCTCCTTGCAACATTCTAAGTCAGTTGGGGTTCCAAACAGAAAATTTTATGACTCCATGCCCAATGGGCTGCTTCAGGCAACTGGTATCTTCATCTAGCAGGCAGATGACCCCTCTGAGTCGCCAAAATTGTTATCCAAAATGTGCCCCTGCTCATTTTTGTGGCTAACTCCTTGTGTTATTACCTCTCTTGTGCCTCAGTCTCCATTTTTGATTTTTAGGCACTCAAATCTTTCTAAAAATGGCACCATTGGATAGAGCTCTCTCTCAGCTTTCCAGAAAGGTAAAGTTTTCCTCCTAACTCCTCATATTTTTCAAGTTATGGCTCGGCGGAGTTTTTGTGGGAAATTTTCCCTTAGGAGGCCCACGGCCAATAGGAAGCCGCCACGTGGCACCTGGAGTGGTGGAGCACGGGAAAATTTGAAAAATTTTCCAAAGACCAAACGGGTAAAAATTCAAACTTTTGCCTCGCCGATCCGATTTTGGCTTGTTTTTGCCCTAAATTTTCAAATCGCCATATCTTTCGATCCAGAGCTCGATTTTCACGTTCTTTATATCAATGGAAAGATGGTGAAATTATCTACATGATTCTAGGGTCAATTTTGCATTTTGGTTGAGTTTGGAGAGATAAAATCAAGAAACACCTCTGGCACGTGGTAATGGCCAGAAATGACGTTTCAACAACCAGTTTTAATGCAAAATGGGTCGCATTCTTCTTCAGCATGGCCAAAAATGTTAGGGCATGGGTCTGTAAGGATGCCCATGCTATTTTAATGCATCTTTATTCAATGGGGAATGGCTTCCATGTTTTCTCTCTCCTAGGCTCGACCCATGCATTGTAAAAGCTAGATTTGGCTCATTTTTTGAGGTGGAACATTTTTTTGATAGTAAGCTTCTTCTTTCACCTTCAACAAGTGATTTTTACAAGTATCGACCTTCTTCGTGATTGTAACAGGTTTATGCCTCTTTTATGTTGCAAATGCAAGGATTTTGACAGTGAAAAATGACAAGGCAGACTGCGTGATCAATTTTCATCTTTTATTGTCTTGCTTCATTTCGAGACCTCTAATTGCATCTTATCGGCTGTGTATGATGTTTCATGTTGCATTTTATGAAATTGTGTCAATTTGCATGAACAAGAAGTGTTCACCACTCCTTTGGTGTATCACCGATTAGTTTAGTTTCAATTTTTACACTTTCTATCTCTCGTCTCCTTGGAATTTAGAGTAGGATTAGGATTCAAACCTCTGCAATTGTGCAAATAACGATCCCGATCGGAGGAGTTTGAGGAACCAGACCTCTAATCTTGAGATTCCTCTCTCATTTTACAAGTTCCACACTTGGAGATATAGACAAGTAGAAGAATATGGAAATCAAAGAAACTCAAAGCCCGATATTTTTTGCATCACCAACAGCCCATGGTGCAGGTAAGAAGATGTCGACACGCCAAAATTCGCACCCTTGGCGCAGTAAGAGGTGCACGAAGAGGTTTCAACATGAAAATAGATGCGCCCTTGGCGCAGGTAAGAAGATGTCGACATGAAAATAGATGCGCCCTTGGCGTAGGTAAGAAGATGTCGACATGAAAATAGATGCGCCCTTGGTGCAGGTAAGGAGGTGTCGACATGTAAAAAGTCTTGCCCAAGGCGCATGTGAAGGGCGCATGACACTGAGTGTCGACATGACAAAATGTATGCCTTAGCACACATAAGGGTATGTCGACATGAAGATGGATGCGCTAAGGCGCACCTTCAAAAGGTGCAAGTAAGAGGCACACGACAGAAGGTGTCGACATGAAAATGGATGCACCCATGGTGCAGGTAAGAGGCACACGACAGAAGGTGTTGACACGAAAATGGATGCACCAAGGCGCAGGTAAGAGGCACATAACAGAAGGTGTCGACATGAAAATGGATGCGCCAAGGCACAAGTAAGAGGCGCATGACAGAAGGTGTCGACACAAAAATGGATGTGCCATGGTACAGTAAGAGGCACATGATAGAAGGTGTCGACATGAAAATGGATGTGCCCATGGCGCAGGTAAGAGGCGCACGATAGAAGGTGTCGACACAAAAATGGATGCGCCAAGGTGCAGGTAAGAGGCGCATGACAGAAGGTGTCGACACAAAAATGGATGTGCCAAGGCATAGGTAAGAGGTGCATGATAGAGGATGTCGACACAAATATGGATGCGCCTATGGCACACCTTCAGGAGGCGTAACATTCTGAGCGCTGACAGGAAGTAGACCCTGACCCAGATATTCAGACGGCCATAACTTTTCACAGGGAGCTCGGATTCACGCAAGGTTGGACTTTTTGGAAAGCTTACGAGGTCCTCTATCTAACTACGATTGGATATCTTTAATTAGGTGGGAAAAAGTTCTTAAAAATGCAAAATACAGTTCGCCACTTTTTAGGTTTGCTAGGGTTCTCACCTACCACCATAATGAGATGAATTAAATGCAACCTAGAGGTGGTTGGGGTAGATTTGGAATCTCTCTCTCTTTTCTCTCTCATTCTTCCTATAAATTGTAAGGAGGGGCTTCTTTCTAAAGGTTAGACATTCTTGTTTTGCCCCTCCCTTCTTCTCTTTGCAGTGAATTTGTGGAGTTCAAACCTCCCATCTAAAACTGTAATGCAACTTTGCCTCTTGGCATTTTGTAGTGTATTGTATCAATCTTTGGAGAAAATAATGCATGTCTGATGGATGATTCTCAACCCTCTCTGTGTTCATTTTCATCCTCCTGATCTTTCACTACAATTTTTGTTATCTGTGCATGATCTTGCATTACATTTTGATGGTTTGTGTTTATTGGCAAAACAGTGTGTTCTTCATTCCTTCGGTGCATCACCTTTGTTAGTTTAGGTTTATTTTTATGCATCTTCTTACCCTATCTCCTTGGCAAGTTAGATTAGGTTTTGAGTAAACCCTCTAGCATTTTTATGTGTGCATCTGAACAGAGGAATAGGAACCGGCCTTCATCCGAGAGCTTTTCCAATTTCACAAGGTCCCACACTTGGGAAAAGCTCCATGTTATGCAATCGCACTGAGAGTCTCAACCCATCGAGTTGCAGACATTCAAGGGTGCTGTGATTCGCCATCAACAGTTTTGGCATGCTCGGTGGGACCAAGAGGTCATTCCATAAGATTTGAAGGAATTTTCAAGAAATTTGGACTAAAAATTACAGGTTTTACAATTTCAGATTTTTCACCTTCCAGCTGAACTTTGAAATCGATTTTCAAGGACTTAACTTGCTCAAAACAAGTCAAAATTTCACCAGTTGATAGATCGGGGGATAATCTTCAAAAGGGTATTCTTAGATTTTTGGGATTTTGACTTTCAAAATTTCATGGTTTTTTGTATTTCGGTTTTCCCAGTTGCCTTGCATGACCTGAGTTTCACCCGTACCTTTCGGGATTAGTAACTGCACAACAAGACCCGATAACCAAATTGAAGAGTTGTATCTTCTGGGTCCTTCAAAGTTTTAATTTCAATTTTTAATATTGCAAGTTTGGTGTGTAACTTGGCAGAATCCAGCCTTTTAGAGGCATATTCAAAAGCACATCTGGCGACTCCATCTGGTAAATAACTCATTCTCTGAGTTGCAGACCACTTTTTCATCCATTTCCATCCATCCTTCTTTCCATCTCTTTCATCCTTTTCCATTCCATGAAGTTGTGCAATCATGACTTCATTTCCATCATGGAATTCACATTTTCAACAACAACAATATGTCACACCTCCAACATGTTTTACAAATCCTCCAAATCAACATTTTGATCAAATTCAAAATCAGCATATCTACCCATATGAGCAGCAGTGCCAAAGTTAGTTTGGTTGTGAAGCACATCAAGAGAACAAGGGTACACATGCAATGAAGACAATCAAATGGAAGATGCAGATTTTGTGGAAAAAATCCAAAAGATGGAGGCAAAGATGGTGCAATCAAGAGCAACAGCTCAAATGAGGGCTTTCAAAATTGGTTGCAGGACTCCTTGTCCATGGGGAGGCCCTTTTCCAAGACACTTCAGCCCTCAGGAGAAGCTGGACTTTATGATGAAGATGCTGCCCCAACTTGCACAATGGACAACAGAGATAGAAGCCTATAAAATTGGTGTTGAACAACCTTGTCAATGGGTAAGTTCTACACCATCATCTAGTTTTTCTCTTCCCATTACTCAAGTAGCATCATCTCATTTGGAATTTCAAATTCTAAATCCAGTCAATGCTGCCCCAAGAGTTAATTCCATTTCTCCATTCCCTAGTCTCCCACCACACCTCAATTCTTCTTTCCCCTTTCCTTCCAAACAGTCATCCCCTCCACAAGAGCTAACAAAAATACCCTCTCCTCCAAAGAAACAAGAGTTTCTACCTCCCCACCACCATGAAAAATTGCCAAGCCATTTGAGTTACAATCCACTTCTCCTCTTGCATTCCCAAATCCATGTTGGGAGGATAAAAATCAGAATGCCAGTCAAGGAAAACAACAGCAAAAAGAAAAGCCAAACAAGGATGAAGAAATTCAAAGTCTGAAGAGTTGGGCTCTTAAATTTGGGATGACAAAGATCCCCTTGATGGTTAAGCCTTCAGAAGAGGTTGGAGTTGGAGAACAGGTGGTGGTTAAGACTGATTTTGTGGCAGTAGAAGAAGAGCAAAAAGAAGAAGTAGATCAATCAATTTTGCTCATAAAGTAGTAGTGTCCATGTTGGCACTCTATTTGAAGGGAATGCTGATTCAATTCAAGTTGCACAATCAGCCATAGAGGAAGAAAGCTCAGAAGAAGATCTTGCAGTCCCAACTTGTCCTCTAGAGCAGCAGATCGAAGAGTTTGACTTGACAAACTTCATGCTAGAAGAAGAGTTCTATCAAGAGCAAGATTGTCTTCAAGTAGTAGAGGAGGAAGAAGCTGCTCCAAATCCAAAAGAAGAGGAGCACATTCTAGTTGTGGAGGAGAAAAGTGCAGATCCAAGGGCTTTGAGCACAAAGCAGGCTACAGAGAACCTTCAGTTCTTCTTTCTACTTCATCCCTCTCGTGTTCTAGTGTTGAAGAAGAGTTTGATCTCTCAAACTCAATGTTGGAGGATGAAAGAAACCATGATGATCAAGTTACAGATCAAGAGGATACCATGGAGGAAGTTGAGCATTTGCAGCAGGACAACAATGAGGTAATTTATCTGTCAGATTTGGAGGACTGTTTTGATGAAGAAGAACCGGTTGAGTTCCTACCATTCTCTCTTTCATCATCCATGTTCCAAACACCTGAGCCTACTGTCATGAAGGAGAGCACCCATTTGCAGCAGCCTGCATCTTATACCAGCTCTTTGGAACCAAGATTGGAAGATTTTAATCTTTCATGTCCTTCATTGGAGGAAGAGAAAGGGCAGAAAGGTTCTACCATTGCTTCCACACCATCCATTCAAAAGGGTTTACAAGAGAACTCCATTCTTGGAGTTGAAAATCAGGGAAATGGGCATACTCAAAGGACCATACCTTTCCCAATCAGGTATTTGGATTTATTGGAGCCAAAGGAGAAGTCACAACTAGTCATGCTTGCTTCTAAGCATGAGGATGAGTTACAAAGAACCAAGGATCAGTTGTCATACCTCTCCAATCCAAATGCAAAACAACTAAAAGAGGTATTGAATTTTCCTTCAGCTGATACCTTGATGATTTGGGTAGAAGACCAGCTTCTTGTTGATTTTCCACTCATCCAATCAGCCATGTTCAATGCCAAATTAGTTGCATGGTTGCCAATTTTGAAGAAAGGAAGCTATTTTGCACAACCAGTTGCAGGGTTTGTTTAGCTCACCTTTGTTTCCATTAGAGTAGAGTAGGTAGGTTTGCTTTTAGTAAAAGAAGTGCTTGTGCACACTTTGCATGTTCCATTTAGAGCATGTATGATTTTTAGTTTTGTACATAGTTTTGGTGCTGCTGGTTTTGCTCTTGCACAGTTCATTTTAAGTGGCATTTTGGTGAGAACAACTCTAAGTTCAATGGATTTCAAGTGGCTCAGAGGGAAGTTTTCAAAGTTCATATCAGTTTTCAGGCTTTCTTATGACTCCATGCCCAATGGATTGCTAAAAGGCCACTGATCTTCTACCTAGCAGGCAGGTGATCCCGTTGAGTCGCCAAATTGTTGTAAATATCTTCCCCTCGGTAGATATAGACAAACAGAAGAATATGGAAATCAAAGAAACTCAAAGCCCGATATTTTTGCATCACCAACAACCCATGGCACAGGTAAGAAGATGTCGACATGCCAAAATTCGTGCCCTTGGCGCAGGTAAGAGGCACACAACAAGAGGTGTCGACATGAAAATAGATGCGCCCTTGCGGCGCGAGTGCAAGAAGATGTCGACATGAAAATAGATACGCCCTTGGCGCAGGTAAGAAGATGTCGACATGAAAATGACGCGCCCTTGTGCATGTAAGGAGGTGTCAACATGCAAAAAGTCGTGCCCAAGGCGCATGTGAAGGGCGCATGACACGAGTGTCGACATGACCAAATGGATGCGCCTTGGCGCATATAAAAGGTATGTCGACATGAAGATGGATGTGCCAAGGCACACCTTCGTGCGCAGTAAGAAGCGCATGACATAAGGTGTCGACATGAAAATGGATGCACCTATGGCACGCAGGTAAGAGGCACACGACAGAAAGTGTCGACATGAAAATGGATGCGCCAAGGTGCGAGATAAGAGGCGCATGACGTAAGGTGTCGACACGAAATGGATGCGCCAAGGCACAGTAAGAGGCGCACGACGGAAGGTGTCGACACAAAAATGGATGCGCCATGGTGCACCTAAGAGGCACATTTTGAAAGAAGGTGTCGACACGAAAATTCGGATGGCCATAACTTTTCACACAGGAGCTCGAGTAAGGTTGCTTTTCAAATGTACGAGGTGTCAACATGAAAATGGATGCGCCAAGGTGTAGGTAAGAGGCACACGAGTTCTGTAAAACATGCGAAATGGATGCGCCACTTTTTGGCGCAGTAAGGGTTCTCACCTACCACCATAGAGATGAATTAAATGCAACCTATGGATGGTGGTAGCGCACCTTCCTCTCTCATTTTCTCTCATTCTTCCTATAAATTGTAAGGAGGGGCTTCTTTCTAAAGGTTGGACATTCTTGTTTTGCCCCTCCCTTCTTCTCTTTGGCAGGTGAATTTGTGGAGTTCAAACCTCCCATCTAAAACTGTAATGCAACTTTGCCTCTTGGAATTTTGTAGTGTATCAGTATCAATCTTTGAGAAAATAACGCATGTCCGTGGATGATTCTCAACCCTCTCTCGTGTTCATTTGTCTCCTCCCGATCTTTCACCGCAATTTTGTTATCTCAGGCATGATCTTGCATTACATTTTGATTTTTGTGTTTATTGGCAAGACAGTGTTTCTTCATTCCTGCATCACCTTTGTTAGTTTAGGTTTATTTTTATGCATCTTCTTACCCTGTCTCCTTGGAAAGTTAGATTAGGTTTTGAGTAAACCCTCTGCATTTTTATGTGTGCATCTGAATAGAGGAATAGGAACCAGCCTTCATCCGGAGAGCTTTTCCGATTTCGTAAGGTCCCACACTTGGGAAAAGCTCCATGTTATGCAATCGCACTGAGAGTCTCAACCCATCGAGTTGTAGAAATTCAGGGGTGCTGTGATTCGCCATCAACAAGAAGAAGAGTACCTCACCCGCATGTGATGCGGTCTACCAGGATGGCGAGCTAGCAGTGCTCCCCGCAGGGATCCTTGGTGTTGTGGACTTGGGTGACAGAGGTCAGCAAGTCGGGGTGAGTAGAGGCTCACACCCGGGAAGGACTCAGAGGAGGACTTCCCCCGTCGGTGCACGCGTAGGTGACCGGCGCGGCAACTCAGGCAGACTCATGGATGGATGACAGATAGGGGCATGTGATGTTCCTCAGTGGCCTTGTGCAGAACAGTGGGATGTTCGACAGTGAGCCGGCCAGCGGCATAGAGCTGGGTCAGTGATGAGTCGTGGAGGCATGAGTTGTGCATTCCCTCAAGTGGACTAAGAAGGCATATTAAGAGCTCCCGGCGGTTGTATGGGCGAAATTGCATTCGCGAGTGGTCTTTGGAGCGAGCAACAGTATGGGCAGTCAATGTGAAAGGTGTTAGAAGGGTTCACTTGTGCATAGTTGGAGATGCATTGGGAATGGGTTGTGGATGAAGATGGAGAAAGGCGTAGTCTGGGACTACTGGAGTAGCTTGATCCTCTAAGGCGAGTGAAAAAAGTAGTGTCTCAGTGCCGCACGTTGGCTAGTGAAATCCACTGCGCATAGTTAGCCCCGTGATGACAAAGGTAGGTATCGAGCTTGTGAGTTAATGTTGTACTCTGATACGCAGCATGACAACTGGTATCAGTGCATTTGAGGTGATGCTCTCTTTGGTACCTAGAGCACAATGAGCATCGGTGCTGGAGTTGGGAACAGAGTGTAAACCAACGTGCGAGTAGTTGGTGAAAGAGCTCTCAACTTCGTGTGTGGGGATGTTGATTGAAGAACAGGTGGCAGACTAGGGAGCCAATGCAATCAACATCGTTGGTGATCGGATGGGCGGGACACCAACGCGGTTGGGCGGAGCAGAAGTAGACTGGTGTGTGCTTGTGAAGCAATTAGATTGAAGTGCCCAACCTAATGTGTGGCTGAGCAGAGTCGTGCATGTTTGCGGGAGTTGGTTGTCGATTGGATCAAGAGCGGAGTCTTGTGAAGATTGGAAATCAATGGTGTTGGTGATCGGAAGGTAGGACACCAACACAACTGGATCAAGAGGAGCAGTTATGTTCCAGGTAAGAAGCAGACTGGTGTGTGCTAGAGGGCAGCGTCAAATCAGAGTGATCCAGTGGAGTATCAAGGCTAAGTTGAGCCTTATTGATGTCACAGTGGAATGAATCGAGCCCGTGAACTTTCTCATTGTAGACCAGAGGGTTGATGAGGAAGGAGTTATGTAGTTGCGACAGTGGTCGGCATGGCGTTTGGTGATAAGGGTATTGTAGACCCATGCAAGTGTCAAGAGTTGGCACTTGTGCAATGCAAGTAAGCCAGTGCAGGTTGCTAGAGACTTCGTGGGAGAAGAAGGCCAGTGTTGAATAGAACTCAGATGTAGAGGAGGTGATAGGGATGCATATAGTGTGGGCTGGGTAAAGTCATTGAGGTGGGCAGTTCATGTGGAGGCTGGTGCAGAACTTACTCCTAGCAGTTTTGGGTGAAGGGATAACACTTGGTAGAGTTTAGGTGCAGAGGTAGAGTAACTCGAAAACTCGGTAGGTGCGAAAGTACTGAGTAGCACGACAACTACCCAGAAGTTATAGACAGAACTTGTACATTGTGGATGGCTGAAATGCAGTGTTTGTGATGTGATATCATGTTGATACTTGAATCATGAAGCGGGAGTTGGTTGTTGGACGAATTGGATCAGGAGTTGAGTCTTGTGAAGATTGGCAATCAACGGTGTTGGCGATCGGAAGGCGGGACACCAACACAACTGGATCAAGAGGAGTGATGTTGTTCCGGGTAAGAAGCGGTAGTGCGGGCCGAGGGTAGCGTCAGTTAGAGTGATCCAGCGGAGTATCAGGGCTAAGTTGAGCCTTATTGATGTCACAGTAGAATTAATGAAGACAGTGAACTTTCTCGATGGTAGACCAGAGGGTTGATGAGGAAGGAGTCATGTAGTTGAGATAGTGGTCCGCATGGCGTTCGGTGATAAGGGTATTTTAGACCCATGCAGGTGTCAAGAGTTGGCACTTGTGCAATGCAAGTAAGCCAGTGCAGGTTGCTAGAGACTTTGTGGGAGAAGAAGGCCAGTGTTGAACAGATCTCAGTTGTAGAGGAGGCGACAGGATGCATACAGTGTGGGCTGGGTAAAGTCACTTAAGTGGGCAGTTCATGTGGAGGCTGGTGCAGAACTTACTCCTAGCAGTTTGGGTGAAGGGATAACACTTGGTAGAGTCCAGGTGCAGTGGCAGAGTGACTCGAAAACTCGGTAGGTGCGAAAGCACTGAGTAGCGCGACGACTCCCCAGAAGTTGTAGACGGGACTTGTACATTGTGGATGGCTGAATTGCAGTATCTGTGTGATATCATGTTGATACTCGAGCCATTAAGTGGAAAAAGTGGCTCTCCCTTGGCGAATCACGGTGGTGAATTTTGCGAAACCTCGAATTTCAGGTTGGCAACGGTGGCAGTGGCTACATTCCGGAGTGAAGCAAGCCTTGCGTTTTGGAAGTCTTTGGTTAGTTAAAGCGATGGTTAGTAGATCACCAGGTTGTAGTGAAATGAGGTATTCTTGGTGAAGATTTTCCAGAATATCAAAGCATCGAGTCATAGTGTATGGTGTTGGTAGAAGTGTTGAACAAGGGCAGCATTGTGGTGAAGTTTGTGGTGTTGTAGGCCCCCAGATCAGGTGGATAATTTCATGTGTTGCGTGTGGAAGCATGGTGTGACCAGTTTCAGCAGCAGTGAAACCTTGCAGTGGTTCGTCAATCAGCATGGAGGTTGGCGGTTCTCCAAGTTATGCAGTGAATGTTGTGCAAGAAGGGCTCAGAGCTTGGCAGGGCAGCTTGTACATCATGCAGAATTCCTAAGAGGTTGTGGGAATTGCAGAAGGGGTATCCCATCAGACATTGTGTTGGATGTTTGGTGAAGTGTAGTTTCAGAGGAAGGGAGCTACAGCGACAGAAGTGTTGAGTGATTTGGCACTTTTTGTCCCGAGCACAGGGAGTTAGCACAGCGAGATGTTGAAGAGACTGAGTTGTGTTATGTCAGCAGTGACCGAAGTGTTCCGTGTGTATTTGCATGTGAGTAGTGCATTTACATTTTGTCCAAGTGTTGCGAACACTTGCATCCTTTGCGCAGGCTTGCGAAGTCTAGCATCGGCGCCGTGGGCGTCGCCACTTTAAGTGGGGGAGAATATAAGGGGGTGCGTCTCCATGCTCATAGAGCGACCGCCTCCCCCAGGATGGGCAGACCCCATCCGCGCAGGGTAGTGCACGAGGCGCTATCCAGGGAGCCAGAGGGACTCCCGGCCGAGGCAAATGGTTGGCCAGGCATGGGTTGGGGTTGACGACCTCACATGCATGTGCCTACAGAAGATCTGGGCGAGTTGGGTGAGTTAAGCGCGCAGGCTGAAAATGGGTGACCTCCCGGAAGTTCCCGGTGGCGCACCAATGCAACTCTTGAGGGCTATGGAGTGAGTAAGAGTTGTGCATGGGGGATTTGAAAGGACCATGCTGTGAGCCCAAGGATGTCTCAGAATCAAGGTTTAGCCGAGGCGGGTTGGTGAGTTAAGTTGGTTGCACTTAGGAACAGTGCAGGGTGTCTTGGAGCGAAGAACTTACCCAATGTACGCGGAGCGAGTTGGGCAACTCATGTGGGCGATGCAGAGGCAGAGCGGGAGTTGGTTTGAAGCATGAAGACCTTGTACGATAGAGGCCTTGCGTTGAGAGTGCAGCGCATGCCTAAAGAGCCAGATGAGCATGGCAGACAATGAGACCAACGTGGGAACTCACAACCCCACCAAGTGGAGCGTGGAACACTTGGTGCACTGGACATTCAGAGGATGGGGTGTTCAGGAGACCTTGGAGATATACTCTACCCTTGCGGAGTATGTCCATGCAGAGATGTGCATCGTGGATCAGCAGTGGGACTCTAGTGTTAAGTGACAGTGGACTTGGGGAGACCTTTGAGGTGGCAACGTCCTTAGAAGCAGAGTTCATGTGGGAAACAACCAAGAGGCGTGATGGAGTGAGACTGGGATCTAGAGGTCAAAACGGAGGAGAAGTAACTCGAGATGCGAGTGAGCCAAGTGTGGCGAGCTCCTCAACCTTGCAGAGGTTAAAACAGCACAGATGAGTTGAGTGCTCACATAGATGTATCGGAGGTGCCGTGCGCGATGTGGAGTGGGTGCGAAAGCGGGCGAGACTCAGTGAAGTGGACAGAGGTTGGTTCACATGGTGATGCGCGACATGGTGGGCTGAGTCAAGGACATCATGGATACCGTTGCAGTGTGGTGAGCTGACAACGAAGGCAGAAGACTTGAGAAGTCAATGCGGTCTGGACGCAGACGGGTGTCTCGAAGAGTAGGCACGCCGATGTCAGTGGCCATGGCATCGGGGTGAGATCAGAGGTTGGATCGAGCCGAGGGAAGAAGAGTACCTCACCCACATGTGATGCGGTCTACAAAGATGGCGAGCTTGCAGTGCTCCCCGCAGGGATCTTTGGTGTTGTGGACTTGGGTGACAGAACAGTCAGCAGGTCGGGGTGAGTAGAGGCTCACACCCGGGAAGGACTCACGAGGAGGACTTCCCCATTGGTGCACACGTAGGTGACCGGTGTGGCAACTCAGGCAGACTCATGGATGGATGACAGAAAGGGGCATGTGATGTTCCTTAGTGGCCTTGTGCAGAACAGTGGGATGTTCGACAGTGAGCCGGCCAGCGGCATAGAGAGCTGGGTCAGTGATGAGTCGTGGAGGCATGAGTTGTGCATTCCCTCAGGTGAACTAAGAAGGCATATTAAGAGCTCCCGGCGGTTGTATGGGCAGCCGTGGCATTCGGCGAGTGGTCTTCTGGAGCAGTTGTATGGGCAGCTGTGAAAGGTGTTGGAAGGGTTCACTTGTGCATAGTTGGAGATGCAGTTGGGAATGGGTGGTGGATGAAGATGGAGAAAGGCGTAGTCTGGGACTACTGGAGTAGCTTGATCCTCTAAGGCAAGCGAAAAAAGTAGTGTCTCAGTGCCGCACGTTGGCTAGTGAAATCCGCTGCATAGCTAGCCCCGTGACACTGGGTGATACCAGAAAGAGAGTGGTCAAGATCTGGGGAGAGGGATTATTCAATGTAACTCCGAGCATTATCGGCAGAGTCCGACTCGGTGGTGTGTGTATGTGGTCTAGTGTTGCCTTGGTGTACTTTGGGCTAGGTTGTCCTATAAGAGTACTTGGCCTGGGGCCTTCCTTATTGTACTTTTGGGCTATTTTGTCCTGGATGAGTTAATAAGACATATGCGTTCTCCCAGTTGTTTCTTGCATTGTTTGTTTCCTCTTGTGTTAGAGTGAATTTCCTTTCAATGCAGATGTTTTGTGCTTCCGCTAAATTAACCCATGTATTTGCAAGAATGCCATTGTGTTGTGAGTGTTCTTGTGCAGGTAAACACTGAAGGCGTAGTCCGTAGCTTTAGTAGAGTTCTATTCCCATGGAGGAACTTGAAGTGAACAAGCGGTGCCACACGGTTCTGACTCCGCCGAGCTGGACCCATGCTAGTTAGTATCGTAGTACAGCTTGTGTCTAGGTTGGGTTGTGTTTACCTCGTCTAGTTTTGTTTTGTTCACCGTTGACCTTGTTTATCTCCCTAGTTTTGTGAGTCAATGTAACAGGATCAGTATCTGTAGTGCCCTACTATGTTACCAGCAGAGGTGTAGTAGAGGGAAGCAATTGCGGTGGTGTTTGTGGCAGTTGTCACTGGAGTAAGTCGAGAGTCGAGGCCGTAGTTGGCCTTTTGAGCAAGCAGTACCGGTTTTAGGCAGATTCAACAAGCTCATGGAGAAGGTAGTGGCCATGGAAGGGACGATCGTGGAACTTACTGGAAAGTTGTGGAAGAGTTTGGTGTTCCAGGCTATAAGTTACAGGATGAAGTGACTTTGTGTCAAGCAAAGCGGACACATCGAGTCCAGTGAAAGCACTAAGTGTTCAACTCTTCTTCACTTGAAGCTTCTCAAGTTGAAGAAACTTGTGTGATTTACTAAGGGTTTTCTTCTATGATCTAGAGGAGTGTCTGACAGTTGTGGAGGATTTTCAGGTGCACAGAAAGTGCACGCTATAGCAGAGTACCCCATGGGTATGGCAGAGGTTTGTTGTAGAACCAAAATGATTGACAGTGCATTGTAGAAGAGTGATGGGCATTGCACTCGGTTTCCATGTAGTGTTGGAAGTCAAAGAAGTTGTTGTTGTAGCAGTTCATCTCTTTGGTTTAAGAGATGTGATTTCATCCATGTACATCTAGAGTCCTTGTGCTTCAAGTGAGGGAGCATTGTTAAGGGGTAGAATAAGTCTTCGGGGAAGCTACATAGTGGTGACCAGTGAAGGGAGATTATTCGGTAGTCATGAGAGGGATCTCAAAGGTCTAGCAAGAACTCCAGTAGTTGCAGCGAGTAGTCGTAGGATGGAGCAGATGGTGGAGACAGTTCTTCATCCAAAATGATAGACATGTAGTGGAGTACATTACAGCTGAGATTGTCCGAAGTGACAGGGGTGTTGGCAGTTCAGATGGAGGATCCAGATGAATGGTGTGAGTAAAGCAGTTTGTATGCTTGGTTTGGGCTCAATGCAATGGGTAAGCTTGAGTCCTGGTTAAGATGGTGTTGGTGGCAACTTAAGTAAGTTGAATGTTGTGGAGGTGGTGATCTAGGTAAGGAGAACACGCACTTGTGAACACAGTGTGACTCACAATGGTGTATAGTTCAACGGGCCTAGGATTTGGACATCTAGTCCTCCGGAGGTACCAAGTGGATTGAATTAGTTGTCATCGCAATCATGGTTTTAGTTTGGCCCTGCACGAGGCGGTCAACCGGTGGAAAGGAAAGCTAGTGTTGTCCATGATCTAGTGGATGGATTTGAGCTAGTGCTGGGTAGAACTTTATCTGAGATGGTAAAGTGACATTACTTCCTGATCTAATCTGTGGTTATGTCGGATCCCGAGCAGACGTGCATGGTGAAGATAGTGCAGAGAAGACAGATGGGGAAGATACAGGTGTGTTCAGCTGTGAGCATGTGGGAGCCTGTGCAGAGTTAGGGCGAGCAGTCCAAGTATCTAAGCAGTGCTTGATTTGGTGGTTGGAATGTTGAGGGGATAACATGTTCCTTTTCTAACTAGTGTGGAGAAGCGTCTTCACGTTTACCATAACCGCATGCCCAAGGAGTTGTCATCGTGTTTGTTACTGAGGAAGAACAATATATCATCACGTTGTGTTGGTTCCAGTGGTGAGCTCTCTGTGAGGGTTCTGACCTATTGACTGGACCTGTGGTGATTGAGTTGAAGTGGCAGTTGGAAGTGTTGCTGATTGTCAAGAATCCTCATCCTTCATGCTCCTTGTATGGAGTACCAGTACTATTTCTATGAAATTTGATGGATCACTTAGGCTTTGTGTGGAGTGCAGAGTCTTGAAGAAGTTAACCATCAAGGATAGAAATCCTTTTCCACACCCTTGTGGATTGGCAAGAGTGAGTAGATCTTGTGAGACTGTACTTGCGAGTAGCAGGTGGTTATATGCAGAAGGGTGTTGAATAGTCTAGACAATTCACGAAATTGGAAGTCAGAGGTAGGGAAAGACAGTGGATGCAACCAGGTGTTTTTGTGGCTCTTCCCGAACAGCTTAAGTCCTTTCTTCTCTAGTTCGTTTGGTCATATGTGTTTGTGACCTGTATTTCCCGCAGATCTCAATACATGAAGGTTTTTCATGTAGTCTAGTTTGAATCTCTCGTGTCTATTGATGAAGTTTCCGAGTCGGATGGTGTTGGCCAAATCGTCCATTTCATTGTGATGGAGCAGCCGGATTGAGAGTTGGAGTTTGACATTGGAGGTGAAGATTAAGGGCAGGCAATGTGAAGTTAAGGGAGTTCCTAGTGTGTTGGGTTGGTTTTACTTTAACAGCTGGAGCAGTGAACCCTTGGAAGTTTGATAATCAAGGTCATGTATTTTCTTGTGAAGAATGTTGGCCTTGGTCCCTTGACTTTGTTATGAGTCTGAATAGGGGACATCCTCTTGCGTACTTTCGGTTGGGTATTTGCGGCGTCGAGGGCGTCACCGATTTCAAGTGGGGGAGATTATGACGGATTCGATGAGTAGGTTGCCAAGCTAGAAGGTGAGTTGGATGATGAGTTGGGTGTGATTATACAAGTGTTTGTGCATCGGATCCGATTAGAACTTCATTGTTAAGCGTGATCGCCGAGTAGCACTGGATGGGTGACCTCTCGGAATTTCCCTGTGTCGCACCATTTTTATGCGTAGAGGCGTAATCCTTAAAGCTACCAGTTAGGCGGAATCCCGTTAAACTACCAACTTGGCGAATCCCGTTAAACTACCAACTCGGAAAAATCCCGTTAAACTACTAACTCAAAGCGAAATCTGTGAAAACTACCGCCATTAGGGCGGAATCCGTTAAACTACCAACTCGGGCGAATCCTGTGAAAACTAGCACTCGGGCGGAATCCTGTGAAAACTATCAAGCGGGCGGAATCCTGTGAAAACTAGCAAGTGTATAGTCCTTGTGGGTCTATAGATCTCGTGAAGTCGGGTGATACCGAAAGAGAGTGGTCAAGATCTAGGGAGAAGGATTATTCAATGTAACTATTGTTGCAAATCAGCAAAGACTCCGGATGTTGATCGATTTCTAGTTTGATATTTTATACATCCAAAGGTGTGATTGCACAACATTGAATCCTCTCCCCAAGTGTGGTACTTGTAAAATGGGAAAGGAATTTCTAGATTAGAGGCTAGTTTCTCAAATCCTCTGATTAGATTTATCACTTACAAGTTGCAGAGGTTTAAATTCCTAATCCTACCCTAAATTCCAAAGGAGACAGAGATAGAGAATGCAAATAAACTAAAACTAATGCTAATAGGTGATGCACCAAAGGAGTTGTAGACACCTGATGCTGCATGAAATACACAATCCATAAGGAAACACAACACAAAACATGCACAAATGCTCAAAATGTAATGAAAGATCAAGAAAGCAATGATAGATATATGAAAGGATTGAGGGATTTTAATCACAGAACATATATCAACATCTCAGATCCAATACAGTACATTACAAGATCCGAGGCAGGTAAGAAAAGGTGCTGCATTACATGGAAAGGTAAAATTTTTCACAAATTCTACCAAGGAGGAAGAAAAAGGAAGTTGCAGAGCTGAAAAAGTGTCTCCCTTTTGAAAATGAACTCATCCTGCTTTTATAGTGCAAACCACGACCCCAGGAGAGAGAAACGTGGGAAAACATGCAAGGGGTTCAACCATTGACCAAAATGCCATCAAAACAACATGGGTGCCCTGACAGACCCATTCCTTGACATTTTTAACCATGCTGGGAGAGAATGCGAGCCATTCTTCATTAAAAACAGTGGTTGAAATGTCATTTCAGTCCATGACCACGTGCCAAAGGTGTTTCTTAATTTTCTCTCTCTAAACTCCACCAAAATGCAAAAATTACCCTATAATCTTGTAGAGAATTTCACCAGCTTTCCATTGATATAAAGAACGTGAAAAACCAAGCTCTGGATCGAAAGATATGGCGATTTGAAGTTTTAGGGCAAAACAGGGCCAAATCGGGTTGGTGGGAATTTTTTTGAATTTTTACTTTTTTGGTCATTTGGAAAATTTTCAAAATTTCCCCGCGCCCCACCAAATTCCAAGTGCCACATGGAAAAATTTTATTGGGTGCAGCCCCTTCCCACTCCATTTTTCTTTGTTTTAGCCTTTGGAAGATTTTCCAAATTTTCCCGCCGTGACGATGAGTGGACACGTGTCACGCTCTAATTGGGAGCAGCCCATTCTTTCAAATTTTCCACAGGCCATTTGATGATATTTGACCTAGACATGTGGAAAAACCCATTGGGTGTGGGTTTGCCACTTCAAAATTTTTCATGCGGGCCTGTTTTGAAATTTTGCACCACCTGGACACGTGGCAAGATTCTATTGGCTCGCATTTGGGGGGCGGACTTTTCTCTTTGAAATCTCCTGCATTTTTTCCTTGGGAAAATTTCCCAAATCCTCCCCATGCTCTGCCCTCTCGGTACACATGGCGTGACATGATTGATCGCGGGACCTCCGCAAGCATTTTAACTTTTGCGCCAATGCCTTGGGAAAAATTCCCAATTTCCACCCGCGCTCCGCCGGTCCAAGTTCCCATGACACGTGGCGCAATGTGATTAGGTGGCGGGAAAATGGGCAAAAATTTCCTTCTTTGAATTTTGGCGAAGCACTTAGCCAAAATTTCCACTTTTCCTCCGCCCTCCAACCCTCCGGCTCCTTAGGACACGTGTCATGTTTTTATTGGCCGGGGCCACTCCTCCAAAATTTCTATGCGCCAACACTTAGCCAAATTTTCAAAATCTTCCCCCCTGGACACGTGGCAGCCCCTGATTTGTCGGCGGGCCTGCGGGAAAAATATTTCCTTTTGAAACCTTTTCCAAAACACTTGGTAAAAAACCAAGTTCTCCTCCGACCCCCACCACTTTCTTGGACACGTGGCATGTTCTCATTGGCTATGGGCCTTTCAGGGGAAAATTTCCCACAAAAACTCCACCGAGCCATAACTTGAAAAATACATGGAGTTAGGAGGAAAACTTTACCTTTCTGGAAAGCTGAGAAAGAGCTCTATCCAATGGTGCCACTTCCAGAAGGTTTTGAGTGCCTAAAAGCAAAATTTTGTGACTGAGGCACAAGAGAGGGAAGAATGGGAGGAGTTAGCCACAAAATGAGTAGGGGGCACATTTTGGATAACAATTTTGGCGACTCAGAGGGGGCATCTACCTGCTGGATGAAGTTACCAGTTGCCTGAAGCATCCATTGGGCATGGAGTCATGAGTTGTAGCCTGCAAACTGATCTGAACTTTGAAAACCTCCTCTCTGAGCCACTTGGAAACCCACTGAATTGGACTGCGCAAGAGCAAAACCAGCACCACAAAAACTATGTACAAAACTAAAGGTCATACATGCTCCAAAATGGAACATGCAGAGTGTGCACAAGCACTTATTTTACTGAAAGAAAAACTACCTATCCTACTCTAACTGGAAGCAAAAGTGGGCTAAACAAACCCTACAACTGGTTGGGAGAAATAACTTCCCTTTCTCAAAAGTTGCAACCATGCAACTGATTTGGCACTGAACATGGCTGATTGGATGAGTGGAAAATCAACAAGAAGTTGGTCTTCTACCCAAATCATCAAGGTGTCAATTGAAAACAAATCCAATACCTCTTTTAGTTTCTCTGCATTTGGATTGAAGAGGTATGACAGCTGATCCTTGGTACTTTGTAGCTCACCCTCATGCTTAGAAGTAAGCATGACTGGTTGTGACTTCTCCTTTGGCTCCAATGAAGCCAAATACCTTATTGGGCAAGGTATGATCTGTTTGATATGCCCATAGCTCTGATTTTCAACTCCAAAAATGGAGTCTTCTTGTAGACCTTCTTGGGTGGGTGATGTGGAAGCAATGGTAGGACTTTTCTGCCCTTTCTCTTCCTTCATGGCAACATGGAACTCTTCTATAGTGTGCAACTCCTCGTTATTGATTGCAACATCCAATGAAGTTTCTTTTGCATTGTTGTTACCTACTGCAATACATTGTTGGCTTTGGAGCTCCTCCATTGTAGCTTTTGGAAGATCAAATTCTTCCAACTTTGATTCAAGAGGCATGTTGCAAACTGTAGGCATTGTCCTTGAACTCTTTTGTCCATGGCAGCAAGTTCTTGTTGTTGGAGAACAAATGGTGAAGAAGGAAACATGGTAATTTCAGCTAGCTCTTCATCTAAACATTCTTCTAAGTCTGATGGCAAATCAAACTCTTGAATGTCTTGCTGCAGAACAAAGTCTCTCCCTCTTGTATGGTGGCCTCCAAATCTGCATTTTCTTCACCCTGTATAACTTCATTTTCAAACATGAAACTTGTCAATCCAAACTCATCCCAAAAATCAGATTGTTGGAGAGATGAAGTGGGAGAGAAGCATGAAATTTCTTGTGCCTTTTGCTCACAATTTGGACCTGTTTTGTTCACCTCCATAATGGCTTCATCAATCAAATCAGCCCCTTCAAATGAAAGCAAAAATGTATCAATAATGCTTCCTTCTTCTACTGTTGTAAAAACTGACTTGACCTCATCCATTTGCTCCTCAAAGATGGGGTTTTGAGATGGTTTTCCTTCCTTCTCAATGGCTGATTTTGCAGTGCAAATTGGATCAGCATTTTCTTTGGGCAAAGTGCCAACATGGACACCCAACTCATCACCAACAAACTGCTATTTTTCTTGCTTCACTGCTGTTATAAAATCAGCCTTGTTTTCCACTTGTTCTCCAACTTCAACATCCTCTATTGGTTTCACCATCAAGGGGATTTTTGTAATCCCAAATTTAAGAGCCCAACTCTTCAGAATTTGAATTTCTTCATCCTTGTTTGGCTCTTCTTTCTGCTATTGTTTTCCTTGATTGGCATTCTGATTTTTATCCTCCCAACATGGATTTGGGAATGCAAGAGGAGAAGTGGATTGTAACTCAATTGATTTTGTAATTTTTTGTGGTGGTGGAGGAGGTAGGAACTCTTGTTTCTTTGGAGGGAATGGCTGTTTGGAAGGGAAAAGGACAGAAGAATTGAGATGGGGTGGAAGACTAGGGAATGGAGAAATGGATTCAACACTTGGGATAGCAGATGGAGAGTTTAAAACTTGACACTGCTGAGATAAAATAGATTGGGAAAGAGGGAGAGAAAAGGCATGAGATGGTGTGCTTACTTGTTGACAAGGTTGTTGAATACTCCTCTCATACACCTTTATTCCTTCAGTCCACTTTGCAAGCAATGGTAGTGTTGTAATCATGAAGGCTAGCTTCTCTTGAGGGCTGTAATGCCTTGGAAAAGGTCCCACCCATGGACAAGGTGCTCTACAACTAATTCTAAATGCTTTCATTTGTGCTTGAGCCCTGGATTGCACCATGTTTACCTCCATCTTTTGGATTTGTTCCAGTAGATCTGCATTTTCTTCTTGACTGCCCTCACAACCAGCATACCCTTGTGCTTGACATGCTTCATATCCAAACTGACTTTGGCACTGCTGCTCATATGGGTAGACATGCTGATTTGGAGGATTTGTAAAACATGTTGGAGGTGTGATATACTGCTGTTGTAAATGTGAATTCCATGATGGAAATGAAGTCATGATTGCACAACTTCATGGAATGGAAAAGAATGAAAATGATGGAAAGAAGAATGGATGGAAATGAATGGAAAACATGTCTGCAACTTAGAGAATGAGTTGTTTACCAGATGGAGTCGCCAGATGTGCTTTTGAAAGTGCCTCCAAAAGGCTGAATCTTTAACAAGAACACACCAACCTATCAAAGATAAAGTGGAAGACCTCTAAGGTCCCACCGGGCGTGCCAAAACTATTGTTGCAAATCAGCAGCACCCCTGGATGTTGATCAGATTTCTAGTTTGATATTTTAGACATCCAGTGTGATTGCACAACATTGAATCCTCTCCCCAAGTGTGGGACTTGTAAAATGGGAAAGGAATCTCTAGATTAGAGGCTGGTTCCTCAACTCCTCTGATCAGATTTATCACTTACAAGTTGCAGAGGTTTAAATTCCTAATCCTACCCTAAATTCCAAAGGAGACAGAGATAGAGAATGCAAATAAACTAAAACTAATGCTAATAGGTGATGCACCAAAGGAGTTGTAGACACCTGATGCTACATGAAATACACAATCCACAAGGAAACACAACACAAAACATGCACAAATTCTCAAAATGTAATGAAAGATCAAGAAAGCAATGATAGATATATGAAAGGATTGAGGGATTTTAATCACAGAACATATATCAACATCTCAGATCCAATACAGTACATTACAGTGATCTAGAGGCAAGAAAAGGTGTTGCATTACATGGAAAGGTAAAATTTCTTCACAAATTCTACCAAGGAGGAAGAAAAAGGAAGTTGCAGAGCTGAAAAAGTGTCTCCCTTTTGCAAAATGAACTCATCCTGCTTTTATAGTGCAAACCACGACCCCAGGAGAGAGAAACGTGGGAAAACATGCAAGGGGTTCAACCATTGACCAAAATGCCATCAAAACAGCATGGGCACCCTGACAGACCCATTCCCTAACATTTTTAACCATGCTGGGAGAGAATGCGAGCCATTCTTCATTAAAAACGGTGGTTGAAACGTCATTTCTATCCATGACCACGTGCCAGAGGTGTTTCTTAATTTTATCTCTCCAAACTCCACCAAAATGCAAAAATGACCCATAATCTTGTAGATAATTTCACCATCTTTCCATTGATATAAAGAACGTGAAAAACCGAGCTCTGGATCGAAAGATATGGCGATTTGAAGTTTTAGGGCAAAACAGGGCCAAATCGGGTCGGTGGGAAATTTTTTTGAATTTTTACCTTTTTGGTCATTTGGAAAAAAATTCAAAATTTTCCCGCGCCCCACCAGTCTAGGTGCCATGTGGCAAAATTTTATTGGGTGCGGGCCCCTTCCCGCTCCATTTTTCTTTGTTTTATCCTTTGGAAGATTTTCCAAATTTTCCCCCCGTGCCGACGAGCTGGGACACGTGTCATGCTCTTATCGGGAGCGGGCCCATTCTTTCAAATTTTCCACGGGCCGTTTGATGATATTTGACCTGACACGTGGAAAAACCCCATTGGGTGTGGGTTTGCCACTTCAAAAATTTTCATGCGGGCCTGTTTTGAACTTTTGTGCCACCTGGACACGTGGCGAGATTCTATTGGCTCGCATTTGGGGGTGGACTTTTCTCTTTGAAATCTCCTCGTTTTTTCCTTGGGAAAATTTCCCAAATCCTCCCCACGCTCCACCCTCCCGGTACACGTGGCGTGACATGATTGATCGCGGGACCTCCACAAGCATTTTAACTTTTGCACCAATGCCTTGGGAAAAATTCCCAATTTCCACCCGTGCTCCGCCGGTCCGAGTTCCCATGACACGTGGCGCAATGTGATTAGGCAAAGCGGGAAAATGGGCAAAAATTTCCTTTGAATTTTGGCGAAGAACTTAGTCAAAATTTCAAATTTTCCTCCGCCCTCCAACCCTCCGGTTCCTTAGGACACGTGTCATGTTTTTATTGGCCGGGGGCCACTCCTCCAAAATTTCTATGTGCCAACACTTAGCCAAATTTTCAAAATCTTCCCCTGGACACGTGGCAGCCCCTGATTTGTCGGCGGGCCTGCGGGGAAAAATATTTCCTTTTGAAACCTTTGCCAAAACACTTGGTAAAAAACCAAGTTCTCCTCCGACCCCCGCCACTTTCTTGGACATGTGGCACGTTCTCATTGGCTGCGGGCCTTTCAGGGGAAAATTTCCCACAAAAACTCCACCGAGCCATAACTTGAAAAATACATGGAGTTAGGAGGAAAACTTTACCTTTCTAGAAAGCTGAGAAAGAGCTCTATCCAATGGTGCCACTTCTAAAAGGTTTTGAGTGCCTAAAAGCAAAATTTTGTGACTGAGGCACAAGAGAGGGAAGAATGGGAGGAGTTAGCCACAAAATGAGCAGGGGCACATTTTGGATAACAATAACTCGAGCATTATCGGCGGACTCGACGACTCGGTGGTGTGTGTATGTGGTCTAGTGTTTCCTTGGTGTACTTTGGGCTGGGTTGTCCTATAAGAGTACTTGGCCTGGGGCCTTCCTTATTGTACTTTTGGGTTGTTTTGTCCTGGATGAGTTAATAAGACATATGCATTCTCCCAGTTGTTTCTTGCATTGTTTGTTTCCTCTTGTGTTAGAGTGAATTTCCTTTCAATGCAGATGTTTTTTTCTTATGTTAAATTAACCCATGTATTTGCAAGAATGCCATTGTGTTGTGAGTGTTCTTGTGCACGTAAACACTGAAGGCATAGTCTGTAGCTTTAGTAGAGTTCTATTCCCACGGAGGAACTTGAAGCGAGCAAGCAAAGCCACACACGTGTTATAGCTCCGCCGAGCCGGACTGTGTGTGACACACACGCTCATGCACACGCACAAACACAGCACTCACACACGCACATGCACACACACACACACACACACATGCACATGCACACTCACACCCACAAACACACACACACGGATACACACACACACACGTGCACACAAAAGTACATGCAAACGCACACGCTCACGCACACGCACACGCTCACACACACACACACACATGGACACGTACACGCACACGCACACACACACACACACGCAATCACATGCATAAGCACATAAACACAAGTACACGCACACACACACG
>CM031243.1:10735247-10737958 GCA_018340775.1 Taxus wallichiana var. yunnanensis
GTGCGTGTGTGTGTGTGTCTTCCTGTGCGTGTCTTGATTGCGTGTGTGTGTGTGCCTTTGTGTGCGTGTGTGTGTGCTGTGCGTTTATAGGTGTGTGTGCATTTGCGGAGTGCGTGTTTGTGTGTAGGTGCGTGTTCGTGTGCGTGTTCGTGTGTAGGTGTGTGTGCGTGTGCGTGTGCGTGTGCGTGTGCGTGTGCATGTGTGTGTGCGTGTGTGTGTGCATGTGCATGTGTGTGTGCAATGTGTGTGTGTGTTTGTCGGCGTGTGCGTGTGCATGTGTGTGTGTGTGTGTGCGTGTTTGTGTGAGCGTGTGTGTGTGTTCGTCCATGTGTGGGTGTGCGTGTGTGTTTGGGGGTGCGTGTGTGTGTGCGTGTGCATGTGTGATTGTGTGTGTGCGTGTGCTAGTGCTTGTGCGTGTGCATGTGCATGTTCTTGTGCCTGTCTGTGTGTTTGTGCATGTGTGTGTTTGTGCGTGTGCGTATAGGTGCGTGTGTAGGTGTGTGTGAGTGTGCGTGTGCGTGCAGCAGGTGCGTGTGTGTGTGTGCGTGTGCGTGTTCATGTGTATGTCTGCGTGCATGTGCATGTGCGTGTGCGTCTCTAGGTGCAGTGTGCGTGTGTCTCTATGTGTGCATGTGCGTGTGCATGTGTGTGCCGTGTGTGCATGCATGTGCGTGTGCATGTGTGTCCGTGTGCATATGTGCGTGTGCGTGTGCATGTGCGTGTGCATGCATAAAGTGCGTGTGCGTTTGAGTGTGCGTGTGCGCGAGCATGTGCGTGTATGTGTGCATGCGTGTGCGCGTGCATGCACATGTGTGTGTGCGCGTGTGTGTGCCTCCACGCGTGTGTCCACAGCGTGCGAGTGCGTGTGCTTGTGCATGTGTGTGCACGTGTGCGTGTGCGTGTGCGTGTGCGTTTGCGTGTGCGTGTGTGCGTGTGCGTGTGTGTGTGCGTTTGTGTGTGCATGCGTGTATGTGTGTGCATGTGCGTGTGCGTGTGCATATTCTTGCACTGTCATGTGTGTTTATGCGTGTGTGTGTTTGTGCGTGTGCGTGTGCGTGTGCGTGTGTGTCTATAGGTGCATGTGCGGTGTTTGTGAGTGTGCATGTGCGTGCAGCAGAGGTGCGTGTGCGAGTGCATTTGCATGTACTTGTGCGTGTGCGCGTGTGCGTATGCGCTTGCATGTACATGTGCGTGTGCATGTGCTTGTGCTTTTCTGTGTGTTTGTGCGTGTGCGTGTGCGTGTGCATATGCGTTTGCATGTACGTGTGCGTGTGCGTGTGTGTGTGTATGTGCTTGTGCTTTTACGTGTCTTTTTGCGTCTGCGTGTGCGTCCCATAGGTGTGTGGGCATGTGCATGCGTGCGCCTATGTGCATGTGCGGTGCACGTGCGCGTGCGAAGTGCGTGCGCTGTCCCAGGTGCGTGTGCATGTGCGTGTGCGTGTGAGTGTGCATGTGCGCGTGTGTGTGCGTGTGTGTGCATTTGCGTGCGTGCATATGCGCGTCTTGCGCGTGCGTGTGCATACGCTGGCGTGTGTGCGCATGCGAGTGCGTGTGGCTTGTGCGTGTGCGTGTGTGTGCATTTGCACGTGCATGCATATGCGGCGTCGCAGCGCATGTGCGTGTGCACGCGCGTGTGTCTGCGCATGCGAGTGCGTGTGCTTGTGCGTGTGCGTGTGCGTGTGCGTGTGCATTTACATTTGCGTGTGCATGTGTGTGTACGCATGTGCGTGTGTGCGTGAGTGTGCGGGTGCGTGTGCGTGTGCGTGTGCGTGTGCATGTGCGTGTGCATGTACATGTGCATTTATACGTGCGTGTGCGGAGTGCGTGTGCGTGTGCGTGTGCGGGTTCATGTCTGCATGTGATTGTGCATGTGTGCGCGTGGCTGTGTGTGCGTGCGCTTGTGTGTGTGTAGGTGCATGTGCGTGTGTGTTAGTGTTTGTGCATGTGCTTGTGCATGTGCGTGTGCGTGTGCATATGCTTCGCCCATCCGTGTGTTTGTGTGTGTATGTGTTTGTGCGTGTGCATGTGCATGTGCGTCTGTATGTGCGTGTGCAGTGCACGTGCGCGTGCGAGTGCATGCGCGTCTAGGTGCGTGTGCGTGTGCGTGTGCGTGCGTGTGCGTGTGAGTGTGCATGTGCGCGTGTGTGTGCGTGTGTGTGTATTTACACGTGCAGTGCACATGTGCGTGCGCACAAGACATGCAGCGTGTGCTGCGCGTGTGCTGCAGCATGCGAGTGCGTGTGCTTGTGCGTATGCGTGTGCGTGTGCGTGTGCATTTACATTTACGTGTGCATGTGTGTGTGCATGTGCGTGTGCGCGTGAGTGTGCGGGTGCGTGTGCGTGTGCGTGTGCGTGTGCGTGTGCATGTGCATGTGCGTGTGCATGTACATGTGCATTTATACGTGCGTGTGCGAGTGCGTATGCAGTGTGCATGTGCGGGTTCATGTCCGCATGTGATTGTGCATGTGTGCGCGTGGTGTGTGTGTGCGTGCGCTTGTGTGTGTGTAGGTGCGTGTGCGTGTGTGTTAGTGTTTGTGCGTGTGCTTGTGCATGTGCGTGTGCGTGTGCATATGCTTACGCCCATCCGTGTGTTTGTGTGTGTATGTGTTTGTGCGTGTGCATGCGTGTGTGCGTGCCCATAGGTGCGTGTGTTTGCGTGTGTGTGCATGTGTGGGTGCATGTGTGCATGTGTGGGCATGCGTGCGTGTGTG